>JAVLUX010000048.1:15732500-16332500 GCA_032164185.1 Moxostoma hubbsi
AGATATTGATTTAACCACTGAAGTCTTATGGATTACTTTTATGCTGCCTTTATGTTCTTGGACCTTCTGAGTTCTGGCCACCTTTGACTTGCATTGACTTACAGAGCTGAGATATTCTTCTAGAAATCTTAATTGTGTTCTGCAGAATAAAGTAAGTCACACATCTGGAATGGCATGAGGGTGAGCAAATAATGAGAGGATTTAAAATTTTGGGTGAACTATCCCTTAAAGCGTTAAAGTAGCTTTTTTGAGTCCACTGTGTATTATATTCATAATATTACTTGCTATGTGCACACACTATGCTCTCACAAAAAGCAGCTGATAAAAGTCAAAAATCGAAAATATCCACTAGAGGGAGCCAAAGACAACATGATGATAAAACATGAGCACAATCAATAGACCTACACCACTACAATTTTCATGTGCAAGAAATTCTTATTCATTCTCTTATTTGTATCTTATTCAACCAGAAACCTTTAATGGCTTTATTTCTCGTTTACAAATCACAATTCGGTCAATCATTGTGCTGTTACATTAAAGTTGAATCAATCTTTATGCCAAACCTATTGTGCTTTCATAAACGCTTTATATGTAGTTCATGATCGATCATTTATTTGGCATGTTTTGTTCTCTAATTTATAGGTGCCTGTAATGTCCACTGGATGGCGCTATTTACCAAGCTCTTCCTGCATTTTTGTCCCTGTCTTTAGTCCGTATAAGGTCATGCAGTTTGTCTTCAATGAAGAGAGGGAGCTTTATGGAAAGTTGTTTTCACAAGGAAGACATTTTTTCCACTTAAACCAGGTCACATATCCCCTCTCCTCCTCACACATTTGCCTTCTACAACTTCTGCAAATTATGGAGAATGTAGGATTTTGGAAGTGCATACAAGATAGATAAACATATATGAAGCCTATCCACATATTTTCAGGTAAAATACATAATGCAAAAGACACACCACAGTCCATCTGGATTTAATAAAAAAGAAAAAAAGTCAGAGGTTCCACAGTAAAACTCTGGCAAATGCTTCTTGGATCCCTGTACAACAAAGACAAAACCTGAGGAAATATCAGTTATGTAATATATTGCCAGTTATTTCCAGTACTTTTAACAGTCCTTTTGTATCTCTGGAGGTTTTGAGCCAAAGGGTGGCTGCTGTATTGCTCTGTACTCAGATTCAGCAGAATTAGTTGTGTCTTTGTGTGGTTACTGTAAACTGTGCTACAGTAACCCACTGGCTGTGAGTCCAAGTGACACAGCGTATTGGTTGTGGCTTAGAGAGAGAGAGAGAGAGAGAGAGAGAGAGAGAGAGAGAGAGAGAGAGAAGAAATGAGGTCAAGAACAAACAGAAGTGAATGGGATCAGTGTGCTGTTTTCTTGTCAAGTCCTACTACGCTGTATTTTTTCAGGGCTGTGCTTGGCAACAAGTGAAGGGTGTGTTCCTGGCTTTTAGGATGGAATTGTCTGATATCTGATTCACTCAATTCTAAGTTGTAATTTACAATATGACATGTGAATATGTGCACAGATTTTGCACTCATATGCATTTATCCAAAGCAGTGCAATTATTACAGGGACAATCCCCCCGGAGTTAAGTGCCTTGCTCAAGGACACAATGGTGGTGGCTGTGGGGATCGAACCAGGGACCTTCTGATTAACAGTTACACCACCACCACCCTGGTATGCCTTACCAAACGTACCGTGGCAGTACCAAGTTACAGAGATTGTATTAGTTGGTTATACAATACTTTATTATATATCATGGTACTGAATGACCATGGTACATCTACAAAAACATAGTATTACATAGTACATTACCCCCCCCCCCCCCCCCCCCCCCACACACACACACACACACACACACACAAAAACAACAACATGTTATTACTATGGTAAATGTTCAAATGTTAATAGCATTTTAAACAAGGGTACATGGCACCATTTCCATGTTATCACAATACCATGTACCATACTGTGCCATGTCCAAAAAATTGTATTACCATGCAACCATGTACTGAAACACGATATTACCATGCTGCATGTCCAAAAAAATATAAAAATATGGTATTGCCATGGTAATTGTCCAAAAATATTGCCATGGTGTATGTAAAAAACAATATGTTATTTCCATAGCACCATGTCCATAAAGCCATGGTTGCATGATAAAGTTTTTTATGGTATTATTATGGTATATGTCCAAAACAGCATGGTTATACCATGTGAAGTGAAATACACAAAATTGGATGCATGGTACGTGGGGATTTCTCCTTGCGACTGGAGAAATCTTACACCTTTCTACATTAAACATGTCATACCGAGCATACTTCACATTCCACATATTGTGGGTCATTGCAGATGGTTATTGTGGAAGGGGGTATAAGTGTTAAAGGAAGGTGTCAGATGAAAATAGCTGAGGATGAGATCATAAGCGAGAGAAGTGTGTCTACAGATGTGTGATATAGCTCTCTCGCGCTCTGGTTCTCATCTTTGCAGGTTAAGAGAGAGTGATTCATCCATCAGCTCGGCAGGCGACTCGGTCTGCTGTTTCTCAGCACTATAAATACACAGCCCACGCTATATTTGACACTGCTGTCCAACTGAGCATTATTACCTCACAAGCACGTGTGCTTGTGGATATTTTACCTTTCCACAAAAATCACACAAATGTAAAAATATTTTTTTCGAGAATAAAGTCAAAATAACAAAGAATAATGTCATAGCATTACGAGATTAAAGTCATATTATGTTGAAAATATAGTAAATATTATGAGATTAAAGTCGGAATATTTTGAGAATAAAGTCAAAATTACGAAATTAATGTCATTTTATTATGAGATTAAAGTCGAAATATTTTGAGAATAAAGTAAAAATTACAAAATTTATGTCATTTTATTATGAGATTAAAGTTGGAATATTTTGAGAATAAAGTAAAAATTACGAGATTAATGTCATTTTATTATGAGATTAAAGTCGGAATATTTTGACAATATAGTAAAAATTCTGAGAATAAAGTTTTGGCATTATGAGATTAAAGTTGGAATATTTTGAGAATAAAGTCAAAATTATGAAATTTTTTGTAATGGCCTTACAGCCATTATGCATTATGCATTTGTGACTGCCATGTAAACAAACTAGGACTGTTTGAATCATCCACTGGAGGGAGGAAGAAGAGGAGGAGGAAGAGAGAGAATGAATCGCTCATTGCACACTCTCACTCAATTCCTACATAACTGCTGCAGTGTTGAGATCCCAATAATAACAACTTTGTGCCAAAAGATGACAAAGGATTTCTTTGTTGCTAAATCCTAAACTGAAGTTAATTTAATGAAATCATCCACATCCATTTCTTCCATTGATGAAACTGTTGGCTCTGCGTTCTATCGTTGTGATAATGACACGTTGTTTCTGGTCATTTTGATTTTATTCTCAAAATATTCCGACTTTAATCTCATAATTTTGACTATTCTCAAAATATTACGACTTTAATCTCAAAATGCTATGACTTTATTCTTTAAATATTATGACTTTATAATCGAAATCTTAGAATAATTTTTCCCGCCATGGCACTAAAACTTCGTCGTAGAATCACCAGTCCCTGGGTTCTTTTTTAAACCTCTTTTAATATCATCTCACATCCTGATGCTTTTTCCCTTATTTTCTCCTTTTGCTCATACCAGCGTGCAGTCTATTTAAAACACAAGGTTGACTGGTTCAGCGTGGGGGAGGCGAATGTGTCACATTGTTTTATGTTCATAGATGATCTGTCATATCAGCATGCTTGCACCCAGACAGCCCCTGATTATGTTGTGGCTGGAGGCGTGATGAAATAACATGTTTTGGGTGGGTTGTGCATTCAAATGTATGTGTATTGTGTGTGTGCATCTCAGGTGTTAAACCTTGAGGGGAGGGGGGTGTCATGGTGAAATTAAGGGACTGTCTGGGGTCTGTCTGGGGAGAGATGGATTTGAAGTGATGCTGTTTTGACCAGCATGTAGAGATAGTCTACTAGAGAGAATGGTTTTTACACACACACACACACACACACACACACACACACACACACATTGTGAGCACATAATGAGGGTCAATGTTTTTACCTACCAGACATACTAAGGCAGATCATGTTAGTTATAGTGCCAATCATTACCATAAGAGGAACAAAAGCAAAGGGAGCAAGGAGGTGTTGTCATCGTCAGTGCATTTCCTCTTGGCTCATAACATTCATGACTTCATTGGCGATTGCTTGAAAACAGATTTGTTTTTGAACAATTACAGACCAGATCAGATTAGAAGCATATTTGCAATATGAACTGATTTCAAAACATTCATTTTATAATGAATCAAATGACAAACAACACTGACAGGTCAGCATTTGTTTTCGGTTCCTCTTGCTCAATTGGATGGACATTGTCCAAACAATATTAAAGTCATGAGTTTTAGTCCTAGGGAACACATCATGATAAAATAAATACGTTGAACACACACTGTAAGTCGCTGAAAGGGTTTATGTTCGTTCAGTTTAATTGGGACAATATGGTGTGAACAACATCATTAAGGTCATGGATTCGAATCCCAGGAAACACATAGTGATGAAATGTATACGTTGAACACGCACTGTAAGTTTCTTAAAGGGCTTAAGGTTATGGGTTCGAATCCCAGGGAACACAACGTGTTTTATGTTACTGTAACTCGACTGATAGGGCATTGCACAAACAATGTTTAGGTCATGTGTGTTAGGTCCCAGGGAAAACACACAGTGTGAGTTGCTTAAAGGCTTTAATGTTCCTGTAGCTCTAGTGGTTCAGCATGGTGCAAACAACTTTAAGGTCATGAGTTCAAATCCCAAGGAACATGTAGTGATCAAATGTAAATGTTGAACACACAGCGTAAGTTGCTTAAAGGGTTTAAAGTTCCTGTAGTTCAATTCTTAGGACATGGTGTAAACAATGTCACTGTTTCGAATCCCAGGCAACAAATAGAGATCCAATGTATTTGTAGTTATAGGGCTTTAATGGGTTTTATGATCATGTAGCTTAATTCAATAGATATGGTTCGAACACCGGCAAGGTCATAGGTTCGATTCCCACGGAACACACAATGATAAAATGTGAACCTTGAATGCTCTGTAAGTCATTGTGGAAAAATCTGTCTGACAAATTCATAAATTTAAGCCTTTATTATTGTTTCATCCCTGACTCTTGCTGGGGCATTTGATGATCTTTCGACACCAGAGGTGTTTCTGTACTAAGGGCCCGTATTTAGACTTTGAGCTATCATATTCAGACAAAGCTTTCAAGGCAGTGCTAGGTGTAAAGAGATTAGATACAGTACAGTATGTGTTTTATCCCTGTCCTATATGTGACGGGCTTTGAACAATAAGGCAGCTTGCTGGCAGGAGGTTGGCCCCCTTTGCCCCCAGGGTGTATGTGGGGGTTGGGAAAAGCTGTTGCAAGTATAAAAATAAAGGAGGAGATGGTGGGTGGAAGGGGGAGGACCGTGCTGTTTGTGTATTGTGTCGTGACGGAGGTGGTGTGTGACATGAAGGGGGAAAATAGAGAGCCATAGCTTACAAGGGCAGTGGGGGTTGCCGAAGAACCTCCGCTAGGAATGTGTTTACCTCACTCTTCTACACTCCCCTGCCCCCACACTCATCGACGACCCCCATCACAGTTCCCAGGTTGGAGTCTTGATTTGGGGGAGGTGTCATAAGATGGCCCCCTTTGTCTTTGGATTTTTGGCACTCTCATTACCATTTGACTCCTTGAGGGGTTGCACAGTGCAGGGAGTTTAAGTTTGATTACCCCTAAACAAGCTATCCATGACTCTTCCAACCAGTAATCCACGTGGAAAATGGCATCCGAGGACATTGGACTGTGACTAATTTACATAAATCGTTGAGATGTTTTATTTTCTTGTCTCACATCTCTGATACGCCCATGTGACTCCTCTGTTTTCTCCTGGGATGAATTTCCAGCTCAATCCTGCATTTTTCCCTCTTAAAGGCAGAGCAGTCAGTGAGCTAATATCTGGCTAACCTTAGGGCTTGCTACTAACCCTCAGAGTAATTGGAATAATAATGCGTGATGCCTGGAGCACTCCAAGCGATTATTACACTGTTTGGGTTGCTAATGTCTCTTTCGCTGTGCACAACTACAAACACAGTAATTTGTTGGCCTGCCTCACTACCCTTGTTTGTTGTTGTTCCGCAGCTTGACGACTGCTTTCACTTCCACCCCCTGGGGAACATGCCATGTTCTTGTCGGCTAAATATCTCCAAATGAACACAGAGATACAATGACTCCTTGCTGGAGACTACAATATACAAGCCGGCCTAAGCTTTCCTCTTGAAATAACATTACTAATAAATCTCTTATACAGTGGGGGTGGGGGGGGGGGGGGGGGGGGTGCTAGTTTTAAAAGTAGCTAAACTACTATCAATCTAGCTTTTTGAAAAAGTTAGCTCCACTACAAGCTAGCAACAAATATTGTCCATCAACTTTATCAAAGGGGGGATTTCTATATCTAAAACTTTATCAAAGGGGGGACAATATCATTCTAAATATAGAAATCAGATAACATAATTGACCTTTTTTGCAATCAGAGCAGATTGTTTTCTGGCAATTAGCATCAGTTAGTATAAGTGAATACAAACGCATTTGACGGATGCACATGACTGTTTTGTGAAACACTTTTAGTACAGTCAACTATCAGCGGTAAGTGCATGCACCGCCGATGTTCATAGACAGTGACTATCCCCGTGTCGATCAAATCTGGGCCGCACAGACTGTGCTGATAACGAAATTTGCGTCACGTGTGATCAGCAATGCAGACAACCAACGTACTTTGGCCTTAATACTATAAAACATTTTAAATGAAACATCTAAGTGAACCGATTCGCTTGAACGAATGACAACGGTGATAAAGCATTTTGTTTCGCTACACTGCAACTTGTTGGGAGAAGTATCTTGTTACTTGAAAATCTACAATATTTACTGCTAAAAAAAACTGCTGAAAAAACCTACGGTACTTAAAGAAGTAGTTAAGTACATAATTTTGCTACTTTTAGTTAGTTTTACTCCAAGACTGCTCCTACAGTACAATTTGTCTGAGCATGATCTGCTAACCTTTTAAAGGAAACCACATTTCTTTGCGAATTCTTAGTGAGTTGTAGCTGAATTCCACCTTACTAATTACATTATACTAGCTCTTTCAACCCCATCTGATGAGCTAGCTTTAAAATATGATCTAGTAATCTTTCAAATATTGCTAGTCCATTAATTAAAACTCATTTCTGTTTTGACATGAAACTACTTAGATTTTCATGTTTATTTCAAGTAGAATGTGAAAAACAGCTACAGAAAAATGTAATTAAGTTTGAGTCTCTTTTATTTAATTTATTTTAGTTTCTCCCCAACACTGCTCTAATGCTACAATTCGCAAACATGTTTCACAAACATTTTTAGAAAGACAACCAAAAAATTTATTTTGTCAAGTCTTAGAACGGTTTTTAGCATTTGAATTTAACCTAATTACATATACTATATATGTTTTTTCTACTCCATTTGAAGAGCTGTCAAATACCTCTTGTCTCTGAATTAAAAAAAAATTATATCTCAGTTGAGACAAAATGACTTGCCTGAAAGGTTGGGAGTTTTCGAAAGTAGTGAAACTTGTGACGGGACCTTAATAACTAAATGATTAATAACTTAGTAAGTCACTTAAAAAGATGAAAACAAGAGTTGTTAGCAATGACACAGTATATGGATGGCGCCCATGGAACAGGTCACACCACATGACCGTAAAGTGAGCTCACCTGAGACAATTTAGCGCTTTTGTGCTTATTGCTTGTTCAACCAGTTTAGAGTGTAACGCTTCATACAGTAGATACACACCTTTGCCTCAGGCTGTCTGTCTCCACAACCAGTTGTAAACAAACATGTCCTTTCCCTCGTAAGCCATGCTTCATTGAAGGTTATGAAGGAATGGCAATTGTTTTGTATGGACAGCTAGTGGGAGGAGAGTTATATAATTGCTGATGTTTATCGCCGCCCATTAGGTTTGTGTTTGTGTCCGGAAAACATACATTGGTTAGAAGGGTTGTAATTCAATGATTGATGTCATGCTCGTGGCTAGATACCATGCAAAATGCTTGTGACGCACAGCAGGGACATTAAAATATCCTAATGTTGTTTTCTCTCTCTCTCTGCTCTGTTTACGAAAATAGCAACCACCACGCAGGGCCAACAGCTTCATACACGCACACACACACACACACCGACCGAGACATGAATGAAACAAAATAGACACACTCTGCTGTTCATCTCACAGGCCAGCGAGAGGCTCTGGAAGATAATTTAGGACAGAGTGTCCTCGATGCTCGGCTTTGGACTTATGCACAAACTGATAGGAGAGGTGAGGTGGATGGAGAAAGAAAGAGAAGGGGTATCTATTTATCTATCAATCGATCTATTATTTAGAGGAAGAGAGAAGTCAGAGTTTAGTAAAAAGAAGATATGTGCGAGTATGTGAAGAAAGTAAAGAGAAAGAGAGAAGTGGGTATATATACGGGGCCTGTACAGAGGAAAAAGAGCTGTGTGTGTGTGTGTTTAGATGATGAATGGCTGGCAGTGTTTACACTCAGACATGATGGTAGCAGCACCAATACAAAGACACAGAGAAGGACAGTCATGTAAGACCACCTCTCTATGCACTAAACAGACATACATCTCTGTTCTAAAAGTGAGCTGCTTACCTAGACTGCATTTTAAGGCATCATAGATGTGGGATTATCCACGAACCAAGCCATCAAATGAACACAACATCACATTCCACAGATCAGAGAGATCCCCCACCAAGCCATTAGAGAGTCATAAAAACTAATTAATTGCGCCTAAATCGCTGAAGGAGACCATCTCCCATGCCTGCTTAATCACAAACTAGTGGTAACTATTCAAATAGATATTATACCCCGACAATCAGGTTTCTAATGTATTATCCATGTTGTAATACTAATCAATTAACAAGTATGATTTGTAACCAGGGATTTTAATGTTTTTTTACTTACACGTATAATATTCATGAAAGAATGTCATATTTAGTATGTAAATGCTTGCTTGTTTATGTAGAGAATGTTGAGGACAACAAATGTCATGTCTCTTGTACTGTTGTCAAGATATAAAAGTTTGTGATTAAATATGCACTATTTTTGAGTGAGAGTTGGTAGGAATCCTCCCCAAAGGATTGTAAATCAACTTTGGAAATGGACAGACCAGTCGAACATGTGACTCTGAAAAGCCACTTCCAATTGGCTCAGGACACCTTTGTGGTTTCTTGCTGCTTCCAGATCCTCCGTGCCATGTAGAGTCCAAGGAAAACTCAGGACACACAAAGTCCCGAGGAAGCCTCTCACTCTCTGCTCTACGGTTCACACACCCAATGGGAGTCGCGAGTCCTCCTTGCAGAAGGCCTTGCTTCATCCAGACAATAACTATCCACGATCATAACAGTCCAAATCATAGACGGAATGAACTTTCGACAAAGAGCCAAAGAACCAAGCAACACAAAGAACGAAACGCAATGCAAGTACATCTCCAGACTTTTGCTGAAAGTACTAGTGTATTAGTTAAATACTTTGGGTAATCCGATTGAAAATCGATTTAGACTCAAAGAAGAATTAATGGATCTTAAAGCACTGTCTACAGACTCTTAAATTATTTTTTTCTGTATTGATCACTTCACTTTCTGTCACTACTCACCAACCCGTTTCTTGTTGTATGTGTTAGATTAGTTTTATGTTTAGAATAGCAATAAAGTTTGTCTGTATTCATAGATAAGTTGACTGTGGTATATATTGATAAATAATCTCATCCCTGTTTTTAAAAGATTTACTTCAAAGCTATACCTAAATATGTGTGATATTATTTTCAATAAGCCACGAGGATAACATTACTTATTAAAGCTAATTCCTTACAATAGCAATTGTGAGCAGATACAACCAGACATTGTATTATAATTTTAATGGTGGAGAATTTTATTTAGACAAATAATCAAGTTATTTGTCCTTTATCTAATTTGTAATGGCTGTCGAATGCGACTAATTCCATTATAAGTTTCCTTACATAATAATGTAGAATAAGAACAATTTACTTTAATTCCTAGCTTACACATACTGTTTACCTACATATAATGGTGGGGGTATGCGGGCACTTTAATCCATACCGTGTACATTTATACTACCAAAATTCGCTACATAGACACTCTTCCGATCAACCAAAACACACACAGTCTGCCACTGTTCTGGACAGACAAAATTAAAACTAACTCCCAAGGATGTTTTCAATACATAGAGTAGCACAACCAATCCTCCACCCCACACACAGAGACACAAACAAAAACATGCCATTTTATCACGCTTTCGCACATGCGTGAAAATGCATCCCTAAACAAACGAACACATACTCAGGCCAGATTTGCAGCTGATGTCAAACAAGGCCTGTTGCCCCTCCCCCAAACAATAGCCTCCACCACAGATTCACTGAATTCATGCTGGGACAGCATCTGCCGCCATCAATACCCCCCCCCCCCCCCCCATTCCTTACAAATCTCCCCTTCTGCTCTGATATTACCCCTCCAACACAAGTTATCTGCCCTTTTATTGCCCAATTTGTCCTCTTTACATAGACTGTCAGTTCTGTTCAAAAACATACATATTAACTGCTGCATACCCTTAATAAAAGTACTGTACTGGAACAAAAGTGCAGTGACGTGTCAGCTGGTAATACCGTGGTATTTCTATGAACACTCTGGTACTATACAGTATATATTGGTATTTGCATAGTACTGTAAATAATTCCACTGTGATAGTGTCCATAAAACATGCTTTTACTGTGGTGCAAAAAATGTCCAGAACCATTGTAACACAATTGCCCTTTATAAAAGACTTCATAAAATTGCTTGACGTGTGAAGATTTGTTTCCTGTATTTACCTATTTCCTATTGAAGCTTGGGCGAGACATATTGAAGAGCTCATCCCTTAAAAAAAAGAAAAAGCAAATAAACCTTATTCATAATAGACCCATCTTTGATATTTAACAGGATTGAAAACAAGGCTGTGAGGGATGGAATTACCATCTCTTCAATGGCACACGTGGTATAAAGCTGTATAAAGCTCCTAGAATCCATCTGATTTTCTACACCACATGTTGTCTGAAGTTTTACATTTTTTTGTCTACTGAATGTTCTTGGAAAGAGATTTTTTTTCAATGTTTTGTCCAGTAAAAAAACTAAAAAAAAACTAACCTGCAATAAAGCCCATTGAAGCGACTGTACGTCCATCCCTTATTGCCAAGAATTATTGTAATTCCCGTCAAAAATCAAAGATGGCACTAATGTGAATGAGGTCTGTAATGTGAATAGGCTGTAGTTACATCATAGTCGTAAACCATGATTGGACAAAAATCGGAGAAGTACAAGACGAGTCATCAAAAGTTATTTTTGTCTACTTTTAGAAGTACACTACCATATATAACTTCAAAGCTAATAGACATAGACTAGAAGACACAAAACTCCAAATCTGATTACATGGGGTATTTAAAGCCTAATTTATACAATGCAAGACTCAAGTGAACAATGCTTGTGATTACAATAAGCACAGCATCATTTTAAAATTAGCTAGTTGAGGAAAATAAATAAAAACATCATGTCCAACCATATCCATGGATAGTTTTAACCAGTCATCAACTTTTATACAAGCCGAGTTCTCCTTGGTCAAGAATAAGAACTATGAGTCACGTGACACCATGCGAGGTCCGGATGTGTGAATGGCGAGCTCTGCGCACTTTGCTAGTTTTAATGCTTTATTTCATAATGCCAAGGAAGGCATTCTTGGAAGAACCACAGCATTTTCTCGTTCCCAGACTTTGCAAATTGGACTCTTAGAAATTCTTACATCAGTGGAAGTTAGCTTTTGCACTGATGTTTCTTGCCAAATTGAGAATAGATGCTAAGGATGGCAATAAAGTTGTCCCCAGCAAGCGATGTTCTCCATAAAGTCATTGGGCTGAGTAAGTTATTTTGTGGTACTCACATTGCAGCCAAGTAGACCGACTCACTGAACATCCACCTCACCTTTTTTGTTTCTTTTTGTGCTAGTTCCGCCTAGCGGCTGGAGTCTGTTTTATGTAATAGCACTCCTTCTGGACAGTGTTGTGAATGAATCTGCACTTTGTGCTTATGCCTCCTATTGGTTGGAGTTTGTTTTTTGGAGTATTTCTTGCAGGATATTGGAGTGATAGTCATTTGTTGCACTCATGCAGCAGTCGAATGGGCCGGCTCACTGAAGATTCGTTTGACTGTCTGAGGAAACTGAACAGCCTTTTTTCTCCCCCTTTATTTTGTTGTGCTGGTTCCGCTAGCGGCTGGAGAAAGTTTGTTTTGTGGAGGAACACCTTTGGGACTCTTATGTGGATGAATCTATGCGTTCTTTGTGTTTATTCCAAACTCAAACTGAGTAAATATAAATTAGGGAGAATCGTTATTGATTTAACAGAAATTCAGGGCCAAAGAATGATTTTGATTAATATTTACGCACCTAACGCTGAGGATCAGGGCATTTTTATAGATCTTGAAGGATTATTGCAAGCTGCTGACACCCCTCATGATATAATATTGGGAGGAGACTTTAATCTATTGATGGACTCTTCTTCGTTCTTGATCATAGTGAAGCAAAAGTGTGTAAGCCCCCTAGAGCAACACTGACACTTCACAGAATGTGTAAAAATCTTGGTCCTACAGATATTTGGAGACTTTTGAACCCATCTGGTAGGGACTATAAATTTTTTACATCAGTCCATAAGATTTATTCTAGAATAGATTTTTTTTAAAATTTCTAAATCCCTCATTTCATCTGTTGTTGAGTGCTCAATTTGAAACATTTTAGTCTCAGATCACACCCTGGTGAGTTTAGAGGTGTTGCCACATCCGGAGAAAAAGAAATCATATAGTTGGCACTTTAATGTGTCCCTTTTGCAAAATCTTCAATTCCAACAAATGTTTAAGGCTGAAATCAATGTTTATATGGAGACCAAATGGTCCTCAGTATCCTCTGTGGGCATGGCTTGAGAGGCACTTAAGGTGGTTCTTAGGGGTCGGATCATACAGTGTGCCTCATTCACCAAAAAAATCCAAAGTGCGAGAACTCATGGTGTTGGAAGGGAATATTAAAAGTGCAGAGGCAGAGATGAAGCACCGAATGTCTGACCCCACTAGATCTATGCCTTGCCTCCACAGAATTATTCATTCCTCTTCTAAGTTCTTGGGATACAGAGCTAATTGGTCTAAATCCGAAGCTTTGGCTCTGACAGCATACGGTCCGGTAACAGCTTTTCAGCCGGGCACCTTTCAATGGCCCAAACAGGGCATTAATTATTTGGGTATTTTATTCCCAAATCTGTGCGATTTTGTTAGCTCATTTTGACACTTTAATCAAAAAGTTTTCGAGCGATGTGGGCAGGTGGTCTTCATTACATTTATAAATGATTGGGAAGGTTAATGTTATTCAAATAAATTGTATTCCAAAATTCAAATACCTACTGCAAAAAAATTCTCTCCCTCTCTTATTTCAAGCAGTTTGATAGCATAGCGAAGTCCTTCATTTTTAATGGTAAATGTCCCATAATACATTTTAGTAATCTACATAGGCCGATTGACAAAGGTGGGCTCGGCCTACCCAAGATTTAGTTTTATTATTATGCATTTGGTCTCAGACATTTGGCTCACTGGTCACTTCCACCTGCGAAAGCCCCTCTCTGGTTTTGTATTGAGCAAGTTATTTGCCTCTATTTTGCCATTGCAAAGCCTTTCTATCAAACTAACTGGAGAAGTTCAGTTACACCCTGTTATCTCAAATTTGCACTTGGTATGGACAAAAGTGTCCAGAGTGTTTAATTTGGACATTTATTTTTAATGTTGACTCAAGCATATGGCTGAACCCAAAATTAGGTATTTATAAATCCCCTTCCTGCTGGTCAGAGTGGATTGTTAGTGGGGTTACTACGCTCTGTGACCTATATCAGAGTGGAGTGTTGAGATCCTTTGAAAATTTGCAGCATACACTTTGGGAGAGGTGATTACTGCTTTTTGAAAAGGTCATGAGACATCAGTGTATTACTCCCTGCTAATTTGGAGTCTGGGGGATGGAGCTTAAACTTCTATCAAGAGATTATGGGAGAAAGATTAAAAATTTGTATTGGAGGAAGGAGTGTGGGCCAGGATCCTAAAAAACAATAGTGGGGGTTAAATATTGATTCTGTGTATATGTGTTTTGTTTTTCTTTGTTTACTATATGAATCAATAAAAAAAATTATTACAATAAAAAAAAAGAAAAAGAATGAAAAA
The DNA here is from genome assembly GCA_032164185.1 of Moxostoma hubbsi. Taxonomy (NCBI): domain Eukaryota; kingdom Metazoa; phylum Chordata; class Actinopteri; order Cypriniformes; family Catostomidae; genus Moxostoma; species Moxostoma hubbsi. The sequence continues at coordinate 15,746,895 of JAVLUX010000048.1, forward strand.
AAGCAAAGCGAACACTGTCGAACAAAAACGCCATAATTTTTATGCAAACTAAAAGAAGTCTGTTCACCCATTAAATTAGCCTTACGAGTATGATATCACATGTTAAGGGAAATGCAATCACAGTGCGCCTTCTGTATTTCTGAAGGCTAAGTAACTGTTCTTTGTTCCCGGACCTGGTTGCAATTTTTAAGCCAGCACCTAACTAGCAGGCCGAGTGGGTTGCCCAGGATTTTTTAATTGTGGTCTTATATCTTACTGGAAGATTTGTCTCTCTGGCTCAGTCTGCGTCTTGCCTGTAAAATCTTCTAGTCTCCTTAGGCATCTGTTGACTTGGCATGTAGTAGGAAATCGCAGGGAGCAGGACCGCATAGCCGTAATCTGTTGGGCTCCTGCAGGTCACTAGAGTAGGAGGCTAATGGATGGGATTGTGTGAATGCACTGTGGCCTGCTGGACTGCCAAGCCTAGTGGAAAACACGTTTAATGGGCCGTTCACTCCGAATGCATTTTTGTATCTGCTTGCACTCTTTTTCCATTGTGTTTCTATGTAGACATATACAAGAAGGATGTTTTTGACCGTCGTGCTACGTCAAGCAGTGTTTTCAGTGTCTCGCATAGGAGTTCTCGCGCAATTTTAGATGTTGTGTCAAGTAAAAAAGTACGTCAACTTTTAAAAGCGTGTCTCCAGACATCGTTGAGATAAATGTGTTGTTCTGTGTCTAGTTATTTTAGTTCAAGAATACGTTTGGTCTGAGAGGCCCTAAGAGGGTTTAAAGTCAACATTTGATTTAGCACTGAGATCTTCAAACTACGGTAATGCAGAAGTGACTTAGACACATATATTCACTGTTGTACATACCCATATGGAAATGTATAATATCTGTTTGACTTTTTTTGACAGTTTAAATTAGACTGTTGTAAGGGTGGTGTTCACTCTCAGCAGGTGTTGAATGAGATAAGAATATCTCTTATCTGCGACATAAGAGAGAGTAGACATGGCGTGTACCCTCTTGAAATTACAGTATTGATCCATTTTATGGAGCAATTTTGCTCTGGATAGGGCTCTTGAGATGGCTCTATGGTTCAGTGAATATTAAAATAAAGTTTTTGATGTTACATTCTGGGTTCTTCACATCAGAATATATCAGTTTCTAGGCCTTTTACAGCACTAGTACATACATTTTTCAAAGAACCTAATGAAACGTTTATCAAAACATCAACTGAATTTAAAAACTGGCGCTTAACTCATTAAACACAGATTGTAACTTAAAACACACCTTTTGAACAATTGCCAAGTCAATAGCAAATACTGTCTGTTTAAAAACAAGGCAAAAAATGTTGGTATCCCTTCAGTGGCCGGCCAGAGAGAAATAGAGAAAGGTGTTCTATCATTCTCACTATTTCCATATAGCATATGGTCTTACAGGCGGAGTTGCTCACTGCCTGGATGGAGATCACCTTCCTGTATTGTTGCTAAGCAAAACGGTACAATGTTTTCTTTGTGTTTGGACAAAGGGCAAAGAGCTTCCGTTTAAAGGAATTACTTACTGAAGTCATTAATACCTCAAAGCTATGTATTTTAACTCAGTAAAAAAAATGTTGATGAAAGTTTAATAGGAGTGGTAAGTGACATAGTGACCAGCACATTTATATTCATACAATTCAGATAGGAAGTATATTTTTATTATCACAAACACATGTATGGAAGGAATTACTGTAAAAGTATGCGTAGTGTTCTACTGAGTACAGTTGTGTTTTTTGTTGTGGCAGCTGCTGTTCGTTGCCAAGCCACTTCGACTATCCAGCGCAAGGCCTGTTTTGTCTCCCTGGAAACATTTCCACACCAAAACACTCACACTTACAACAAAAACCAGAAAGTTGGTGATTCCGACCTTGATTTTTGGACCCATTTAGACATAGATGACTCCCTTCTGTTATTCCAGCCACAGGCGAAATTCCCATTGAGAAATATTTATGACATTCATGATTTCAATGAAAGAAAAGGGATCTGGAGAATGGAAGTGTATGATTTGTTTCTGTGAATAACAGGGATATCACCTCTGCCTCGTATTGCAAAGGTTGGATGTGTCATGTTTAGTGAACTTTTGTGTGTGAGTGAGTCATGGTAAGCAAACAAAAACTCCTCTGAAACTTTCCCCATAAACTGAACTTTGACCATTTCAATGAAGTAATGCTGTACCTCTATCAAGCAAGCAAAATTCCTATATAATTCCTATATATATATATATATATATTCCTATATATTCCTTCCTATTTTCTGAAACATATTTAGTGGTTAGGAGTCATCAAAAGCTTTTCAAGTATTTAAACGTACAGATTTTATGTGACAAAATTATAATAAATTTGTGCATTATCAATGAACCATCGCTCTCAATCAATTTGGCAGATTTTAAAGTTGTGTATTTCGCACAATTTGTTTGGTAATATTTTTCTAAGCTATCAGACAAGCATTTTCTTTACTGTGGATGATAAAATGAGTGAAAAATGTCCAGCTCTTTTGACTCAGGCCAGAAATTTCTCACCATTCTCACATCTAACCACAGTGTGGCTCCTGTTGAAGCATACAGTATGACCCTACTGTAACAGCAAAACATGAGAAAGATGCAACATCCCTTTTTTCTCACAGCAGCCATCTGTCTATTCTAATTGCCCAAAAGCGTCCTTAACTCTCAACATGTCCTGGCTTGTAGCATTTGAGGAGACACCTAAACATTCAATCACACATGAATCCAAGGAAGTAACTGAATATTCAAGATTGTTGGGACCACTTGTAAGAAGAAGAAAAAAACGACTTTGATTGACCACTATTTTCAATATTCAATATTTAAAGTGGCTACAGCTCTGCAAGAATCCGATATGGGTAATAATTGAAAAAGATAGATAGATAGATAGATAGATAGATAGATAGATAGATAGATAGATAGATAGATAGATAGATAGATAGATAGATAGATAGATAGATAGATAGATAGATAGATGGATGGATGGATAGAGAGATCGTTTCTCTGAACTGTAATTCAACATGACCCTTCACCCAACAGGAAACATACATCAATGTGACATTTTCACACAAGTGTCTGTAGTGTTTGCGTGTGTGGTTTGTCTCTCTTCTTTGAGTGCTTTGGTGTTTAGACTGATCCTAAAACGTGGACCCACCCCCCCTTTCAAACACAACTCCACAACTACACCCCTCACCCGTTCCCTCGCCATCCCAGGCTGCTCCAATTTCAGGAAGCTCAGCCCTGTCACTGATCCCATGCTGGCATTTTTCCCAGGATAACCCCCCCCCCCCCAACCTTCCTTGGCACCATCCCCCATCTAACCTATTCCCTCCTGTCCTCTGCTAGTTTCCCAAGATAAACAAAGACCTCAGTTTGTCTGGGCTCCAGCAGGGGTCAAATTGAATGAATAGTGGGGCCCTAGCAAGGGCTCTTTCTCTCTCCTTTAAAAGATCACTGCCAAATTGGGGGGGGGGGGGGGGGTTACTTTCAGTTCCCAATGAGTTTTATTGCCTCAGTTTCCCTGTTTACAGTATTTTATAATCTCACATAAACTGTCAATTGGCATAATCTCTTAGATAATCCATATGATGCAATGGTGTATTTTGTCACTCCTTACTAAGTGATCCATATTGGTTGTTTTCATAAATAAAAATGATTGTGGACTTGGCCGGTAGAGACTTATTTTTTGTGTTTTTTTTTCCAAGAGTGAGCAGCTTGTGACAGGAAGTTTGTCTGATCTTTTGGCGGATGGCAGATGGTTCGTTCGCTTTTTTAAGGCCTCTGAATAGGTTCTGTAATACTTGCTCGCTCAAAGCTGATTTGAACGAACAATGACTCCTTTAAGCTGTGGCGTGTATATGGGAGAGTTCACATATTGGTTTAAGTGTGTGTTTGTGTGGCATGAGATTTGTTCCCAATACCACCAACAAAAAATTTTTTGCCTGCAGACTGTTTATTAGGTCAAGACGCTTCAAGTTGAAGTATGATATAAAGACCAAAAATTTCAAACACAACTCACAAACAGAACTCCTCCTAGAGCTTTCATGCTACCATACATTCACCAAACTTAGTAGATACCTTCAGATTCTTCTGACTTTTAGTGTACTATGTCTTTTTAACTAATCAGACTTACGGTTTTCTCATAGCGGACAATACAAAATCGGAAAAATCTCATAGACTTACACTGACAGAATGTTCAAAGAATTTTGAAGTGAAACTGCCAAATAATTCTAATGCAAACAAATCTGCTGTACAAAAGGCCTTTAATCTGCTATAATGAAAAATTTCAGACAAGGCTTTGTGAAGCCCAATCCTACAGTTTAATATCCTGCTTAAGCTGTTTAAAGTGACGGAGGCTAGTTATGCTTCAAGGAGATTGATGACATTATTGATTAATTAATTGGCTTATAGGTCACTCTAGTTGATGTCTCAGTGTGGAGATATCCATCTTGTTGCAAAAGTTTTCATGACTTTCTGTTTGTTTAGAACAAATGAACTGCTGGAGTTCAGCTTGTCTCTACTTGTATCTAAACTGGTGTTTTGTTCATTCAGCTTTCCGCCCCACTCTATGGTGAATGGCAGGACTGACCATGTTAAACAAGGACAATGCATGACTCTTAGAATCCAATAATTCACCCAAAAGTCCTTGACATCTGAGCTCTATTGACTGAAAGTATCCTTTTTGCTAATTAGTGGTGCTTACTATGGTAAGTATCAGTATTAAAGTGTAGTTAGATTTACCTTCACATGGCATAATTTCACAGGCAAAATCTCATTGAAATCCATGCCATAGTGAATTTTGTGCCATGGACTTCCGGTGTTAAAGAATTGCCTCTTGCAGATTTCACGTGGAGTTCAAATTTGGTTTGAACTTTGAAAATCGCCATATAGAACAATATAAAGTTGCTTGGTTTGGCAGTGATCCCTACGTGGGCATTGCATCGTGCACATCTACACTGAATATTCACAATGGACAACGAGATAATATTAACATGAGTTTCTGTTTAACTTCACTCACAGAGTATGAAGTGCAGCATTAAAAAGCTGCTTGACAATTAGCTTTTTGCTGGTTTTATACACGCGCAACATCCACCCACGGCCTCGTCGCAAGTGGAATTTCGGCATGCAAAGGTACTATAAATCTGACCATGCCTTTTATTATTGCACATTTTAGTTTTCCACATGCTGGTACGACAGACAGTACGTTTACAGATATTTCGTAATCAGCACATTATGAGCGGACTTTACGCATGTAGCCTAGTTTTTCTAGACACACGGACAGTCTGCGTCTTTGCACATCATTGGCATATGTGCCTGCCGTTGACTATGCTAAAAGAGTATTATAAAGCATCTGCTGGCTCGCGGTCAAGAGAGTATACTTTTAAAGGCTGAGCGCTCTACCACATGTGAGATTAAATGGCAAACGGATGTTACATACTAAGTATGTAACAATAGCCTTAAGAATGAATCTTCAGAGCATAACTTGTCCCACACTGTTTGTGCTACGGACATGAATGACACTTCAAATCGTAAGGCACCTGAGCCATATCGTCAGACCCACATTTGATAGTGACTTGAAATTGGGCTCTGTTGACGGGCCAGTAAGAAACCACCTAGCAACCCCATGGTAAAGGGCAGGGTATACTTAGTTTTTCCATGTGCTGTTCCATCGAGCACAGTCGAGCGCTCAGACTTTAAAAGGATACTCTTTTGAACGTAAGGCCGTACAGATGCATTGTGCCACTCTTTCAGCACAGGCATCGGCAGTTGCATGCGCCGACAACATGGAAAATTTGTGTTATAGGCACCATTTGTGAGAAGTACTGGCACACGGAAAACCGAAGTATACATTGGCCTTAACGCAACAGCAAATATTCAGAACACGTATAGTAACGCCCTGACAACCACTCACATTTTCTACAGAAAATTTAAAAACATCGTTTTAATGCTGCTTTTTGTCACTAGTCTGAGCTGGTTTGTCATTATTTTTCAAAACTTTAATCAGAACAACATTTCCCTGTTAATTTCTCTACTGGTGGTGGGCTCCTTTGACTTGGGCAAGTAAGCACCTAGAACATCTAGCAACACACTAACAACCATTTAGAACACCTTAGTTACTGCATAGCAACACAATAGCAACCATTCCGATACCTTAGTAACTGCTGTCACCGGTCCTACTCAACCTACCCAGAGCGGGATTTGAACTGTTGATCCCCGGCGTGGGATTCGGACGCACTAACAAAGAGGCTAGGAGAGTGAGGTTCACACACTGCACAGCTATCACATACCAACAGGCTACCATTACACTCACCACCCTAAACCTCTCTCTAATCTGGGTCACGGCACCAGTGTCACTGCTCCTACTCAACCTGCCCTGAGCAGGATTCAAACCAGTGAACCCCGGCTTGGGACTCGAGGACTTGAGGCTATAAAAGCCATGGCCTCTATAGCCTCGGTTGCTAGTGTGTCTCTTAATAACCGCAACGCACTATCAACCATTCAGAACACCTTAGCACTTGCTTAGCAACAAACTGAAGTACATTAGCAACCACATAGCAATGCAATGGCAACCTAAATTTAAAAATAGTTTTTATTGTTGAGCTGCTATCACAGCATTTATCAAAACTTTCTTCAGAAAACATTTCCCTCCAAATTTCTCCACTTTTGACTCAACATTCCAGGCACACAGGCTCTCCTACTGCAGATCAGCCGGAAACATTTTCACAACTTTGCTCTTTTCCTTCCATCCCTTTCCTTCCAGGACAGAGGAATGCAGGAGAAAGAGGCCAGTCAGGAACAAGGCTAAAGTGGACAGCTGCATGCAATTAAACACACTCCAGTTTGTGGCAGTACAACAGACAATACTATTGCATTATATGCACTTAAGCACTATACAACACTTTCAGGCAAACCAGCATGCTCTCAGACAAAATCTTAATGAAGGTCAGATTTTCCTAGTTTTAATTCAAAATTGAGTTATGTGACTCTGAAACCATGATCTGTTCCATGACAGATGGGTTTGGCTCTACTATGCTCACATTCAGAGATTTAGACAGTTAAATTAGCAGTAACTACAACACAAAAGCAAGTTTTCTCTATTTCAGAGAAAAGTTTTAGAAGGAACTGCAAAAATTCCATCAAAGGTCAGTCCAAAGGAACATGAGCTGTAGACGTCGGGCCACACCCCCCTTCATCCTCTACATCTCTGGTGCTGTTCTGTGCTGGTGTGGTCAGCTGACTCGCCGTGGCCGGGATTTGAATGACCCACATTTCTAAAACAAGCAGTGCGAGAGAGCAGCTTTAGTTTTCATGCCTTCTGGTCTTTCTCCAGGGAATGAGTCTATCAATAGCTGACCATGTCTGTGTCAAAGAATTAAACTGTAGCAGACACAAAGCTAGTTCTGCTGAAGCTAACGTAAGCTTTGCCATTGAAAAAGGCAATTAAATGTAATTCTTTATATTACTTACATTGTCTAAAGCGATTGTGCTATTGTTATCTGATCTGTCCTTTTAAAATGACTTGAAGGTTTCCACACCTTTTGACCAGTAAATGTCCATGATTTTTGTATGAGCTTTCTAGCCATCTGTGGTTATTGGAAAAGCATTATACATATATATATATATATATATATATATATATATATATATATATATACAGACACTGTGCGATCACAACGAACAATTTATAGCCAATTAAATATTTGAGAGCTGAGCAAAACGGCATAAAACTTGAGTGAATATTCCTCAGAGACCCAAGAATTGACATTAATGGATCTATTTTATTTTTTCCTCCTTAAAAGTTTTTTTTAAGAAGCCACTGATTATAAAAAAATCCCCAATTTCCTTTGGGGTGAATTTTGATTATAAAAATCAACACAATTTTCTCTGAGGTAAATTTTTCACGACTTTGGCAAACTGACATTTAATATGTATTTGTTTTCACACCAAAATTGTTGTTGTGATACAGTTCAGAGTCTCAGCTAGTTTTGTCAAGTTTTTGATGCTATGCTGGATACAATAATAATAAAAATGTCCAGCCCTTGAAATAACAATTTTAAAATGATCTAATATTTCTGTCTTTAAAGTAATAATCTGGGTTCAGTACAAATTAATCTCAATTGACAGTATTTGTGGCATAATTTTGATTACCATAAAAATGTATCTCAACTCATCCCTCATTTTCTTAAAAAAATAAAAAATTAATTTGTTTAAAGTTACAAAACTGGCTATAAATGTATGCATCTTACAGCTACACATTTAAAACAGTGTATTTTAACATTTACGGATTGGCCCCATTCACTTCCATTGTAAGTGCCTCACTGTAACCCGGATTTTTGCCTTTTTTTTTTGGTTGTTTAGAAAAGGAGGGACAAGTCGAAATATATTTTGGTGGTAATCAACATTATGCCTCAAATGCTCTCGGATGAGCTTAACTTGTATTGAACCCAGAATATTCCTTTAATTGTTGTAACCTACCGTAGTCAGGTTGATTCAGTCAAATGAATGACTTATTTGATGTAAATGTTGCCACATTAAGTAGATTTTTTAAATGAACTGAGAAAACGTTTCTTTTTTTTACTGTGGATGAAACAAGACTAACTCATATTCCACGTATTCTTGCCCAATTAAATGTAATACATGTCATGATTCATCAGATGGCCAAAGACGTATTCATTCTAAACTATGAATCATCATCAATACTCCACTAACAATAATGCACTTATATGACTACTCAAATGATGCGGCATGAAAAAAGTTTCAGAATCAATGATTCTGTTATGACTGGTCTCTCTAGTAAGAAAAGGGAAGTTATATTGAACAGCCGAGACCAAAGACATGCCCTAAGAGAAAAGACTACAGCCTGGGCTGAAACTAAACCCTGCATACCACACATGCTTCAGGGGCACAATAGCTCTATTTACAGCATGAGTAAAAATGACCAGAAAGTATTTCAGTGGAACAGCCGTTGAACATTCCTGTTCTCATCAAACGTGTTGGATCACTTTGGTTTTTTAGCCTTGTAAAATATGCTTAGCCATTTTTGGAAAAGTGTTTTAAATGTTAGTAAAAATATATATCATAGACTTTGAATCTCAGGGTTCCTGACATATAAATATCTCACTGCATATATATATATATATAGAGAGAGAGAGAGAGAGAGAGAGAGAGAGAGAGAGAGAGAGAGAGAGAGAGAGAGAGAGAGAGAGAGAGAATGGCTATTTCTTGAAGATAAATAGTTTAGAATCGAGTATAACCAGAAATGTTTATGTTCACTGTAGAAATTTCCATCACCATTTAAAATTCCCAGATATTTCCAGTTTTTAAACACTGGTGAACCCTGAAAACAGCATAATAAATGTATTTTAATGTGTCCCAAAGACCTGAAAACAGCTACTTATGCTGACATAATTAGAATAAATGTAAAAGATGTGTCATTTTGATAGACTATGAAACACTGGACTTCAGTTATTAACTTTTACACCCACAAAAAGAAAGAAGAGAAAGAATCGGTATCATTTCACAATTGTTTAATACGTGAGCACCACGTAAATTGTCATATTAGCAAATACCAAAAATACATGAATTCAGAATGCAACATTGGAAAACAATATATTCACAAACACACACACTATTTTACAACATGTACAGGTCTTTATAAAACAAAGACATTGTGGCCGTAGCCTTGTACAGTCTCAAGTTGTGTAATCGGCCCTTAATTATTATTATTGGCCTCCATTGCTCAAGCATAACACTTCTGCGCATGGTGTAATACCACAGTTCGCTCACATGCCTTTCAAACTGAACCAGAACACTTCAATTCCCATGCGGTGGCATACAAATCTGTAATCCCACTAAGTAGCACCAGCATTCAGATACTTCCTTCATTTGAGGCATGCCCAGACATCTTCCAGGCCAAACTGAGCTAGTACTTTGGTAGCACCACTCATGTATGCTGGGAAGTCCCACACTTCAATGGTGAGCCCACGCCTCACCACGTGTTACCAGTGCATTGAGGACAACCCGGATAAGAAGTAGAGTATAGTACGCCATACACGACGTTTTTACAGTCAGAAAGCCACTATTGCTGTACTCCACGGGTTTAGGTTTTTCAACATTTGGTCGCAGCAAATTTGCCCTGACCCAGAGTCACTATCCTCGGTCTCAGCCTCGGGTTTGGCGCCTTCTTTGCTCAGAAGTCCTGAGAAACCCGACCCGAAAATTGTTATGAGGTTGGACACGTTACTTGTATCCATTTCCTCGCCTTCCTCGTTTTCGGTCGTGTTTGAGGAAGTTACTTTGGTCCTTTTTTGAGGCGAGTCGCCGCGTGTCGACTCCTCAGCGCTCCTTTTCCTGTTTGAACAAACATGCGTTTTGGGTCCTTGCCCTTGTTCCCCGTCGTCCGAGGGACTCTCCTGGTTTTGCCTGGGTTCGCTAATGGTTTCAGACACCGATATAGCTTCAGATGACACGTTATCAGTAGAGTCCAAAGAAGAGTTTCGGGTTTGCTCTTGTTGTAAGGTGGAAGTACAAAGCCCTGGCTCTGATTTAACCTCATCATCGTGGGCTTTTTCAACTGCTTCGTCCATCTGACGCTGTTCAGTTCGTTGAGGCTCTTCGGGACTCTCGAACGGTGCGGCGGGCGGGAATTTCTCCCGCTCCGTGTCTAGAACGTCCCATTCCTTTCCTTCGTGTTCGTTCTGAGCGTTCATACAAGCGCCGCTATAGTAGTCGCTCAGGTAGACCTGACGGGCGCTCCGAAGGACCAGCGACACCAATAGATTTTTATGCAATTTAATACCCCCTCGCTGGACACGAGAGTTGTAGATTTTCCCTAAGGAAATACTCATAATCCGATGGGCTTCCACTTTGTATTCCATGGCTGGAATCGATCGATCCACTGAAGGTCGCGATTACATACAAAGTTCGACGTCCGTTGTGTCGCGTGTGATTTCCTCGTAGGATACTCCTCAAAATATCACCGTAAATTCTTAAACAGTGCGAAAAAATTAGTTAGCAACGTCTACGTGCCAAATAAAATAACTACTTTTTTCGTCCTGTAGATGAGTCATTTAGATAAAAAATGTCCCTTATTTTTGTGACGTGGTTTATTGTTTTAACAACGAGGGGCGTTCAATAAATACGAAAGCTTCATTCTCATTCACACAATATAATATCGTTATTATTGGGTGAGAGCATGAGATTTCGTTGCCTTTCGCATTCTTATCTGCACCCGTCAATGGTCTAGGGAGGAATGAGTCCGTTTCTATTTATAACTTGTATTTATACTTCAGCGTCAGCGACTACACCAGCCAATCACATCTCGAGTTGAGTTCCTCCACCGTTGTGAATCACGCCCCGCCAATCGTGTGATGGCCAATGGGCGAGCGCTATGGCGATGAGTCACATTTAAATACTAACGTGGGAGAATTGTTTAAAGGGAAATAATTGTTTTCAGGATTAAAAAGTATTTTTTTAGCATTTGATTCCCAGCGATTCCGACGTATAGGACGTTATGATTTATAAGATTCAGAGAACGGCATTAAAAAAAAAACATAAAATAATATCCGTTTGATAAAGGAATTAAAACACATAAAAGCAAACATGGCCATAATTAAAATTTAAATATTTCGTTAATATTTATAGCTGTTTAGACTTATTATTATTGTTTCACGGTTTCCGCACATCACATCTTGTTTTACCGTTAAGAAAAAATGGTAAATTCCCCTTTAATTTTTTTCAACCGACATCCTCGACTGATGTAATGGTTTGTCTGCTACAGTCGTGTCACATGACTCTATTGTGCAAATCCATTGCGGTGTCTGGGCAAATGTGAATGGAGCTGATATGGGGGGGAAGGGCAATGTTTTGTTTGAAGAAACAGTTAGTTACTACTGAATCACAATGAAAAGAGTTCACGCTGAATTGTAGAAAATGTTTATAAATGGTGCTGCTTTATTACCCCCATTTGTAATCTATTCAATTTGGCTCGTGAGCTTGCCTGCATTAAGATGTGGGTCATAAACAAACCTAACAGGAAGAGCGCGGTATGACGTAAGGCGCTTTCAGAGATTGTTTACCTAAAAATAAACGATCGCGGACGTGGCTGCCTCACAATCTCAATGCAAGTCCCTGATTTTAACATACTCGAATAATTGTATCCTGAACGCAAAACCAAATTCAGATAACGAAAGTAGGCCTATATTCGTTTGTTTCTTCATTAAGGTTAATGTAATTATATGTGTGTTGTGCAGGTCCTCGAATTAAGTAAAGGGGGGTACAATTCAATATCCCTAAAAAATATGAAATATGTGAATGCATCTTCAATCTTAATTATTTTTTTTTTTTCTACATGCTGGTGAGAACCTGCACTCAAGTGTCAACTGCCAGGCTCAAAGTTACTAATCATTTATGCAGCTTTAGTTACAAACTTGCCATAAAGTGTTTCCAGCTGGTTTGCTGGAGTCACATCAAACACAACATCTCAGTGGACAGCACTCGTGGGTAGATAGTCAACTAATGAGAAGGCAATACGCTATGATGAATAATGTATGAAGCATGGTGTTTTAGCAGGCAGGCAAGGTGTATTGCAACATTCATGAAGAGAAACCATTTTTTATTTATTTGTTTGCTTGTTTGAGAGCAATTTCTTTTTTGTTTAGATGAGATCTGTGGCGTTGAAGTACGAATGGTGCCATACAGTGATGGTATCAGATTTCATCTGTACATGCCCAAAGAACAATGGTATTGCCATGATATAGAGTATATATTAAAAAAACAGTGTTACCATGGTATTTTCTTAAAAAAATTAAAAAATCATGGTTGTAGCATGCTACCTTATGTTACTGTAGAGGTAATATAGATATATTCTAAGATTTATTAATGAATTTTTGTCAAAAAAATGACACTATTCACTTTGATGGAATTTTGTTACGAAATTATCAGGTGCACATCTTATAAAATAAGCTTTTTAAATGCTTTTTTAATATTTTAAAAAATATATATTTTATTAAATTTTCTCCTCGTGCTTGCGCCATTATTAAACTCATTCAAGGTGGCGGAGGACAAGTCTCAGTTGCCTCCGCATCTGAGACCGTCAATCTCTTATCACGTGGCTCATACTCGCAGGGTAAGACGCATGTATACAGAATGATGATGATGCATCGTCCAACATATTATTAAAGGAGATAAATAGAAACATTTTCTAATTTTGATGTCATAGTACAAAATTAAAAATTATGAAAAGGGTTAATCTTACCCACTACTGGGGCTAAATATATCAAGGATATTTACTATATTTAATCAAGTTCAAAGTAAATTTGCAATATAACTAGAGGAGTTCAACTGTAACTACATATTTATAAAGCAAGATCTCAATAAAACATGTTTAATTCAGATCCTGCTTCTTCCATCTAACAATGGCTGAGTAAGAGTAGTATGGGTAGTATGCCATTCTGAAGTTAGCCAATATAATTTTGTCCTTCTACTACATTACAATAAACCAAAACAACCAACACAGAGCATGTTGGTGTTTATTTATTAGAAAAGTTACTTAAAGTTATTAAAAAAGTTACTCAGAGGTCCTTAGAGGACAAAAATGTCCACGTCAAAAAACTGCCATAATAATATAATATATTCATATTATTTTCCACTTTCATTGAGTAAATTTCAGTCCTGATCATTACTACCAAATAGTCATTCATTTCAGGATTTTAACCCTTTAATTGCCAGTAGTTGTCACATTTTGCTGCATTATTATTTTTTGTGCAGTGTCAGATTTAACAAAATAAAACTCACACTCAGTACCTTAAAAATGTCTGTCAAAAAAACTGCCATAACAGTGCGCTTTAATACAGCAAACAGAAAATAGGAAAAAAGCATGTAGTTGCTCCATAGGCTAAATGTGAGAAAAATGGTGCCATCTGGTGGAAAATATAAAAAATTTAGATTTTGAAGCCAGGCTCCGGAATGAAAACATAATATCCGAAAATTCATGATTTTATGCTTTAATGTCACTGGGATCAAATATTGCAGCTTTAATGTGTTTCAACGGGGACAGTTTTGTCCTGAAGGTCCTGAGAGTAACTATTTTGTGTACACAGTGAATTATAGATGTATTATAGGAACTGAGGGTGAAATATCTAAATTTCCCCCAAAATACACACCTTTGGCAAAATTTATGCCGTTGGCATTAACACAGACAAAATGCTTGAAAACACAAAAATGAAAAGGTCGCACAAGGGTTAAATGGGAAGCATGTGCACAGACTTTTTTTTAAATACATTTTTTATTGATGCTTTCATTGACAAACAGTATGGAAAACATATAATTCACAAGAGCAGACAATACCAGGGGAGCATAGGGCTGACAAAAAAACAAAAAAAAAAAAAGGATCACAAATCAGCACTGAAAGATGTTAAACAGGGTAAATAGATGCACGGTCTTGATAGCTTTCCTGTTTTTGGCAAAGGAAGGTTTATGGTTGGAGAACTTAGATTTGTGAATATGTGATTTTGCCAGCAATAACATCAAATTGATGATATAGAAATGATTTGCCTTGATAGAAGGGTATGCAAAAAAAATTTTTAATAATAAACAAATAAATAAATATAATTTATTTTTTTCATAAGGAAAGTGAGAATTCAGAGTCAATATATTGGGAGATAAATGTACAGCTATCTTGCCAAAAAGTGCAAGAGTGGGGACAAGTCCAAAATAAATGATGCAGGTCTTCTTGAGCCATTTGACAAAATGAGCAGTCCACATCAATGTCCTTCTTATATCTTCGTAGAAATACCTTGGAGGGATAATAGCGATGCACCATTTTAAAAGACACTTCCTTAAACCTTATTAAAAACGTGTGCGCATAGACATATAAATACATGTCTATGCGTGTGCGTATGTGTCTAGACGCTCCGTGACCCGGATGTGATTACGCCGAGCAATGGTGGTTGAGCGGATCCGGGTTCCGTCCCGCATGTAAACAACAAAACAAGCGCACTCTTTTGTTTGAGAAAAACTAAACCTGCGGCGATTAGGAGCATGAGATTATCGCACAAGAGTCGCCTCATTTGAGCAATAAAATGTCGATGGAAGATCCTTTTTTTGTGGTGAAAGGGTGAGTTTACAGCTCGGAGACTAGTATAGGGAGGATTTCAGGGACAATAGATGGGCGTACTTTCAGATCTGTCAATTTAAGAGGAATCGTTTTTTGTTTGGTCAAGTTTTGTTTATCTTGCTGATTATTGCTCGTTTATCATCACTGATATGAGCGTATCGTGCGCCCACTTTGTTGGTTTGCTACACATAATACAGTTGCTTCAGCGCGATCGTTATCATGTTGCCATGGCAACCGTTGTTATCGATTCTTCATGTAACTATATCGATATTCCTTTGAAATAGTACTGTTTTATGTTATCAAACACATGCACTTTGCTACATTAGTATTCGATCCCCCTCACCACAAATACTGTGGTGGTAACATATGGTAATATCATATGGTACTTTGACTATAGCAGTGTTAAATTATTTCCATATTCATATACCATAGTATTTACATCATACTTCAAGGTATTTCAGTGAATACCATGGTGCAACTATGATACAGGTCCAAAAAAACAAATTATTATGGGACCATAGCTTTATAGATTTGGAATGACTAATAAAGAGGTGTGAATTATATTTGTTTTTTTTCTCAGAGAGGTGCAGAAGGCTGTGAACACTGCTCAAGCGCTGCATCAAAGATGGATGGAACTGCTTCAGGAACCAGGAGGTGCCAGCAAGGAGGAGGTGGACTGGACCACCAATGAGCTGCGGAACAGCTTGAGGTCCATTGAATGGGACTTGGAGGACCTGGATGAGACCATCAATATCCCTTCTGACCTGATATTGCTTATTTTTAGGATATTTAGGCGCTTAGATTAGAGGTCGCCCACTGGTGGATTTTGCCCAGACTGATAATATATTCATCTGCTGATAGATCTTTAAAACATTTCTTTCCTTACTATGAAGGTTACAATCCTCAGTTATTTTCTCCCCAGTTTTAGTATACCAATTCCCACTACTTAATAGGTCCTCGTGGTGGCGCAGTTACTCGCCTCAATCAGGGTGGCGGAAGTCTCAGTTGCCTCCACTTCTGAGACCGTCAATCCACGCATCTTATCACGTGGCTCGTTGTGCATGACACAGCAGAGACTCACAGCATGTGGAGGCCCAAGCTACACTCCGCGATCCACGCACAACTTACCACGTGCCCCATTGAGAGAGAGAAACCACTAATCGTAACCATGAGGACGTTACCCCTTGTGACTCTATCCTCCCTAGCAACCGGGCCAATCTGGTTGCTTAGGAGACCTGGCTGAAGTCACTCAGTACACCCTGGATTCGAACTCATGACTCCAGGGGTGGTAGTCAGTGTCAATACTCGCTGATCTACCCAGGCCCCTGGTACAATACAAAATTAAATTAAAACCCCAGATGCAGTTTATTATTTAACCAAAATCCCAATAATAATAATAAAAATATTTGGTGCATAATGTGGGTCTTTTAATTATAAACAGGCCTGAAACACACCTGGGACTCTTATTTTGAAATGACAGAAACTTGGCTTCGTTAAGATACTCTATATTTAAGTATTTACAATATCAAGCCTTTTATATGTTAAACAAATTAAGGTTTTTAGATATTTGACCAGATTAACGAGAAATATGAGGATATATGAAGATATGGATGTATTTGCTGACATATCTATATAGTCACATTTTTCTTTGCATGCCCTCGCTTCAATTTAGAACACTTGATTATATAATCAAATTAACAAAATATGCATTGAAGTGAGGATTAAAAATATGGATGAAACTTGTCAATGATAAATATTTTGATATAGCAAATCCCTACTTGATTGTTTTATTTCATCTTTAGAGGCCGTTGTTGTACTGTAGATCAAAGTCGTTCAAACTGTAGAATTCCCTAGCGGTGACTACAGAGTAGGGTTGGTCCGATACCAGCTTTTTGGCTTCGGTACGATACCAGCTCTGGCACATCGATATTGATACTAAATCGATACTTATCTAACAAATGAATAGCCTTAAGGGGGTTGCACACCAGACGTGTCTGGTGAATGACATGGTGCTTTCTAAATTTCGAAACAATTGTTTTCTATGAATGTATGCACACCGCCACCACCACTCAGCGTTTGTCGGCGGTGCCCACCTACAACTCAAATTTCTGCAAGCAAAGCGCAACTCGAAGATTTTCCATTAAATTAGTCCCAAATCATTATCAATGGACATAAATTACTCTAGCCTTGTTCATTCTTTGAGAAGGGAAAAACCTTGGTAACTTTTGTGTATACTGTCTGCCACCTGAAACGCATTAATGTGCCCCGTGTTTGATACCTGTGCTGTGTGCGACCGCCTTTAGATTATTGATGAAGTGCACAGAAAAGGACTTTATTAAAAGAACTGCATAAACTCTTGCAGTTAAAAATTCTGTTTTCCATTTAAAAAAAATTTTTTTATGGTTAAACAATTGAATACATAAAACAATCAAATGAAAATCAAATAGAAAATTTAGCAGTTTTGGTCAAAGTAAAAATTAAAACATTTATAAAAAACAATTAATCACAACCTGCTGGTATGGTGTATAGTATATTAAAAATATATATATATATATATATATATATATATATATATATATAATAAACAATTATAGTAATGATAATAACAAAACCATTTATTAAATTCTTGTTTTTAGTAGTGTTATTGCTAGTAATTTGAATATTGTTATATATTATGCAGTAGTAATATTTTTCTATCACAATGTCTTTAATTTTATGCTTACAGTGAAACAGAAATGGCAGAGGACCTTTGAGTTCTTTCTGGGTGTTTTGACTAGTTTTTAGCAAAATGGTTAAAATTTAGCTAATGGTACTGAAATTATGATCAAGATGATGAAATGAATTCATTTGTACTGGTATATCGTGCAACCCTACAACAGAGAAATGGAGGAATTAAAAAAATATTGCCAACTATCTGCATAGATTTTTGTTGATAACAGTTAGTTCCAAAAAGTATCGGCACTGATTAATCAGTAAAACCGATAACGGTAAAACTGGTCTACTTCTATTTTCGATGGTATATCTGATACTTGTTGCCTTAACTTTGACCTCAAGTATTGTGGAGGCCAATCCAAAGAAGTTCAATCTTGATTTGATGGAGCTGGCCAAGAGAAAAGCTTTCATCACTGGCACAAGGCAAACTGTCAAGGTGCGTGAACTTCAGTGATGTGCGCAGCTCTGTACAAGTGTCAGGTGAAAATCTCATATTTAAACTAATGTTTTTTTTTTTATTATTATTTTATTTTACAGGATATGAAAGAACTCATGGCTAGTCCAATGTCCATTTCAGTGTCTGAGAGGAAAAATCAACAGGTTTGGATATTGGGTGTATTTTTACAACTACCTTTAAAGCAAGGCTGGTGCTAGGATGAGATCTTTTGGGGGGGGGGGCATTTTGACCTTTAGGGTGGGCAACAGATTCTTGCATTGTGCCGCCCGACTAGGCAAAAGGGGGCTTGGTCATTTTGCTATCCGAATGGGATAGGGGTCATCAGAAGTTTCTGGGGAGGCTAAAGGAAAATATAAGGAGGCATTGCCCCCATCTCCCCTTTAGACCAGGTCATGCTTTAAAGTGGGGAATTTACTTGATTTTCTCACAAACTTTATCATATTATGATAGTAACCATTATGCCCCTGTGTTAGACGTTGATTGGGGGTGGTGGGTCTCGTGGACCAATCCGGCAACCCAGCGGGGATAAGTACACTAGACTTGACAGGGAGTTGCATTCTGCAAACTCCCAGTTCATTGGGGAACAACAGACCCAGCAACAGGTACATCATTAAACAAATTAATAAATACATTTTGGTTGAATCTACATTAATTTGAAATGCTTTTATGACTAGCCTTCATATATACTTATTTAATAGAATAAATCAAAATGATAAAGTTAGTAGTTAACAGATTATTAGAATATGCAGTATACAGTATGTAAGCATTTAGAAGAACAATATGTTTTATATTTGGCTACACTGTACTGTAGCTCATAGCAGAACAGCAGGATGAGCAGTTGGAGTTGGTTTCGGGAACCATCGGCGTCTTGAAGAACATGTCAGAAAGGATCGGCCAAGAGCTGGATGAGCAAGCTGTGTAAGTTACTTGAACATTGGAGTATTACACTTGGAAATGATGTCTTATGTCATTATGAAAGAACTTTATGGATCTGTACGGGTATATTTTCAGAATGCTGGATGACTTTTCACATGAGATGGACAGCACTCACTCCAGACTTGATAATGTCATGAAGAAGCTGGCTAAAGTTTCTCACATGAACAGCGGTGAGTAATCAGAAGCCTTGCTTATAGTAAAGACCAAATCATGTAGATAAAATTATTCTCATAATAGTTTCACTAGTCACTGAACTGAAACATTTTAACATCTGACAACAAAGTTGAGTTTACTCCCGTGTATTTTTGAATCTTTCTGAAATAACAGAATCTGGAAAAAATATTGTCATACATCGTTTTTAATATTTCATGATTTATAAAGTTTAAGGTGCGACGTATGAAGGACAAAATGGCACACTCTCTAGAGAGAAATCTGTCATGCGTTTCTTAAGAAGGGGACCCCCTGACATTCTGCTGTAGTTAAAGGTGATTGCCTGGAACGGAAGCTTACTCAAAACAATGCCCCTTTTATGGCATAGCATGATCAGAACAGGAAGTCAAACTTCCGGGCCATCTCAAAGGAAGTGCTCGATTAAAAACAAGAATTAAATCTGAACTTCTACCCAAACATATGGGAAAGTTTTAAAGGAATATATAAGACAAGTTAATCTTAATCGGCAGTGTTTGTTGCATAATGTTAATTACAAAAAAATTTTGGGCTCATAACTCAAATTTTGGAGAAGCCATTACTCAATTCAGTTGAAGGAACAAGTGTACTCAATCAATTGAGTTATCAGCTTATCAGGGTTTTCAGTCTGGGTTACGTTGAGGCACTTACAATGGTTGTGAATCCAATCTGTAACATTAAAATACTCACTGTTTCAGAAGTATAGCCACAAGACGTAAACATTGTGCATGTTAACATTATTTTAGTGTAATCAAATCTTTTTCTAACCTTTTCTGTGTAGTTATGTAACTCTGTGAACACTAAAACGACTGAAAAAGTGACATTTAAACAAATTCACAACTTAAAGAAAACATGAGTTTTAACAGAAAAATTCATGTAAGTGCTTTAAGTATAAGCTTCACATTTCCTCCAAAATGTGCCCCCATCCATTATAAGTGCCTCATCGTAACATCGATTTCTGCCTTTTTGTTTTCTTTAAAGAAAAGGAGGGATGATTTGAATTAATTTTTGGGGTAATCAGCATTATGCATTATGCTGTCGATTAAGCTTAAGGTGTATTGAACCTGGTACATTAATTTTTGTTTCCCCACTCTTGCCTTAATGTTACACTATAAAAACTCTTAGCTATATGATTTAGCAGTGGATAATGGACTGTTTAACCCAAATTTGTAATTTTTAAAGGCATAGTTCATGTTGTTCGAAACTCCTATGGCTTTCGTTGCCTTTTTTGTTTGGCAGAAGAAAGGAAAATTAAATGGGTTTGAAATGCCATAAGGATTTGAGCAATTTTTTGGATGAATTATCTCTATAACTCTTTATATTCTGGTCTAACCTCCACAGATCGACGACAATGGTGTGCTATCGGCATTTTGCTTGTGATCCTGTCCATTGTGATCATACTCTTCTTTGTTCTGTGAACAACACTGCATCCTTTGCCAGCTCTCTCACCTGCATTTATTGAATCTAAGGTGCTTGGAAGGGAGAGAATGAACAAGACAAACACTTTCCATTCCAACTCTACTACTTTAAACTGTAAAACACTGCAGCTTTGTGATTTACCCTGTCTTGGCCTCCTTATATACCGAGCCCAGACTGGTAGCACCATCACAAACAGCGTTAAAAACAGCTCTGCTTGTTTGTCCAAAAGCACTATGCCATTTTTCTTTTCAAGAGACCATTTGACACTAATGCAGTCTCCGTCATTTCGTTTGAACTGATCAATTGAAAAGGACATGAGACTTTTGTGAAAGTACGAGATTCTTGTTGTAATCCAGGGTAAATAGCGCACTTGTTACTTTTAGTGTTTTTTTTTGTTCAAATGGACCACAACATTTAGAAGACAAAAAAGCGCTAATTGCAGTATGCTATATTGTACAGCAATCTAGGGCTACTAAACCCGATTTCATGTTATTATATTTACCTGTGCATTGCTGCTACAGTAGGTTTACTCCACTGTAATTATTCAACGCTAACTAAAACGTTCTAACAACTAGTCACTGGAGTTTAATGAACCAGATACTGTTTAAGCGGGTATTATACTAATCGTACTAATGCAAAACTCGTTATTTACTGTAAAAGTGTTTTGATTTATGTGTGCTTTGTTTACTTTGAGTCTTTTAACAAGTTAACGATAATCAGTTATTTGTGAGGTTTATTCACAGGCACTACTATTTGCACGATTTGCAAAAATGGAGGGAATCATGTTCAGTGGAAGTTTTGAAGATATTAAAAGTTTTGAAATGCTTAGAGGATACATCGTTTTTCCGCGTGCTTGTTCGTCTCACATTTTTATCGCAAGCCCATATGGACGCATGCGACACATGCCCCCTAAGACTTCTTATGCGTGGACTGTCCGCATGCAGCCCACTTTTTCTAGACGTGGACTTTCTGCGCATACTGTGCTGGTGATTACATTTATGTAGTCAAAGATACGAAGTGTACTTCGGCGTTAAAGGTCCCCAAATATACTGACAACTCCAATATCCCCCAGATTTACAAACAACATTGTTGTTTACTAAGTTACATAGGTTTGTGTTTGAATTGTAGAGCTTTAGCAATCATCTTAAATTGAATGACAATGGTTTATCCGTGTCATTTATCTGTAGAAATTTAGTATAATTTGACAATGAAATATTTAAGTGGTTAGATCCTGTAACTATCTAGCCAGTGTCTTGCACAGAAGAGGGTAAAGTTAGATTTAATTTTAGGACGCCGACCACTCGTGACTAAACACTAATAGAATTTCCCATTTTTAAACCGCTCAAAGCATCAAATTAATATGTTCGGCCAAATATTAAGCTTTACTGGTTTTGGACACCGTGGAACTGAAATGTATATCTATGACGCAGCAGTCACTAATATAAATATCATTTAATTAATTTGTTTTCTTTGACAGTATGACACTACACATTCTGTGTAAACCATGGAGTACATTTATCTTATTGGATATTTGTATTGTTTTTGTTGTTTGTATTTTAAGTTTAAATGACCTCTTTGGTAACTCTCATAAAGAAATGGCCTATTTCATGAAACGACCATATTTTATGTGAAAATCAAAAGAATAAAAGCTAATTTTGCATGATTAAGCTGGTCATAAAAAAATCTCACAGTGAAAAATCTTATTAGTCCTGAAAATAGGCTGTGTTATGCAATATATAATTTCTTTTGTTTTGATTGGGGGGGCGAAATATGACCCTGACACGTTTTTGACGAGCTTCGTGAGATTCACCCTCGTACATTTTCAACTGCCTGTTGTCAAGCAATCATACCATTTTACTATGCATTTCAAAAAGACAAAAGGGAAATACAAGGAATTTACAGTGTTTTCCTACAGTTGAATCGGCCCGCAGATGGTGTTATAGCTCATACTGACTGACCTTGGTCACATGAAGCAGTATGTCAGCTCACTTGATTCAAAGTGTAACTGAACTGATTGCTCGGAGATTTATATATGATACAAATAAAAACTGGGAATTATTGCACAGTTGCATTACTGTTCTTGAGCAGTGACTGTCTGGAGAGATCAAGGTAGTGAACTGGCTCAAATTCTGTTCTTCCTGATTGTGTGAATTTCAATTGTACATGTTCTGTTTGTTTGATCTGTGCTATTGAAGAGAATGCTAGTATTTTTACCACACTTGTTTTTTCTCCTTATCTCAGAAAATTCAGTATGTAAAACCTCCCCATGTTTCCCACACCCCTCATTTGTTTGTCACTGTGTGAAATTCTGTGCCCCATTAAAAATAAATGCATATTATTTTGGTTTTTCATTCGAGTTCCTATAGATGTGTGTAAACAACCTAAATGGACATTGAAGGAATGTTCCATGTCCAAAACAAGTTAAACTTTATGGAAAGCATCTGTAAGCTGTTGAATAACACAGACATACAAAATTGCATTTACAGTTCTGCACTTACAGTACAATAGAAGTCAGTAGAGTGGAGACATTTCGGAGGGTTTAAAAGCAGAAATGTGATGCTTGTGTTTTTTTATGAACACACAAATTCACGTTAATTGAGCTGTAAAAATCCCCAAATCTTCCTTTAAACATGGCTACGGTTCTAGGTTGATTAACTTTTGGTTTTGTTATCGCAATGTAATTCCTGTGGGAGTATGTTTCATCTATTCCTTCTATCCTTGCGCGCATTGTGTAAACAATTCTGGGTTTGTCGTCTTTACGTGGTCATGACAGGAGGTGAAAGCTTATACCTTTACATAGACCAAGGCCACAGCCACACTAATCCAATTCCTAACGTCATTGTTTGGAGTATGGAGTAATGGAGAGCGTTTTCAAAATACTCTGTTTTCATCCGGGGGAAACACTGTTCTAGTGCGGATGAGAGGCATATACGTAGTAAAATTAGTGTGTTTTCAAATTGCGTGGATGTGGCCAAAGTTAGCAAGTATTTGATCACACTACTTTCATGTTCACATGTAGAATATAAAAGTCTTGGGACTTTACTTTTAGAAACATTGTATATTTTAACATTTATCTCAGTAAGTCCATTGTATGTTTCATTTCGTTAACCCGCCCCTAAACATCATAAAACAAAATAAAGAGCTTAACTTGTATTGCACTCAGTACATCTCTTTAAGGGATATTTAATCAGCATTTTTCTACTGTTTAGAATTTGAACCAGCAAACCTCGTCTTAGATCAGTGCAGTATCTATTTGAAAATTACCATTGATTATTGTGCTGACGGTGACCATCGTGTATGAGTAGTGATCTATTGATCCAATAAGCCTGCAGGAAGAATAGCTGTTCCGTAGAGGCCAAAGAGGGGCCATTCAACCCTGATCTTACGACAGGTGGCGTCTTTCGCCTCTACCTCCCCCCCATTTGTCTGGGCCAGTATTGATTATAAATCAACACCTGAGTCCCCCAACATTTAATGGTCTCCAAGAGCTGAAGCATTATGATTGAAACCTATATGGGTATTCTGTGTTCCCATATATTTGAGGCATTTTGGAGCTTACACAAACAAATTGTGGACCAAATTGAGAAACTATATTATACTTTACTAAATGTCAATTATAAAATAAATAAATAATAAATGTAAAAAATATATATTTTTACATTTATTATTTAAACTATTAAATATTATTTAAATATTGCATTTTATGTTATATTATAGTAGGTTTTACAGATGCAGAGTAAAATATTATAATGCAAACTTTATTTTCAGGAAGAAGATTTGTCTCGAAATAGTGGTGACATTTGTGGCTAAAACTGGTTTTACATAGCTGGAGTGGTTCTAATTATGGATTTATAGAGTTTGTGTGTATGCGTCTGTGGCAGACAGCAGGTGCAGTTGCAGGTTCTGCATTTGGCTCCTTTATCCTGCAGTAAATGGAGGGCCAGCTGAGCTCTTGCACCCATGGGGAGATGGGGGTTGGGCTACAGACGCACTCCTCCGCCAGCTGAGCTCATTAGCATCGCTACACACAACACACATTCAGACAACACAACAAACTCGCCACTTGTGAGCACCAATCAGATTAATAAGGGTGAGCAAGTGTAATGTCCTTGTAGAATGCCTATAAACATAGTCCTTTAAAACAGTGTGACACGCTATGAATATTAGTCAAGGTAAAGCCAAAGAGCAATTTAGCAAAATAAGCCTTCCAGCTACAATGCTTTTCATGAAAATCACAAACCAGTAAACCTTACTGTCTTATGATCTAAATAGTGGTGTTTGCTAAAACCATACGGACACATAGCCATATGCGCATTACGACTGTTTTAGCACAGTCAACAGTAAGCACAACAATGTGAACATGGTCACGTGGAAAATCAAGGTATATTTTGGCTATAAAGGATGGGGTATACTTTGTTTTTCTGCACGGCATACCATCTCACACACTTGATGGGTTTACATCTAACTATTTCTATGAACATTTTGAAATTGTGCATAAGAAATCTTGAATGGGAATGCTTAATATGAGAATAAACTTTCTAAATTACCTTTCTAAAATTTAAGGCGCTAGGAGGAGGTGGATTTTCTTGAGTTTCAAATGAGTTAAAATATGCATTAAGGTGATTGAAACGGTTTATTTGCAAAACAATGACGTGTTTTGATTATGAGTGTGCAAAAGGTCTGACCTTGGCACACAATTCTTTGAACATAGCACTTGTCATTCGGAAGTGTTTAACCCACAGCTGGTCGATAAAGAGGGTCCTCGCAATCCGCCAGAACAGTTTTGAGAGCGGGCGCTCCCAGGTATGTGGAGACTGTTGGTGTGTGGGCATCACATTATATTCATTACTATTTCAGACCGCATTATATCAGATATTACACTTCCCCAATTTGGCGTGCCCAATTCCCAATCTAGGTCCTCGTATTGGCATAGTGACTCTCCTCAATCTAGGTGGCAGTGGATGAATCTCAGTTGTCTCCGCATCTGAGACAGTTAATCCGCAAGTTACTGCGGAGACCTAACGCATATGGAAGCTTTACACTACTCTCGGGAAGTAAGCGTATGTAAATGCAAGTGCTTGGCCAGCACATTGCAAATACCCACATTACCCCCCCCCCCCCCCCATTTTGAAAAACAACAACACATGGAATCAATCTCGCGTTGATCAAACGTCTGCGTTTAAATACTTCCATAGAGTATGTTTCGGCCTTTAGTATTGAACTTAATCATAACTCATCCAGCACTACAGCTATGTGGTTGCTACAGACATGAATGATACTTCAAATTGTTAAGGAGTTTTCTAAGTGGAATCCCAGACATAGCAACATGTTAAAAACAAGTTGGAACACCTTAGCAACCACATAGCAATGACCTGCTATAACCATCCATCCTAAAATCATGATAATCTGTTTAAGATACACCCAGTCTCCCATTTTCATAAAATTTTAGGTGTCTCATGTATGCTTCCCTTAGAGAACCATCAATCAAAAATTATCACCTGACATCAAATATTGTTGCTTTTGAAATTCTAGATATTATAATCTTGCGGCATGCGAGAGTGAATGATGGTGGTCAGGACAGGATCAATCACTGTCTAATCAATAGTGGAGGACAGGCAAGATATTGATCCACAAACAGACCCCTTCACCCTGACAGCTGGAGGAACCAAGACCCTCTTCAACAGCTTTGAGGTCTTCAAACCTTGTTTCACCACTTTACCATTGAAAACCCCAATCCAGAGCTCTTAAAGGCCATTTGGCATGATTTGTATTAAAACAAAAGTTCTAGGACCCAATGAGATGATGATGAGTAGATTGTGCTTCAAAGCTAGGTTTTGTTCTTTGTTGGACCCTTTGTAACTCTTATAATAATAGAGTATCTATTTTGGAGAGGGTTGCACTTGCTTGTTTTGATTTTAGGGGGGGTTACCCCCTGGGTTATGGAATGATTTTAGTGGAGGAAAACAGTGTGGATAAGAGGTGCAAAAAGAGCCAAATCCATACGAAATAGTGTGGGCATGGCATAACAATGCCCTCAGCCCTGACTGTATTCACAACAAAGAATAATGCTTAATTGTAAATCAAACAACATACAAGGTTATTTCATATTTAAATTGATATCTTCCAGCACACAAATTTTTGAATGAAAAAAGCAAAGCTATCCCACAAAAGCCAGTTTATAGGAGCACATAAATAAATGTAACAAAATACATTAGGTTGGTAGCTTTTCCTGTTGCGTGTACTGTAATACTGATATCCTTAAGGACAGCACACCAATGGTGTTGGATTGCACTGCAGAGGCATTACAATATGCTGGCTCGTGGAGAGATATTGAATCAATTTGCTAAAGAGCATTTGGAGTTCAAGATCAATGCAATTACATCTTGAGTGTTGAGCTCTATGCTGGTGAGCATTTTAAAGAGAATATTTAAACCATTTTGCATTGAGCACAATATAGTTCTGTGTATTTGTCAGCAGCATGGAGACTTTTTGAAGTCTGAATGCAAAAGCAACTGAGGCTCTGAATGAAATGGAAAACAAAATGTTTTCTTTTTGGCATACACATTTAAGCCTAGATGCATTGACATTGTCCTTTACAATAATACTTCAGTTCGTCATAATCTGTTTATAGTAAATGTATCTTTAGTACTTGAAGTACACTTGACCTTCATTCATTTAATTGTACCAGAGCAATATAATATTGAATTAAAAAATATATAAATTTTTATATAGTAGCATTCTAGTTGTATACAATGTGGGTCTTTTTGAGGTACCATAGAAAACTCACTGTATATTTGCCATAATAACGTAAGCTTAAAGGAATGTTCCGGGTTGAATATAAGTTAAGCTCAATTGACGGCATTTGTAGAATGTTGAATGTCACGAAAACAATTTGTACTCATCACTCGTTCATTTATACATATATAAAAAAAGCTAAAATCTTGTTTAAAGTAAGGCATTTACAATAGAAGTGAATGAGGCCAGCCAATAAAAATTAAAATACACACTGTTTCAAAAGTATAGCCTCAAGACGTAACAATTAGTGTGATAGTATGATTTTAGTGTGATAAAACTGCTTGCTGACCTTATCTATGTAAAGTTATAACATTATTACAACTTTTTTTTTCATGAAAACGTAAAGCAGGTAACTCTGTTGTCGGGTAAACACCGTAAAATGCTTGATTTATCACTAACATAATGTGAACATGTATAATATTTACAACCTGTGACTATACTTTTGAATCAGTGTGTATTTTAATATTTTTAGACTGGCCCCATTCACTTCCATTGCAAGTGCCTAATTGTAACTGCAAATTTTGCTCTCTTTGTTTTGATAAACAAGGGACGAGTCAATAATTTTTTGTAGTAATAGACATTAAGCCACAAATGCTGTTGATTGAGCTTAACTTGCATTATTGAGCTTAATGTATTATTGCACAGTGCTGTAAAGCAGTGGGTCAGGAACCACTAGGGGGCATTGGTACACTTCCAGGGGGGCCTAAAGATCTCTTACAATTATTTAAAATATAATAGATTATTATATTTTTTATATAATTATTAAAATTCAACTTACTGATAATGCAAAAAATGTAATACTCCCTTAAACAGCTTGCTTTTTATGAAGAATACACAGTTCTAGACATTTCTGGAATCACAAGTTTTAAGAAATATCTTATAATAGATATATATATATATATTATAATATAAATATCTAATACCCTACATGGGGGGCCTTCAAATATTTTCTCCAAAAATGGGGGGCCTTGGAGTCAAAAAATGTTGAGAACCACTGCTGTAAAAGAACGTCATTTTCCTTTACATCATTGCTTAAAAGTGCACAAAACAATATTCTGACCATCTAAGCACAAAAGAGCAGCAAAACATAACACTGCCAGTTATACGAACTCATCTCTGACTTCAGCTCTGATAGTCTTGAGTGTAATCAATTAGATATCAACTAGATATCACCCAAACAGATCATTGTAAGTCAGTACAAGACTCAAAAAACAAAGTTTACGCTCTTCATAATTAGCGCTGGAGTCGTCGGTGCCGGAGCACACGGATAGAAGCGGTGCTGTTTTGCATCATTAAACGGGTCACCAGGTCCATACTGAGTCCTGCAACCTTTTCGCCGTTCACCTCCAGAATCTCATCCCCAACTCCAAGTAAACCCGTGTAGAGCTTTTCAGTATTGCTGTCGCCCATTTCTTCAACGTACACCCCTGTAGACATAGAGCATTTATTAGAGAAGTCAAAAATGCAGTAACTTCACATTTAGTCAAAACTGAGATATGAGCAGATTCAGATCTCTTAAGCCTAATCTATAAAATGGAAAGATTAACTTTTTTCTCGTGAAGGAACCAAAGCACCCTAGTAAAACAAAGCCTTCGTTTATACTATGCATGTTGTTTCAGAAGTAGTTTGTTGAGGAAAATGCAAAAAGATCATTGTGTCCAAACCCCACCTACAATTAGTTTTAACCAATCATCAATGCTCTTCACCTAGCACGAATCTCCTAGGTCAAGAGTATCAGGGTTGCACGTGAATGCACGAAATATCATATGAATAAAAGGTTGGACAATTACTAAAATCAGTTGATGTCAGCAACCCTTGTAGCATTATATGCCAGTAGTGTTTAAATCCCTGAGATATAGGGTTATGTAGGAGTCCCCATTTTTTGTACTCACTCCATTTGGCCTCTTACCTGAGTCTGGTCTGCCTTTGCCTCGTGAGATGAGGAAGCCGAAGGGGCCGTTGGGAGGTCTGGAGAGCTCCAGCAAGATGGTCCCATCAGGGAAGGCCTGAGCTACACGTCCCACTGGGCGAACTGCACTTGGCCTGCCCACATCCTCTACACTTAAGGCATGCTGGAGACTCCTAAACACACACACAGACAGATTTAGCTACTTGCCTTCTTAAAACTTTATAGATATCTCTCTCTCTCTCTCTCTCTCTCTCTCTCTCTCTCTCTCTCTCTCATTATCAATTTGTAACCTAAAAAAATTTCCTCCTAACCCACCCATTAAAACCATTATTGACTTGGCACTACATGCTCAGAGGTGCTATCAAGTCGCAATTGCAGCGTCAAACACACTATATGGCACTGTGAACCACCCAAACACACATACACTCTTAAGGGCAGCATCTGCTAATATGCGCTAGAGACTGAATTTAGCAGCAGCTTGTAGACTGGTGATCATTCCCCGCATTCCATTTCTTTCTTTGGCAAACCCACACATCTCTATTTTTATCCTCCTCCGCCTACCTCTCTCCCTCTTTTTCTCTCTTTTTATCACTGCTGCTCACCCAATCAATGGAAAATACTTATCCGTTGCACAACACGACAGCTGTCTGGACATTGTAGGAGCACATTGCATGCTCCATAGAACAAATTGCCTTCATTCACCGCTCGAATGTAACAAAGGGGTAAATAGACAAATTTATTATGATCAAGTAATGTTATGTTCAGAAGTATTAAATAATATTTACAATTACTATGGCAGTATCAGTTTAGGGATGATATCACATTGTAACACTAGATTTGTTTTTTTGCACATGATAGTTGATGTTTAACATCACACTATTTGATTAACATTCATATAAAATTATATTTACATGATACTCCAACTTACAGAATGTCAAGTAAAACCAGTTTCACCATCATGATAGTGGCCTTTATTTGAAAGTTAAGTTAACCCTATGCAAGACATTGCATATAATATAATGAAATATTATATAATATGTCTGCTTTTTTTATTTTGTAGTAAGAATCAGAAATTTCAAGATGAGTGTTTGTTTTTGTTTGTGTTATTCTATAATAATACATTATTAGTTTGTATTTCGTATTTAACCCTTGTACATCAATAAAAGACAAAGTTACTCAGAGGTCCTTAGAGGACAAAAATGTCCACGTCAATAAACTGCCATAATAATATAATGTATTAATATTATTTTCTACTTTCAATGGGTTAATTTTTTTAACCAACATCAGTCCTGATCATTACTACCAAATATTCATTCATTTCAGGATTTTAACCCTTTAAATGCCAGTTTGTTTACATAAAATGCCACTGTTGTTTTTTACACACACATACACACATATACACACACAAATTTCTCAATACACTCATACAAAACACATGACGTCCATACCAACACACCCACATCATTTTAGCTGCATCATTTATTCAATTGGTCTGCAGTGCTCTATAATAGAGCAAACAGAAAATGGGGAAAAAGCATGTGTTTGCTCAAAAGGCTAAACATTAGAAAAATGGCGCCATCTGGTTGAAAATATACAAAATATACATTTTGAAGCCATGATTCTGGAATGAAAGTATAATATCATATAATTCATGATTTTATGCTTTAATGACACTGGGATCCCAAATACTGCAGCTTTAATGTGTTTCAATGGGGACATTTTTGTCCTGAAGTTCCTGAGTGTAAATATTTTGTGTAAACAGTGCATTATAGATGTATTATAGGAACTGAGGTTGCAATATCAAAATTCTCCCCAAAATAAACACCTTTGGCAAAATGTATGCTGTTGGCATTAACACAGCAAAAATGCTCAAACACAAAAATGAAAAAGACCAAATTATCCCAAAGGTCACACAAGGGTCAAATGCGTTACCTGGACAGTACGGGGCTACATGGCAGTTCTCCTTGTGTATATGCAGATGAACGGTCTTTCTTCCTGGAAATTTGAAGGTTTTGAGCCGACGAGGATCTCCTCAGTTGGAGAAATGGAGAACCCTAGCGGTGAGAAATGATATTGTCAGAGCCGCTTTTATTATTTATAACTTCTACTGACTAGCCACATTAGCCTAGACATTAGGCCTACAGCACATTGAAACCAAACAAATAAAGGTACAAATAAAAGCAAGCGAAGATAGATTTAGTACATAATAATTGTATCCCTTTAAAATGTTGATCTACAAAATAAAACATAAATAAAAGCATAATAATGAATATAGTCGCCATTGAAATATTGTATAATGCTGGTTCCCAGAGCGTGATGCGCACGAAAATACGGCGGGAAAGGGCGGGAAATGTACCTAGGTAAAAATATATGCTACCTGATGTCATGCAATGTTTTATTGGCATATAAAATGATTTACATTGCGAGCATTACTGATAGTATCAGATATTCAAATACCAAATTATCGTATCTCGCATATAAATACGTCTGATGTCCAAAAACACTATCATTTTCATAATTGGCGAGAACCAGAGATATTTATAGTAAGGAAGTAACAACCTTCACAGTTTTATCATTGGAGAGAGCATAACGGCTGTGGCTGTAACGATCAACTAGCATTTTACGACAGTTTGTTGATGCTACACAAATGAATGGACAGCCGTAAACTGACACCTTCTGGTAGTAAAATCGTCCGTGACTTCACTTATAAAACAGCGATTTTATCATAGTAAACTCCACACATATTTCACTCCAAAAGGATTGTTCAATGTAAAATATGTTGAGAATTAGCAGAAAGGCGGTTAATCCATTAAATGTTGAGCTGTTTCCTGTAAAAAACGATGTGAAGCATCTCCTCCATAGATATAAATTAAAAGAACGGCCTATTGTCCATGCTAACTTTGTAGGCTTACACATCAAAAGGGCTTTATAGCGAATTGCCTATTAATTTGCCCACAGTTGCCGTCACTCACACACACAAAAAAAATGGATGGTGTGATGAGGAATTAAGGTAAGCAACAATAATCAATCTAATAATTAAAAAGGGAATGTCTAAATATGTTTTGCATTCACAATATTTAAAATGCTATTCTAGTGAGTTGAATATGGCTAGATAGTCTGAAAGTTTGGCAACAAATGTTACAATGTAACCCCTTAATATAGTAAGTCTGTGAAAGTTATTGTAAAATGTGTTTTTGGTGTCTGCTTGCATCAATTGAAAAAAAAAGCTTTTTTAAAAAGCTTTCATAAGAAACAAATTCACATAGTTAAAATATATTGTAAATGTATTATTACGTTTTTAAGAGACTTCAAGTAGTTGACAGTATAGTAGATACTAACCAATCGGATGGTCTGCAGTGAGGGAGCTTTCTTCAGCTGGTGGTGGTGTTTGTGTGTGGGGCTTGGGGATGTTGAGGGTGAGACTGGGCTTGGGTTTGAGTTGGGTTTAGGGTGCAGGCTGAGCTGGTCCATGCTGCTGGATCGTCCCTTCCCCAGCAGACCTGTACTGTTCAGTCCCATAGCAGAGAAGAACCGCCGTAGGGAGAGTTTGGGTCGTCCTTCTCGCTGCTCTGTGTTTGAACCCAATCTGAAAAACAGGACAGTAAGCTCTTAAGTCACAATAAGGTTATTTCATTGGGGGGGGGGGGGGGGGGGGGGGTGGGGGGGTGTAGTTGCTGGTTTTGAATATTGGGGGGGTTACCTGTCCCCATCCCCCCTGGAATCTACTCTCATAAATCGACCACAAAACGATTTTCCATTCAGCAAACCACACTTAAAATAATGTGGGTGAATATCTTTTCATACAATAATTTTAGTAAAGAGGATACTCTGTTTACAACACAATATACACCAGTGCCTTCTTTGTTAATGAGAATTTGGTGCATAATCTGGCATCAAAATATGTTGTATATTTTTTTTTTTTTTGTGGTTAATTTTGTTTGAATATAAGAAGCAAATCGCTTTGACTCTACATGTTTTTCTTTTTGTCCCTTTTAGCTGGAATTAATAAACTGCATTTAAGTAATTCGTTTTAATGTTTGTATAATTGTGATTCTTAACCACTAGAGTGCAGCATGGTAATTGACAAGCATGGCACAAGAAGGGAAGTCTCACATCTCTCCCTACCTACTTTGAGCCTGAAGTGCCGTATGATTGTGGGGCCAGATGGAAATTAAATCGGGATTGGATAACTTTGCGAAGGATCTAGTTTGTTAAAGTCAAAAACTAAAAAGGGGATTATAGAGAGGGAGGTTGCACTTGCATAGGGTCATCCCTCTCTTTCTTTCACTCTGTACTCACTGTGGGCTTTTCTCCCTTTGGTGGACTGGTCTGATTGGCCCTCTGACATGTCCATCATTCAGACGAGTTTGGGTTGAATCAGCACTGCTGGATAATGCATCAGATCCCATCTGTCCTGTTGCCTGAAGCTGTTCCATATCTTAGTAGAAACAGAAAACGTAGCTGTACATACCAAGGGATGATGGATGAAATGAAATGGGTTACTTTTCATAATGTACAACAAATCCACATCAACAATGGGTATTAATTGAGTACTATTATGTAATTATTATTGAGTAAATTGCAGTAATCTACAGGAAATGGAAATCTCTATAGTGAATTAAAATGTTGTTGTTATGCTAAGCTGTATATTTCATCAGCTAGAAATTGCTCTTTGTGAGTGCAATCTCTACAAAAATATATATTTTTTTAAATAACCAGTAATCACAAACACCTGGAAAAGACATGGATATTCAAAATAATTGGGAACCCTGAAATTAACTTTGTGAAGCATCTGGTATAACTGAAACATACATGTAAAAGAGCTCACACATAAGGTGGAAAAAAGGGGTTTGGGAGTGAGAGAGACAGGAAGAGAATAGTTGCTGATCACACTATTGACTAGCCCACTGTGGGATTACTCCACTTGGACAGTATGGATCTGCTGATCTGGAAAATCCCACTGCGGCAGGAACGCATTGAAGAGAGGCTCAAATGTACACATCCAAAGGTGACACCTTGCTGACTGAAGCAGGGCACATGGGTCTACCAGAAATGTCATCCTGTTTCTGTGTAAAACTAATTAATTTGTAGATTACATTGTGCAAACATGTATTTAAAATCTAACATTCACTTGGGTAAACAGTTTCATCCCTTGTGGCATCAATATCAGATATGTATTAAAAGATATGAGACAGTCTTAAGAGATCTGAGTGATGGTGTGAAACAGAACAACATCTGTTACTTGTGATGCATTAGAAACTGTTGAGTAGTGATTTTGTGCTGTTGTTTATCATCCTACAGCCAGAAACATACTTTACATAAATGCAAGCACTTTGCTAGCACATTGCCAATGCTTTGACTGGTTGAACATGTTTAATGTGCATTCTTGCCTTTCTGTGGCGTTAACAAACTCCGTACCAAAGGGGGTATTAGAGTTAATTTCAAGAGTCTGTGACATTAAACTGAATATGTTATTATTCATGTAAGTTACTATAACTTATTGACTTTAACATACTTTCTCAGCAATATTCTTTTAAAACTGTTTCTCTGCCATGACATTAGCTAGTTTGAAAGGGAAAACTCACTGTTGAAGCAGAGAGTTTACACTCATGTCTGCTACAGCACCTCTTGCGGCAATGTTGAGACTGCAACACGTATGTTATTGAACTTGTGATGTGTTATGAATTGAGGTCTAATACATTTTGGAACGCAGCAATGCACAAAATTGAGCTAGCGTAGCTAGAAACACCAGTTCATATACTTGTGTAGTGTATGTTTCGGTCTTAACAACAAAAAGCAAACAAAGGGAAAGATGTGGTGATGTCTTGAAAAATGAATTTGTGTCAGAGTGGTTTAATTTCAGGACTGTTATCCTGAAGGCTCCTGGTTTGAGTCCTACAAGGGGTGATGCAGGAGTTATTATTGTGACCTTGAGCGAGGCATTTTACCCTAGTTGTTTATACAGTAAACATTGTTCAGAGTAAGTATCATGAAATCGCATTAGCTGCTATCTAGGTTAGTATTCGGGTTCCTGTAGGATTCCAAATTAACCAAGTGTATGAATATTGCATGTGAATATCTTAAGGCCTTAAGGAGAACAAGCATTACTATCTAGACACGACACTAAACCACTTGTTTTTCCAGGAGAATTGTCACTTTGGCTAAAATTGTCTGCTAAATGACGATAATAATAATACATTTTAACATGCTATTAGACCATTAAAATGAACAAACCTGCTGATTGAGACATTTCTTCTCCCTGAAAGGGTAAGTTTCGAGCATCCATAACTGGGCTCGTTCTAGATAAGGGCCCAAGGGGGCCAGGAGTCGCCAACACTGATCTGTCCTCCCAGTTACCCAACCCAGCAGAAGACTGTTCCTGCAAACAACTCTCCACAGTGCCCACTGCCTCTGAAGAGTGCAGATGCACCACATGGTACTCTGGTGAGGACATGAGTGTGACCATCCGCTGACTACTTGAACAGTTCTTGGAGCTAGATTTCAGAGCAGATTTTTTAGGCTGTAGAGTTGGAGTCATCAGCTGGGGAAGGTGGGAACTGGGGGGCTCTCCTTTTGGAGGCAAGGGAGGAGCCACAGAGCCTTTGATGCAGGATACAGGGCTACATGTGCCCGTTATCCTCATTGGTCCAGGATCTACGGCATATGGGTTGAGTGGCAGTGTTGCTATTCCGTTTGACAGACACATCTGAGTTCCATTAGGTGTGAATTTGTTGCAGTCTGGAGGCATTGGAGCTCTGACTCCATTGACATACAAGGGTTCCTGCTTGCTTTCTAGTTTCTTCACCTTCTTTTTCAGCTTCTGGAATGTTCCTCTTGTGCTCAAGTTATCTGCACTTATCACAGGGCTGCAATGTGTTCCATCACTCTGTACAATTACAGAACTCGCTGTCCCAATGTAAGTCTCCTTAATCTGTTCAATGCGGACAAGGCGATTGGGAAGCGTGGGAGCCATCCAGCAAGGTATTGTTTTACCGTCAACTTCACCGTTTGCTTGCGGTAAAGACAGAAAGTTTGAGTTCAAACTAGGCCTGTTGCCCTCATTAAAAAAGGGCCCGCAAGAATCGCACTGTGTGCTTGCCGCCTCTGGTACCGGACCTTTGTAATGGCCGTTGGCATTCGCTAAGCTCCTTTTGGCTTTTGGCTTCCAGAATATTGAATCACTCGAGCCATGTCCCGTCTCTCTATGTCCATTGATGTATGAGGACAAGGTGGGTTTGGACACCAACATGCCTTGTGTTCTTTCTCCAGCCCTGCGACGCTGACGTAGTCGTTCCAGGTAGCGCACTTCAGCATCCTTCTCCGATTCATCTTCGAATCGCACACGCGTAGGGGACTGACCGTGTCTATGCCGAGATCCACCTGCAGAGTCGCCACTAGAAGAGTCACTGAGGTTTCCTGAGACCACTGCCACGCCTTCTTTCCCCGCAAGAGGAGCCTGGCGTAAGGGTACACCAACCCATGAGAGCAGCTCCCTGGACACACACACATACAAACTCGTGAAATTTGTTGCATTCTTGTGCACTTGGATACAAAGTATATGCAGAAAAAGACACCTCTCCTCCATACATGGCCTCAGCATTCCTGTCCTGCTTTTTTAATCATTTAAAGAAGGTTATCCTCAGTACCCAAAGCATTTCAATATCATCAGCTCTGTTATGTACTTTTGCGCACATAAAAAGCAATACAAACACAAAAGTAGCCTCCTTTTAAAATTCCATCTCTACTAAAACTATGGAATAGTAATGTACAGGTAGCCTCCATGCAGATGAAAATGTTGTTGTGCAGTGGGAATTATGTCCATTAAACTTTGAGCACTGTTTTGTGAAACCTAAGGGACTTGATAGAGCAGTGAGTGTGTGTTAAACAACCAATCCCACAAGACACAGCTAAATGTTATGTTTACCCTGAGCAAGCTGACAGAAGTTTACCCAACATCACTGAGCTGTTTTCCCAAAAAGGAAAAGCAGAGAGGGAATTATGGAGAGGAAAAGTAACAGCTGGCAGACATGACCGGTGTAGCGAAGCAAAAACGCAAAGCAGTTTCATCAGAGCTCCAATTTAAATCAGGAGCCGCAGAGGGAGTTTAGAAATGAGAATTTTAATCTCTCTGTTGCCTATTGTACTTTTTTTTTTTTTTTTAAAAGTCAAACCAAAATATGAATGACCAAATGTAATTTTATTTATTATAATAATAATAATAATTATTATTATTATTATTTTTATTTGCTTTGTTTATCCTTTTGTTTGGTTTAAAGAAAATTCAATAAAAAAAAAAACATTATGAAAAATTTAGCAAATATGCTTATTTGTGGCTAAATAAAACTAATAGCATCTACACCAACTCATGAATATTATTTTTCTCTCTTTGTGTCTTGTTTCTTTGTGACATTTGAAATTGCCATATTCTGTTCTGGATGCCGTCATGCAACGCACACTGCTTGTCGTCATACCAAACAATGAAAAGCCATTAGGGGCGGCACTCAACTGTCTTTGTGTGAAAGTGCTGAGGTAGAGAACAGAGCGCTGGATGGGGAAGTGGGATTTTGAGGCACCAGACATGTGTACACATTTTATAATTCAAGTTGTCTTCTATAACATATGGCAGGCAGAAGTGGAGCTGAGAATAAGAGCTTGGAAATGCAGAGGACACCTGTTTCTAATTTTAAATTCAGACTAATATTATCTTTCTGATTACAGATGTAGCCATCACTGCTGTTTCACTCTTACCATCGAATGGACATCTTAGTGTTTTTGTGAAATAAAAACAAAGATTCTTCACCTAAATGGGATTGTTCACCCAAAAACGAAAATGCTGTCATAATTTGTGCATTTCTTCTGTGCTTCTTGAAGCATCCGCTTCATGAAACTACACGGAAGATACAACCTTATAAAGAATCTTTATAATGCAGTGTTTTGTCCACAACGCTGCTTGTGTAAAAGAAAAAAGCACCTGTTGCTTCTAAAAAGGGGACTAAAAATTCACTGAACACTCCCCCCACCCCTCCCTTTTATCAGCTGCCTCTCTCCACCCTTAGCAAAAACAATTCAGTTCAGCACCACATAATACAGTCCAAGATTTACATTCCCCTCACAAACCCACACAAGCTTCCAAGTGTGACCAAGCAAGGGTTTCCTTGTTTTGTTGTGAATAGAGCCATATGTAGATGCCCTCCCTTTCCATGATGCATACACATCTAAACCTCAACCCCCAACAAGACAAGGAGTAAAGAGAAATAGACAACGAAAACTTACGGGTTGTCCCTCTGGACGGGTAGGATGGTGTGGTCGGCTTTGAGAGGGTTGGACCGGGCCTTCATACGCGCTTTCTCCAGCAGTCGTTTGGCTTGCTCATGGCGAGGGCTTAGTGGAAGGTCGTTGCCCAACACAAAGGCCCTGTGGGATGGCCGGAGAGAGAGACAGAGAGAAAGATACACGTCAGCTCCAGTGCAAAGTGTGTGTGGGTGGGGGGGATTAAGTGGAGCAGGCCGTCACTGCTAAGTAGGCTGATGGAGTTTGTGTGTGTGTGTGTGTGTGTGTGTGTGTTTGGTTGGTTGTTCCCTGACTGTGATGTGCTAAGCAGGCCTATGACTATGTTTACATGATCAAACATGTTTGAATATCACTCAGTAATTTCTTCCCCATTTATAACATTTTGCTCCTAAAGAAATTAATTGTACAATTTAATGATAATGTATATGTGGTGGTAGGGGTGTGTTGAGCACTGGCTTATGAAAAGAGAGCGAGATCAGGAGATGAGAATGGTAAGGATCATCACCTGACAATGATTGTCTCTAACAGCTGTTTGTCATTGCAGTCAAGTCAAGTGGTTTTTATTGTTGTTCAAGCATATACAGTTAGTACATTACACAGCGAAATGAGACAACGTTCCTCCAGGACCATGGTGCGACATAAAACAACATGGGACAAGCACAGAACCACATGAGACTACACAGACTAAATAACATACCTACAGTATATAAAGTGCACGTGCAAATGTGTGAAAAAAGTACGGGACAATACAATAAATTACTAAAAATTAACAGGACAATAGGCACAGTGAGAGACAGTGCAGCACGAACCTGTACACAGTAGTGCAAAAAGATGACAGTTTCTAAAAATGCCAAATGAAAACATACTATGAGATACTGTTCTATGGACATAGCAGTTTTTGAGGTAACAGCCAGGTATAAAGTGACAATAATTAAAGTGCAACTCAGGACGCGTGTGTGTGTGTGTCTCTGTCTGTCTGTCCAGTCTCTGAATATTGAGGACTCTGATGGCTTGGGGGAAGAAGCTGTTACACAGTCTGGCCGTGAGGGCCCGAATGCTTCAGTACCTCTTGCCAGACGGCAGGAGGGTGAAGAGTTTGTGTGAGGGGTGTGTGGTGTCGTCCACAATGCTGGTGGCTTTGTGGATACAGTGTTTTTTGTAAATTGTCTTTGATGGAGGGAAGAGAGACCCCGATGATCTTCTCAGCTGTCCTCACTATCCTCTGCAGTGCTTTGCTTTCCGAAACAGTGCAAGTCCCAAACCAGGCAGTGATGCAGCTGCTCAGGATGCTCTCAATAGTCCCTCTATAGAATGTAGTGAGGATAGGGGGGTGGGAGATGTGCTTTTCTCAGCCTTCGAAGAAAGTAGAGACGCTGCTGGGCTTTCTTGGTAATAGAGCTGGTGTTGAGGGACCAGGTGAGGTTCTCCACCAGGTGAACACCAAGGAATTAGGTGCTCTTGATGATCTCCACAGAGGAGCCGTCGATGTTCAGCAGAGAGTGTTCACTATGTGCTCTCCTAAAGTCAACAACCATCTCTTTTGTTTTGTCGACATTCAGAGACAGGTTGTTGGCTCTACACCAGTCCGTTAGCCGCTGCACCTCCTCTCTGTATGCTGACTCGTCGTTTTTGCTGATGAGACCCACCACGGTCGTGTCATCGGCAAACTTAATGATGTGGTTCGAGCTGTGCATTGCTGCACAGTCGTGAGTCAGCAGAGTGAACAGCAGTGGACTGAGCACACAGCCCTGGGGGGCCCCAGTGCTCAGTGTGGTGGTGATGGAGATGCTGTTCCCGATCCAGACTGACTGAGGTCTCCGAGTCAGGAAGTCCAGGATCCAGTTGCAGAGGGAGGTATCCAGGCCCAGCAGGTTCAGCTTTCCAATCAGGTGCTGAGGAATTATTGTGTTGAATGCTGAGCTGAAGTCTATGAACAGCATTCGAACATATGAGTCCTTTTTATCTAGGTGGGTGAGGGCCAGATGGAGGGTGGTGACGATGGCGTCGTCTGTTGAACGGTTTGGACGGTACACAGACTGCAGTGGGTCTTAATGTGCCTCATGACGAGCCTTTCGAAGCACTTCATTATGATGGGTGTGAGTGCGATGGGACAGTAGTCGTTGAGGCAGGACACTGAAGACTTCTATGGCATGGGGACGATGGTGGTGGCCTTGAAGCGTGTTGGAACGACGGCGCTGCTCAGAGAGATGTTGAAGATGTCGGTAAGAACATCTGCCAGCTGGTCTGCACATCCTCTGAGCACTCTGCCAGGAATGTTGTCTGGTCCAGCAGCCTTCCATGGGTTGACTCTACGTAGATTTTCCTCACATCAGCCGTGGTAAGTCAGAGCACCTGGTCGTTGGGAGGAGGGGTGATCTTCCTCACCACCACTTCATTCTGTGCTTCAAACCTAGCGCAGAAGTTCTTCAGCGCATCTGGAAGGGAGGCAATTTTGTCACAGGCAATTGATGTTGTCCTGTTGTTGGTGATGGCCTGGATGTCCTGCCTCATCCGCTGCTGTCGCCGCTGTCCTGGAAGTGACTGTGGATTCTCTGGGCATGTGCGTGCTTTACCTCTCTACGATGGCCCGGGACAGTTTGGCCCTCACTGTTCTTAGGGCAGCCTTGTCACCTGCTCTGAAGGCGGAGTCTCGGGTCACGCACCTCCGCAGTCATCCACGGCTTCTGGTTGGAGCATGTGGTGATGGTCTTGGAGAAGGTGACATCATCAACGCACTTACTGATGTAGCTGGTCACTGATGCTGTGTATTCCTCCAAGTTAGAGTCGCCATATGTTGCAGCCTCCCTGAACATGTGCCAGTCAGTACACTCAAAACAGTCCTGAAGAGCAGGTGTCCGGAACTCTGTCGCTGAGCCATGTTTCCGTGAAAACAAAGACGCAGCAGTCTCTAAGCTCTTGACCAGCTGAACACTATACTCGCTAAATCTCAGAAACCGCCCTGTTGCTGGACACTTTCACTCTTGGATTAAATTAATCATGGTTGATTGTGACTTGTGAATTTCTAAAATGGCATCTGTAACTGAAAACTTTTGATTTTGAATGATGCTGCATCCACACCACTAGGTGTCACTAAGTCCAAGATGACAAAAATAAATAGCATTTTCTTTTTTGTCTAATATAGAAATGTGGCCATACTAAGACCGTAACCTCATATTTTGGCTTTGCTATATGCAACGCATAATTTTAATGAATTAAAACCATCTGAATACTGTTCGCAAGACTCTATACTGTCATTTAAGGTTTAAACGTCTGGCACACCACGCCACTTGACACAACAGCATGACATTGATATACAGGAAGAGCTGCTACTGGCGCAGCACCAACAAAAGTGCCTCTGGTAAGAAACCTCTACGTTTTTTACAACCTGTTTGGTTTTAAAGAGTAGCGTCTTTATTTTAGTTTGATATGCAGCTTTAAAACATCTGTTAATTTTTCATACGTCAGTGTGCTGATAAACACGATGTCCACATTTGTTGAAATTAGGACTGGGTTCCCTCAATTGTTGAAAAAACATTATTTAGTTATTTTGAATATTTTTCAACTATAACACATCTGTAGGTCAATTCACCAAAAGATTAAAAGACCAAAAGTTCAATTTCAGTCTGCAGATGAAGTTTGAACCACTCAACATGTTTAGCAGACATGGGACAATAATAATCAGTACACAGATTCAGAATTTTATCATGTATAATTGTATCTTAACATGGTTGGCAGTGAGTTGATGATGCTGGCCATTACTTTTAATAATGATTTATTCAGCTTTATAGAAAATCAGCTGTAATGTCTATAAGGTTTCAAAAACATGAATAACCAACAGTCCTAGACCCATAATAAACTATTTGATGGAAAAAAAATCAGCCTTTCTATAGCTTGGTATTACTTAAAATTTAGTCCAGCTGTCAACATTTTTATGAAATCTATTTGCTCTAGAAAAAGAAAAATATATATTTTTGCTCGTTAATTAGGTCCTACTAATTACAAATCAAAAAGTGAAACAGAAAATGCACACAGCAGTCATATGGGGGTCTCAGGAGGTTAAACAGTATGATTTCATAAAGTTTATGAAATCATTCAAGCAATCATCAAGAATTTAAGAGTTATTCTCAGACAACTCATTGCCATTTGTGTCTCATAATGTGTCTCCCCCCCCCCCCCCCCCTTACTACTGATATAATTAACAGGAAACTTTATTATATGATAGATTTAACACCGTTTAGTGTGTAATGCAAAAGGAATGTTAAAATGAAACAGTTTGGTTAACTATTTCCTTTGTTGAAGTTCAAGTTGACAGAGAGGCAGGAAAAGTCAATAATATGATCTTGGCCCTCTGCTTGTGAAATATTTTTTTGCCGCTTTTGTCTCCAGAGCTCACATTCCCTCTTGTACTGTATGCTGCTTGCACTGCATTGGGCATTTAGACATGTGGTGATGCTGTTTTTTAAGAGAAATGAGAGCACACTACTTTTGAGAGTCACAGAAATCTTGAAGAATAAAAGAGTAAAGCACTGATACCCAATTAGCACTCTGAGAAGCTAAATAAACAGAGAATGTGTATGACAGTAATGTGAGAGCATCAATCTGTGCTGCCCACCTTTGGCTTGGTTCACTACCTTGGAGGGATATCGCGGAATACCAATCATTGTCATTCAGGCCACAGATACCTGTGGTAAGAGAAGACAGGAAAGAGTAAATAAACAGATCAGTTAATTCTACATGTTACATATGGAATGTTACAACAAAATCAGAGTGTGTATTTTCACCTGATGCAAAATAGACACTCGTGAACAGAAGTTGCATTTGCCGGAGGAGGTAACGATAGCAACAGCTGGCTGTTCGAGCATGTTCCTATCAGTATCGGACTGCACTTAGACAGCACTTGGTATTGTCATTATTTATCGTCACTCTAGTATTGATTTATATATCAAAAATATATTGCAAAAAAATTAGGGCTGTCAATCACATTTTTTTTTTTTAATCAAATTAATTGCATGGTGTCCCGATTAATTAATCGTGATTAATCGCATATACAAATATATGCTGAGAAAGCCCCTCATATAACAATAACTCAATATATAATGATTATTCATATTTATACCAATATATAATTATACATAGTTATCTTTAAATATTTAAAAGTTATATATATATATATAAATATTCAGATAATTAAAATGCTTTACATTCCTGTAGCAGAAGAGTTAATCATTGATAAGGCCATACAAATAGCAGCTTTAGTATTTTTACTACCATATTATTGATCATAAGACAATCACTGGCATAAAGTTCACAGTAATCCATTTCACAAGTGAATTTGTCAATCAGTTGGAGATTTATTATGAGGGCTTGTTTAAGGACCCGTTAATTTACCCCTACGTCAGACGTCTCTGGTGCGTCGCATCATAAACATAAAATGTTTAGGTCACTGTGTCAAGTTAAATATAGTTTAATACTCAATCTTTAAACATATCTTGAGATCCATTAGATCGCATTTGCGCTCCAAGTGTTTTGAACGCAAGAACGTAACGCATGTTTGTGGTGTTCTGCTACTGAAGTGTTTTCTTCACTGTATAAACTGCACATTGCTCATACAGCTGAAATTTCACTTACTGCCCTCTGGAGTAATCAGGTGGTACTACAAGCTTGCAAATCTTCCTTGTTATGGTCCGTGGGCATGTGATTAATTGCGTTTAATTTTTTTAACGCGTTATTTTTAGTCAAATTAATCACACCCCTAAAAAAATATGTAAAATCGTTTTGATAAAAGTCGTCTTTAAGTAGTGAATGGTTAACCATTCTAGGGGTGATAATAGACAATTTGGGTTGTGTCCCAAAAGTAACTTCTAGAAATGTGTTTGTTTTTTTAAATTTGACCCCTGAAAGTCATAGTATAGCTAATTTGTACACTGCATATGATGAATCATTCTTTAAGATGTCCTTGATAACAAAAGTAAAAAAACTAATGCCTTTCTCCTCAAATACCAGCAAAGATGTTTGAATCCAGATTAC
This sequence comes from Moxostoma hubbsi, assembly GCA_032164185.1. NCBI lineage: Eukaryota > Metazoa > Chordata > Actinopteri > Cypriniformes > Catostomidae > Moxostoma > Moxostoma hubbsi. Next base: position 15,791,763 of record JAVLUX010000048.1, read on the forward strand.
AAAGTGACCATTAAATTAATAAATAACTACAATGTTGTCAAAAAATAAGATAGCTCTACAATTAATTTGCCTGTGCCCTGCACTATACCACAATTCCCCTACTGTGCAACTTCTATTTTAAATCAAGAGAACTGTGTTATCCCTAAAGGAAAAAGCCAGTTGTTTATCTCACTTGTCATTTCAAGGTCATGTTTCTGGTGCTGTGAAAGCGAAAGAAGAAAGAGAACAAATACACCACAATTCATCTGTTTTCTCTCTCCTTACCTTCTCCTTTCTTTATCTATCTACCTCTTTATTTGAGATCTTTTTAATCTATGTAATTCTCATTCTAATCCTTCTGTCCTCTCATACCTGGATTATCCAGCTCTTGTGTCTATATGACCTCTGCTTCATTATGGAGGTCATGTACGTCCAGTGCATATAATCCTGATGAGTAACATGGAAACGTGTTAAAGTAGAAAGTGCCATCTCATCAGGCATGAGTTAATGGCATTTAACACCTGTTTGATAACCTCAGATTAATTCTGCCATGCATCATAGTGTACCTTGTGTTACATTAGATAAACAGATTACATCTGAGCCTCCGGTAACAAGATAGTTGTTCTGATTTAATTACCATCCGAATCGAAATGGATTTCACTGTGACAAGTAAGACAGGTTCCTGGATCAACATATTTTGATGGGTCTTGGAACAACATAGTTGTGTCTAGGAAACATAACCCTAATCTGAAAACAATTGTTGGAAAAATTACTTGTGACATGCACAAAGTAGATGTCCTAAACGATTTAATATTAAATCTGTGGAGTGGTTAAAAAATTTGTTTTAATGACTTCAACCTAAGTGTATGTAATCTTCTGACTTCATCTGTAGGTCATTGCACTTATCCCAGCGCAAAGTTTAAATTCACTTCCTGAATTTGCAGTTTGGAGATTTCACCAGCAGGTGGTAATAAAGTTAATGTCCAAACTCTTAAAAGATAGTGAAAAATCTAATTAAATCCCCTCACTATCGAAGCCGTTTTATGAAACATACATTTATGACATTTGTTTTAAAGGATCTAAAGGTCGTGGTTTATTTGTCAGTTATTAATAATTATGTTTATATTTACAATTGTATATATGGTCTAATTTGTATTGATATTTTTCCACCTGTTGTCACAGAGGGCCGGTGGAAGATGATGGAGAGGATAAAATGTTTGAATTTGGTATGATTTTTTTGACCACTTCTTTATTTTGTTTATATTTTCTTTATAGTTTGAAGTGTAATTTGAATTTAAAATATTTTTTGGTTTAATTTGTCTATCAATAAATTAATATAATTTATCAAAATCAACTGGTAGAAGTGAAGTGCATGCCAATTCAATCACTATTAATACTAGCCATGATTTGTGTGTCATTAGATGAAAATGATTCATAATGCACTTACATTCTCTGTAATTTAATGGAGCGCATGTCCAAATTCTGATGAGAATAACATTTTCTATGCGTATAAAAGGAGCGTGTCACTGTCACAGACATATGCTTGACATTCAAGGATGCAGTTAATGCACAAAATAATGTAATTTTTAATTCTTCTCATTCATAGCATACAGTACAGTCCATTAACCCTACCAACTTCTTATGAATGTATGTCTTTGTTTATATCGCTGGTGCTTGAGAGAATAGACAATATAATAGAATGCAGATAATAACCGGAGAATACTTATTTAAATTGCACTTGACTCAGCCTATTAGCGCATTGTGCACACGATTTCTTGAGCATGCTTTCACGAAAATACCAAAACTTCTTGGCCATGCCCTCTGACTTTGCGCTTAGCGCTCTTAAAATAGGGCCCTAAGTCTTAAGGCCCAAACATACTCCATGTAAGTACATGAACGCAGACACATCTTGCTATGCAAGCTCGATTTCACGCGTCGTTGTGTTGTGAAACGTGTCAGAGCGCAATTCATAACCTGATGCATATACACGCTGTATTCTCAGCCTTGCCGAAAGGGTCACTACTGCGGATTTTTTTTTTTTAGTCAACAACTGTCATGGTGGAGCAGCAATTTGAGGAGACAAGTTCGATTATACAAAAAATATTTCTGTCGTCTTTTCAGAAAATACAAAAGGACACACTCCTCAACTGTTGACAGGTTGACTCCACCACATCCGGATTCGTGGCTCCTAAAAAACTATTTTGCCCCCTTGTGGTCCAAGGTTTGTAACCACCACAGCAATGCAAGAGCGCACATTATGTATGTACAACAGGACCATTGTGTTTTCGTACTTGCGTGAAGTATGTTTGGACCTTAGGGCTGTTCAGACCAAATGTGTTATTGTTCTAAAAAAGCTAAATGCAGCAGAACGCACAGAAAAAATGCAGGTGTCACAAATTTTAAAAGCTGAAGATCTTTTTAACTTGACACAGCATCTAAAAAATCACAGCTACCGATCTCTTTACCTCTTCCTCCAATGTGTGTTGTGTTATTTAGCGTCTGTTCCGAATTCGGCACCTGACCACCCTGTGCGTCTTTGTTCTGGGCATTTTGCAGCATCTGTTTGAGAAGGCTGCGGTTCATCTCGACCCTCTCAGCCATAGACAGTGAGCTTCCATTGCTGCACATGCTCTCCAAGCTGTCGGCCCTCCAGAGTCCGCTTTGCAGCATAGCTGGTCCTACCTCACTTTGATTGTACCTGCATAGGTGGCTCTCTAGGCTGTCAGACCTTTGCAGTTCCCTTTGAAACTTGTGGTCTATTTTGGAGCCAATGGACCAAGGTAAGGTTCCTCCAACTGGTCCGTCTTTCACCATTGAAACATCCCCACTTGGAAGCCGCATCTCTGGCCTAATGGATTTACAGAAGCACTTAGGTGGCATCCCTGGTTTATTGGATGGGAAAGCCTCATCTTGAGTACTACAGACATCACTCAAGAGGTTTTCCAAGCTTGCTTCTTCTCCAAGGCCACAGGGAATTGCCAGCATGGCTGCAGAATAGATGGGATCATAATCTACAAGATCTCCTCTCTCTTCAAGGTCTATCTGAGTCTTGGGTTCTCCTAAGAGGAACATCAGAGGTTTACAAGGTTCTGTATCCTCATCACTGCTGCTGGAACTCCATGCGTCAGTGAGAGTGTATCCCAACATGAAGGTCCCTGGAACCATCCTCTTGTCCTGGCTCTTGTTTCCAGGTTCTTTCCAAACAGCTTTGTGCTCGGAGAGAGCCTTGACCTTGGACTGGAGTGCTGATACTGCAGAACCTTGTGCTTGCTGATTAAGAGGTGATGAGGTGGAAGAAAGGGAGACACGTTCTGGGCTGGTGCTGGAAGGACAGCCATCTTCTGGCAGCTGGAGTTCCAATCTCTCCCCGTGGTGGGCATCAATGTTTTTGAAGGCAGCAGACAGGGGTTCAGCATCCTCAGATTCGACTACTCCCTCCATTGTCAAATCATTGGAGTCATTGGAGCATTATGGTGTCTGAGGAGGAAATGAAGTTAACAAGATAAAGTAAGTCAGTGTTTTCATGTTTAAAGTGAACATGTTATTTATTAAAATAAAAGTCATTTATTAAATAAAAGCCATTTACTTGTTCCTCAAATTATTTCCTCAGATACATTTAGTCCTACACTAAATCTTTCATTGAGTTTATGTAATATATTTTCAAACTATAACAGTCAACTATGTCTCCACTCCTGTCTGGACCTCAGTGGAGTTTGTGGGAAAATAAAGGCTAAAAGATTGAACAAAAAGTGAATTGTCTGTAATCACCACACTTTCTATCTGTAACCATGCTCTGACCAAAAACTTTCACACTTTTCACTTTATCTGTCACCATTTTTTTTTTTTTACTGTATTGTATTTAGTTATTTAATTACTGACTTTGCTTCTAGCCACACAACAAAAATATAAATAAAGTCTTAAATCTATTCATAATCTGGAAGAAATTGCAGTGCAAGCATATACCTTTTTGACTGGGAAAACGGAATAATCCAGTGCCAATAGGCCTTAATTCATCAATATCAGTTACTGGATGATATGTTGGGCATTTTAAACTTTCTCCTTGAGGCTCTGTTAGTGGTCACAGTGGATTTAATTGCCCTCAGACCAGTGGAAAGTTTGGCCAGCAGCCCACATTCTTCAACCAACTGTATTTGTGTTAAATCATTTATTTTGACAAATTATTTCTTGCCTTTCAATATTTCCAGATAGCATTGGCCAGGGCTTGTATAAATATTGACCACAGTATCTAAAATATGTCTTTAAAGTCATGAACAGCTAAAAACAATTATGCCATCATTGCCTTGAAATGTGAAACAACTTGAGATTCATTGTTTTTCCAAGCCTGAGGGAGAATAAGAGTTAATATTTTGGCATATCACATACAAAGTTTTTGTGTGATCCACTCTGCTAACACTACGGGAGCAGAACAAATAGTTTGACTGTGAGCAGTATCCGATTCCTCACGCTAACCTGTTCTAAGAATAATGCCGGGCTTGTTGACCCCTTATCCTCATTTTGGTGTCTGGCTTAACAGAACTGACCTGCTTTTAAAACCTATTACCTTCATCAAGCACAATACACTATCATCAAACTAACTCGAAACTAGCTTTTGACAGCTTTCAATTTTAATAAACTGAAGGTGTTCAGTTGTTTGAAACATGTACTTGACATCTGACAGTAATTATATGTGACCACTGGAACATAAAATGGAAAAGCAAACACTGAAAGGCAAGTTTCCTCTGAGGTAGGTTCACAAATGACTGCGTTTTCTGGAAGATTAATTTGATTTAATTGGACTCTTAATTAGGACTCCCTACCAGTACTCCGGTCTTCTTTTTCCTCCAAGTGTCAACCAAAACGTAAAGCTCAGATACCTTATACTATCAGAGGAAGTTATTCCAACATAGTCTTTGTACGAGATGGTGAAGATAAAATGTTACGACGTTTATTCCCATAGAGTCCAATCAACAGAATTTCAAATCGATACAGGCATCACATTTTAGCTAGCCTCCTATCCAACACTTTATTTAAAGATAGGAAATTCTATATTTATTTAGCCTATGCAATAAAAGGACTGATGGCGATAACCTACTTCCCTTGTCTCATTCCAAATCCAGATGGTTCACTTTCTGCTTTATTTGACTATTAAAATCATTGTTAGGTTTAGGGATGTTTGAGTATGGGTTAGACTTAATGATTAGGTTTAGGTTTGGATTAGGGGGTAAAATTAGGAATAATTGTATTAACATTTGCAAGTTCATTCATTTTTCTCTATGGGAGTAAAAGTAGTGCGTTTTTGTACAAGCCAACTTGTATGATTCCTTACCATTTCGCATCTTGTACTACTATTATGACTTTTTGTGAGATTGGGTTGGTTAAACTGTCTTAATACACATAAATAAGGTAAGAATAAATAGGAGAGAGACTCTTCTCTTCAAAAAAAAAAAGTACAGGAATGTTATTCGAGGCCCATCAAATTTTTTTAAACATCAACAAGCCATATCCGAGATTATACAAATTCTATATTTCAATTACGAATTGAATTACTATACTTCATAGTTCAGTCAAATAACCTTCACATATATGATCAAATTGTTGAAGCAGCTATTTGCAACAAAATACAGTTGTTCAATGACTTGAGATGCCGACATACTTGATGGACTAACATCTAACTTTCAAAAGAGAGGGAAAATGAATGATTCTGGAAAACCAGAACTAAATAAAAAGACAAAAATAGAGTCTCAAGGTACAGAATGACTCCCATTCCTTATCAATACAAATCCAAATCATTAATTACAGATAAGGAAAGTATTTTTTATCTGCTGATGACTGGAGAAATTCAAGGACATGAGACTATATCAAAGGAATGGATGAGTAAACATTATACTGCATATGATACATCCTCTACTCCCTGCCTTGAGTCCAAGTTGACTATCAGCACATTACACAACAAGACTAATATCAAAACTGTTTTAATCAGGTTTCTGTAAAAAAAAAAGAAAAAAAAAAGGCTTTTGACACATTCAGTTTGATCACATTGTCTTCTGTTTATAAGCCTGCTGGTGTTGACCCACAATGCACATGGGGGTCACTGTGTCAGACCAGGAAAGAAAACAATCATCTTTGCTGGGATTGGGGGCTTACATGGGACTATTTCTCTCGTCTGACATTTATTTAGCACTAGGGTTAACAGAAGCATGGGTCTCAAAAGCACACACCATTCCACCCAAATGCACTAACTCAGACACAGGTGGCTTTGAAAGCTAGACAAACGACTTTAATTTTGCGACTACACATGATTAAATGCCTAAGAATAACTAATAAAACTAATGGATCTTATTCAAGACTCTTACCTTGTGTTCTGAGGTCTGACTCCCATAACAGCCATGTGTACCCTTTAAAAGCTCATTTTAAGTAAAAAAAAAAACAATTAAAAAAAATTATAATATTTAATTACAAGGAGTCAGCAAAACATGGCCCACCAGTCAAATCCCATCTTGCTCTAATTTCTGCTTTGCTTTCAGTTCTTATTTTCTCAACTCTTCCCTCATTTCTCTCTCTCTCTCTCTCTCTCTCTCTCTCTCTTGCGCCAGCTGTTTTGGGGCAGCACAAGTGAGTGGAAAAAGTCTGCTCGGTACACTCCCACTTCTTAAGGACGCAAATATAACCTCTAAACAGTTGACTCTACGTCTCCAGGCACTGACAATCATTTACTACCCACCACTCCAAACACTTTTCTCGTGTTATATGCTAAGGGACTAACTGTAAAACTGGACTGCATGTCTAAATATCCCTGGGTTACTATGGAGACAGCCATGACCACCTTAGAGACAGATTGATCTGTAAAACATTTCTATTGGTGGAGCTACAACAATAGCTTCACCCCTTGTAGGAGGAGCGTAATCCTATCCTTGAATTGGGAGGAAAGGTTTTGAAATGCTGCGGAGAGGAAGTTTGCAAGTCTCCAGGCACATATTCCAGCTGCCAAGGAATTTCCTTTGTTGATTGTGAATGTGGGCCGCCTGATCTGCAAATCTGCTTTATATTCACTAACCTAGACATCTATGTCACTTTTGCATTAAGGGAGTTCCATCTAAACAAATCTTGATATGGCATCTGGTTTGATTTTTCAAATCGTATACCCATTAGAAGCCACTCCATACTTGATTATTTTGCTTGCAGTAAATCTGAGACCAGTTTGAAGCAAAGCCAGATATAATAGAGAGCATTGGGTTGAGTCTTGGACTCGTACATTGTTAGGTCCAAGGGTGCATAAAAAAAAATGTATAGACTTTTCCACTGTGCGTTCCACTGAAAATGATACAGACCCAACCCTGCCTAACCTTGTTCCAGTTAAAGCAGGAAATCTGAGCAAAACAAAACACTTGCTGCAATCAACTTCAATGAAGTCTTCAATTAAATTCATTAAGGCTTTTTTTGTATAGAAAACACAAAGTTATTTTTGTTTTTGATTTAATTTAGATTTTGTTTTGACTGCATTTTTCTGGAAATACGTCAATTAAACTCTTTCATTAAGCCTATATTTGATAATAAAATGTAAATATACTGTAAGCATTTGTAGCAATCCAATATACTAAAATATATCTATGCATAAAAAAAACTAAAAGCTTATTTTACTTTTGATTTTGTTATGGTTTTGACAATTAGTTTGACTGCTTATTTCTGCCTTAACTGCGAGTTAAGAATAGATAATGGAGATAATGCATAAATACTTTACATATAAGCTTCCATTTGCTAATACAACTTTATCAGACACTCATACTGAGAAGCAGGTCTCCAAAGTCCTCTGTAAAGGCAACATTTGTTTACTAGAAAGGTGTTACTTGCTTTTATCCATTAAGTTGTACAAAACCGATATGTTTTCCTTGAAGCATCCACTTCAAGTAACAGCACAAGCACCAATGCATTCACCTACTAACCCCTATGCAAATTATATGGCACTTACCTGTCACTCACTGGTGCCATATTCACAGTTGGCCATCATAAATCAAGAATAGAACAGTTTTCCATCTCCATAAGAGCAAATGCATTCACTGTACTTCCTCCAGAACAATATGTCCCTCTCTAGCTGGAGTTTGAAGGGAAAATTCAGATTCAACAGACCAACTTCAAAGAGTTCATAAGTTCTCCTTGCGCACGATTCCCATGGAGGCTTACAATTGGTTCGGTCGATTAATCTGCTCAAAGACAAGTCAAAATCTGCAACAGCCAACCACTGGTGAGATGTTGTTATGTAAATCACTTCAATCTGGCCCTCTCTTGCCTCCCCAGTTTGAATGATGAGGCTCAGATGAGATTATTTCATCCAAGAGCTCAGCTTTTCCAACTGACTCGTGACGTCACCCACTGTGATCCCAGCTGTTGAGCTGGGTGCGAGGGGTCACTGAGCTGGATAAGGCTTAAGCAAACGCAGTTTTGGTGGTACAATATGAGGACTGAATGCAGAATTTGAAATTAGTTGAGTTACATGTCATTTAGACACACCTATGATTACTAAAATCATGTCTACCCAGATAGCAAACGTACATCTCTGAGATGTTTGATTTTAAATCTTTTAATCTGGAAAGCATCCCAATCTAATTATACATCATAAACATCTCAAAGACATCTGCTGAATGTCTTAATGACATCCGAGACATACTTAACGTCTTATAGATGTTTTGCCGATGAGCAAATAATATAAAAAATATATGTCTTCCAGATGTAAACACAACCCTGATAGCACACGTACATTACCCATACATCTATTTGATCTGGAAGATGTATTTCTTTTACATTGTTTGCTCATCTTCAATAAAACTTATAAACTTATGCCAGATGTCAATAAGACATTCTTAGAATGTGTGTAAATCTGATCCTTTTAAGATGTTTAGCAGATTTGTTAAATTGTGATGCTTTCCAGATGAAAAGATCTAAAAACAGACATCTCAGAGATGTACATGTGCAATCTGGGCATCTATAAGACGTGTGTCAGTAAGTATGTCTCGGATGTCACTAAGACATTCAGCAGATGTCTTTGAGATGTTTATGATTTAGAATGTTTGTAAAAGAGAGAATATTAATAAATTAATATTATTTTATGCAGAAATGTTTGGTATTTACAGAAAATGTACCCAGTTTAGAGTAAAGTTGCTCCATCTAGTGGTGTGCAATTGCCTAATTCCACCTTTTCCAACTAATTTACACCAGTAGCTTTGGACATGATTATTACTTCTGTCTATATACACCGTAGCATTATTTAGTGTGGGGCACAATTACTCAATCACTTATTTGACCGATCTTTGAAACATTAAGGAATAATACCACATTTCTGTCCATCATTTTGACCGATAAAAAAGAAACAAGAAAAACGTTTTAACCTAGTGCATCAGTTTTGACTTCATGTTGCTGTGAATGTGCCCTGTTTATTCCCTGGTATTAATATGTGTATTAGATATTATTAACGGGCACCATCATCATTTACACCTGGTATTGTGTGTCTCTTTTGTGTTTGGATTTTGAGTAGAGGTTTTCTGATTTGCATGATATGCATGCATTTAATATATGCGCAAACATCACGTTTGGAGCAGGATTGTCCATTATTTTAGTGCAGTAGCTGTGTTAACTGAGCTTCACAGATGTGCATCTCATGTAACACTTTGTTTACATCAGGGACTCTGAAGTTCTGTGAACTTATGCAACTTATTATTATTATTATTATTATTATTATTATATTTTACTATACAGTTGTAATATATTTCTGTCCATTTCAGACATCTAGCTTTTATTATGATGTGTGTTTTTGACGGAAGTTTCGCTTTTCTGGATAAACAGTTTGTGACATGGCCCAGTGTGATCGCTGAAGACTTTTAAGTCATGTCTGAAATCTCTTTACACTGACCTATTAGTCTGATAAATTGAAATGTAGCACACAGTTTTGGTGTGTTTGTATATAAATAAAGTTGAGCTGAGATTAAAGCACAAATTCTGTGATTTAATGATATAAATATATAGTCTACATCTAATACGTGTTTTACAGTGGATTAGTGCTCTGCTCTGTCATCTGATACAGCGTGAATGACTCTCAGTGTCTGCAGTTTTCAGTGGATGATCAGTCTGATTTATACAGTACACAGCTCATCCACACCAAGATCGCAGCCTTTTAGCAGTTTAGTAAATCACACATGGACATGTCACTATTTTAATTTGATTAATTGTCCATTTCAGTGTAAAAGAAGAAACGAATAAAGCCTTTGAGCATTTTAAAGCTGTCATGAGTCATACTGCGTGCTAGTACCAGTGTTACGGTTCAACTAGTTTTCAAGTTGACTGGTGACCTTCTTCTGTTTTACGCCATATGTCAATGACCGACCGCAGATTCATAATTTCCGAAAATCAAGCTTGTGACTCAATATTTTTCTCTTCATTAAATGTAAACCTACTACATGATTCTGGCATCATTGTACAGATTAAAATAAGATCAGCAGATCAAACAGCAGATGTACTTATTTCTTGCATAATGGACATAAAACACGTTTAAGTTACAGAAAATATATTATTTCTTAAAATAAATGTATGATGATCCCATACAATTTGCACAACATCTCCACCTCTGGCGGGGCTCAGCCCCACTTGCCCCAAATGTAGAGGCACGGCTGCACAGTAGGTAGTGTGTTTGGAGATTTTTGTCCTAATTAAACATTGTGGGTTGACAGGATTTTTTTTGTTAAATATTGATGATACTGACTGCATGTAAAAGCCACTAATACTAAATACAAGTATAAGTACACAAACGCAAAATTTAAAACTAGTAATTCATCCTGCATTCACGCCATATAGTAATTACCGTAATTATGAGATTCCGGCTTGTAAAAAGCGTCGTCGTCCTCGTAGAACTCGTCATTACAACTTGTAAACTCTGAATTTTTTGAGAGCTCCGACTTGTACCACCTGACCGCTGCAATGTCATGCGGAAACACTCAAAATGGCAGCGGCTTCAGCAGTAAAATGTAGTTAAGTAGTTATCGTGTAATGTTTCTGTGTTATAATTGACTATTATTAATGTCTTAATAATGAAAGATTAATCTGAAAATAAAAGACATACAACACAGTTTAATGTAGCTAGCACCGATTTAGATAAGAGTCTAATGTCCCGCTAAATAAACTATGCGGTACTAATAAGTTATTTGCATAATGACTGTTACTAGCTGTATTGCCATAGAAACCAATAATTCACAGTTCCCAGGGCATGAACGGCTCCGAATAGAATTTCAAAGTTGCCAGTTACGGTAATTAAGACATGGCGTAAACGCAGCTTCACATTTGCTGTGTACTGTGGCTATGAATGAACCAAATACCGGTAGTAGCTTACAAGCTTAACCCTTGTGTGACCTTTGGGACATTGTTCTCTTTTTCAGTTTTGTTTTTCGATCATTTTGGCTGTGTTAATGTCAACGGCATACATTTTGCCAAAGGTGTGTATTTCTGGGGGAATTTTGATATTGCAACCTCAGTTCCTATAATATATCTATAATACACTGTGTACACAAAATAGTTACTCTCAGGACCTTCAGGACAAAAATGTCCCCTTTTAAACCCATTAAAATGGCAATATTTGATCCCAGTGGCATAAAATCATGAATTATATGATATTATGCTTCATTCCCGAGCCCTGTCATGGCAACATGTATATTTTCCACCAGATGGCGCCATTTTTGTCACATTTAGCCTATGGAGAAAATGAACGAATATTTGGTAGTTACGATCAGGACTGATGTTGGTTAAAAAAATTATGTAATTGAAAGTAGAAAATAATATTAATATATTATATTATTATGGCAGTTTTTTGACGTGGACATTTTTGTCCTCTAAAGGACCTCTGAGTAACTTTTTTTTATTGACAAGGGTTAAAAAACAATTACACTAATAATCTAAAATCAATCCTAGGCTAGTTGTTGCTGCTTTTTTGGCTTCACACTGTTAAAATGACTCCTGTAACTTTTCAAAAACATATTTTGTTCATTTTATAAACCTAACCTTTGTACCTAAAATACAAAAACATGATTGATTGATTACAGTAAACATTGTCAACGTCCTCCCGCTCTTTACGTTTTGCCTCTCTTTTTTTAATACACCTACATGGCGAATACATACATTATTTGTCGTATAAAATGTATCTGTATTAAAATCTGCTAAAACATTTTTTTACTTTAATAAAAGTCTTGTTTGATCATCTGATACTGTGACACAAGAAATCAGCTGAGCTGAGAGGAGGATGATGTCATTCTGCTAGTCGGACACACAGCTCAAACATCAACACAAAGAGGGTGAGTTTACTTCTTTTATTCATTTGTTTGGCTGTTTCACCTCTTAAATATGAGACTTGACGTGTTTAAATATGTTCGGGCTGTTTTTAAATGTTTGGTTGTCTATTTTATTGGTTTGTCGTCGTTATTTAGCACAACAGCGCAGCGAGCTTTCAGGCTAACTGAAGTGGCGGAGAAGTTCAACTGTTAAACTAAATTTACTGTAAAATATGAACGGTATCTGCATGTGCATGGGCTCTCTGTAATAACACATACTTAGAAATGTATTTTAGGCTGGTATTTAGAATGAATGCATTTCATTTTCGACAGGGAGCTCAGTTTTTGCAGGATGGCGTTTGTGAAAAGCGGATGGCTGCACAGACAGAGTGAGTGTTGATTACACTGTTATCTCTGAATAAACTCTTGCTTTATTCTGATCCATTTAACTTCGAATTGGAAAGTTTTCTGTTTTAAATATTTTGTATAGTTGTTTTATCATTCCTTTAAGAGATTAAATTGCCCTTGTATACTTCACAACCTCTTCTGAGAACTCCTAAAATATCAGTGAATTAAATGAAGTGTTTCTAATCTAAAATCTTGTGAAGTTTAGTTTTAGTTTAATGCAGCAAACTGGATTAATAGTTTTTCCACTTCTTGAAAAAAAGTTACATTTGGGACCATATGATGTTTGTGTACATCATATGGTCAAAACCTAATAAGATGTCTACCTAAACCTCATTTTTAGGTAAAACTAGTCGCCAATGTAGACATCCTAATAGGCATCATAGTCCCAATACCTAGTGTGCAGCCTGTAAAGACAGTATTTTTGGCATCACGGTCCCAATACCTAGTGTGCGGCCTGTAAAGATAGCATTTTTGGCATCATAGTCCCAATACCTAGTGTGCGGCATGTAAAGATAGCATTTTTGGCATCATAGTCCCAATACCTAGTGTGCGGCCTGTAAAGATAGCATTTTTGGCATCATAGTCCCAATACCTAGTGTGCGGCATGTAAAGATAGCATTTTTGGCATCATAGTCCCAATACCTAGTGTGCGGCCTGTAAAGACAGCATTTTTGGCATCGTAGTCCCATTACCTAGTGTGTGGCCTGTAAAGACAGCATTTTTAGCAGCATAGTCCCAAAACCTAGTGTGCCGCCTAGTACCTATTCAGATTTTTGGGGATCATAATCTGAAAACCTATTGTGCTCCCCACCTTTTTATTTATTTATTTAAATCAAAACATTAGAAGCTACCAACAATAAATATCTAGCTCACTAGGATTTGAGACAGCTTATTTTTTACTGCGGTCCACTATAAGGCACCATCTTGCGTCGCTGGAAGAAGAACTGGTTTGACCTCTGGTCAGATGGACGTCTGGTGTTCTATGATGACCAGCAGCGCCGAGACATGGAAGACGAGATCCACATGAAGGTGGACTGCATCAACATTCGCAGCGCCAACGCCTGTAGAGGTGGGTGTGATCCATACTTCAGTTAAAATGGTGTCTTCATTTAATGTTCTTCTTTACTTACTGTAAGAGGTGAGAAACATTTTGAGAAACCAATAAATACTTGAGGGCCTTTTAAATGTAGTATACTGTACAAAAGAAGATGAAAGTCATTATTACATATTTCTTAAATGGAATGCACAGATTCAGTAACCTTCTGTATCTCTTGGGTTCCTCTTGGTCATTATTAATTCCCAGATCTCACCCCACCTGATGGCAAAAGCAAAGACTCTCTTTTGCAGATCGTCTGCAGGGATGGTCGTGTCATTAGCATCTGCGCAGACAGTGCAGATGACGCTCTGTGAGTTTCTTTTGGTTGTTTATAGTTTGTGCATCAAATTAGGTTCTGAAAGTTCTCAAATGACATTTTCTTGTTTTTTGTCTTAGGGCTTGGTCCATTGCTCTTCAGGATGCCAGAGTGAATACTGTGAGTTACTGTGCACTTATCCAAACACAATATGGGTGGGGAATGCAAGCACATGTTTGACTTCCCAATAGCACAGCCTCCGGGGTTGTGTTTATACCCGTGCATGCTGATTTTGGAACCGTTTAAATAATAGTTGCATTTGCTGACATGAATCGTTGTGAACCCCGTGTTATTTTTTGTTTGTAGGCTGTGGCAGCCACTCAGATCGGTTTTGCTGAGGAAGTCATAGCGTCAGCTCCTCCCCCTTATTCTGAATTGAATCCGACTCCACAGGTAATCTGTTGTCAATGTGTCATCTGTTTTTTTTTTTTTTAAGAAAGTTTCCAAGTTCAATACAAATTAAGCTGTATTGTTTGTCGATTACCAGACAATAATTTCAACATGGCCCTAAAAAAAAAAATCGCATTTTCAGTAATGTACTTGCAATTGAAGTCTGTGGGGTTAGGCATTAAACCAGGATAAGCGTTCAATACAGACCATGATGAAAGTATAGCTACAAGACTTAAATATTATGGGTGTTGGCATGAGAATTGTGATGTCATGACCATGCAATGCCAGTTAACCCTGTTCAAAAGAATAAATAAAAGTGCTTTTAACAAAATGCAAGGCACATTTCTGCTTTTAAAGGAATGTTCCAGGTTCAATACAAGTTAAGATCAATTAACAGCATTTATCGCATTAAAAAAAAATAATAATTCTGGCTCGTCACTCGAGAGAGAAAAAAAAGTCGCAGTGACGGTTAGGGCTGGGTATTGATACAGATTTCCCGATTCTATTCACAAGCTTTCAGTTCAGTTCCGATTTCAATTCAATATCGATTAATTTGGCTTTATTTTAGTTATAATGTCTCTTGCTTGCTTATAAAATAAATGATGATCTAGCTAATGCTGTTAATTATACAGGGGACATTTGAACTAGGTTCATTAGGAAAATATTCATTTTACTAATTATATTTTATTAATTTTTCAGAATTTTAGTCACTTTGGCTTTTTTTAAATTAACAAATATATGTATTCAATAAATAATATATTATATTTCAAATATTATCTTTGTTACATCTTTATTGTTAATTTGCAGAATTTGTACTATTTACAAGTATTTACATTGATTTGTTGACCATGTGATAAAACCGGTTATTTCTCTTTAATCAAAAAGGCATTTCTGTGAAGTGTGTCTGTAGAACGCATGTTAATGGGAGAGGACTCGAATGGCTTTACCTCATCTGTGCGATTCGTGAGTAGAATAAAAAAAACTGTAAAGAAAGGGTATTAAAAGAGACAGTATTCAATGACAAATGGGTTGCGTGGATCTCGCCTTGGACACACATTACACGGAACAACTTTTACTCTCAACATGCTGTGAAAGGACCTCTCTGCTGAACATTTAACAACTAAACTACACAATTTCTGTTAAGTGAAATGTAAACGTTTACCAGCCAGTTACCAAATATATTCACTTTAGTCACATAGTGTGAAATTTTCTGGCTAATGCGAGTGATTTCCTCTCATTGTAGTAGAGGGTTGTGCATTGAGTGAAAGATCGATCTAAGGATTTAAGAATCGAGATCGAGACTGTTCAAATGAAGATTGCGATAAATTGGAAAAACAATTTTACCCCTAGTAACAGTGAGTCTATCCAGCTGAAAGGTTTGACTTCCTCCATAGCGCTTTAATTCTGAAAATCTTCACTAGAATTCAAGTTGGCCACAACAGTTTTGTGGTCTGCGGTGCAATATCGAGTGAACCTGGTTGACGCGCCCTTCAGAATAAGGTAGGTTTAAAGCAGATCATTGCCGCGAATGGTTCCGTGATGGCTCGCACCACACTCACGCAAAGCTCACAGGCTTCAAGCGCACAGCAAAGTATCACGTTGCAGATGAGAATCATGTTTAACACACATAGAGCGCCTAACATGAGACCATACAATTACATTTGCCTTGCCTGCCCAACATTTCGGTTGAGTGGCTTCTGAAAACTTTTCAATAGCGGGAGAACCCTGACATTTGTTCTTTCCCTGCTGTACATGACCTTATCCGAACAGACCTGCGACCCACTATTGGGTCACAACCCACCAGTTGAGAAACACCGCTTTAACCCCTCTAAAAAGCCTTGCCCCATTTACTTTCATTGTAACTGAATTACAGTAATCACCATTTTTGTTTTTACAAACTGTGGAAGAAGTTGAAGATATTTTTCTGTTGCTGTCCACAGAGTTTAGCAATGTAGGATCAAACACGGAACATTCCTTTAACAACCTATCCGGCTCAAACATATGTGTGACGTGCTTTACTACTCTTAGATCTTCACTTCTTTATTTGTATATAGGCCACTCTGTTTACATAAACTTGTTTGACCAGGAAAAACTATTGAGGTCAGATTACAGGTCTACAAGGAACTCCTAAAGAACCACAGTAAATTGACTGCTATAAAAAGGATTCAAGTATATGTTATCAGAAACGAAAACGGTAAAGCACAGCATAAAACAATTGTTTCAGGAATCCAGGGCGTGCTGAGTGACTCCAGTCAGGCTTCCTAAGCAACAATTGTCCCAGTTGCTAGGGTGGGTAGAGTCACGTTGGGTTAACCTCCTCGTGGTCGCTATAATGTGGTTCTCGCTCTCGGTGGGGCGTGTGGCGAGTTGTGCGTGAATGCCACGGAGAATAGCATGAAGCCTCCACACGTGCTAAGTCTCAGACGTGGATGCAACTGAGATTCGTCCTCTGCCACCCGGATTGAGGCAAGTCACTATGCTACCACGAGGACTTAGTGCATTGGGAATTGGGCATGCCAAATTGGGAGAAAATAAAAAAAAAACGATTGCTCCGTTTCGGATGATCCAGTGGAATAAAACAGGACCCAGAATCCCAAATGTTGAAATTAATGACAATTTTTGTTGTTTTCCAACCAGGTTTTCTATCCTGATGGATATGGAGGCTATGTTCAACATCCTCCACCTTATGCAACACAGATGGTCTACTCGGCAGATGGGCAGCAGTACACCGTTGCCTACCCTTATCATTATCAAGGTAACAGGAAATTCCCTTTACTTTTGGCCTACTTTACATGGCTTGCCCTGTCTTTAAGTTTTTTTTCCCCTTCTAGGTTAAAAGCTGCATTATTGTCCCTATTTGATGCAAAGTAAGTGTCAGGTGGTTTCTTTGTCTTCATTAACTATATTCATTTACTCTCTTCTGTTGTGTTCTCAGGGGCTTACACTCCCGGTGTTAACCACGTTATAGTGCAGGAGCGTCGCCGTGATGATGCAGGTGATGTTGCTCTGGGAATGTTAGCTGGCGCTGCGACAGGATTGGCTCTCGGCTCTCTGTTTTCTGTATTCTAATGTCTCCATGGCAACCCAGTCCAACCCTACAGCGGGAAACTGTTCCTATGCTGTTTTAACCTAATCTTTCCACCTCTGCAATGTATTGCATCTGATAATGTAGCCGGGCTGGAAATGTTTTTTTTTTTTTTTTTTATTAATCAAATTTGTCTTTGTACCACAGCTTAATTGTACTTTTGATTAGGCACAGAAAAAACTTGTTTGCTTTGCAAATGTAATCTGTATATGGAGATAATAGTCAGTTTATAGATCACCCATTCTTGTCAACAGTCTTGGTTGAAAAGGTTAGTGTGTCAGTTATTTCCAATGGTTTTGTCCTGTATTTGCCTCTTCCTTTCTTTTGTGGATGGCCTTCACTTAACCATTGTTTTATTGAATTGCTTGTGTTAATTTATGTCTTGTATTATCAATACCGATAATTTACACTCCCTTTGTGAGATGCGTTATTTAATTTGTTTGAAAATGTCTGCTGATTAATTGCTATGATTGTTTTGACTCCTATTTGTGTGTGGACATTTGACATTTGTTTTTTTACTCTCTTTAAATAGTTAATATAAAAATGCAAGATATCTCAAGTGAACTAGCAAAGATTATTCACAACGTTTGTGATTGTATGCTTCAGGTGAGAAGGGAAACTACAGGGAAAGGTCACTTTAGGGATACTGCCATTTCTGGAAGAGACGTGGTATTGGACTACTCATGTGAGCAGTTAGCTTTACTGTAACATCGACACTCAATTGTGTGATTGAATTTGTTTAATTTGACTGCTGCTGTGTTTACAATGCTTTGAACTCATTTACAACTATTATATAACAGGTTATGAGTATTTAAGCTAAAATGATTGTAAGAATCTCTAATTTATACAGTATAATTGTAGCAGACTGGATTTCGAATCATGGTTTAGTTTAACTCCGGTCCTTTGTTTTAAACATTTGTGACTTTTTGAGTTTAACCAACCTGAGATTTAGAAAAATTAAATCTTTCATCAGAGATAATACTTGATGCTCGTAATATATCATATGCTTTCATGCTGTGATGTTTTCTTTATTTCTTTGCTGTTTGAACCTCAAAATCAAGTTTCATTGTTTGAGTCTTATGTTTTACCATGTTAATCATGAGTGTGTGTGTTATTCATTTACAACTATTAAAATAAGATGATGTGTGGTCTATACGTCAATTGATCCAGTGTCAATGAACAAAGCGAGAACCCTTTGCGTAAGTCTTTTTGAAATGTCAGTGATTGACATTGCCATGTAGAAATGAAGGTTGCCAACTGTCTTGTATTAGCCGCTAGGAATCAGGGTCAGAAATGAAGGGCAGCTCTGGGCAAAAATGCTCTTGTACTGGATTCTTCAGTTTTTTGTGTGTTTATGGTTCATTTCTTAGTAACATGTTAAATGGTTCTCATATATGTTCTATTGTAGCTCAGTTATACATATTTTAAGAGGTAATGCATTCTCAATCTTGAGAACTTTTAATATTAAACTGACTAAACTGAAGTGTTTACAGGTGTGACAACAGTTTTTATGTGGTTAGAAAAGAAATGCCTATGATGGGAGCCCCCCCTAGATTTACCTTGATAAAATTGTGTCCACAGAGCATGTACCTCGATATTGTGCTGTCCAATGTTGCCCTCTGCTGTCAACACACAAACATACAACTATTTGCATGTACTATAATCCATCTGAAGAAACTTGAGAGGCCACAAAGAGTACAAATTTAGAGGGCTAGGTCATACAAAAATGTCAATTCTGTAATCACTTACTCACCTTTATGTTCCCAACCTTCTTTCTTCTGTGAAGCACAATAGTCGTGCATACAAAGTAGGATTTGCGTTCAATAGTCCAAATATTCTGAAGTTAAACAGTTGGTTAGTGTGAAGTACATACGGATATTTAGGTAATTATTCAATGGAAATCTTCCTCTCCATCACAGCTCTCAAATCTCATTTGAGTTTTGCATATTCAAAACAGCGCATTAACGCTACCCGCCATTTCTTTTCACATGTCTCATAACCTATCATGACATACGTTTCAAGAATAACAAGAAGAGACATAAATAAGCCATATATTTGATAGTGGCACAAACACCGTTCAATCTGCTCTATGATCTTAGTGAAAAACAAAAAAATAAATAAAAGGATTAATAAAAACAACCAGATAGAGTTTGTAAATTTTATTTACAGATAAAAGTAGGAAAACATTAAAGTAGAAAAATAACCACTCTTCAAAGAGTTGGCAAAGACGGAGATTTGATATATTACCCAACGCACATTTCATTTGTAAACACTATCTGTTCCCACTGCTCACCTTTCATTCTGGTCCAAAATTCATTTATTAACAGTTGGTCTTATTTTTCCAAAACCTAAATACAGACCAGCTATTAAGGCACTTAAGTAATGCATTTAAGTAACTGACCAACCAATATTTGTGCTGATGACCTTTTCAAAATCTTGATAAAAATATCCGATGCTTAATCATTCCTGAAATCATAACCATTAATTGACTATGTTTAGGATACTAATAGAGCATCTTAGTTTATGTTTGTATTCCCAGATTATTCAAACAAGCGGTTTCTGCATCTTTAGTTTTTTAAAATCTTTCACATTGGTCCATCAATGTGAATGATTTGAAAAAACTAAAGATGCAGAAACAGCTTGGTTGAATAATCTGGGAATACAAACAAAAACTAAGCAAAACCCATGTTTTGTGGCATAGCAAACACATTAATTGATAAATATAAATAGATGCCACAGTCAGGAGAAATTTATATAATTTCCAATTAATTAAACGACAAAAACCCTGCACAAATTTTGCTCCCTGTGGAACAAATGAGTCAGTTCTCTTGGTTTAACCCTCCTGGCCAAAGTCTTCAGTGAACTTCTTCAGTTTCTCCAGATCCTCCTCATTCACGGTGGGCTTGGTTTTCTCAAGTGATCGGGACATGTCCTCCTGAGAGCCCAAAACACACAACAGTGGTCAATACAAGCACATGTATGTGTAGCTTAACTCCACAAGTTTCGCTGGCCTTAAATTTGGGTTTCGACCCCTTTAGATCCTTTAGAATTTCCATGACTTTTCCAGTTGTTCATGAGTACTGGATAAAGATTTGTTATTATTATTTCATAGAGATTGTGCTCACAAAACATTTTTTTATCCAATTGTCAGCCAAATATTTCAGAGCTGTGTGTAATTATACAAATCGATTCATACCAGCCATTAATCGGTTATCACCATAACATGAAACAATTATACGCTTATTGGTTTATAATTTCGATATGCCTATAAATTCTTGACTGGAATCTTACGAAACCTGACAAGAACATATCTGGGTAAAACTTTTAATGTTATGGCCGATAATTCATAAATGGCCGAAATTGAAAACTGTACTGTTTTGTCTAAAAAACTATTATAAATAAAACACAATAAATCAATAGTTTTAAATCCTACAAGTGAATCTAAGCATCATAACATTATTACTGTAATATTCATTTTGAGATCTGTTGACGATTACGTTGAACAGTGCAAAAAAATTATTGGTGTTATTAAAGATTTTTTAAGTAATCAAAGTATAAAAATAGGTTCAAAGTCTGCATACAATTTAATATCCATTTTGGCCGTTAAATATCCAATATTGGCCAATACGGATAAAAAAAATAATCTATAATTTGTTTAATAACCGATATGGTCCCGATATATCATGCAGTCCTAGAAAAAATATTTCCATTGTTTTTAAGATTTTCATGACTTTTCCAAGCCTTGAAATAAAAAAAATTATATTCCCCAATATGTTTAGGTTTTCCATGACCGTGGGAACCCTGTTAAATTGAACACTGCTTTTTCCATTGCATACTTACCAAGCAAACTATTGGCTCTAGGAGTTTATCGCTCGCCACATCTACCCAGGTCAACTGTATCGCATTGGGGTCGTTCGGACAACAGGGGGTCAAGAGGTCATCCACCATGACATCAGGGTTGTTCCATGCGTTTCCTTTGACCTGTAAAAATGGAAGGTGATTCTTATAAAATCTGGGTCAAACTTTATCCCACAATCAAAAGGAAATAACATGAAATTTAATTTTGGTTTAAACAAAGTGCATGTTTTTTGGAAAATAAAGATTTTTCCTTTTACATTATTCTCAAATGTGAATTCAGCACATTTCCCCCCCAAATGCACATTAACATAATGCAAAAATAAATGTGTATATATATTTTTTTAATAAAATAAAAAAGTAAAATAATTATACTCCATGGCAATATTTAATTAACTGCCTTTAATTCAGATTATAATTTTTTTATATAGTAATTTATTGTTATACCATAAAAAATACAGTATTTAACCAAACTGATAGCTACAAAAACCAAAATCTTTTCTTTCATACCTTTTTAAAGTGAGTTGCTGACTGAACTTTGCGAATGGGCTGCATGAGGGCGTCCCGAACTACGATGCTTATGTCAGCACCCGAGTAGCCATTCGTCTTCTTCCCAAGTGTGATGAAATCAGCTTCGGTAAGAGTATTGGGGGTGGAGCCAAGGTGGAGTTTGAACATAGAGATGCGAGCATGCTGCTCGGGAAGAGGGATGTAGATGCGCTTCTCGAACCTAAACAATAAAAACAACAATAAACAAATGCCAATCAAGATATCTAAAGCGTCATACTGAACTTCATATCAATTTGCATAAAAAGTAACGTACCTTCTTCTAATGGCAGAATCAAGTGTCCAGGGTATGTTGGTTGCTCCAAGAACCAGAATTCCTTCATTGTCATTTCCAACGCCTGTGAGAACAATGAATGAGAACCTGATAACGCAAAACTAGAAAACTTTTGCCTTGCTACTTTGCAAGGTGCAATGCATATCCTAAAATTGTAATGGTAAATGGTCTTTTTTTAACTTTAGAGGTTACCAAAGCGCTTTACACCTTGTCCCAATCACCCATTCACACACACACTCATACACCAATGGCGGCAGAGCTGCCATGCAAGGTGCTAGCCTGCCATTGGGATCAACTTGGGGTTCAGTGTCTTGCCCAAGGACACTTCGGCATGTGGAGTCGTGTGGACCGGGAATCGAACCGCCAACCCTGCGATTGGCAGCCGACCCGCTCTACCACCTGAGGCACATCCTAGCATCTGGCTCACCATTTACCATTGGGCAGCAAATGTAAGCTGATAGCTATTTCCAATGGGACAATATATGGTTTTTGTTGAGGGGGTGTATGGTACAGAAAGACAAATTCTTAAAACTCAGGATGTTTTTGGTGATATTGGAAACATTTGTACACTAAAAGTGTGAAAAGAAAGATCCTTATCAAGTAATCACAAATTGGTTCACCCTGACCAGTGCTGAGAAAAGTAAAAAGTTGACAATGCTGTCAACGTACAATGTGAACTGCAGTCTGAACAACAATTTACACCTGAATAATGACACTGATAACCATTGTATCTAACCAATCGGAGAGAACATCCAGGCTCCTAAGCACAGACCATTTTTCAGGCACATTGTTTCATGACAACTGCCATTTTACCAGCTTATTGTATGCTATTTACCTTGCATCTGGACCAGAAACTCCGTCTTGATCCTGCGGGCTGCTTCGCTCTCGTTCTCGTTTCTCGAGCCGCACATTGAGTCAATTTCATCAATGAATATGATGGACGGCTTATTCTCTCGAGCCAGGCTGAACAGACTCTTCACCAGCCTGAAGACGATAATACTATAAGTAATCTGAATTTGAGGAATCATGAACATGAAGCTTCTTGATAGAACATTGATCTCCAACGTCTTACCAATACCTTGGTTAACATAGAACACATTTTAAAGAAAGTTTCATTGTATTTGTTTCACTAAGTCTATTTTACTTTTCGCTTTCTCCCAGCCACTTGGACACCAGGTCTGATGACGAGATGGAGAAGAAGGTGGAGTTGTTGGCCTCAGTAGCCACTGCTTTAGCCAGGTAGGACTTTCCTGTACCTGGAGGGCCAAAGAGTAAAATCCCTCTCCATGGAGTCCTTTTCCCTATAGGAAAAAATAATCAAGACCTTGGTTGTAACAGGAAGAACTTATCACTTGACACTTTTTTTATTTAATCCATTTGTCCAATCATACCTGTGAAAAGATGGGGGAATTTAATTGGCAGGATGACCGCTTCTTTAAGGGCCTCCTTTGCTCCCTCCAAACCAGCAACATCATCCCACTTTATGTTGGGTTTCTCCATGACAATGGCACCTTTAAAATATGGAAATCCATGTTCATACTATGACTTAAATAAAGGTATATCCATTAAGTCCTTTGGGGTAACATACCAAAAAACCAACAACATAAAAAAACATCAAGAGAAAGAACCTTGGAGTTGATTTTGGAATTTCTTTTTCTCTGAATCGCCCTCATCACTATCGTTCCTGTAAAAACAAAATTTTACAAGAATGTGTTGTAATTCACACTTTGTGATCTTACAGAATGTTTATTAGATGACTCAACAGGAATCAGTCTCTCACCCTTTATCATCAGACTGGGAAACTTTCACAGGTTTGGATGGCGGTGCGTTCTCTTTCTTCTTCAGAAACTGCTTTAGCTGCTCCGCTCTGTCCAGATAATCGGCACACTTCGTCCTGATGCTCTGTTTCGCTTTTTCTCCCTGAGCTTCATCTGCACCGTGAAACATCCAGAGCATGTTTCATCACTAGTTCATGCATTTGTTGATGATACAGTTGTTTCCAGGCCTATTGATCTGTCATTATTTGGCCCTTTAAGGATTATTAGCATATGCCAATGGCAGATCAACAGAAGTGATCATAATGTGTAATATATATTACACACACTGGCAGCCAAAAGTTTGGAATAATGTACAGATTTTGCACTTCTGTAAAGAAATTGGTACTTTAATTCACCAAAGTGGCATTCAACTCAGGACATTAATAGTGTGAAAAATTACTATTACAATTTTAAAAAACTTTCAGAACTTCTTAAACTACTTCAAAGAGTTCTCATTAAAAATCCTCCATGTGCAGCAATGACAGCTTTGCAGATCCTTGTTATTCTAGCTGTCAGTTTGTCCAGATACTCAGGTGACATTTCACCGCACACTTCCTGTTGCACTTGCCATAGATGTGTCTGTCTTGTCGGGCACTTCTCACGCACCTTACAGTCTATCTGATCCCACAAAAGCTCAGTGGGGTTAAGATCCATAACACTCTTTTCCAATTATCTGTTGTCCAATGTCTGTGTTTTTTTTTACCCAATCTAACCCTTTCTTTTCTTTTTCTGTTTCAAAAGGTTTCTGTTCCCATAAGTCCTGCACCCCTGAGTCTTCTCTTTACTGTTGTACATGAAACTGGTTTTGAGCGGGTAGAATTCAATGAAGCTGTCAGCTGAGGACATGTGAGGCGTCTATTTCTCAAACTAGAGACTCTGATGTACTTATCCTCTTGTTTAGTTGTACATCTGGTCTTCCACATCTCTTTCTGTGCTTGTTAGAGTCAGTTGTCCTTTGTCTTTGTAGACTGTAGTGTACACATTTATATGAAATCTTCAGTTTTTTGTCAATTTCAAGCATTGTATAGCCTTCATTCCTCAGAACAATGATTGACTGATGAGTTTCTAGAGAAAGCCATTTCTTTTTTGCCATTTTTGACCTAATATTGACTTAAAGACATGCCAGTCTATTACATACTGTGGCAACTCAAAAACAAACACAAAGACAATGTTAAGCTTCATTTAATGAACCAAATAGCTTTCAACTGTGTTTGATATAATGAAAGTGATTTTCTAGTACCAAGATCAATTAAGCATGATTATTCAAGGATAAGGTGTTGGAGTGATGGCTGCTGGAAATTGGGCCTTTCTAGATTTAATCAAAAATGATTTTTTTCAAATAGTGATGCTGTTTTATACATCAGTAATGTCCTGACTATACTCTGATATCAGTTGAATGCCACTTTAGTGAATTAAAGTACCAATTTCCTTCTGAAACAGCAAAATCTGTACATTATTCCAAACTTTTGGCCGACAATGCATGTATGTATGTGTGTGTGTGTATATATATATATGTGTGTATATGTATGTGTGTGTGTATATATATATATATATATATATATATATATATATATATATATATATATATTATTATACATTTTTTTGCTATTATATTGATCATCAGCCACTAAAAAGATTATAACAGGAGCTGATGTATTTGGACATAAATATATATTTATATCTACGTATATCAATGTATTTATCAATATATATCAGTGCGTCAGCCACTCTGCTTTTAATTTTTTATATGAAAAGATTATAAATGGATTTCATGTTGTAAAATGTAGCTTACACTATGTACGGTACATAATGTACAGAACATACATTTTGAGAGATGTAATTGGTGCATTTAGCTGTTATTTCAACAGGTGCTGATGCTTTTGGACAATATGAATTTATGTTTAGACTGCTGTTGCATCTGGATCAGAACAACCAGCATGGATGCTTACACTTCACCACATGTAGAAAATACTGGACTGCATGTTGATAGAGGCGCAGAGCTTCCTCGTAGTTTTTCGCCTTGTCTTCCTCTGAGGCTCTGCTGGCCAAGTCAATGGCTTTCTAATGTGCAGAAAATGGGAATGTAGATTAGATTCTTTATTATATCACTAATATAATCCAAAACAGATACAGTTTCCTATATAGATGAAAAATCTTTTTACAAGTGTATTAAAAGGACAGCATAAACATGCTTAAAATCTTGAGTTCATCTCTGTTGGACTGGCAGGCTTGTCTGCTGAATGTTGATGTTACAATAGATTATTATAGTGTGGTGTGATGTGCTGATAACAGGTTTGACCAGTTTGAGAGCAGTCTGAAAGCATACCACACAAGTGTTAAAAAGGCTTTAAAATGTACCAAAAATTTAAGGGACACCAAGTTGTGAGACAAGGTAAAAAAGTAGAACAAGTAAAAAAAAAAAAAAAAAAAAAATATATATATATATAATAATAATAATAATAATATTATATATATATATATATATATAGATATAGATATAGATATATATATATATATTGAACAGAGATGTTCCTAATGTAACTGCCAAGCCAACATATAGTCTAAAAACAGAAACGCATAATTATTGTTTTTAGAACATATGTTATATTTTACACATTTAACTAGAGTAGAAAACTGACTACAAATTATAAATAATACACACAATATATTATATATATAATATAATGTATACCTGTAAATTGACATTAGACATTGTGAACGCGATGATTCGTCAATATCCTTTAAAAGTGAAACTGATGTTCGGTTACTGCGTCTCAGTAAGACTTCCGAATTTCCACATTTTTACCCGGTAAATTGAACCAGTGACCAGCACAAATCGCAGTGAATATAGTTCAATCACTTCCGCGCTGAATGTTTACCGTGACGTCACGGATGACAAGCCGTTGAGCCACACCTTTCAGTTATGACGTCAACACTCAGCTGTTCAAATATTCAGTTTAAAATGTGTCATGCTTTTCAATAATTATATTTATACTTTATTATATTTGATTTATTAATTTATTACGTTTTGTGTTTTTTTAAACTTAATTTATTTAATTTAGTTCTCACTGTTCTTTGTTTATATAGTTTTTATATAAAACAGTACAATACTGTAACAAGGAAAACATTTTTAATGTTTTTTTTTATTATTATTATTATGTTTAATTATTTTATATTTAGGCTCGATGCAAAGACGTTTTGGACTGATAGGAGAAACAAAATATATTTTTTATAAACTATAAATATTAAGCAATGTTGAGGTATTTTGCTTAAATGTAAAAGTAAACAGGCTATTAGAGCCAGTAATATTATTACAAAGTAACATACTGATAGAGAAGTGACACATTTTAATTTGTCATTTTTCTCTCACACCTTATTCATATTTTTCTTTTCCCCATTTACATCATGTTAACCATGTAAACTTTGTGGCGTTGTTCATTGTAGACAACCAATGGTGTCATCTGGTGTAGTTTATGTTAATATACATGCATAATAATATGCAATAATAGAACTGAAAAAAAATGCATTAATCTGTTAATTTATTGTTTTCATAAACATACAGTTTACCATGCTTTTCACAAATAAATATGGCAAAATAAGTCTCTCAGCAAAGAGCCGACAAGTGATAAGCATGTACTGAACTTTTTTTATTTGTATGTGGCTGTATATTGTCTTTATTTGTCCTTGGAGAACGTATGACACTAAAACAGATTTATGAGCCCAGTTATATTTAATTAAAATTTATTGACATGATAAAAAGTCAATGCAAACCAATGCAATAAATATACCAAACATAAACTGCTGCATTCTAAATGGGCCAATTTTATAGATGCTAGAGACTGTGACATTTATAAATAAATAAATAAAAGCTGAATCAAATTATGTTCATATCATAACATTTCCAGGAGAAAGAATAAGCAATAATGCTTGTCAGTGCATTTGCGTTGTTGATCTGCTGCAAGCAAGCTCCATAAAAACTGCTGTTAGAAGACTTGAAAGCTGTAACAGGCAACCACTGCTCTGTTTTCAATAGCCTCTCTTGGGAGGATGTAGTGCATTTATATTTCATGGACCAAAAAACAAACATGGCAAAAAAGCTATGACCAAACACAGCAGTCATTAACGCCCTCCATTCTGTATCGTCCGTCGCAGCTCGTTATTCTGCAGAGAAAAGGTGATACAAGCAGTGAATCTGGGACAATAGAGCCAAAACCTTTGTGGATGCATTTTATTATCTACTATGAAATGAGATGATTATTGCAGCATTTATCTTTTTTTTTTTTGCTACAGCATTTGCATTCATGTAACTACATACACTACCAAACTAGCCAGTAGATGTCAGTGCTCATATTAACAGGTATGACAACAGGGACTTTTATTCTGTAGCTGCCTCAAAAACATTAACAGATCTTGTTGGGTAGAGGTGGATCAGCATTTGCCTTCAGCAGAAAGGCAACTGTTTTTGGATTCCCACAAATGACGGCTGCATGAAGAGCTGTACAACCGTTCTACAGTAAATGGCACATCAAAATTCAACAAACAAATTGCATAGGGGAAATATGCAACATTTGCTTCAATAAAACCAAGAATGAGCCAAAAAAGAAAAGTAAAAAAGAACATTACTAGGGATGCACCGATATTATTATTATTATTATTATTATTATTATTATTATTTCAATCCTAGTTTTTACTAGTTTTTTAATTGTATGGAAGCCCTGAACCACAAGGTGAAAAAACAAACTGTGTCTTCACTTCTGCAGTAGACAGTGTGTTTCAAAAGCATAGATAGGGCCTCCTTTGCAGCGCCCATTCATTCACAATGTGGTTTCCTATCTGCCGGTCTGAAGATCTGAAAGAATACAGCTACTGTTATGTTTTACCACAATAAGTGAATACTGAACATCAAGCTTTTGCATCAACAGCAAATCCCCCCGCCTCTGTCTGTTTCTTTCTTTCACACACAAACGCACAGGGAGAGAGCTATTAATATGGAGCTGGAACTGTTTCATATTAACACAAATGGAAAGAGATTCACAAATAGAAAGTTGGTTCACAAATGAATTGAATGAGATCCTCAAATAAATGTGAGTTTCATAAAAATTAAATTAATTCACAAATAAAAAGAATGACATTTACAAACAAATATTAGGGGTTTCACACAAATAAAGTGAATTCACAAGTAAATAAAATTAGATTTGCAAATAAAAAAAATATTTACAAATGTATTTTTTAACTCACAAACACAACTCTGTCCAGCATTCATTTGTGGATCGCTACACGCATTTGTCGACTTTGAAACAAATCTAGCGTAAAGATGTGAACACAAATATACAAAATAGGTGGACTCCACCCATCGTCTACTCAAGCCAATCAGATAACGGCAACATTACTCGGACCAATCGTAGCACATTTTATCTTCAACCAATCACGCTTAGTTTTACTATCAGTCACAGCGCTCTCATGAGCATTGAATCAAGCACATACAGATAAACTCCAAGGCCACAAACTTTTAAAGACACGGACGTCATCAAAGGAATACTGTGATTTAAGGTTTGTATCATTTTCTCTCGGTTGTAAACATGTGTAGTGTCTTGTTAAACGATGACAGCTGAAAATTGCCCATCTGATCAGTAGCTTTATAGCTAACCTGGCTGACTGTATGAGTCCGCTATTTTAATTTTAACCAAGTTTCTTGACTGAAATGTGTCGTCAAAACCTTTATTCTTAATGTTACATGGCAGATACAAACAGACACACTACTAGACACCACAAAAGATCAGTTGTACAGATTGTGACTTTATAAAACATGAATCATATTAACTGATCTTAGGAGCACAAGCCATACATTAATACCCTATATTACACAGTGCACAAAATCTGCTATGCCAATAATGTGGTTTCACATTATGTTAATATATTTAATAAAAGCAGTTGTTAGGTAATATTTATTAGAATTTTGCATTTTAGCAAAGCTACTGATCAGGATACTCTACAAATGGACAATTTTCAGCTGTCAACATTTAACAAGACACTGCACATGTTTATAACTGAGAGAAAATGATACGAACCTTAAATCACAGTATTCCTTTGATGACGTCCGTGTCTTTAAAAGTTTGCAGCCTTGGAGTTTATCGGAATGTGCTTGATTCCATGCTCATGAGAGCGCTGTGACTCTGGTCCCGCCCTGATAGTAAAACGAAGCAAGTAATGTTGCCGTTATCTGATTGGCTTGAGTAGACGATGGGTGGAGTCCACATATTTTATATCTTTGTGTGTATGTCTTGATGCTAGATTTGTGTCAAAATCAACAAATGCGTGTAGCGATCCACAAATGCACTGGAAGCGATCCACAAATAAATGCTGGACAGAGTTGTGTTTGTGAGTTAAAAACGATATTTGTGAATAATTGCTTTATTTGTAAATCTAATTTTATTTACTTGTGAATTCACTTTATTTTTGTGAAACTCTTTCCTTTATTTGTGGATCTCATTCAATTTATTTGTGAACCAAGTTTCTATTTGTAAATCTCTTTCCATTTGTATGTTAATATGAAACAATTCCATCTCCATAAAAACAGGCTCATCCCAGCTAACAGTTTTTGGTTCAAAGAATGGACATTCTAAGGTTCACTCTTGGGCAGCCGGGAAAGTTGTTTTTTTACCAATATAGAACATTCTAATATAGAACATTATCTGTAGGTTTGGAGAACGTTCCTCTAACGTTCTCGTAACTTCTCCATTCTGATATAATTTCATGAATACTGAAAATATATATATTTATATAGTAGAATAAATATACTAAAAAAATTAGATGTCTTACTAAAACATTACTTATAATGTCAAGTTTTGGGCTCATAACTCAAATATCAAAGTTTTTTCTTAAAAATCCTAAATTGACTAAGTGTTTATACTCAAACTATTGAGTACAAAATTTAGGTAATGGGGAATACCCACAATGCCTTGCGCTTGCCTTCTTTAATTATGTATCCTTGGTCAAAGGTAACAGATTGGGCATTTAAATAGCTGTTATTAAAAATGTATAGAATTTTTAGCTCTATTGTAGTATTATTTATTTTATTTTGTTGCGAATAGTTGTTTAATTTGATGACATCAGTACGATGATCTATCTTTAGTCAAGTTGGACCCTGTTAACTTGTGCATGTGCAACCGAAGTACAGGTGTTTGCATTTCTATGCATTTCTGTAGAAAAATAAATGTATTTTATGATTGACCTGGAATAAGTTATAATCTTCATAATTTAAGCTGTTATTGCATGACTTATATTGGAGTCCATTCAATTGAAATTATTAAGTTCACTATAGTATTCTATAGAAAAAACAATAATTAAATAGTAAATCTGAGTTAAATCTACTTGCATCTAGTTACCTTAACTTAAATAGTTAATTTAATTCTATATGAACACCAAGTTAAGTGAACCTTTGGAGATGACATTACTCAGTTCAGTTGAGGGAATACATTTACTCAATCAATTGAGTAAAGTCAACTTATTAGGGTTTTCAGTGTATATTTTTGAAATCTTTTAATTCGTAATTTTTACAATTACTAACCGTTTAATAAAATGTGTAACATTTTCTGTGAGGTCTATATATGAATTATGATATATTATGAATATACTGCAAATTGTGCAGTTTTTATAAGATGATGCCTAATTTGCATATTTTAAAAGTTTAATTGGGTAAAGTCACAATACTATATATATATATATATATATATATATATATATATATATATATATTTTATGTATACACCAACGTTTCATTTTGATTAACTGACAGGAACTGCATGTAGTACCTCCCATTTAACACATGTGTATGATGAAAACTCACCAAAATATGACCTGCACAGACAATCGTGGGATGTAACGTAATAACAGGGGTAAATTATGGCACTATTATGACAAAACTGAAGAACACACAGCTTGAATGCATGGAAAAAAGAGAGACAGATTACTCAGCAGTCACCCTCATAATCAAGGTCTTGGTGTGCATGAACTATACTTTGTGGATATGGTGTCTTTAATGGTACGTTCATTATATAAAAAACATGAGATTATCAGACAAAACACATATATCATGCATTCAAACATTGCTGACTCGGTCTAGAATAAACTATTCAACAACAAAAGAAAATAAAAAATATGTACCACAAGCTTTTAATCAGACTTGTTTTCCAGGGACAGCAGTTTAAGATCTTTTGGACATGTTTTATGTATTTGTCAGTGTTTTGGTGGTGTTGTTGTTTGGGGTTAGGATTATTTAAGTTTTGTTAATTAGGGCCTTCCTCTTTCGCAATAACATGGTATTGGAAATCATAACCGTATGGACACACCTTCCAAATTATTGTACGGTATATAATGCAAAAGACACTGAAACTAACCAGCCATTAACATTCTGCAGAGCTTTTGCATCAACATGTTTGGTAAGTTCAGAATCCATTTCTTTTTGTATTAATATATTTCTTTAATTTTTTTTAATGCTGATAATTTGCAATGTGGATTGTCCTTTGATTGAAGAGAGGTTGTTTTATCATACAGGCCCAATTTAAAAAGCTGGAAGTGTGAAAACTTTCAAAACTGCTTCTGAAGTTTAACTTTCAGGTCACAGTTTTTGTCTTCTTTTCTAAATCTGTATCAAGCACATAAGGTGGCACTGTTTGGCAGAGCAGCATTGTTTGCCCTCCTGATGTGGGCACCTCTTCAAGTGGCATCAGATTCAGAAGAAGAGGATGTCTCAGAGTGGATCCTGTGGAAAAAGCACAATGAAGTGTCCCATGATGAAGAGGTTGGTTGGAGTGTGGTTTAGTGGAATAATGTTGATTAGCACACAAATAAAGAAATAAATAGATTGTCGGATTGAGGTGACAGTGAGGCACTAACAATGGAAATGAATGAGGCCAATGTTTGGGGGGTTAAAAGGCAGAAATGTGAAGCTTATAATTTTATAAAAGCTCTTTCATTAATTATTTTGTTAAAACGTGTGTATAATTTGAGCTGTAAACTTGTTTAAATCATTGTTTTCATGGGTGTTTTAGGGTTTGCATGTCATCATGGCAAAACATTTGTAAAATTGTATATAACTTTACACAGAAAAGGTTAGTAAGCGATTTCATCTCACTAAAATCATGTAAGCATGCAATAGTCTTGTAGCTATACTTTTGAAATAGTGAGTATGTTAACATTTACGGATTGGCCCCCATTCACTTCCATTGTAATGTAACCCAGATATTTTTTTTATTATTATTAATTTATTTAAATTTTCTCCCAATTTGAAATGCCCAATTCCCACTACTTCATAGGTCCTCGTGGTGGTGTGGTTACTCACCTCAATCCGGGACGGGTGGTGGAGAACAAGGCTCAGTTGCCTCCGCTTCTGATACAGTCAATCCGCGCATCTTATCACGTGGCTCGTTGTGCATGACACCGCGGAGACTCACAGCATGTGGAGGCTCATGCTACTCTCCGCATCCATGCACAACTTACTATGTTGTATATTTTTTTTCAGTGCTGTTTTTCAATTGTTTTTCTATGTAAAAAATGCTCAAGTCTAGACCAACGTTGGCTGCGTGTCACAGTTTTTAGGGGCCATTTAGACTAAATACGTTCTTGCGCTAAAACAAACTAGACGCAGTGCCACAAACAGAGCAGAACACAGGTGTCTCGAGACGTGTTGTGAACAGTTGAATTTCTTTTTAACATGACACGGCGTCTAAAACAATGCAGCTCTTCTGTGCAAGGTGCTAAAAACAAAATGCGAGATGTGGCGCAATGGTGTACAACTGAAATAAAGTGTGGGTGGACGCAAAAAAGTTTTCAGTAGGAAAGGCCCATCAAAATAATCTCGCTATCCATTATAAGCCTATAGCTTTTTTGTCTTTTTTTTTTTTTTTTTTTTGCACAACATCGCGTTCGAGTTGAACAGCCCCTAAAAGTCATTTTATATATATATATATATATATATATATATATATATATATATATATATATAAAAAAGGCTGCTATAAAAATAAAACTATTCTACTATACTACAATACTACTAGCAATGCTTACAATTTTCAGATGTTAATATGTACTGGTACATCTCCTGTGAGTTTATTTATTCCGTCCTTTTTGTCTTTATATTTGCAGCATGACGATTCTCAGAGGAGGACTATCTGGGAGAGCAACATGAGAATGATTGACAAAAACAATGAAAACTTTCGCTTTGGATTGTCATCGTTTAGCATGGCAATGAACAAATTCGGTGACCTCGTAAGTAAAAAAGTTCATGCGCATTTCTTCTTTGTATGAGTCAGGTCTGATTTATGATTTACAGCACAATTAGAAAGTTTTGTAATTATGATTGTGTACAATTATTTTGTTTATTCTCACCTCTCAATTCTCAATCTCTATTAATAACTTATTTTTTTGCAATCTGCAGACCCAGTTTGAGTATAAACAATTACTGGGTGCCTCAATTAATGGCCGGATAAATAGAAGGGGAAAGATTGCATCTGCTCGGATGCTCCGTTCCAATGCTAAAAAACTGAGATTGACCACAGTGGACTACAGAGCAATGGGATTTGTTACTGAAGTTAAAGACCAGGTCGGTCTTTCTTTTCTTTATTGCTATAGTTTTTTCTTCCCAAACTTATAGTCACATTGCATTTTTACTCTTTATTACCCGTTTTCATTACCACAAGTTTCCTTATTGAAGTGTTGTTTTATGTCATTAATATATAAATAAAATTAAAGATGTCAGATGTTAAATAAATCCGAATTTGATTTGTTGTCATTGTCCAGGGATTCTGTGGGTCGTGCTGGGCTTTCAGTACTACGGGTGCCATTGAGGGACAAATATTCAAGAGGACAGGGCGGCTGGTGTCCCTAAGCGAGCAGAATCTGGTGGACTGCTCCAAGCCATACGGCACGTATGGCTGCAGTGGAGCCTGGATGTCAAACGCCTATGATTATGTGGTCAAGAGAGGGTTGCAGAGCTCTGACACTTACCCCTACACATCAGTGGTGAGTGATTAAGGTCATATGAGTTAGAGAGATAAACCATAATTGTAGTTTGGCATCCAAATAAAATGTTATTTGTCAAATACAATGTGAAAATAACCCTTCCACCGCACTGAGCTGAAAGAGTTCTGTGGAAGACTGCTTATATTGTACATACTCTACCAGTCAAAAGTTGGGACACTTGCGAGAATAAACGTTTCTCCAGTGTTAGGAAAGCCACTTTGAATCTTGCTATTGTGACGCTCCTGTTCTACCACGCTGTACGGGACTCGAACTTGCGTCTCCGGCATGGGAGGAGTACGCGCTAACAATGAAGCTAAAGGCTACAGCCTCTAGCATCAGTCACTAGTGCACCTCTTGAGATCAGCAGAGTGAGGATTATACACATTGCACAGCTAACTATCAGCTGACTCCCGTTACACTCACCCCAATCCAGGTCACGGCACCATTGTGATGCTCCTGTTCTACCCACTCCATACGAGACTTGAACTGGCATCTCTGGCATGGGAGGAGAGTGCGCTAACAAGGAGGCTAAAGGCTACAGCTCCTAGCATCAGTCACTAGTGTGCCTCTTGAAATCAGCAGAGTGAGGTTTATACACATTGCACAGCTATCTATCAGCTGGCTCTCGTTACACTCACCCCCCCTAAACCTCACACCCATCTGGGTCATGGCACCATTGTAACGCTCCTGTTCTACACGCTCCATGCGGGACACGAACCGGTGTCTCCGGCATGGAAGGAGAATGTGCTAACAAGGAGGCTAAAAGTACTGCACAGATACCCATACCCATATTAGGATGCACAAGACGACATGTAAAATCTTAACTAATGTAACATTAAAATGTGTAATAATGACTACATACCTCATTCTATGAGTTGAATTCACACAAGACCAGCAAAAGTAGCTGTTTTAACTACTCAATGATTTAAAGTAATATAAATGCTGTAGATAATGTGCAATTTGTCATGTTAATATTCTGCGGTCATGGTGCTTATGCGCTAACACGCAATGCACTGGCTCGACTCTGTTATTGTAATTTATAATGAAACTGATATTTCTGCAAAGATGGGTGTATTAAGCGTGTAAATAGGCATAATACTGACAAAAGGAGGATGATAGGCATATCTTACAATGGCCAGGTGTGTGAATGGCTTTCTCTGCAGATGGCACATGAGGGAAGCAGTATATCAAACAACAGGGAATGGGAACTTAAAGGAATAGTTCACCCAAAAATGAAAATTTGCTGAAAATTTACTCACCCTCAGGCCATCCAAGATGTATCTGTGTTTCTTCTTCATCAAAACAGAATTTAAGATTTTGGGGATTTTTAGGCCTCCTCCTCATAAACGAACCGACTCACTAAAATGAATTGGAGCTCCTAAAGCTACAATAAGTGAATTGATTATTTTAACTCGATTCCACCACGTCTCTCCTCCTGGCGCTTAGACTCTGCTGTGTGTGTGTGTGTGTGTGTGTGTGTGAGAGAGAGAGAGGAGGCGTGGCTTTGGGACACCTCTGAAGCAGGGGCGGGCTCTATGATTTCAAAGCTAGCTTGCTAACTGCTAGCCTCTCTGGATCACACACCCAAGCTTTCAAATTTAAAGCCTTTTTTGTCCAAATTTATCAGTAAACCTAATATTAAAAAAACAATAAACGATTAAGTGGAAAAGTGTTAACAATATCGGTCAAACTAATCTGTAATCATTATGTCTTTTTCTAAATCTAACATTTGGAAAACAGAAGTAATTAAAAATGATTAGCTGTACAAACTTTTGAATGGTAGCGTATTTCTGCTTTGTATTGATTTTATAATGGATCACTATTGATTTTTTAGTATTGATCCAAATGTACTATTACAAACATGGAAGTTTCACTGTTTAACTTCTCCTTGTTTATTGGTTTGTCAGGATACTCAGCCCTGTTTTTATGACAGCAACCTGGTTGCCGCCAGAATCAGTGACTATAGGTTTGTCCCAGCTGGAGATGAACAGGCACTGGCTGACGCCATGGCAACTGTTGGTCCAATCACTGTTGCTATAGATGCTGACAACCCAAGTTTCCTCTTTTACAGCTCGGGTAACATTTTATTTCTTTCGAATATCGAATATAAATTGTGACAAATCTATTGTTTTGATTTATATATATATATAATCTTCCAATATGATTAGATTACAATACTATATGTTACAATTTAGATGAACCAAACCTATCCTAAAACCTTCCAACAGGGATCTACAAGGAGTCTAACTGCAACCCTAACAATCTCAACCATGCTGTGCTTTTGGTTGGTTATGGTTCAGAGGGTGGCAAAGATTACTGGATAATCAAAAACAGGTGAGAACACACTCATCATAAAGAGTTTATGATGACATTAACACCTCATCCACACTGTTAGTGACGCACAGACAGCTTTGTTTATTATTATGGGAGTGATCTAGTTTGATGCATTACATTTGAGCTCATCTTTTCTTTTCTTTCCTCAGTTGGGGAACAGGATGGGGAGAAGGAGGCTACATGCGAATTATCCGCAATGGCAAAAACACCTGCGGGATCGCCAGCTATGCACTCTATCCCATTGTATGAGAGGAACATGATATTTCCCAATAAAGACTAATGAAGTCAGAACTTTGTATCAAAAATCACTTCATTTAGGGGGCTGTATTAAGGAAAATTTCAAACCCATAAAAGGAATATTCAGGGTTGGATACAAGTCAAGCTAAATCGACAGCATATGTGGCATAATATTGCTTACCACAAAATGTATTTGGACTTGCCCCTCCTCTTCTTTAAAAAAAAAAAAGCTCAAATCTGGGTTACAGTGAGGCACTTACAACGGAAGTGAATGGGGCAAGAAACTATTTGTTTAAAGAGTACCTATTATGATTTTTAAGCGTACCTAATTTAGTTTTAAAGGTCTCATAAAATAGATATACATGCATCCAAGAGCAAAAAACACTTTAAGTTGCTCATAATTTAAATTGCAGTATTACCTTTTTCCCCAGTGTCA
This sequence comes from Moxostoma hubbsi, assembly GCA_032164185.1. Taxonomy (NCBI): domain Eukaryota; kingdom Metazoa; phylum Chordata; class Actinopteri; order Cypriniformes; family Catostomidae; genus Moxostoma; species Moxostoma hubbsi. The sequence continues at coordinate 15,829,878 of JAVLUX010000048.1, forward strand.
AAAACGACCCGTTCAATGATCTGTTCTAAGGCATTCATTCTAAACTCCTCCTTTCAGAGAGCCTAATCTGCTCTGATTGGTCAGATGTCCTAGTCTGTTGTGATTGGTCTACTGCTTATTGTATTGTATGAGGGCGGGTCAAAGCTGTTCGCGAGCAGCCGATGAAGACAAGAGGCGGGTTTTTGTTACCAAATTACGTAGGTTAGTACAGGGAGTAAATCTGGAATTACTATCGACTTGTTACAGGTGTTCAGAATTCTTTTTTTGGGAATAAATAACTCCATTTGTCGTGCACTTTGATTTTTGAAACTTTTTTACATTCACAAACAGTTATCTAATGCACTACATGAAAGGTAATATTTGAAAAACCATAATAGTTGTTCTTTAATGCATTTCATACATTATAAATGTGCTCAACAGATAAAAGGTGTAAAAAGTGAGCATTCTAAAACTAAACATTCATATGACATCATAAAGAACATTCTGTAGGGTTAAGGTCAGAGTTAGTTTAAAAGCAACCTTCCAATATTGTTCTAATAATGTTTTTCTTTTTTTAAATATTAGAACTGGTATATTAAATTGGTCAACTGCTGCATTCTCCCATATATATATATATATATATATATATATATATATATATATATATATATATATAATTAAAAAATTATTTTACATAAAAAAATTCTTACTAATATTTTAAAACCATATTTTTATTATATGTAATTATCCAACCACAATCGAAAATATTATAATTTATTTAATTGATTTAAACAATGTCTACTTTTGTTTGACATGGTTCCAAGATGACTTAGAAATCTTTATCATACATGTCTGCAATCAATATTTCCGCCCTGAATGAGTTCAGCCTTCATGAAAGACTGGAACGCAGATGAACAAACTGCCCTAATTATTATTTTATTTTTTTGACAGAGACACAAATAGACATGAGGTTATATTTGGAAAATCTGCAACTGCATTGAGCACTGATTCAATTCGTGTCTCTGCAGCATGCACTCCTTTCATGGCGAGATACCCCATCATCATTCTTCTTCCAAATGTAGGTCCAGTCAAGAAAATAACAAATAACACAATTTCCACATTCCAAAATCATACCAGCTGATGTATATGTGTATCATGAAATTAGACAGTGCAGTTTGCGTTTTTGTGTTATGGAAATTATCGGTGTTGTGAGGATTATGTTTACTGTGACAATTTATAAATAATGAGGGTATTTATTGTGATTTATTTACCATTCGTAATAAACGGGCATAAAAGATGCCAGTCAAATTTGATAAGACATAGAAATGCGGGACATACTGTAGAGGTGTGTGTATGTCACTACATGGTCGTTCTCACACTCTCTTTTTCTCTCTGTCTCTCTCTCTCACACACACACACACACACACACACACACAGCCTGTAGCAAAAGGGAAATAAAGCAGGATCATTCCACGGTTATAGCTTTTGCCACCTCCAACTCCAAATGTGCGTCTGGGAGTCCCATCAAATTTAATCCATTTTCATTGCAAAATCTCCTCACGTTCATGCGGAACATCCTCTTGCTCCCCCACTTACTTGTGATATCTGCGCTGTGATATCTGTGGATGACAGGCCTTGTTTTGCCATGTCTAAAATCATAACTGAGTATAAGGTTCTAAAGACATTTTACATTTACATCACATTTTACATTTGGCAGACACTTTTAACCAAAGCGACTTGCAGTGCACTTATTACAGGGACAATCCACCTGCAGCCACCTTGAGTTAAGTGCCTTACTCAAGGACACAATGGTAGTGGCTGTGGGGATCGAACCAGCAACCTTCAGATTACCTGTTAAGTGCCTTACTCAAGGACACAATGGTGACTGTGGGGGTCGAACCAGCACCCTTCTGATTACCAGTTATGTGCTTTAGCCCACCACCACCACTACTACTACTATTTTATTCTGGGCTAAAGCAACACCGGCACCCTGTCAAATTTGGCGCTCTTGTCACGTAAATGACCACATCCGGTCTCGGAATATGAACAAACGGGTCTTTTTTTCGATTCTTAAAGTAATTTTTTTCGATTTTAAAGTAATTTGATTTTTTGTTATCCGAAATAGAAAATGAAACTCAAAATAATTTTTTAAAATATCACTCATCCCTTTTTGACACTGAAAAAGAGAAACGCTTTGTATTTTAAGTTTATTTTTTGTATTTTAAAACAAAAATCAAACAGCCACTTGTTTTTTGTTTTTAATACCCGATTCTAAAAGGAAAGTCGAATGAGCAAAAGACACGCGGACCGTTCATGTGACAGTAAAGAGGAAGCTTCAGTCGAGTCATCAGACTTTCGATCACTTATATCACCCTTTACACCCCAGCGGGGTGAATGAGCAGCTAATAGGTCGTATCAAAGGGACAACAACGTCACACCACCGATGCTCCTTTAATATTACGTAAGAAGGCGCGAGGCGACACTCCGGGTTTAGGAATGCGGAAGTAAACGCACAGCAGCTACCAGAAAGACGTACAGACAATGCTTTCTACAAGTGATCACAGAAAGAATGGCATCAGTAGTCTAGCTGTGATAGTAATGTAAGCACTGCACTTTGCTGAATAAAACATGCATGACTAGGTAAAGAATTGATAGAGACTAGCATGCAATAAAGCATTAAATAAATGATTAAATACACAATCCAGAACAACCCTCAAGTCTCATTCACAGGTGTTCTTCTCATTTCATATTTTCAGGTTTAGCCTACTCTATGTACAATGACAAAATCATCTGCAGCACACACTAAAGCATGTTGCACCATGTTGTCAGGCCTTCTGTAATTACAAGTTATGTAAATATTAGTCACATGAAACAATTACCAAAAGCCTAATCGTTTGAGGAAGCGGTCACAATGAGCATGGTTCTGCTCGTAAGATTACAAAAGCTTCAAAAACATGATATGAAATTAAACACATGATTAGCGAGTGCTCCAGAAAATTGTTTCTAAAACATGCCCTTGGCACACTGGACAAACGAAACAGCCTCCGTATTTCCCTGGAAAACATATTGCCCATTGGTGCCAGCCCCTGACAATGGCTTTGGCATCACATGAGTATGAATTTATTCTTACAAGATCATGTCAGGTTAATACACATTTTAATTTTGTAAAGCAAACTGATGTTCCAAATGAGTTTTCATATTAACACGCTAAAATGTCCACTTGCGGTGTCTTCTGTGAAATGATAATTGTACCAAAATACAAAACACAAATCGGTTGTCTTTTGTAGAAACAAGTACATCACAAACGCAAAGCTGAAACATAACATTCATAATATTGGTAATGATAACATATGTACTATTTCATAATACCACAATTAAAAATATATATATTCTTGTGATAGCTGCTGGCCGGTTTTTTTTTGCATCAATTGCCATGAGAACTGGTGCCTCTGCACACAGCAGCAATAATAATAATAATAATAATAATAATAATAATAAATGTGCCACAAGAACAAAGCATAAAATTATTTTATGGCATATATTGATTAGTGACCTACATGTGTAGGTATAACTTGTCAGTGAGTGGCCAATGGTGGCTTAGCAGTTAAGGCTCTGGGATACTGAACAGAAGGTTGGGGGTTCAAGCCCCAGCACTGCCAAGACACCACTGTTGGGCTCTTGAGCAAGGCCCTTGACCCTATCTGCTCCAGGGGTGCCATAGCATGGCTGACCCCTGCACTCTGACCCCAGCTTAGCTGGGATATGTGAAAAAAAATTAGTTCACTGTATATATGCAGAAATGTATGTATAATGTGTGACAAATTGATCAATTAGTTTTATATTATTTTGTTTCATTTTTATTTCTTGTTTTCTGACAGACAATTACAGTAGCATCGAAACTTAATTGTTAATAAAACACCTCTTCGTAGAAAAATATTTCACAACCTATGAACTGTTGCAAAAAATGACTTAATAATATACAACAGAAGAGCACAATTCATTTAAAAAGCTACGTTGTGGCTTTAGCTTGCTCTTCTGTATCCTAAAGTGGCTGTAATCATTCGTGCAAGAATGCAAAGTGCACAGAATAGCACCTTTTCTCTCTACTTTCCTCCCAATTTGGAATGCCCAATTCCCACTACTTAGTAGGTCCTTGTGGTGGTGCTGTTACGCACCTCAATCCGGGCAAGGACAAGTCTCAGTTGCCTCCACTTCTGAGATATCCAATCACGTGGCTTGCTGTGCATGACACCGGAGACTCACAGCATGTGGAGGTTCATGCTACTCTCCGCGATCCACTCACAAACTACCACGCGTCCCAATGAGAGCGAGAACCACTAATCGCGACCACGAGGAGGTTACCCCATGTCACTCTACCCTCCCTAGCAGCTGGGCCAATTTAGGAGACCTGGCTGGAGTCACTCAGCACGCCCTGGAGTCAAACTCAGGACTCCAGGGGTGGTAGTCAGCATCAATGCACGCCGAGCTACCCAGGCCCCATCTAAACTTTTGACAAATTAACAAAGGTTACATAAATGTAAACTGTTGTAGCTTAGACTAACTTTGTCAACGTTTAATTGCCTTTTTGAAATAATCCTTCAGACAAGTTGAACTTGAATCATGAGGGTTGTGAGCTACCATGTTCGGTTCCACTTCAATACGCATGTCAGGATCACTCATGAATATTCATGTATGCTCCGCCCCCTGGAACCAAATATCTCAGGAACTGGATACGTTGTAACACCGGCTGATATTTCATAGCTCATTATGATGAAGGAGACGTTTGCGGATCTAAAAACATAATAGCGCAGCAGATCGGACACGGAAGGGATCAAACCGCATCCAGACGATATTTCGAAAGTAATGGAAAAATGTTGGCACGTCGGTGATTGTTTGATAAATTCAATTGATTCGGTTCTTGCCGAGGAGCGATTGTCATACTGTAAACAAAACTAGCAGAAAGGCAATATCCTCCGCGGTGTTTTGTAGTTGTATGGGGTTAATTTTAATCAGCGAGAGTTTCTAGGCGTATAAAGGAGGAAACATTGAGGATGGCAGGCCCCGAGCACCCGCAACAGCAGGTTGAAGAGAAAGCCGAACAGATAGATGACGCCGAACTGGCATTTCAGGGCATTCACATGCTGCTCAACAATGGCTTCAAAGAAAGCGACGAGCTCTTTAAGAGATACAGGTAAGATTAATACCATGATCGCTTACGTACATCACCAGACGTCTATATGATGTTTGTTTACATCTGGAAGACGTATTTTTATGTTGTTTGCTCATCTGCATAATAAGTATGTCTCGGATGTCAATACGACATTCGGCAGATGTCTTTGAGACGCTTTTATCATTTATAATGTTTGTTTCTGTTTTGATTGCATGACGTCAGGACGAATGGTTTGGTTGGCTCCTTCTGCAAACTATTTGTCTGTGGGGCTGTCACTTGCATGTAGAGAAGCGATGTTGATTTACAGGGTGGCGGATGATGGTTTTGGCTAGACTGACATGTGTCACAGTCAGAGCTGTGCGGAATTAAAGGGGCACTCTGTTATTTTTTTCCTAATTTAAAAAGTTTTACTTCCAATTAAATTAATAGTAAATTTGAACATATGTATAAAATCATGACCACTCATGTGAGATGAGGACTCTAGTCATATCAGTAACCTTATAAAACCTCTTTTATTCTACATGGGGCAGGGGTGCCTCATGGGGGCAGCCATGTTAGAATCACAGGACCATCTGAATATTACTAGCTTAATCTCAGTAACTGCCCTGTTATTGGACACTTTAATTACTGGATTAAATTAATCCTAGTTTACTGTGCATAGGGAATTTCTACAATGTCATGTGTAACCGAAAACTACTGTGTTTGAATGATGCAGCATCCAGGCCACTAGGTGTCAGTGTAAGCCAATGTGTGTCACTTCGAAATACTTTGAAAAAATTAGCGAGTGCACCTTTAAAGTGAACTGGTTAAGGGCTCATGACATTCTTGAAATAATACGATTTCGATTGATCGATTGATCCTTATAAAATATCGATATTAAGTGTTTTATTAATACTAACAATTATTATTTATTCAGCTCGAAAATTAATATCGACCATACGCTTTGGAATTAAAAAATGTGTAAAATTGTGTTGGCAAAATAGAACCTACTTATTCTTCTGCTCATCTAAATATTTATGAAGGACCAAATTAATTAATTGTGTCGAGAAGATAACCCCACAGAAGCCCAGGTCTCGTGAGTCTCGTTTGCTGTAACTGGTTAGGTTTAGAGGTAGGGGTAGGTTTAGTGTTTCGGTGTGACTCCATATAAACACAAGAAGCACAGTTTGTGAACTAGTGCTGACAAATACAATTTCGAAATTCGAATGTTCATCAAATTTAAGAAAGAAACACACATTCAAATAGTAAAAACATGGCCATTGTTCCAGTCTATACAAACAGAGCTGTGTCAAAAGCTGTATACTGGCAGTGGTAGCTGTATACTGGCAGTGGCAGCTGAAGTGACATGTCATGCACTCAAAATGGTCAAAACTAAAGGTTTCAGCTCCTTTTATAGGCTGAAATATGCAAGTTCAACATTGCACTGACACTGAACATTGTCCTTATGACATCACAGTTAAGAGAGTTCCACTTCTTTATATGCACAGTTACAGTTGTTCACTCTTTAAAAAAACATACATTTAAGTTCAGATAAATTACAAAATAGTAGTTATTATAAATAATTCTAACTAATTTATTTAATTATACATTTAATTACAAATAAAATTAAACACTTTAAAATATATTTTGGGTGTAAATTAACAGTGAGCAAGTTATTCACCAAACACAATTAGGGTGATTTACATGATGCTAAAATAAAACCATATAATGATAACTAAAAATAGGTCAGGCACTAATTAATGTCATAAAATTAAAACAGAATACTTAAATTAATTTTAAAAAGCATTATTTTTTTAAGGCCTTGAAAAGAAAGAATGTTCATTTGTTTTCAGTCAAGTTTTTTTCCCCCTCTTGATTTTCTTTTTTTCTTCTTTTTTAGAGTAATATTAGTGGCATGACAACAGGTATATTAGGCTGCAATCACACTTATCAAGGCTTGTTAAGGTTTTAATAAATGATACTTCTTCACAGGCGAAGAAGTTTTGAGTTCTGAAACTTAAAGTATGTTTTTATAATATAATGAACTCTTATTTCAAAAGATCAAGGAAAATGTAATTCCCCATGTCACGATGACCCCTTTAAGGCCTGTAAACTTCATATTCACACTGAACAGTGGATATTAGAGGTATAATGTTCACAAGGATGCATTCTTGCCTTCAAAACAGCTGGACCGAGTGCAACAGTATGGAGCAAAATGCAGGGATCTTGAAATGTGCTTTTCAAAGCTGAACTTCTTTCAACTTTACAGTATCTTGTTGTAAAAACGGGGTGCTCATGTTGCGAAACTCTGGTTTAGACACTGGAGACTGGTGCATTTAATGAGTGTTGAATAGGAAGTCACAAAATAAACACTTTTAATGTTCAAGAAAGCCTACATTTTTGGATTGATTAACTTACTGTCATTAATAGTGATTTAAAGTTAATCTTAGACTTAGCAAATATTAGAACACTGTATAGGCCCATATTGCATCAAACTGAAGAGACAGGACATGTGAACATTGGTGGTTGAGTCGTTAGAGTTTGTGTCTATAGCAGATGAAACCATTACTTAATGACACTCTTATGGGTATGAGCATTCATATATATTATGTTTCATGCTCTTAAGAGCTTAATTCCCTGTTTAATTTGAAATATAATCTTATGAGCAGGCCTGCACAGAATCAACGAGTACTTTACTGTCATTTACAAAGTTCTACACATTTCCCCACCCATTGCAGACTTGTATATTAAATATTTTGGAAAATTGGATTCCAGCTATTATTCATTTCTTGCACAATTACATGAATAAAGTCTGCATGTAGGCAATGGCATTACTTGTGCTGTGCGTTGTCTCATGACCTCAGACTTAACCCATTAAACTTGGTTCTCTATTTTGTCTGCAGGACTCATAGCCCTCTAATGAGTTTTGGGGCCAGTTTCGTCAGCTTCTTGGTAAGTGAACGCCATGACATGAATTTTAGTTGTTAGTACTTATAAAGTCAAACAAGCCCACATTTACACAATATTTACTCAAAATTAAGGCTAGGTATTAATACAGATTTCTGATTCACAAGCCTTCAATTCCGATTTTCAATTAAATTCCAATGTACTTGGGTACATTTCAGTCATAATATTAATTTTGCTTTCATAATAAAGACATTTTATCTCAGTTAATGATGTTAATTATACAGGGCACTATCTAACTTGGTACAGTTTGAAAATATTACTAAAATGTTTTTATTTAAGCAGTTTTCATCATTTTGGTCACATTACATTCAATGTATTCCATCAGTCTTGGAATTGCATAAATTATATTGTATAATATATATGTTTTTTGTTACCTGTTTATTGTTTGTATGTATAATTAGTACCATTTACAAGTATTTACATTGATATGTAAAACACGCGCTAAAACGGTACTGTCTCTTTAAGACTAGCAGCAGTTCAGCGAGCATTTCACAGAAGTACTTTGGTTAAGCGCATTTTATTAAGAGAGCAGTCACATGGCTTCTATCGCATCTGTGCTAAATGCTATTGGAATTAAATGCTTTTTTTTGGTTTTGATCAACAACTGTAAAGAACAGAACGGATGTTAAAAGAAAACTTAAATGAAAATGGATTGCAAGGACACACGTTACACATAATTTGCCAAAACAAACTTTTACTCTCAACACGCAAGGAAGGGGATCTCAGTGCACACAGACATTTTTAGTCACATAGTTGCGAACAACATCATGTATCATCCATCTCCGCTATCATTATTACTGTAGTTGGCACACACACACTCATACACACTCCTACTGCAAGCCTGTTTTTCTGCAGTGCTGCACATGTTTCATCTAGCCCATTAATAGAAGTACAGAACAGAAAATTATATACTGGAGAGAAAATAAGACCAAAGGTATGGAGAAAGACAGATAAGGAGGTGGTAAGATAGATTGGGGAGGCAATGTGACAACATTGCACAGAAGCATATGACTACTTGAAACGATTATCATTGCATAATGCATACTGTATCACACATTATTAAAAAAAATAAAATACAGACAGCAGAGGAGGAAACTACACAAGGCTAAACAAGTGCTAGTCATCACTAACGCACCGCCAACAAAAAAGGATTACTTTACAAAACACAAGACCTTCAAAGCTGACTGGGTTTTTGTTTACCATTGTATGAGTGTAGCTGCCATGTTTTGTGCTCCATTATTAGAAAGAACCATTTAATTAATTTGTTTATAAGTACAGCACAGTAACAGAGCGATATTGTTGCGTATGAACTAACCTTTGTTTGCTATGAACAATAGGTGTTGAATGTCATTTCAGGGTGTTATTCATACAGGATGTTATAAGCATGGTTTTATACTATAAAACTGTACAATTTCTCTTTTGGCTTGTGACATTCACTATTTATTGTGTTTGGTAGCGTTATATAATAACAATGTAAACATTTTTGATTTGCATTGCGTTTTATTTAAGGATTGTGTGGTAGCAACAATGTAGGCCTCTCAAAGTGGTCTCTGTGCTCTGAAAAACATTTACCTTTCCCTTTTGCAGGGGACGCTAGTGTTTCTGCATCCCTTTTGAAAGGGCCTTTTGTTGGGCCCATGTGTTCGGTATTGTGTATGCAACTTCGTCTAATCATATTAGCACATTTTTGCACTTTTAACACCATGTCTTCCTGTTACATAAAGGATGTCTAGTGAGGAATGTACCCTGATTAGTCAGTAACAAAAACAGACTAATTTTAGATGTACTTAAAAAGGGTGTCATTAGCTTTCCCCTTTTCTTTTTTTTTTTTTTGCTTGGACAAAATTGTATTTCTGTAAGTAAAAAAACAAGAGAAACTCTCAATGTAAGAATTCAATAGATTTCTCTGTTTATCCACTAGCAATGAAGCTTGCTTTCAACTTCAATAAATGTCTCTCTTTTGGTTTTACCTGTTTTTTTTAAAAAAAATTTCTGTGACTGCTACAGTAGTATCAGGAATTTTATTGGGAAATGAGATTGGGTAGTCTGATCTCAAACAAATTATGTGACTGTGGTGACATGATATTGGAAATTATATTACGTGGTATCTTACACATATCAATGCAGTTCCAATGTGAAAATTCCCACTGTGTGGCGCTAAAAGTTAGTTACATTTTCTGCCAAACATAATTAAACTCAATTTTCAGATACAAAACGCAACCATTGAAGCAACCATGTCATTTTGTGGTGCTTCTTTGACACTTTCAGTTCATGTGTCGACTAGCATGCTCATAAAGCCTTGTAGTCTGGTCCCTTGCATCCCAAGAGCAATGCTTTATCAGTTAAGCTACCGTGCAATTTGATTCCCATCAAAAAAACTTGTACAGTAAATGTAGTTGGTTGGTTGGTCATGTAGTTGGTAGTTGGTCATGCAAATATTAAAATGTAGGCTATTGTCTTACAATTCATGCAATATAATAGTGTTTTGATCTCATAAGAAAGCATTGTGTGAGGAACAGTGTGAAAAGTACTGTAGTGATTATAAACTGATAATTTGCCATTTGTTGTTGTAGCGCCGCTAGTATTCATATCACCAGGTAACTGCCGCGATACAACAAGCCACAAATCATTTAGCAAAAATCAAGTTGTAGTAACGTGATTCTATGAGACCAGGTTGAGGTTGAAGTTGCAGGCCAGATTCAAACTTGCGTCACATACAAGAGCACTTTCAGGAACAATGTGCCACATTCCTTTTGAATGTGATTAAAAATTAAAAAATTATTAAAAAGGAATATTTACAGACTACCAATTTTTTTTTATGCACAGACTACAAACTTTGAAATATTGATGAAATGTTGATGAAATATTGTTTGTGTCACTGTAGAATGCCATGATGACATTCGAGGAGGAGAAAATGCAGATGGCCTGCGATGACCTGAGGACTACTGAGAAACTTTGTGAGAGTGACAACGCCGGCGTCATCGAGACCATCCGTAACAAAATCAAGAAGAGTGTGAGTTTAAATGAGTGTGAATTTCTGTACAGAATTTCTTCCCAGATTTTTTTAAATCAACATCTTTTGTATCTCCAAATTAGATGGACTCCCAGAGATCAGGGGTGGAGGTTTTGGATCGCCTGCAGAGGCAAATCATTGTGGCGGACTGCCAGATCTATCTCGCCGTGCTGTATTTTGTCAAACAGGAACTCTCAGGTGGATTTTAAAGGCTGAATGTTTATACTTTACATTAGAATAATGCTTTACAGTGTTATTGCGTCATTTGCATACCACCACATAGAGATGTTTTTGTTATTATTAAATGAATGTCATAATTACCTCTCACTCTTTAGCTTACATCAAAGGGGGCTGGATCCTCCGCAAGGCCTGGAAAATGTACAACAAATGCTACAGTGACATCAGCCAACTGCAGGAAGCCTGTAGCAGACGGTCCTCTGACCAGGAGGGGGCACTGGCCTCCGATAAAGCCAACCACAACACATCTTCAACAGAAAGTGGCGGCAGAGTAACAGAAGAGGTTCTGGATCGTCTCAAGGGTTCTGTCAGCTTCGGTTATGGTCTTTTTCACCTGTGTATTTCAATGGTACCGCCACACCTGCTCAAGATTGTAAACCTGTTGGGTTTTCCTGGAGATCGCCACCAAGGTCTTGCGTCCTTAGCCTACGCTAGTGAGAGCAAAGATATGAAAGCACCACTTGCCACGTAAGTTTGCATGCCTTACTTAGATACATTGTTATTGTTTTGGGGGGGTTCTGGTAGTGCAAGCATCACTAATTTTTGCTCAGGCCAAAACATACTCTACGCAAGTGCAACACGAACAGTTCTAGCTAAGCAAGGCTGTTTTTTTTGTCCATGTTGCATTCTGAAATGTGTCAAACTGCAATTCATAACACACCGCAAGTTTGCGTTGCATTCTCAACGTTGCCACAAGTGGCGCTACAGTGAAATTTAGTGTGAACTCTCCACTTGTACATTGAGTTTTCTCTTTCATTCTCTGAATGATAGCACATCCAGTTTAATGACCGACTTTTAAGGTAAATTTATCACCCCCTTGAGCACTAAGGTTTGTTGCTTGGGCCAGCAACCAACCACCCAGAACACAATAGCAACCATCTAGCATTGTCCTAGCAACCACATATCAACACATTAACAACAATGAAAGAGTAAGTGTAGTTCTAGCCGAAAGATCTTGGGATTCATTCTATCAGGCATCCATCCAATCACATTACAGCCCATCGCTTTATAGCTTGCTCAGCTGCCTCTCCTTGTTTGCATACTTCCGTTCTCATCCCATCACCACCAGTTTAGGTCCCGTCCTGGGTGGGGGGTAAGCTCTGCTCGCCTGCCGTCATCACCTCTGGCAGGATCTGATGGTTCAAGCAACCATCGGAGTGCTAAACCGATGATAAATTAGAGGAAAAGCCATGCAAATGTGCAAGAAATTGTTACAGAACCCCAGATTCATGCAGTACTATTAAATGTGATTTGTGTGGTTTCATTAAAGAATTGTGGTGTCTTGTGGGCTAAAGCACATAACTGGTAAGCATAAGGTTGCTGGTTCAATCCCCACAGCCACCACCATTGTGTCCTTGAGCAAGGAGCTCCAGGGGGATTGTCCCTGTAATAAGGGCACTGTAAGTCCCTTTGGATAAAAGCAAATGCATAAATGTAAAGAATTGGAAACAGAAAATCTTCAGAATTGAGTTGCAATGTTTTGGAGAACAAAGCTTTGCTTCTAAGTGCACAAGGGTTTGTTTGTTTGTAAATTTCTTATGTCATTATATAGAAGTACATTTCCCTAATTATATCTCATTATATCAGAAATTGCATGGATCAGATTAGCAGAATAGATTATCTTTTATCTCTTTGGTTCTCTCTCTCTCTCTCTCTCTCTCTCTCTCTCTGTCTATCAGTTTGGCCCTCTTGTGGTATCACACAGTGGTGCAGCCCTTCTTTGCCCTGGATGGCTCTGACTCGCAGGCTGGACTGCTGGAGGCTAAAGCCATTCTGCAGAAGAAGGCAATGGTTTACCCAAACTCCTCTCTCTTCATCTTCTTCAAGGGACGAGTACAGAGATTAGAGGTATGTGTTTAGGATAAAGCACTTATTTGATGAATAAATAATGCATCAAAACCAGACCAGATGTTTTGTGTTGGATAATGAGCACAGTTACAGTAAATAATTATAAACAATAGTGAAGTTTATTGTTTATTATATTTAATTGGTATGTAACCACAGCGATTACTTACTTTATTCTGTGGGTGTGTTAGTCACATATTTGTAATGGAAGGAATCCAAAGCCAATCATTATATAAAACATCCATCCATCCATCGTCAACCGCTTATCCTGTACAGGGTCGCGGGGTATATAAAACATGTAAAATCCAAATTATATACTGCCTTTGAATACTTAGTTCACATTACACCACTGTTAGAGCAGAAAACATCTTTATATTTCCTGGGGCAGTCTGATGATCAAGAAAGTTTTCAGATGTTGTGGCTTGTTTGCAGTTTGACCTACATTCTACATGCAGTAGTAGATATTCTGTAATACTGGGCATATTTCAAATAAGGTGTGGCACTTAGGTCTGTTTGCTCTCTCTACCACAACTCAGTAAATATTGATGAAACTCTGTTGTGACAGAGCATAATGCCCCAAGTGGAGTTTGTTCCATTGGACTATAATTATGCAAGCATATTTATCTTATATTTGTCGTTTTACTTTCAGTGCCAAATCAACAGTGCACTGGCGTCATTCCAGGATGCTCTGGAGTTCGCCTCAGACCAAAGAGAGATTCAACACGTGTGCCTCTATGAAATCGGTACGGCTGCTCTAGTTGTTATTGAAGTCAATATTGTTAATTTGATTCTTTTTCAGACCCACAAGGAATCTGAGCTTGCAGAATTATGCAGAATTGGAACTTTCACAAAGTTCTAAACATTCCCACATATTCTATATTTGGCTCATTTGATGATGCTTTCAGCTAACTTGGAAGATTTTGTAAACCGTTTTTGTTCATAAAGTTGGTTTGTAATTTATTTGATTTTCCATTTGGTGCAGAATTATAGAAATTAACTTGACTTTTGTAAACTTTCTTTGTTCGTAAAGTTTGTAAACTTCTTTGATTTGCATATTTAGTGTAGCATGATAGAGATTAACTTTGAAGATTTTTGCAAATTTTGTATGTAAAGTTTGTAAACCTCTTTAATTTGCAGATTGGTGCAGGATGAAAGAGATTCACTTTGAAGATGTTTGTGAACTACTTTAGTTCATAAAGTTTGTTTGTAAACATTTATTTGCAGGTTCATACAGCATGATAGAGATGAACATTATAGATGTTCGTAAACTTTCTTTGTTCATAAAGTTTGTAAACTTCATGGATTTCCTGGTTGGTTCAATATGATTGAGACTTCTTTGATTTGCAGGTTGGTCCAGCATGCAAGAGATTTGCTTTGAAGATGTTTGTAAACTTCTTTGATTTGCAGGTTGGTGCAGCGTGCAAGAGATTATCTTTGAAGATGTTTGTAAACAACTTTGATTTGCAGGTTGGTCCAGCATGCAAGAGATTAGCTTTGAAGATGTTTGTAAACAACTTTGATTTGCAGGTTGGTGCAGCGTGCAAGAGATTATCTTTGAAGATGTTTGTAAACCTCTTTAATTTTCAGGTGTGCAGCATGATAGAAATAACTTTAAAGATGTTTGTAAACCTTTATTTGGAGGTTTGTACAGCATGACAGAAATTAACTTTGAATATGTTTGTAAACTTTCTTTGTATGTAAAGTTTGTAAATTAATTTGATTTCCAGGCTGGTGCAGCATGATAGAGATGAACTTTGAAGATGCCTTCAGGTCTTTTGAACGACTGAAGAATGAATCCCGATGGTCGCAGTGCTACTATGCTTACCTCACTGGAGGTCAGAAAATTAAATTTCTCACAATTGCTCTTTCTTGACCTATTTAACTCAGTTTTTTAATAGCTAAATGTTTCCTTTTCTCAACCCAAAGTATGTCAGGGAGCCTCTGGTGATCTTGAGGGAGCCAAGACCGTTTTCCAAGATGTTCAAAAGCTTTTTAAGCGCAAGAACAATCAAATCGAGCAGTTTGCACTCAAAAGGGTTTGTTCCACCTCTTTTTACAAATAGTTTCTGTATTTTGTATATACAGTATACAGACTTTTTGCATTGCGCTGTGTTAATTATTTAATTATAACACTTTTGCCTCTACTTTGTTTTGTATCACCAGGCAGAGAGACTGAGAAAAATGTCCCTTACACGAGAGCTGTGCATTTTGGGTGTTGTTGAGGTGCTGTACCTATGGAAAGCTCTTCCAAATTGCTCTTCCTCCAAACTCCAGCTTATGAACCAAGGTAAGAAGACCACAGTGACTTAAAAGCAAGATGAAATGTATACTGTCAGACAGGCTAAAGATCAATCAGTCTAAGTTCTTGGGTTAATGTTGTTTTGTTTTTGCTCCGGTGCCAATTTGAATGCTTTGTCTTTCAGTTCTTCAAGGGCTGGATGACCAGTCAAGTCTGGGCCTAAAGCATCTGCTGCTTGGTGCTATTCAGAAATGTCTTGGAAATATTGTAGATGCCATCCAGGTTTGTTTTATCTTTCATCTGAAACAGGTATCAAAAATTAAGAGTTGAATTTGTTAATTATTGGCATAATTATTTTTTGGTCATATCTTTATTTATCCTTCATGTACTGTATTTATGCTTATGTTTGTTGGTTTATAGTCATTTCAGTTGGCAGCACAGGATGAATATGGTCGTCTGAAGAACAGCTATGTTCAGCCCTATTCCTGCTATGAGCTGGGCTGCGTGTTACTGGCCAAACCTGAGGTAAAATACGTAATCCTCAGAAACGGTACTATCAGTCATTTTGTAAAATAAACATTCAGAATATCTTCATTCTTGTTATTTTCAAGTCACTGGATAAAATGTACCGTAATTACTCAGTTTTAAGAAAGCTGATCTAAACTGTTATTTTCAAAACAACCCATTTATACTGTATAATACTTCACCCAGCTCTGGCTAAAAAAGATAGTCTTTTGAAAGTTTTTGCATTTAATATAAAATATAGATTTTTTTTTAAATAAGGGATTAACATACTGGAGTATTGGACTTTGCTCCTTTAAATAAACCAATGTTCCTTTCATGAGCTAAATACCTTAACACAAATTAATGGGAAATTTTGATGTAATTAAATGTAGTTTCACACTTTTTTTTCCCTAAGACTGTGAGTAAAGGAAGATCATTACTGCTTCAGGCTAAGGTAAGACCTTAACTTAACATTGGTGTTGAGGTATCTTGATTGAGTAAGTGAATTTGTTTTGGTGACGATACGTTTACTTGTAGGAGAACTACGCTGGGTACGACTTTGAGAATCGATTGCACGTCCGTATCCATTCTGCCCTTGCCTCCATAAAGGAAGTGGTCCCACACTGACCCTGTCCAACCGAAAGTGCACTGTACTTTTACCACTCCTGTCCAGCACTTTTTTACAACGAAAGCCATTTGAAGTTATCATGCTTTTCTGGAGGAGAAATGTAAAGTTAAGAGGATGAGGATGAGTTCACAAATTATTTGTTTCAACATTGCATTTAGTCTAGTATAAGAAATGGTTCACGAATATCTGTTGGTTATTATAACATGTAGCTGTCGGTCCATCCCAATGATATCTCATTTTCACTTTCACATATACACCCTAAACAGTAGAGGTACATTGTCTGTGTGTGTTTGGGATTGTTCTGAATGCAGAAGGTATTTATTGTTACATGTGGTATATAGAGATGTTGAGGCAAACTATCAAAATTAAACGCAATATAAATACACTGTATTGAATAGAGAAATTGGTTAGATCCTTTACCATAGCTTACCCTATGATACAAAACACATTAGCATGGGATAGAAGTCAATATTAGACAACACAAGATAACACATACAATTATAAAAATACCTTATGTAACCCTTTAGCTCAAGTTAATAGTATCCAAATGTATATCTGTATTTCGAATCCAGATTGTATGCTCCATAGTGACGTCTAATCAAGTGGTTGAATGGGTTTTGCAAATTGCAGATACTGATATCTAGGGAATTGGTAGTCCGATGGCATTTATAATACTACTGATCTACATATGAAACAGTTTGATGATAGCAAATGACACATACACAATCATTGGCCAATTCTGATAATTTTGAAATGCTCAAATATAAGCCAAATATCGGCCTGGCCAATACTTATCAAATACCGATATCTTGGGAGCTGGATGGCCAATTGCAGTTATAATACTGATATATGGAACAGTTTTATGATGGCAAATGACACCTACACATTTAACGGCAATTCCAATAATCTTGAAATCTTCATATGTGGCCAAATATCGTCTGGCCAATAAATTAAAGATACCGATATCTTGGGAGATGGATGGCCAATTGCAGTTATAATACTGATATATGGAACAGTTTGATGATAGCAGATGACACGTACACAGTTATTGTCCAATTCCGATAATCTCGAAATGCTCAAATATCAGCCTGGCCAATCAATTGCAGATACCGATATATTGCGACTTGGGTGGCTGATGGCAGTTATAATACTGATATATGTAACAGTTTTATGATAGCAGATGACACGTACACAGTTATTGTCCAATTCCGATAATCTCGAAATGCTCAAATATCAGCCTGGCCAATCAATTGCAGATACCGATATATTGCGACTTGGGTGGCTGATGGCAGTTATAATACTGATATATGTCACAGTTTGCTGATGGCAAATGGCACATACAGTTATCGGCCAATTCCAATAATCTTGAAATCTTCATATGTGGCCAAATATCAACCTGTCCAATAAATTGCAGATATCGCTATCTAGAGAAGTGGGTGGCCGATAGCAGCTATAATACTGATATGTGTAACAGTTAAATGATAGCAGATGACACATATAGTTATTGGCCTATTCCAATAATCTTGAAATGCCCAAATATCGGCCTGGCCAATCAATTTTCGATATCCGATATCTAGAGAGGTGGGTGGTCAATGGCAGTTACAATCAGGGTTGGGGAGTAACGAAATACATGTAACAGGATTACGTATTTAAAATGCTAAATATTAGTAACTATTCCACTACAGTTACAATTTAAATAATTGGTATTTAGAATAAGTTACATTCAAAAAGTATTTTGATTACTGAAGAGATTACTTTTGCATTTTATTGTCATTTGTTTCATTTAATATTTAGTTCTTTCAGATGGAAAACATTTATACATATAAATGATGCGATCAAAAGTGCATTTGAACAGCGGTGAAACACTTTCTTATGATGCGTCACATTCATACGAGCAGACAGAGAAATACGTTTGAAGTTTGGAGCAGAAGAAATAGAAATAAACCTTGCGTAAATTGTTAGCTTTCCGCTAAGCTAAAATGCAATTTCTAGCCATTTTACATGCACATGTTACCTTAATAATTCCGATAATCTCAAACGCCAAATATCAGCCTGGCCAATACATTTTCGATATCCGATACCTAGAGAGGTGGGTGGCCGATGGCAGTAATAAGACTGATATATGTAACAGTTTGATGCTAGCAAATGACAAACACCGTTATCAGCCAATTCCGATAACCTCGAAAAGAACAAATATCGGCCTGGCCGAATAATCTAGTCTAGTGATAGACCTTTGAAGTGTACGGCTAACACACTATTGTAAGTTTAATCTAATTGCATTCAAGGTTGGCTGTTTTCATTGTATGCATGTAATGCATATGTTGCTAATGTCTGTCGTAACACTAGACTACATCTCCCATCATGATCATTAGCCCTGAAGAATGTCAGGGGGCCTTTGGTGATTTTAAATGTGCAAGATTTTGTTACAGGAATTGGAAAATCATGGCTAATTGCATCTCATCTGAAATGTTGTATTTTAAGTTAGAGAGTAGCAGCATCTACTTTGCAATACCCTTCATTGCCATGTTCTCTGCTGCTCAGCAACTTGTGACAGCAAGATGTATTCTCTGAAGTGATAAACCATGCACAATTACCCAATGCACTTTCTCTGGGCCAGAGGAAGTCTTTTCGTTTATATATTTTTGTCTTGTTATTTTTGATGTGCCATAAGTTGTAATTGTTTTTGTGCTAGATGTTTTCTGTAATTATGTTGCTGGCCCAAATTTATGTTTTGTAGACTTTTAACAGTGCATCAGTATCTCCTTTTCATTGCCTCTGAATAACCAGAATTGATTTGAGTCTGTGTATATATTGTGAAATTGTTGTGAAACTTGCACTTCCTTGTTTTCTCGGCCCAGTAGATGTAAAATGTTGGTCCCTCCTGTGTGGTTTATTCGCTAAACTGTATATGACTCTCTATCGACAAGCCCTTCTGGGGTCTTCTACAAACGAGTCTTGATTGAAACTCAAAACATGTCTTCACTGTGAAATGTGTCAGTATTGGATGTTCAGGGTATTAATACCTTGTGAGGACAATACAATTATGAAAATTTCAATAATAAAATAACAAGGAAACTTACCATCAAACACTGTTCTTGTGTTCATTGTGTTAATTTCATTATAATCATCAAAGCAAGATTTTGCCGAGCACAAAGCTACGTGAAAATGTCTGCTAACATGTTTTATTTCTAAATGCTGCCTGTTTTTCTCATTTTAGCAGATAGTGGTTTATTCACCTTTCCTCCATACTTGCAAAAATTCCCTGGTTCCTAAATAGTAGATGGATATTGATTTCTATTGGTAAACCAATTAACATGGTGGCCCTCAGAGAACTCTGGTCTGACTGTATCTTGAAGATGGTCCTGGAGTGGTTCACTTGGACTGTTATTCTAATACAGCCTAATGATATAAATCAATTCACATCGTTTTATTTTTTTGATGGCTTGAAAGAAGGTAAGTGTATGAAATGTAAAACTAAATTCTTTCTTTCTTTCTAAAAGTACCCTATTTTCGGAGTTGGTACCACTACTACCATGTTTTTTAGACGAAAAAATGACTTTTAGAAGGATATTTCAGCTCTGTAGGTCCTTACAATGCAAGTGAATGGTGACCAAAACTTTGAAGCTCAAAAACCATATAAAGGAAAGTAAAAGTAATCCGTGGGTGAGAAACAGATCGATATTGAAGTCATTTTTCAGTATAAATCTCCTCTTCTTTTGTTTTTGGTGATTTGCATGCTTTGTGCTTATCGCCACCTACTGGGAAGGGAGAATTTATAGTAAAAAGGACTTAAATATTGATCTGTTTCTCACCCACACCTATCATCTTGCTTTTAAAGATATGGTTTTAACCACTGGAGTCTAAAGGATTAATTTTGTCCTGCCTACACATGGATTTTGGAGCCTCAAAATTTTGGTACCCATTCACTTGCATTGTATGGAACTAGAGATGAAATATTATTTTCAAATCTTTGTTTTTGTTCAGCAAAAGAAAGAAAGTCCTACACATCTGAGATGGCATGAGGATGAATAAATGAGAAATGTTAAGAAAAAATTCAGCATTTGACAAAAAAATTATATTTTAAACTCCTTACTCTTCTATAAAAGCAAATATCTGGGTTACATTGAGGCATGTACAATGAAAGTGAATGGGGTCCAATTTTTGGAGAGTTTATAGGCAGAAATGTAAAGCTTATACATTTTTGAAAGCATTTAAATCAATGTTTCTGTTGAAACAGAGCTGTAAAGTTGTTTAAATCGTCGTTTTCACCATTGTTTTAAGGGTTTACTGTGTTACGTTGTCATGGCAGCAAAGTTATCAAATTGGACAACTTCATACAGAAAAGATTAGAAAGCAATTTTATCGAACTGAAATCAGTCTTGTGACTACACTTTTGAAACCCCATTCACGTCCATTGTGATGGTGCGTTCACATAAATGTGAAGCGAGCGTTTGATGCAGCGCGATTACATACATAGTCGATTCAAATATGCAAATAACATTACTCGAACACACAAAATCGCGTGAATCGAGTTGAAATTTGAAATTCGCATAACGCGTTGTTGCGAAAGCCTATCAGCATTGAGGTTGTCTGGATGTCACTGACGTACTGACATAGTAGCAGAAGAAATCTGGAAAAATGGATGAAAGAATTGTTGTAGCGGTGTGTGGGCACCCGGAATTGTATGACACAACGTCATACATGTACAGAGACCGGACGAAAAAAAAACATTGCTTGGAGGAAAGTGACCGAGGAAGTTGGACTACCTGGTAAGATCTGAAAATATGCACGTCTACTTAATTCCAGCTATTGGATGTACTTTACTATGAACCAAGTCTTAAAAGCCCCTCCTCCTGTCCTTTTCTGGAAGAGAAGCGGGAATACTTGCCGGTTCACATTACTTGCACAAACGCGAGTTTAAACACAAATTTATAACCACGTTGTATGTGAACGCACCATAAGAGCCTAGTCACCAAGATTATTGGAGCAAGTCAAAATAATTTTTTGTGTTAATCAACATTATGCCACAAATCTATTGTCTAAATTATGCTACATCAATATGAAATATTATTAACCAATGAAAATTTGTTTGTTCCTTTGTAAATACATTTACCAAAATGTACTTATGCTTTCAGTATACATACAATAAAAAAAAATAAAAACATTTTTTTATTTTGTCTCTTAAATAGCTGGCCTGTTGACATCTTATGACAATGAAAATGATGAAGTCTGCTGATTACAATGAGTACTTGAATGAAGATGGAGTTCTGAATATTCTAGCAGCTGCATAGCAAATGGAGGCAGTGGTGGTCTTCCGCAAAACAGCCAAAAATAAGTGTTCGCCACCAATCGTTTGACCCAATTCCACTTGCCAGAGGGGTTTAGTGCTCTGAGCATGTTCCACTTAGTGAGATTGATTTTACATCCAACACTATGTTGATCAAACATCAACCAACCCTTGTAAGTACCTGATTGTGGTTCAGTCACAGAGTGCATCGTGTTTCAAAGGGATTCTCTAGAAAGTCCTTCACATCGAGCAACAACAGGAAAAAATGAGGGCCACGAAGAGCAGACAGCATCAGCTTCGTCTTTAATAGCAGAAGTCTCAGAAACATTCAACGTATCAGCTGATATCAAATCGGATTTGGCTGACTTAATCAGCAAATATAAGGGAATCATGAACCGTTTAGTTTCACCTCCAAAGACTCTTTGGAAACATGTCTTGCAGTTTGTGCACCTGTTGAAGCAGCTACCTCTAGTCTGGTGGACTGACAAATCTCTAGTCTAGAGGAATCATCTGAACAAGTAACAACTACAGTAAGTCTAGACCATGCCATCCAACTTCTGAGCCACTAGAAGTGGCCACTGATCTTACATACTCCCCTGTTCCAACATCACATAATCCAGTTTCTCCTGTAACTGCAGCTAAAATAAGCCCAATTCAAGACAAACTCATGCCTCTTCAAGACAAACTTGTCAGGACGGCCTCCTCAGAGTCAACGACATTTCCTTTCCTGTCAACTGATGAAGGCAAATACCTTTCAACTTATGCAAATGAGACATCAACCATGACAGAGGGCAAATCATCCAGAATTTTACGTACTCCACTTGATTTGATGGCAACCACTAATGTGTGGCCAAATTAGACAAGAGTATCTATTGGTCCTACTTGTTCCATAATCCCGCCAGTTTCAAACCCAAATGTTGCAACTCCAGTTGACTGCACCACATGTCCATTCATCTCATGCATTTAAAGAAGCCATGCCAACAACGCCTTGTTGCTTGCTTCAGTGTGCTGGTCAGGTCCC
The DNA here is from genome assembly GCA_032164185.1 of Moxostoma hubbsi. NCBI lineage: Eukaryota > Metazoa > Chordata > Actinopteri > Cypriniformes > Catostomidae > Moxostoma > Moxostoma hubbsi. The sequence goes on from JAVLUX010000048.1 coordinate 15,852,747, forward strand.
TTGTGACTGTATTCAATCCCAGATGCACCATTTCAAATCCAATACAATCAACATGCTGCTCCATACACATGTAGACTGTTCCAGCATTCACACCTCAGTCTTTGCCATGAATTCAAAACATCATAAGTACCCCCCCCCCCCCCCCCCCCAACAGTGATTGGGTGTTTCTTCAATTTCAAGCACATTCATGTCCCAGGGGTATATTTTTATTGGCCGTCATTTCCAATTAAAATGAGCAATTTTAAATGCTTTCTACCAACTCTATACACCGGTCAGCCACAACCTTGAAAGCACCTGCCTCATGTTGTGTAGATCCTCCTCATGCTGCCAAACAGCACCAACCCGCATTTCAGAATAGCATTCTGAGATTGTATTCTTCACACCACAATTGTACAAGAGTGGTTATCTGAGTTACCGTAGACTTTGTCAGTTCCAACCAGTCTGGCCATTCTCTGTTGACCGCTCTCATCAACAAGGCATTTCTGTCCACTGAACTGCCGCTCATTGGATGTTTTATGTTTTTGACACCATTCGGAGTAAACTATAACAGTCTCAGTGGGTCTGTCTGGTTTTTCCTGTCTGTTTGTTTTCGTCTCCAGCTTGAGTTTTCATCTGCCTTGTGGCCAGCATGATTAGTGTTCACATGGTAACTCATGAGCCAATCACCCTCACCTGTTCCCTATTTCACCACCCTATTTATTCTCCCTTGTGTGTCCCGTTCATCACCAGACTGTTCAGTATTCTTTGTATGCAGTGTCGTCCATCTGTCTGTCTTTTGTTATTTTGTTCTGTGCTATCTCCTGGTTCCACTCCCAGTATGGATTACCTGTTGGATTTACCTGTTGCTGGATTTATACTCACCTCTGTGGATTACTCTTCTCGCTCACCATCAGCCGATCTTCTCATCTCCCTCCGCCCGGGTGTCTTCCAGTCATCATCAGTTCCTCTATTTCCTTATTGGACATTCCAGTCTGCAGCCTGTGCCGGTTATATTCCCCACTGACTTTATTCACCTGTTTTTTCAAGTGTACCATCAATAAAGATCTGTTCACATATCCCTCAGTATTTAATTCCTACTCTGCTGCTGTACCCCTGACAATACTAAATATTTAAAACAACATTTTTGTAATTCTTGTATAATTCTTGTACATATTGTTTGATTTTAGGATCTCATATTTAATAAATATTCCAGGTTAAATTCAAGCTTAGCACAATCAAAAGAATTTGTGGCAAAATGTTGATTGCCACAAAAATACATTTAGACTCAACCCTCCTTTTCTTTGAAATAATCTGGGTTACAGTGAGGCATTAAGTGAATTGAGGCCAATCCGTAAATGTTTAAATCCTCACTGTTTCAAAGGTATAGCCACAAGATGTAAACACTATGTGTGTTAAATTGATTTTGGTATGATAATATCGTTTACTAACCTTTTCGGTGTAAAGTTATAGCCAATTTTACAACACAAAGATGCTGTAAACCATGTAATCCCGCAAAAATGTCAATTTAAAGAACTTTACAGTTAAAATAATACACGTGTTTTGTCAGAACAATTTATGTAAGTGCTTTTATAAAATTATAAAGTTTTCATTTCTGCATTAAAATCCTCCAAATATTGTCCCCATTCAGTTCCACTGTAAGCGTATCACTGTTCGGAGGAATTATACAGTGATTATGGTGGTTACAGTGATTATGTAAAGGAGGGACGAGTCAAAATTATTTTTGAGGTTATCAGAATCAGTTTTATTGCCAAGTATGTGTAAGTGCAAGAAGTTTCCTTTGTATGTAATGGCAGAATATGTTAGATAGTATAAGTAGAATTAAACTGTGTATTGCACATAAGTATTGCTCAATGGAGTGGCTTTAACGGTTCATGAGATGGATCGCCTGAGGGAAAAACTGTTCCTGTGTCTGACGGTTCTGGTGCTCTGAAGAGTCGGCCAGAAGGCAACAGTTCAAAAAGGTAATGGGCTGGGTGAGTGGGGTCCAGAGTGATTTTTCAACATTACGCCACAAATACTGTCTTTTAATGGAAGATTCCTTTCATTTAGATACTTCACTGAATACTTGTACATAAAAAATTATATATATATATATATAAAAAAAAAAAGTCATAAGTCCTCTGCAAATAAAGTTAAAACGTGATTAAAATGTTGGAAAATTGAGAAATTGTGAAACATCTAAAAATATATATTTTATATCCATATTACTTGTCAACCATCCGGTTTCAAGATAAACCCTCTCATATACAGAAGTCAAGTCATTTTTACAGTCTAGTGCTTTCACAACACACGTCATATCAAAGCAGCTTTACAGAAAACATGCATTAGCTTAAAAAAAAACTGTAATATCTATAAAGTCTTAGAGTGATAATTGTGTAGTTTGATTAAATATGATTTTTAAAGTGTATAAAAATTAAATAATTAAATAATAATTGGATTCATAACCCCAGTGAGCAAGCCGAAGGCGACTTTGGCAAGGAACAAAACTCCATAAGATGTTGATTAATGGAGAAAAATAACCTTTTGAGAAACCAGACTCACTGTGAGGGCCAGTTCCCCTCTGGCTAACAGCATGAATATAATGCTGTAAGATTAATGACCAATGTCTTTGAAGTCCTGGATTAACTGCAGAAGTTCACATAGATGCAATAGTCCTTTGTTAGTTGTCTGATGAAGGCTTTTGTTAGCAATTTATTTATTTCTTCCTTTTCAAGAGTGTAGTCCATCAATAGACCAAGGAGAAGCAGGCAGAGATCAGTGAGATGCATCGCAGTTCAACCAGCAGGTCATTTCGATGAGGTCTGTCCTAAATATTAAGTATCATGTCTTATGGTTCATACTCTGAAGCCAAAAGACTGAAGTGATGTCTGGCTAGCACCGGCTGTAGTTTACCTATATTACTGAAAATATAATGTATTCTTATATAAGGTATATTTCACCGCAGCATAGTTATAGATATGTTGCGCAACATATGTTTTATTCACAGTAAACTCTTATACTGTACCTGCCAATTCTGCGTAATGACGTGTCACGTCACTGTTGTCACAGAAACAACAGAATTCCGCCGGAAAACAGACTAGTTTTAGGCCAATCAGAGAGCTCGCACTTTTAATGACATGTTTTGTGATGTCTAGTGTTATATCAACGATTTAAGACGCGATTTCTCAGTATATATTCTACCATATCGTGAGTATACACTTTTAAGACATTGTTTATTAGTAACGCAACTGTGATTTGGCGATTAAATGCGTTAACGTAACAATTCGTACCACTTCATATTTTTCACTTGGCTATATCGTTACAAAAAAAAAAAAAAAAAAAAAAAAAAAAAAAAACAGTTTTACACAAAGTATTTTTCCGATCATTGCTATGCTTTTAAGGTTTCCAGTTTCCAATTTGAGCTCTTGGAGTTTACATTATATTTACCTTTTAAACCAATACATTTACTGACAAATAATTGCCATTTATTGGTATCAGCAAGTAACTTTATATTTAAAAAAGGCTATGAGCTGAGGTATATAGCAGTTTGTCCTGAATACTGAGACTGGTGTATTTAATTTGTACTAATTACCTAAATGGATATGAGTGCTCATGCATATTTTTATAGGTGAGGATCTGCCAAATACTGACTCCAACCTGAAGAACACCAATATTAAAATATCAGCACTCCGCTAAAGCTGTAAATATGGCCCAATCCCAATCCACAAAGCAAACCCTATCAACTAGCAAGTATGAAAATGCATCAAAGACCTTGCAGAAAAGTCCAAATACTAAAGAACCCCCAGAAGCAAAGTCTGACAGTCCTATAAATAAAAATAAACCAAAAGAGATAAAGAACAAGAATGAATCTTCCTCTAAAGGCTTTTCAAATGGTCTGTGCTGCTGTTGCTTTGGAGATGATGATGACATCCTGATGTTGCCATTCAACAATGACAGTGCTCTCAATCGTTTGGTTGGTCAGCTACAACCAGGAGAAGTTCTTTCTTCAGTGCCCGTGTGTAAATTTCCACTGACCGCCAACCCAACAGCGCAAGAGAATGATAAGACCAAAACTCGAAGCAAAGGTCTCAAACCAACAGGCCTGAAAACTCAGAAAGACGCAGATGTCACAACATCTAGTGAAACCTTCAAAGATATGGATCTTGAAGTGCCGTCTACCTCTGACGAACAAGGCGAGCAGTTCCCAGATAATGTTAACATCCGGACAGACTTGCTGCAAGACTTGCTGGACCAAAGCAGGTTCCAAGTGAATGACCCCTGTTGTAGTTTCCAAGTCTGCTTCTCAGGTCAGATGATGGACTGTGGATACAGAACTCAGTACAAGGTCTTGACAATGTCTTTACGGCTCACTGAACCCCTGGTGATGTCCTCACAGCTGACAGCTTCAGGATCGAACCTTCAGGGGGTTGCTCCCACTGCACCATCAGGTGAAAGAATTCCTTTTCTTTACATTTTGCTCATGTCAACTCTGCAACGCAATGCATTTTGTGCACTATTAAGACAATAAGGACATCAGGCCTTAAGAAAATATTTTAACTTTATTCCTACCTACACAAGCAGATATGAGAAGGCCTGCGATTACAGAAGAATATGGAGAAGAGGTATGGAAAGACATTTCCTCTGATAGCAATTTAAAACACGGGCCTTTTAAAATAAATATTGCATTTTATACACATCCTGATTGTGGAATTCATCATTTAAAAAAATTACATAAATTCACCTTTTCTGAAATCAGTTTGATTACTGTATCACACTGTAATTCTTCTGTTTACATTTGTTTCATAGGATGATGACATAGTCCAGTAAAATGTTTTATGGCAGACAGAGACAGGGACTGCCTGAGGATATGAGTGGACAATAGAGGACATCACATAAATAAAATGAATGTATGGAAATAAACGCATTATCATTGATTGGTTGAAGACAACATGTTAAATTACATATTTTTTGGCATAAGAAGTTTTGGACTTTTCTCAGTGTACAGTCAAGACAAACAAAATGTAGTCACATGTTGGCCTACATATCCAACAGACAAGGCTTTGAAATGTTATTCTGTTACTTTGTGCAAGAGGAATCCATTTATTAGGCCCGTATCACAAAAAAAATACGGTGCAGATGGTGGACAAATAACAAGGTAAACGCACAAGGTTTATGTTGTATGACAACTGTCTCGGTCACTCTCATTATTATAACTAGGACAAAAGAACACAAGACATTTCCATGAGACAATGGACGCAATTGCGGCACTGTCGCTATCCGTGGTGCTGAATTCATGTGTGTGCATCTTTGAGTCTAACAGCATAACACAAAATTCATATAAATCCCTTTCAGTTATATTTTGAGCTATACATATTATGTATTACTATACATGTATGTTTGACGTGTGCAAGCAGGGATGGATTACCGACCGGGCCAATGGGGCCAGTGCACAGGGGCCCTTGACAGCCCGGGGGGGCCCTGGGATTTAAAGGTTGCACGATCCAGTTTGGCAATCCCACTGCTCAAAAACCCATCAACAATGAAAACATTGTCTGAGATAATACAAATTTGAATCCTTTAAAAATCTAGTAAGAAATTGTATCTTTTTGTCTTGTCTATGTTGGTTTCATACAGTTTTGAAATTTTGTATAGAATTTTATAATAATAATAATATATATATATATATATATATATATATATATATATATATATATATGTGTGTGTGTGTGTGTGTGTGTGTGTGTGTGTGTGTGTGTGTGTGTGTGTGTGTGTGTGTGTGTGTGTGTGTGATGTAACCATCAAGTAAAATGTATTAAAACAATTTCCTTGCACACTTAAACACATGAGTGTACACAACTTCAACATTATTATTATAATTTTTTTTTTTTTACTTTTCAAACATATATTTTATTTATTTTATTTTTGCAAATATCATGACTGGAACAAAATTTGATTTTTCATAAAAGAAGAAAACGTAAAACATTTTTCATATATTAAGAATAGTTTTAAAACAAAATTATTTCGCTGCTTTTTTTTTTTTTAAATAATATTCCAAACTATTTATGCCAACATTAATTTTTTTCAAGAATTTTCGCTTTTAATGAGACATTTTTTTATTAATATTTTTTACTCTCTCCAAACGATTACATCACAACCCCAGAAAAAACAACAACAACATGTTCATCATAGTAGAGGTGAAGCCTATTTAAGTACTTGTTTCCTGGAAATGGCATTTTAATGTATCTTATATAACTTAATGCATTCAACAATTATTTAACCTATTTTAAGATTTACGCATTTCAATTTCATAACAAAATTCCATCAAATGAAATTATAGCATTTTTAACCAATTTAATTGAATTAAACAAAATATTTAGTTTTGTAATTTTTTATTTTATTTAAGATTACTCCAGTCAATTTAGTGTAATTTTGTTATGAAATTGAAACGCGTAAAATAATTTTTTTTGACGTCATTGACCCATAAATATATAAATACAGCAACGAAAAAATAAATGATTCAAAATAAACAATATATATAGCCTAAATAAGTACTACATGTCTAATTATATCCACGATGTCTAGCGAGATTATTATTGTCATTATGTCTCCAGCTGATTTAGAACATTACCGTTCATACCTTTAAAAAATGCCGGACGCGATTGTTGTATTCATTCGAAAAGTCTGCCGAAGCATTTAGTTTGCCCTCTCCTCTCATCACATTCTCCATGTCAAATGGATCAGACTTTTAGGGCAGCATGTGCTTTTGAAATTGAGTCGCACTCTGTTCCCTTCGAGCAGGTTCTTGGAACTAGAAGAGAGACTGAAACATCAAAAGTCTGAAAGATCAGCACAGGTAAACTTAGACATTGACAGCAGCGTCATGCATTTAAAACGTCTGCATAATAAATGCAAAACATGTGCAGTATCCTTCACTGTAATAAGTGGTAACCTGCAATTGTTACCACTTTATCTAAAATTAGTGTTATGGTGTAACCTAATGTATTCAGGTTGATTCAGTGATGTTAAATAATATTTTGGACTTCAAACCAGTTAATTTAGATTTTGCCACATGATATATTTTATTTTAGTGCAATTCTTACAGTATTTATATTTTAAAAAAATCAATCAATGGGAAAAACCCTGGAAATGGTGACCAATGGTAACCTAAGGTGCTTTATGTGATAACATCTACATTAAGTGGTTTTATTCAATTCATGTTTAATAAATAATGTGTGTGTGTGTGTTTTTTTTAAGAATAAAGAGTATAGTAACATTTCATCTGAACTAAACCCCTCATCCTCCTCTTTGTATGTGTTGTGTTTCCACAGAGATGTCAAGGCGTAGTGCCCGGTTGCGGCTAAGTGGATATTATGTCCCTGAAGACAATGCTGTAAACACCAGTTTTGATGGACGTGTTCGGCGCATCTCATACAGAGAGAGCCCTGTGAGGTGTGATTACATGTTAAAGCTGAAGTGTCACTTTTTCGGTGTTAAAATTCTATTATTTTATAATTTTAAGTTTCTTGAGAACTGTAAACACTATGGCTCTGATTTGAGCAACCCGTCCAGCCCTACACAACAACATTGACTCAACCAATGGTGTGAGTTGGGGGCGTGACTATCTGTTTGTTCGATCAACACAGACGGGGGTGTATTATGAAAACTCTTTGAAAACAGCATTTACAGTATTGTGCAAAAGTTTTAGGCACTTGTGAATAATGTTGCATTGTGGGGATGTCTTCAAAAATAATGCCATCTCCATTTTCTATTCATTTTCTTTCCTGCAGGGTCTTCAAAAGGAGATCTTGGTCACGTAGAGGTCGCAGTGCAACCCCAACCACAACCTCAAACAGCATGGTTGAATCACTGACACCATATGCTGATGATATCAGTGACACTGGGTTAGACATGGGTTAGTATCACTGCAATATACTGTGTTCATGTATTACACTGATTATTTATATCTGATGTCCAAATACTTATAGGGGCCTCTGTACATTGATTTTGCATCCTGGAGCCATGTGTATAAAGCCGCTTAGAGTCAAATTTTAGTCTTAAGTGTGTCAAAATTCAAAAAATGAGGTAATGACGTAAATGTACTCTTATTCCTAGACTTAAGAAGTGTGATTCAAAAAGGTTAATGAGTGTTAAGATTTGGTCTCAGTTCCTAAATAGTTTAAGAGTGCCGGAGAGGTATTTTAACCTAGTTAGGAGAAGCACAATGACTGTGTCCTGCGGAGACAACACACTCTACAACAAAGGAGGAATGTGTTGTACTTATGATAGTGGAATTTGGGTAAATGTGTTTCGTAGTTTAGTGAAATTAAATCCATGAGTACATATTTTCATTTAATAAATACATTGAAACTCATTGTTGAGAATGAATCATTTGATAAATGTGATGAGCTACATGCCTAAGCTTTCAGAGCGCTTCAACAACTAATTAATACAATCTAAACATCACTAAAATTATAAAACTCAATGATAAAAATACTCAATGAATTTAATTATGATTTGTTAAATATCTTTTGCACCTCTATCTGTGCTGCCACTTTACAGTAGAGAACATGTATCGATGGGAAAAAAGACATTTGGAAAAAAATGGTTCAGAGCTGCATCTGAAAAGAGTCCGACCCAAGAACTATATAAACGTTAATTTAAGTGGGGTGTCAGGTGCTTTAACAGAATCCTTCTGCATTTTAATGTGCTTGAGAGATGTTTAACCTCAGCTCATAACTTACATTTGACTGATTTATTCTTATTTGTAAATATTAAAGTCATGCAAGTTTCAATTTCCAGTTTGCAAATCAACTTGTCAAAAACAGCATGTGAGTCATTATATATATACACACACACACACACACACACACACACACACACACATACAGTACTGTGCAAACGTCTTCGGCACATGAGATGTTTCACAAAGGCATTTGTCTTAAGATGGTTATTTATATCTTCAGCTATAGTGTGTCAACAGGAAATATAAATGTTAGTCTACCAAACATGACTTTTGCAAATAGAATAGAAGAACAGGGAGTCCTGCAACAGATGTCATGGCTCCCACAAAGCCCCCCACTGAACATCGGGTCAGTCTGAGATTACATGAAGAGACAGAAGCAATTGAGACAGTCAAAATAGATAGAAGAACTGTGGCGAATACTCCAAGAGGCTTGGAACATCCTATCTGCCAACAACTAATGCCGAGTTTACATGACATAATTTTAACTCGCCAATGATCGCAATATATGAATTATCAAAGATGCGATATGAGAGAAGTGCCGACGTGTCGCCAATGTCAGCGAGATATCTAGAATGTTAAATATCTGGACCCGTCTGCGATTCCAAATCGTGCAATGTGTAATATGTTTTGACTGAATAAAACTGCAGCGTTGACCTACAGCCAATGAGAGAGCAAGAAACGGGGCACGGGATGTTTCAGTGGGAGGAGTCCTGATGTACCTGCAACAGAGCATCAACTAGCATGTCTGCGGCATCAAGAAAGTCTCATTGGACCGAAGAAATGGAGGAAAAATTAGTGGAACATTGGCTGGAGCACCAGTGACTATTTGATGTTTCCTCTGAACTGTCCCACAACCGGGTGGAGAAACAGAAGAGTCGGAGAGAAATTGCCAATTCTCTTGGACAGTCAGATAAGCAAATAGGTAGATATTGTAACCAATAAAATATGATTAAAAACATACACATCATATTCTGAAATGCATAATATATGATCATGCATTTGTTTTCGTATCTTGTATCACTTCTTGCGTGTACTCTGTTGTGAAACATAATTTGGAGTCCAGACATAGTCGTCGGGGATTCGTCAATAGTGAAATGTTTTGTAATGTGTTCACCCGTATCGCCGATTCCTCGTGTAATTTGAAAACGCTACGACTTCCATGACAAGACAGACAGTTGTGTAATATGAACGGTACCACGATCCAACGTCCTATACACTACAATGACTCAAAGTCGTGTAGTGTATAGGAGGCATCAAAATAACTGTCCGGGTGTATCTAGGAGAATTGGTGCTGTTTTGAAGGCAAAGATGGTCACATCATCAATACTGATTTAGCTTTTTTATGTTTACTGAACTTTGTATGATGTTAATTGATAAATTAAAACCATTTATGTCATGATTTTTGAAGACATCCTCACTATGCAACATTTTTCACAAGTGCCAACATTTTTGCACAGTACTGTATATATATATATATATATATATGTATATATATGTATATATGTATATATATATATATATATATATATATATATATATATATGTATATATATATATATATATATATATATATATATATATATATATATCTCCATGGAGAGAAGTAACCAAACAGAGTGCCACAATAAAATATTGATGATATGTTGAAAGTCAAATTTATCATTAAATTGAACTGTGTTTCACTGAAATCTTAGATGTAACTGTAATGGGATTATAACAGTTTGGTTTATTATCATTTCATTTTGTAATTTAAATTGTCCTTCTATTTATATTTATTTTATTTATATTGCAATATTTTGCATTTGGATTTTTTTGTAGCCTTCAATTTGCACATTGTTTGAGGGCAACATTTGGCAAAATGTGTAATAATGTTTTTAAAATACAGGAAATTCAGTTTGGCGTTCTCGTTTGACTAACCAAAGAATTAATCGACAGGAAATAACCTATTATCAAAACATTGTTTTATAATGTGTTATAATCATGAGTGATTTAATGATGTCATACCAGCTTGGACAAATTACCCTAGCAGGCTCACTATTGGCTGATTCAGTGGTTGAGGGCGGCCATTTTGGGTCAACATCACTGTAGTCTTTATTTTACAGCACTTAAGTGTCACCTCAGCCAGCACCTAAGAATCAGTCTTAGACTTTGCTGAAAGTTGCTTTTAGCATCTTTATAAAAAAGCTCACACGCTTACACAAGTCAAAGTCAAAGCTTAAGACTATTCTTAGAAGCATTTCTGAAATGTTTTATGCATACAGCCCCAGGTCTCAGAATCTCAGGTTTTTTGTGGCTTGTTGTACAACCCCAATTCTAAAAAGTTGGAACAGTATGGAAAATCGACTAAAAACAAAAAGGAGTGCTTTGTAAATTATATTCTCCCATCATTATTTGACGTTTTACCTTGTTGAATTTATTATAATTTTCCTGAAGTCATTGTACAAATAACAGTAAACAATTATGGAGACAGATATTGATTGTAGAACCATTTTTCAAATCCCAAAATGCTGAGCACCTTTTCTCCCTTTCATAAGAATTCTCTTCCTCTTGGTTCTAGATGTTTCCTCTAACTTTAAGGTGGCAGCCCAAAGGAGGGACAAGATGCACAAAACCACATGCCGCAGCATTTTGCCTTTTTCCCTCAGTAACACTAATCGATTTCCATCGGGGAATTTCACAACTGAGAAAGACTACTACTCATCAACACTGAATGGTGTGTGTTTCAACATAATTACACAGGAAATCAACAAGTTGCTTCCGAATGTTCATATAACCTAAAGTCGACCCTATTCTGCAGAGTTACTGGCAAGCGCCATACCCCATCAGACATCTGCAATAATTCAAATGCGTTCACTTTATCCAGTGTCATGACTGATAGCGCTTTGTACAGTTAATCAAATATGCATTCCTGTTGACTGTATTACATCATTTATAACTCGCTTCTGGCACCCCTCTGTGGGCATTTCACCCGTGTTCAAAAACATTTCCAGATTCGGCCACTGGGAGCAGTGATTAGAATTTCAGTGAGCATACAACTTTCGACCTACTGTTGCCGAATTCCCAGTGAGATCAGTCTGATCTTCAGTCTTATGTTGAAAAGTTAATATATTTGCTGGTAGATGCTTATTAGACATTGTCTCCTTTTTTTAGATTCCACGCACACCCAGGAAAGTCCAACATTTGCCCTCTCTGATGTTTTCCACTCTCCAGGTCACATATCTTTTATGTTGCCATCCGCAGTGTCTGTACTGTCATTATTTTGCATTGTAATGTTTAATGCAATAAAAATGCATTCTTTTGTTTTTGTATTTTTTGGGCAGGTCTAGCTGTAGTAATGCTCTGCTGGTGGCTGGAGAATGTCTGGCACACTCTGAACAAGAATATCTCAAGAATTTCACGCTCTGACGTTTTTCAGCTCAGTAGGCAAATGGGAACTATTCATGTGTCCGTTTCTTTTTGTAGGAGTGGTGATCTATATTTAGTGTGCTCTCCAGCCTTAAAGACACAAATCAGCATTGGCAACACATATGATGTATTTTGAGTGAAACTGAATGTTCAGCAGTAATTAAATGTAGGATGGGACTTTATTTTATCCACTGGGTTTTAATCAGGGCGAGAGATGTTAGGCTATGATATTATTTATTATTGGCCGACACAGTCTTGGTTTCAACAAACAGCAAAATATTACATTTTGATTAAAGATTATAGAACAAACATTTTTCTCTTCACTGATGAATCAAACACAGTAAGGGATTGTACAATGTACAGAGACATTTATTAAGAAAATAAATAAATAGGGTCAATTTTAAATCCTTTGATAAGATTGTTTTTGTTTTGTTTTATTCTGTAATTTTGTTTCTCCTTCTCAACCTTACTTTTCTTTTTCACAACAGATGCAATTTAGATGCAAGGAAAGCTATCGTGCTCCTGTTCGTCCTCTGCTTGATTCTTGGTGAGTCAGTTCATAATTATTTAAACCATAAAATGTTTTCTGCATATCGGGGTTTTCATATCCCTTTCATATATGCCAAAGGGAAGCTTTTCATTTGAGGTGATAGTGGACTTCTTTTGTTCCAGGTATTTGGTATTGCCTTCCATTTGCTTTTCCATCTCACTGGCGTCAGACTGAAATGCAACCTCCAACGGAAAAATACACAACCATACCCGTAAGACCCAGCGCGAGTAGAACATCTCTAAAATATGCATAGCTCTTCCCAAAAGCGATGCAAACTTCACTGTCTCTTTCTTAAAGCCTATTATTTACTCTGTCTTTATAGAGCCGTTTAACCCTTGGCAGCCTGGCAGAAATGAAGAATGAAATTGGTGATGTGCTCAAAAGAGAGGCCAACCTGATGGTGAGAGACAATCTCAAATCGTCATTTATACATTGATGCATCTCTATATGCAGATATTTGTATACAGTTCATAGATTTTAATGGTCATCTATACTTCCTTTTGTCTGGTCTCATTATCACAGAGAGAGATCACATGGCTTAAACAGCAGAGTGAAAAGCAGAAACTCAAGTTTGAGGTGAGAAAACTACATTTACACACACACACACACACACACACACACACACACACACACACACACACACAACACTTGATTAAGGAGAAAGAATTGACTAAACTTCAGGCATGAAACTCATGGCACAAGCTGATTGGTTTGCTCATTTGTGATACAGTATGTTAAGTCAACCAGCTTGCATGGTGTAAACTGATAGGTCCTTTGAAATTGGGTAGCCAATCAAATCATTTGCCTATTGTCTCTCTTTGTCTATTATTTAAATTGCTCAGTTCTGCAGATAAGCAGGCTTCACTGCAATACGCTACCAGAGTTTTTTCTGAAATCCTCCTCCTCCCCAGCACCACCTGTCCAGATCTGCTATGATCTTGTATGGATGTCTAATGTATGTTCACATGCTTAACTCAGCATGTCTGTGTATGTTCTAGCAACAGCAAGTTATCATACTTGCTCAACAGCAACAGCAGCAGCGTAGCAGATCTAAGCCATCAAAACCAAAATCCTACCAATATGTCATACCCATATTACAAGCTAAATCATTCCAAGACACTGAAATGCAATAAAATAATTTATGGCATACTAATATTGCCTAAACCCAACTCTACGTTAATGTGTTCTCTACTAATTTAAAACTCACCATAAGTGCACAACTTCCTCTTTCTCTGACGCCACTAAAGAACAAAAAGGAGTGACTGACGCAACATTGATTTACACGTTTGAACTTACACGTGTTGTTTAATTGTTCTGTAGGTGTTGCAAAAAGATGTCACTGTGCAAGAGACAAAGTGAGTACCTTTTTATTCTTATTTTGCATTTAATAACACACAGTAGTCATCTTTTTCCATTATTAAGACTAAACCATAATGCTTAATAACCAGTGTTGGGTGTAATCTGATTAAAAGGTAATTAGTTATTGCAATCGAATTACTTTTTAAGTCAGAAGTAGTGCAACGCATTACATTGTAAATTAGTGTAATCAAATGACAGTTATTGCCTTTAAGTTAATTACTTGTAAGTACATTACTTGGGTTATTTCAAAAATAATACTCTTTATGTAGAGTAAATAATGTACAAACGTGTGGCGTTGAGTAAGACTTCTGTTCAAGGAAATAGAGACATTTTGAATTTGCTGAGCTAAAAAACAGTAAAGTACTGAAAGTAACTTAAATAAATAAATAATTGGAAATGACTACTTTTCGATGAAGTAATCAGTAAAGTAATCACATTACATTTTTAGAGTAGTAACCAGTATTGGATTACTTTTTTGAGTAACTTGCTCAACACAGATAATAGCTTCATACATTTCTATTGAAAATGTGAATTAAATGTTCTTGGTTCTCACTTAGTCTTGAATCAACGTACCAGCAGCAGATCTCTGACTTAATATCAGATGTATCAAACATCAAGAAAGCGTCCAACCTCCTTAAACAGAAACTGGATATGCAGAACACCCTCAGTTCCAAAGTAAAGACACACATATTTTACCCTAGATATTCACATATCCTGTTTGTTATTCCCATAATCTTCAAATACTCTCACAATGAAGATTCCTATTAAAAAATTCTTAAAATGCATTTCAGGATGTGACCAACATTGTCCAGAAGGCTCTAAATTTGCACAAGTCTGACGGCACTGGAATGGCCGACTATGCTCTAGAATCCTCTGGTACGTCATTTGTCCATAACTTCACTAAATTGTCATTAACGCCAACCACATTTTATTACATAATGATAACTGATGTGTATGTTTGTAAATTGTTTAGGTGGCAGCGTGATCAAGGCGAGATGTTCGGAAACATATCAGTCCAAGTCTCCATTGTTCACCATATTAGGGATACCGCTGTGGTATTACCATGAAAGCCCCCGTACCGTCATACAGGTCACATTGATATAAAAACTCACCTACGGTTATTTAGGTGTATATCTAAACTGTAATGTCTGGGACTAAACTGTAGTGTTTGGGATTGTTGCAGCCGGAGGTGTATCCTGGGAAGTGCTGGGCATTTGATGGGTCAAATGGCTTCCTGGTGATTTCCCTATCCCATCCAATCAGGATCACTCATGTCACCCTTGAGCACATTCCCAAGGCACTTTCTACAACAGGACAAATAGATAGCGCACCCAAAGACTTTGTTGTTTTTGTGAGTTTACGCCACGTTACATGACACAATCAAGTTCCAGTTTTGGTATGACAATTGTAATGTATATTTGCCTGCTTTTTAGGGTTTGTCCAGTGAGTTTAGTGGAGGACATCTGCTGGGAATATTCATGTACGACCAGGATGGCGAGTCTTTGCAGACTTTCGAACTCCCGGTAGGTCACAAAATGGTTATTGCTTAGCAGTGTAAAATAAGTCTTCTGCAATGAAATGGTAATGCAATAACAGTTAAGATACATAATTATGTTTGTTCTCTGTCCTTTAAGGAGTCTTCAACACAAGTATACAAAATGGTGGAACTGAGGATTCTGAGTAACTGGGGTCACCCTGAATATACCTGCATCTACCGTTTTAGGGTGCACGGGACTCCCTGGGTCACCAGAGGGTTAGAGGGTCACCGCTAAGTAACAAAATAGCAGGAATATTAAAGAACATCTGTTGGCATTGAAATCCAGAGTCATTTTTGTGGGCATAAGTCCAACTCCGCATCAAAACTGTTTTTCTACTTAAAAGCAGTTAACACATTTTCAAATTTGTATTTAGATTTTGACATTTTATTACGCTCCATGTGAGTTCTGAACACTGGATGGAATAGTGCGGAGCCTTTGTGATGTGTCCACCCAAGGTCATTGCACTGACACACAACACACATAAAACTGTGATTCCGTGTCAGTGATCAAGTGATGGGGAAAGGATCTCTTTATGCTATTTGTTGTGCAAAATGACCCAAATGGGACTTGACAGAAATCAAGTACTTGCGGCTTCTTTAAGGTGCAATTTAATTACCACAGAAGCATGCAAAGTCTTATCGATCACCAAAATGCCAAATAATATGCTACATGGCAATGATGAGGGACCGTTGAGGCTGGCTAGCTTATTGGAGTTATCCCATGGAGGGTCTGTCGACGCTTTGCACAAAATGTAAACAATTCAACTTTGAACCCATTGCCACTGATCTTTCAAAGCGTCAGCTAATAATTGCTGGACAATTTGAATGAAGTATCATTAGATGGGCAATGCCAGCCCTAAAAGCAGCACTCTGCAGTGGTTTTCATGTGGTTCAAAGCGGTGCTTGACGCTCTGATGCGAATTATGCAAATTTTACATACAAATTGGATAGCCAGAACTGCCGGCCGATTACTTTTGTGGAGGATGAGGGTTTAAGAGCTTTAATGCACTTTGCAATGAATACGCAACCTATGGGACTACTTCTTTCAATTAGTCATCCTCCCATGTAGACTTGCAAATGTTTAACATTACTAGAATTGGTGCTATTTTAGTGCATTTCTGTCATTATACTATGGATTGACTTTTTTGAAAAATTTTAATAAAGCACTATTGTTACATATAGTTACGATTTCTTTCCTAAGAAGGAAATAAATACATTTCAGCTCTTTCAAAATCTGCGATTAATCACGGTTAACTATGAAAACTTAAGCGATTAATCGCGATTAATTTGTAATCGACTTACAGCAATAGAATAGATACAAAATTATAGGCAATATAAGACACTCTAAGATATTACATAAGTACTATTTTTTTTAGACTCGATTTGGGTGGCGGAGGATGAATCCCAGCTGCCTCCGCGACTGAGACAGTCATTCCGTGCATCTTATCATGTGGCTTGTTGAGCCTGTTGCCACGGTGACATAGTGCGTGTGGAATCTGCATGCCATCCATCGCGGCATCCAAGCCCAACTCACGACGTGCCCCACTGAGAATTAACCACATTATGACCACGAGGAGGTTAACCCATGTGACTCTACCCTCCCTAGCAACCAGGCCAATTTGGTTGCTTAGGAGACCCGGCTGGAGTCACTCAGCACGCCCTGGGATTCGAACTAGCGAACTCCAGGGGTGGTAGCCATTACATTTGTATTTTTTTAATTAATTTTTTGTATTTTTATTTAGCTCTAAACAAAAATGATACATATCTTAGTCATGTCAGGTTATGCAAACAACAAACATCAAACAAACAAGTTTCCAGTTTACTTTGTGTTGGGTTTAGCCTTCAAATATTTGTTTATTGTATTAAATGATCAGAAATAAAAAAAAATTATTAGTTTTTTATTATTTAGATGTGATGTACATTACATTCAATCTTTAATGCCTTTTATGCACAATATTATTCTGCTCAACATTCATAATGTAGGCAAATTTGGGATAAGATTTCTAAAAAACTAAATACACACACAACACACATCTGGACACACAAAAATAAACAGATATAGTTCAAATGTAGACCACGCCAAATGACCAATGCAGCGTCACAGGTTCCTGGTTGTTTGCGGTTCATGCTGCTGAAATAGTTGACATTATTAGATTCCTTCGATTTGATCTCTGCTCTCGTGTGCACACAAACACACATTAAGCACTTCAACAGAAAATGAATCACTACCTAAACAAATTGTTAAAAACAGCTAAACAGTTAATCCAATATAATACATAATTGAATTATAAGAATGTTATATTTAAAAATAAAATAATTGATCAATGTAATAGTGAGAACAGACACCATAGAGTTATCTCTCAAAATAAAATCAACATCACAGACCGACTGAGCAGCAGAAACCTCCTAATACTGTATGTGTGGTATATGAACTGTGAATGTGCTTAAAAATGTTAAAATCAAAACGTGTAAAGGCCAAAGTATACTTGGTTGCCCGTGTTGCTAATCACGTTGCTAATAGAAATTTGTCATCAGCGCAGTCTGTGCGGACTGTCCGCGTGCAATCCAGATTTTCTTGATACATGGACAGTACTCATCTGTGTACATCATAAGCACATTTGCCTGCTGTTGACTGAGCTAATGAGTAGTAGCAGTTGTAGTTGGAATGCATCAAACACGTTAGTATTTGTTCGCAATCAAAAGCGAATACTTTAAAGGCAACACGGTCGACCCAGCGCGATCCAATCCAGAACGCAAAACACAAAGTATACCTGAGCCTTAATAGTCAATTTACAACCAAAATGTTTTATTTTTATACAGTATTTGACCTTTAACACAGTGGGAATGTTACAAACTTAAGAAATGTAAAGTGAAATGGACCCAGACTTGAGCCTTGGAGGACACCCAAATCTATGACATCATCGTTTCCTTTTGCTATTATCTTATAAAAGTTCACTGATGTACTATGTCAAGTCCAGCTTGTGATTATCATCTTCCTTGATGTATGCTACCATCTGTAGTTCCTAAAGCCAATATTATGTTGCAGATGCATTTTAATATTTCATGGCATAATTAAGTCAAATATAAATGTAAAAACTTAATAATTCAGCTATACAGAGTGAGTTAAAATAAAAAGTATCTTACACCCCATAAAAGTCCACCTCTGAATGTTTTTATAGTTATATAACGGATAGTTTTGACTATACAGTTTATCAACGATAGTGCAAAGTTCTTGTGGGTCAGTATATGTCTGGTACTTGGGAATAATCACGGTCCCAGTAGCCGTTGCTACTAGCCAACAGCCAGTCCTGAGAACCGTTGTGTGGATTTGGACCTTGATGAAACCACCTGTTTCGAACAAAGAATATTTAGATACTTTACTGAGATCTACTGTATGATTTTGTGTAATAGTAGTTTTAACCATCAATGAATAATTGTAGGTTTTAAGGCTTTACTCTCTTTATCCCTAAGGCATAATAAAGCTTCAATAATATCTGCCTGATGGGTTTTGATTAGGTCAAATAGGTTACAGACTGTAGCTACAAAGAGGTAAGTTGCTCAAGGCAATTAAATGACCGTGTTAAGAGTGAAACTGCGAAAGCAATTACTGTACAGCTGAGCAAAAAACAATGCAACAAAGCAAGTGTCAAACCTGGGGCCGTTTCTGCTTACAGCAGCACAGGACAGATGATAATGCCAAAAGAAATGAAAGGGAAAATGGGGTTAAATGCAGAGTACAGTGTTCAGTGAACCAGGACTATAAGAGCCAGTCAAGAGTGCTAATAATCATCAGTTATTTACATATGTATGCACAGCACATCATAGTAGACACTGTTAAAAACTATAGATGAAGAACGGATCAATCTATCAAACATTCTTATACAAGGTGGATACAAAGCTTGATTAATGCACACATTACAATTTCACAGATTAAAATCCACCCATCCTGACAATTTTAGTATGAATAATATAATGTTATGCAGTTAGTCACAAGCAAAACCCAATACAACAAAAACAAAAAATGGACATTAAAATGGGCCTGTTAAGATCTCCCAGGCCAGGCTCAAGAGAGAAGCAGATCTAAAATAAAACCAACTGCAAATAGGTGTGAAAGCCATTTGTACCATGGTAACCATAGTTACCACCAAAATATATTTTAACCATTATCGTTACTCAATTATACTTTTAAAATAAGAACTTAAAATGAAAAAGATTATGAAAACTTCTTGCACAGTTTGAAGGAGATCCCCCATATCTATTTATTATGATTTTAGAGTATAACAATAACTAGTAACTGTGGTATTGTGGCATACATAACATGGTAAATCGGCGAGCAGCAGAACAAATATGAGAAAAGCTATAAAACTTTAGACAAAAGTTTGGTACCTCATCTTCCATTCTTCATCTGACTTGGAACGGTTCTTACGTGCCGCTCTCTGTTTTTCCTCCAGTCGTTTCTTCTCCTCACTGGCCAGATCTGAGATTGGAAAAAAAAAAATATTAGAGTCCAAAATACTCTAAAATTTACATGTTTGTAAATGTATAAATGTTTGTAATCTATGCACAGATTTGCAGGTAGCTCTATAAATTGAGAAACCGGAGCACACAAAAGTTACATCTTGTTATTACCCTGGCACAAACGCATGCAATATGCACAAGTAATACCATTTTGTAACATAATACAGTATGTGTAATTATTAGGGCTGTCAATAGATTTAAAATTGAATAATTAAAAAAATGCCGATTAATTGCAATTAATCGCATATCAATATTTGCTGAGAAAGGTCCACAAACGTTTTGCAATATAAGCAATACATAATAATTCAAATAATTTTAAATATTATATATAGGGCCTTGAATATAATATAATAATTCAGATATTCAGATTAAATTGTACAGCATTATTGATATATTTTATTAATACAAAAAGTGGTTAGAATTTTATTCCCATTTAGCAACACTACAGTCGACAGAAATCCAATTTGCAATTAAGTTCGTCAATCTGTCACGTTTTCACAAGTCAGCTGTCAGTGACGCTTCATGTGTGACTGACTCTCATTCTGTGGCTGCGCCGATTGTGAGGGTTGTTGAGGCGCTGACTGCCCCCTGCTGATGCGGCTTGTAAAAAGACTTGTTTTTCAAGCTTGAATGGTTCAGGTCGAAGGAAAATGCATACTTTTATTACAGAATTTACATACGGATCTGGGAGCATGATTAATTGCGTACATTTTTTGAACTCATCACACTAAATTAACATGTTAAATCAACAGCCCTTGCAATGGGCAAAACAGTGATACAAAATCTAACAAGCAAACATGCAATACATACCAATGTCTCCGTTCTCCATGGCTCGTATGTCCGGCCTCAGTCTACTGTCCGTTTTAGGGATCACTGCTTCAATCTCGTTGTCCAGCTCATTAAGTTGCATTGCGAAGGACGTGAAGCTGTACATCTTTCATATATGTTAATAAAACCATAAGAATTTAGTAAGACCTTAATGTGCCTAATTTTTTGGGATAGGCATTCAACTGAGTTGGCAATCCTATTTACTCTAATTACTTTATACTTTAAAATGGCTAAAATGTATGACTTTTTCATTGTTTTTTGTAACTGACTTGGGCTGAGTTAGCTGGTCGGGGTGCTATTCTCCACAACAGCTGACTGCCTGGTATGACCTCCAGCGAATCTCCCCCTTGTTGTGGTGATTCCTCTGATTCTGCAACAGATGCCTGAGAAATACCAAGCAAACAGTTGTAATAACATAGTATAGCTTTGCCCATTACAGCCCTATAGGACAGGTGTCATTATAATAGACAATAGATGTTGTTTGAAACATTCAGAAATACCCGTTTACTGCTTTTCTTCTCTTCCAACGCTTTTTTATCGTTCTTTTTGTGAGCTTCGAACGTCACTGGGTCTACTATGTACATGCACTCTGTCCATTTCCCGTAAAGGACACACACTTTCTTTTTGCTACATGGGATTAACAAAATGGCAATCTTAAACAATGATACGATACCAGTCATATTGGAAAAATGACATTTATCATGTAAATTCAATTAGAAAAGTATGTACCTTTTATCCAGGATGTAGCCTTCAACCTTATGCAATTCTTTCCCAAAAAGGCCACAAGGTTTGAAATTCAGGCAGCATTTTTCACCAGTCCTATTGGCAAACATAGTGTAGCTCTTGCATTATTGCCAACTCAAGGTCTCCGTTTGAAGTGAATGTGTTCATTTCCATCGTTATCAGCAAATTTCACCAGCGAGAAGTTCTAACATAAACACTACGGCTGTCAATGAAAACCAGCCCCATCAACCCAGATGTGACATACAATATACACTATATAGCTAAAAGTATGTGGACACCTTAACACCACACCCATATATTCTAGTTTTTAATTTCAAAATCATTGGCATGAATAGTGAGTCTCTAACAACATCCACACTTCTATGAAGGTTTTCCTCTACATATAGGAAGATTTGCTCTGGGATTCTGGGATTTGCTCCCATTCAGACAAGAGAGCATCATTGAGGTCAGGCACTGATGATGGCGATGGGGCCTGTCTTGCATTCTGTGTTCCAATTCAGCCAAAAGTTGTTCAGTGGGGTTCAGATCTGGACTTTGTGCAGGACTGGCAAGTTCTTCCACACCAAACGTACTAAATCATGTCTATATGGGTCTTGTTTTGTGCACGGGGCACTGTCACACTGGAACAGAAAAGGGCCCTCGCAACCGTTGAAGCAAAGTTGGAAGCGCAAAAATATGTAGAATTACACTGTATGGAGTTGCATTAAGATTTATCTTCAGTGTAATCATGGGAATAGCCCAACCTGTTCATTAGAATGGGGTGTCTACATACTTTTGGCCATATAGTCTATATAATTGAGTTCGAGATGCTCCGTTGTATCGGCAACTGATATTTATCGGCCAAATATTGACCAAATAACAGTTTTTTGTGAATGCTGAAACACTAACAGTGATTCTTGAAGCACTATCTCTGAAACCATTAACACTTTTAGCCAATGCATTTACCAAGTGTGCCAAACTGAATGCACGTTCTCTGCTTTACACCTAGTTTGTATTTTTATAACACATTTGCAAAACCTTAAACACAACTCACTGATTTCCACTAAGTTTACAATTTAATAACACACTTCTAGCACCGCTGTAAACATTGGTCTCTACATTGCTTCACTATTTCGCCAACTGGCTTTCCACACTGACACGTGTGAAAACACTTTTAGATAACGAGTTCACCAACAAATCAGAGCTTGAGCACTATAAATAGGCCAGTCTTATGGCCAGATCAACAAAGGCGGCAAGTTTTTTCAAGTCTTCTACTGCACTTTAGTTGTTTGAGGAGTGTTAGAACACCGAGAAAGCAAATGCAGTACGTAACTTTTCCCCCATATTTGAACTGATAGCGTGATGTACGGAATACACATCCATACTTTACACATTTGGATGCCTGTGTGTATGCGTTTACTACATTTATGACAAAACTTAATTGCAAACTGCTATGCCCTGCACACAGAAAAAGCAAAAGCCACAAGTGCTTTTCATTTATACAATCAGTGCGTAGTTGGCGCTTCGTGAGCTTATTCAAATGAAGAGTTTGAAGAGTTTTGCAAGAGATGTAAAATGTTTTGCTGGTTTGGTGAAAGGTTTTGTGGTTAGTGTATAGAGTTTATAGCCAAAATAGCCAATAGTTTCAAAGATAGTGCCTAAGCAATCAGAAAAACTGTAAAACCATCTGCATATTGGTCATGAGCATGGAAATGCAGATATGAAAAAAGATGGCACATTTATAATAATTACATGTAAAACATCTATTTGTAATGCATGTCAAATGTTCTATTGTTTAGAACTCCAAAAACAGAAGTGCAGAAATACACCTTCAAAATTTTGGCCTTGTATGTGTTCAACAGACCCAATACATTTTTAAATGGTAAGTATTTATTGTTATAACAATAAAATAGCTTTTGTACCTCTTCTCATTTTTTTACAGAAATTCTTATGGAAAACAGCAACTGATGACTAAATAAGTGGCAAAATATCGGTCTTGACCTATATCGGTATCGTTTTTTTTTTTTTGTTAAAAGCAGCATCGGTATTCATCTCATAATATTATGTAGACCTATGGGCTTCAGGTTATACATAATATCATGTATGGTTAAGGTAATCCGTTCAAAACCAGCATTAGTGAAGTTTGCTAATCAAACATCACAATCAAACCGGATGAAGTGATCAAATCAGAACTTCCAGAACACTCCCATTGGTACCTGTGATTAATAACCTCCACATTCCCGTATTGTTCGATCCACAGTTGTCCTACGATGATGTTGTGGACACAACACGTTGGGTTCGTCCATGTGTAGGCCTCGTTATGCCTGCAAAAAAATGACTCCATTACTCAAACACAGCATTCACTGAAACAATTGATGAGGATTTTTAGCAAAATGCATGAAGCCGACCACATATGTTTTCATACTTAGGAAGTTCTAGAGTGATAATGCCCTTTGGTTCGGCTTCCACACTCTTGCCCCAGAACTTCAGTTTGGGGTAGATGGAGCCATGGAACACAAAGTCCTTCTGGAGACCCTCAGCGTGAAAGGCACTGATGGGAGGATGGTGGCTCACTTGTTCCGATATCAGCCGGAAATCAAGATCTTCCCTGAAGGTGGAGAAAACACGTTCTAGATAACATCAAGCGTATGACATATTGATATTCATATGTTGTTTAGGTGAAAGGAACTCCAAAATGCACCTTTGCAGAGCAAATGCAAACACCAATGCTAATCCACTAGCATTCCTTTGCTCATATAAACCAGCAATTCTATGTATTCAGCAAAATAATCCAATATCCTTGACACCATGTTTTTAATGAGTTGAAATCTCTTACCTGACTAACTCGTATGTTTCTCCTAGCAGAGGGTTGAAGGGTTTTCCCGTCCTTTCCCACTGAGATGCCACAGCTGATACGGCAAACGCTGCCACACTCTGTGTTGAAAACAGGCAGATGACTAATCCATGAATTCACTCTAAGGGGCTGTTCACACTGACTGCATTCTTGCACTTAATATAGGTAGATAAAGCACAACAAATAAAACAGAATGTAGAAGTCTCAAGATCCGCTTTTAAAAGTTGACATTCTATTAACTCTACACGAAGTCTAAAAAAACATGCCGCTCCTGCGCGAGATGCTGAGTCAAAGATGTCTGTCTAGCGCAAGTTTATAAAAGAAAAACTATTGGAAAACGGCATGGGCGAATGAACTAATGCAGTTGTACAATTGTTTTCTGTATAACAATCACTAGATGGACATCTTTGACCATTGGGCCAAGTCTTGCTGTTTTTTTTAGCATCTGGCGCAAGGAGCACCTTGTTTTTAGATACCGTGGCAAGTTAAAATGAACTTTAAAAGTGTGTCTTGAGACATGTCTTGTTCCTTTTGTTGTGTAGCATCTGGCTTTTTCTTCATTGCAAGAACTCGTTTGGTCTGGAAGGCCTCTTAGAAAATGCATCTACACATAATAACACCATCAAAAATCTATAGGTTAGCAGTAGGGGTATACCGATATATCAGTTTTAACAATTAATCAGTGCCGATTTTTGGAAATATCGGATATGAACAAAAATTTATGGCAATTTTTTTTCATTATTATTATTATTCCTCTGTATTCTTTTGTTGGCGCTGGAGGATTCTACAGTTATAATTGGGGATTTGCTGTTTCTGAATCTTTTTAATCATTGACAATACTCATCCATATTTTTTATCCTCACTTCGATGCACATTTTTGTTATTTTGATCAGATAATCTAGTGTTTAAAATTGAAATGAGGGCATCCAAAAAAAGAAAAATGCCACAATATGGAAACATGCCCCATCAGCACATACATTGTGTCTCCAACTTCATATCTTGTGAATAATAATAAACCTTTTACATCATCAAACATCATCTGGTTATATACACATCCATCCAAACCTATAATCTGGTGAATATAAAGTTCAATTTGGTATTTCAGTGACCCAGAACTGAAGGGCTTTGTTTGTGTACAGAGGGGCGGAAGTGCTTTACCTTCATTCTCTCAATGGAGTCTTCCAAGACATTAGCCTGATGGATGAGGTATGTGTGCTCCATGTATTCTGTAAGCCTTTGCAGAAAACTCAACGGCTCATTAAAAATGACAGGCATGGTGATCTTAGACAGTTCCTGAGAGAGATGTAGATCAGAAACAGTACTCTGAGCAATCCTGAAAGATGATGATGATGATTGCATTATGAAAAAGCCCATGTTAG
Source organism: Moxostoma hubbsi (assembly GCA_032164185.1). Taxonomy (NCBI): domain Eukaryota; kingdom Metazoa; phylum Chordata; class Actinopteri; order Cypriniformes; family Catostomidae; genus Moxostoma; species Moxostoma hubbsi. Next base: position 15,878,622 of record JAVLUX010000048.1, read on the forward strand.
CCTCTACAATCTCTAGCAATTTTAGAAAAACTATATACATTTTAAAGAAGATTTTCATTTTGAGACATAATTAACTGCACACAGATAATGACCCAGTTTATAATCTCAAGTTCACATTGATAAAAATGATTAGATGCACAAATGATCTTGTTATAAGTACGAATTTGAGGATGAAATGGGCACCAAATGTTACAAATAGAATTTTTTTGAAAAAAGTTAATAAAATAAAAATAATAAATGTAACCTCACCATCCCAATGCACTTTCTCAATATACTCCAGATACTAAAGTCATTTCTGGAGAACATGGGAGCTGGCAAACTTGTCCTATGGAAAAACAACAGCAAAAAGTATAGCATTTGAGCAATGCCATGTCAGCTTAATGAGAATGTGGCCCATTTACATTAAGAAACCTATATGGCTAAAACAGAGACTAGGTAGCTGTATCCATGGTAACTGGTTCTGCTGTGGTCAAGTAGACAGCATACGTCTAGACAGGCGTTATCAGACAGGTAACGGAAGATTTATATCTTATTCAGCAAAGCAGGGCTGGAGTCCAATCGTTTTCAGAGAGCTCAGATAAACTGAAGCAATTTTGTTTTATACTGTACAAGATAAATGTAAAAAGAAAAAAAAAAAGATAGAAAATAGACGATACATTGTTACTCTTTATATTATTCAATGCATGTTATATTGTTTTGCAGAGGACAATCTCTAAAGACAACATATAAACCGTAAACACATTTAGTTTTTCAGCAATTCTGATGATAATGTTTCTTATGTTCCCTGGATTTTTAAAAAATAAAAAAAAATTACAATTTCTGAAACGCACTATCAGCGACATCAGTCCATCAACAATCCATCAGTCAACATGTCGAGCCTTACAAGTTCAAATTACGGCTTAAACTCTACCTCATCAATCTTTTAGCATTTCATTATGAGCACCTCTTCTGGCCTCAACTTGCTTAATTATTTACCACAAGATACAAACACAACAAACATAGGATAAGATAAGTAACGTCTAAGAAACTGAACAAATAACAAGTGCTGTTACAAAAAGAACTGGGCTGGATGGTATCTTTGAGATAACATTTGTTTTTATACTTATTTTTTATATATTGTTTTTATAATTGTTTTATAAATTCTTTGTATGTTTTTATACTTTTTTTTATAAACTATTTGCTTATTTTTCTGCTTTGTTTATATAATTTATTTGCATGTTTTTAATCATTTATTTTATAAACAAATTGCTTGTTTTCTGCTTTGTTTATATAACGTATTTGCTTGTTTTTATACTTTGGTTTTACAAATCATTTTTTATACTTTTTGTTTTTTACATTTTTTGCTTGTTTTTATACTTTGTTTTAATAAATAAGTATTAATATTTTATGTTTTTATAAATTCTTTGCTCGTTTTTATCCATTATTTAAAAAAATGTATAACTTGTTTTTATAAAATATTGTATTTTTTTTTATATAAAGTGTTTTTATACATTGTTTTTATCATTATAATTTTTTTAATTTTTTAAACCTTATTTTTATAAATTCTTTGTTTTTACATATTTGTTGTTAGTTTTCATGCTTTAGTTTTGTCAACCAACTTAAAGAGCACAGATATTTAGCAAACACAATCAACAAAGTAGTTATTGTGATGGTAAATGCTTTTTTTCCTCTTTCATGGCTATTACAATCACACAATTTCACAGAACCAGAAAGGTCTGGTGGATGTGTTTGCATTGTGCTTATTTGTGTCTGCATTGAGATGAGCGTTCCAGGGTTGCTCACCTGTGCCTCTTCAATCCATTCACCCTGGCCCCCTCATCATCCTCCTCTTCCCGGGACATCCTGCCAACGAGATGACTTCGGACGCTGGAGTAGATCTCAGACTTGGTGTCTTCTTTGTCCTCGTACGAGTGGCCGGCCTTCTCAAAAGCGCTCACAACAGGCACAGAATCTGAATCTTCTGCAAACAAACACAAACAGACATGGTTTACAGAGACAATGCATGGCCGACTGCAACAGGCTTACTGAGGAAACCTGAGCCGGGGATCAGGTGGCGTTTAATGGAACCACAAAGTCAGTTCTTTTTTTCTAAAACTGTCACGACGCTCACTACTATATTTGTCCAATAAAAAGAGAAAAAATGCCCACTTCTGAATAAGCTACTGAGAACTTTGTATGTTTATGTTAAAAAACCTCAGAGACAAAAATCTATTCATGCTAGCTGGTTTCCGATCATGCTTTATTGGTCAAATAAAATCCCTGCATGATAGTGGTAACACTTTACAATAAGGTTCCATTAGTTAATATAAGTTAATGCATTAGGTATCATGAACTAACAATTAACAATATACTTGTTACACAATTTATTAATCCTTGTTAATGTTACTTAATAAAAATACAACTGTTTATTATTAGTTCATGGTGCATTAACTTATGTTAACAAATACAACTTTTAATTAAAAAATGTATTAGTATATGTGAATCACATCACAGATATGGAACAACAACACCCGGACTCTCTTATTATTATTCTGGGAGATTTTAATAAAACTAACCTCACCTGTGCACTGCCAAAATACAAACAACACATCACATGCCCCACCAGAGACAGAAACATACTGGACCACTGCTACACCACTGAAAATGATGCATATCGTTCTGTCCCACATGCAGCTTTAAGACTCTCAGATCACTTTCTGGTTTAGCTTTCCCCGACCTATAGGCAGAATTTAAAATCAGCTAAGCCTGAAGTACGTACTGTAAATAGGACACCAATGAAGCAGAGCAGGAATTACAAGCCTGCTTTGACTGCACTGATTGGAGTGTTTGAGGCGGCAGATCTGGACGAACCCACAGATACTGCGAGGATATGTGCATCCCTACTAGGACATTCTTATCATTCAATAACAATAAAACATGGTTTACAAGAAAACAGACAGCTTCATGCCAAAGAGGATGCTTACAGAATTGGGGATAAAAAAATGTGTACAACCAGGCCAGGAACACACTTACTAAGGAAATCAGAGTGGCTAAAAGAAGCTACAAGACACCTCCCCCTCGCTCTGTAGAGAGTCAGCTAATGGCTGATGAATGTGAATGTGTTTTACTGCAGGTTTGAAAAGCCCAGTCTCACACCCCTCCCCCACTCTGATCTTCACCACACACACACACACACACACACACACACACACACACACAATCCTCCCCCCTCCAGCTACTCAATCTGCACTTATGATCTATGAAAAATATGAGAAAGATGTGTGCCAGGTCTTTCGGAAACTAAAGTCTAGGAGAGCTTCAGGCCAAGATGGTTTTTCACCTGCCTGTCACCTGAAAGTCTGGCTGACCAACCAGCCCACTGAACAGGTTCCTTGAGTGAGGTTCCTTGCTGCTTCAAATGCTCCACCATTATCCCAGTCCCCAAGAAACCCAAAATCACAGGACTTAATGTCTACAGAACTGTCGCTCTCACATCTGTGATCATGAAGACGTTTGAGAGACTGGTTTTGGCCTACCTGAAGGACATCACAGGAGCCCTGCTGGACCACCTTCAGTTTGCTTACCGAGCAAACAGGTCTGTGGATGATGCTGTCAAAATGGGACTGCATTATATCCTGCAACACCTCGACAGACCTGGGACTTATGGAAGGACTTCAGTTCAGCCTTCAATACCATCATGCCTGATCTTCTATCAACCAAACTGGCCCAGCTCTCCCAATCTGTCGATGCATCACCAGCTTTCTGACAGGTTTGCAGCAGCTAGTGAGAAACTCACATTCCTCACCATTAGCACTTGTGCTCCTCAGGGATGCATTCTCTCTCAACTGCTCTTCCCCCAGTGCATGAATGACTGCACTGCAAAAGATCCCACTGTCAAGCTTCTGGAGTTCACAGACAACACCATGGTCATTGGCCTAATTCGTGACGGTGACGAGTCTGCATACAGACGGGAGGTTGATCAGCTTGCTGTCTGGTGCGTTCAAAATAACCTCGAGCTGAACATGCTCAAAACAGCGAAGATGATAGTGGACTTCAGGTCTCTCTGTAATGTTCTGTGTGCACATGTTTCTCCTATCACCAAACATAAAGATTAATAAATGCTTAATAAGTAAATTTCATTGTTACTTCATGCCAACTAATTTTAACAAATGGAATCTTGTTGTTGGCAGCTTTTGTACAGCAGAACAAAGCTGTTCTAAGTGTAGAATCCTCCAGCGGCAGCAACAGATAAAAAAACCCGTTCAGAATAGATTTTTGTCGATAACAATTCGAAAAAGAAACTATCGGGACTGATTAATGGGTAAAACCAATATATCGTATACCTCAACATTCAACACGTCGAATATTGTCACATATAAACTTTATGCAAATGGGGCTAAAGTTGCCCAATGGAATAGATTTTACCTTTACAAGGGCATCATTTTTTCTTTCACAAAGCATGTCGTCCCATGTGAAATACTTAATCTGAATGGCATTAATTTCGTGAATCTGTTACTATGCACTCAAAGCCTCTATGGTTTTGTGTAAAATAAATTTTTGTTAACCTATTTTAGATATCTAGGGCATTTTTGTCACATTCTGTGGCATTTTTACCCGAGTCCAGGTACATTTCTGACCACATTTTCGGAGCACGTGTATTACCCACCAGACTATTTGTAATTCTCAAGCATAAGAACCAACTAACCAGACAGAGCGTCGTAGAACTCTTCCTCACTGAGAGCGCTGCGGGGCGACGATCCTTTGACCACTGACTGCTCCAACTCATGATGCTCTGTAGCCAAAGTCTGAAGAGCTTCAGACAAGATTTTATTCTTCTCAACCTCATGCTCCAGTTTTGATCTGCGCGCCTGCAAAAAGCACAGTCACAGATGATTACTTTGCCATCTACTGTAAATGAGGACATATCACAGACTTACATTGTTTTTGCATAAAACTATTTATAGTTACTATAGACTAACCCTAACCAACATCCTAACCCAAAAAGTTTTTTTTTTTTTTTTTTTTTTTTGCATTTTTAGAATTAAAAGAAAAAAAAAACAATATTTATAAATGTTGTTTTTATTTTTTTTTCAAAAAGAGGACATCCCCTGATGTCCCCAAGGAAGTTTTTGTCAGATTTCACGCACAAATTGTGGGCAAATGCACATATTCAACCCATATTCAAATTCACTGTGCAAAGACATTCGCACTCGGAGGGTATACATGTCAGCTTCTCAAATACTCATTGGGGAATATAATCTGCCAGATATCACATCTGACAAGCAGTCCTGCCAAAAGCTGACATTAATGCCCTTGATGAGCAACCCCTCTGTTACCTTAGTGTGTCCCATGCATGGAAACCACACCAATGCTCATGATTTAAAATGAATTAGAAACCAAATTTGTACCATATTTGATACAACAGTGCATTTCGCAATTTTTCAAATGAACAACTGTGCCACCTTTTTTCATTTGAAATGTTACTTTTAGGCTTTGGCCTCTTTATTAGACAGATACAATGACGGGGAAACAGGACATTATTGGGGCAAAATAGGGGGAATGGGATTGGAGCAGCACCACAATTCCAACAGGTTAAAAGGCTGGAAAAAAACAACTCTTTTACGATTTCTGAAATTTGTCTCAGAAGGCAAAATCACGTGCAAATAGTTTTCATTGTATTCGTTGCGCTGCATCTAGCTTTTATAGCGCTCAATTACGTTTGGTCTGAACTGCCCCATATCTGATTCTTAGAAGGCACTTTTAGAATTACATCCAAAAAGTTGTATACAGCAGTGGAAGTGTGCAGAGTAATGTAGTACATACCCCTTCCTGTTTGGAAAAAAGTCCCAGACACAGTTGCAATGAGGAACAGGTTTCATTTGAGGCCGCACACACCTCTTGTAGCTTCTGAACAACTGCAGCAGGGAATCCTGCAAGAACATACACATACATATACACACACACATATATATATATATATATATATATCAATGGCTGGATGTGCCTTTCATACAGTGGGGTCTAAAAGTCTGAGGGCACATTGAAAATCTGGAATATTAAATCTAATTTAAACCTGCAAATAAAAAGAATGTTTTAGGATTTTAAAGAGGTACATTTTACAATAAATATGTACGACTGCACTATTTCTGGGTCAATATCCAAATGAGAAATTTGTGGCATTGATCATGTTACTTGTTGATTTGTACAGCAAGTCAGATTTCCTTGCTTCCAATGAAGCACACACACAATGCTCTTTGGAACATTATCAAATCATGAACTTTGGCACAAACTTCCAAAAAAGCTAGCTCGAGTGCATGCTGTCATTAAAGCAAAAGGGGGACATACCAAATTTTAAGAGATTCTTTCAATTCACTCAAATTGCTATTAAGATAGCATCATTTGTAATGAAAGTTTTTTATTAAAAATAGAATTATGCAAAACAGGAACAATTTCACTAGTAGTCTCAGAATTTTGGACCCCACTGTTTGTTCCTCGACCAATCAGATGCACCGGCTGGGACAAATAGAATTAATGCTGGCATTTGCTTAAATTTATATATATATATATATATATATATATATATATATATATATATATATATATATATAGGAGTCAATATACCATTGTTTGTTTTATTCCAATATTATTGAGCAAGCATACAGTCCATAGCAAGCTGTCAAATCGTCAATCTGTCTCGTTTGCACAGTATGTATTCTTGATGCATTTTTAGGATGCTGTGGAAATTTTAAAGTAATTGAAACTTTTAAAATCGCATCCCAAGATCCTCGAATTCTATTGTACTCTATCCAATTGTCAAGAATACGTCATATGCGACCGGCTCTCATTCTGTGGCTGCGCAGTTAAGTGAGATTTGTTGAGGCGCTGACTGCCCCCTCCTGAAACAGGTCGTAAAAAACAAGTTACATGTACTTCAAGCTTGAATAGCTCTGATGGCTGGACAATTCGTACTTTTATTACGGAATTTTTTAACATGTTATTTTACATATTTTAATGCAATTAATCACAGTAATTCAAGGGCCCTAGTTATTTTTTATGTAATTAATCACATCGAATTAATGCATTAAACCGACAGCCTTGAATCAAAAATTAATACAATTTCAAGTCCTTACGTTCCGCAAGGCCATCTTCTCTCACCATAGACAGGAGGGCCAACACCTCAGTCTCCAACTTTTGATGGTGGGCCTTAGCGAGCTGTCAAACAAAAGAGGAACATAAAGGAGAAAAGGAGGGAAATTGAGACAGAGAAAGGTTAGGACTGTAAGAATGGGTCAGGGTTAGTCAACGTTACACTTCCTGCAAATAAGGTGAAAAAGGGAAGTCAGAACTCATTATACTAGAGGAATGTACAAGCGCAGTAAAGTAAAATACTGCCTAGGGCTGCAAACAAGCTGTACGGACAAGAAACCTGATCCAAGCCCAGATTTCAGCTGATAGGCAGTGCCGTCACATGATGATGGTTTCAGATAAGCATAATAGCTACTTATCACCATAAAAAGGGGAAATGTGCTATTATACTGAAAGTTTACCCACCAGACGAGGGCATTTCTCACCTGAAGCGAATCAGACAGCTCAACCACAGTCACAACATTATCCTCCTCTTCATCGCTGTCAGGTTCCTGAGAGCAGTAATGTGTGCTGAAAGCTGAATGTTCCTCTATTGCTTCAAGCCATCTCTGAAAAAGAAAAACCCTCATACATTTACATAAACTCACATAACACACAAGAGTCTACACTAAACAAAGGAGCTAAATGTAATCTCACTTTTCTGGTAGCGTCCGTGTTGTTTTTCTGCGGGACTCTGAAATTGTGAACGCTGTCATCAAAGCATTTGACTGTGAAATAGCCGTTATCTTTCACGTTAATCTAAAAGTAAAGGAAAAAGCAGTTTGACCAGTCCTGTTAGAAAAAAACATCAATCGATAGACCCAGCATTTGTGGTCACTGCTAAATCATCCAATGAACCTTACCATGCACTGCGCTTGCGTTAGGGGTTTGCAACCTTTCCTCCGTGTGTTTGATTCTGCATCTGGCCTTGATGGGTTAAAATAAATAAAGTAGAAGGCTTTATCATTATAGGCAACCTAAAAAGATTGAATCTTAGTTTAATAGCTAAATACTACACAAACTCACTTTTTGGGGTACCATGACAAGACCCCATCTTGAAGAACCACCCAGTAGGAGCGCCATCCGAAGAACCTTGAGCTCTGAAATACAGACAAAACAGAAATGAAACAGACGTAAATAAAAGGTGCAGTTTACATTATATAAAGGTGTTTACATTTGAAATGTCCAAAGCTATTCCTTTCTTGACCTAAAATAAAGACTACTAAGCAACTACTGAAAACTACATTTTGCCATATATAGCTGTCATTGAGCACGTTTACATGCACAGCAGCTGCTATATATAATGAAAATCAGCTCATTCAGAAAAAAATTAGGTCACACCTTCTATTAGGTGGCCTTAACTATTATGTACTAACATTAAATACATACAGACAGTGTATTTACTGTGTTTCTTCATGTTGTTCTGCAAAATTCACAAATTTGCTTCTACTGAGGTTGAGGTACAGGTAGATTTAGGAGTAAGGGTAAAGTTAGGGTCAGGATTAGGGGTTAGAGTTAGGTTTTGGGGCAAGGGTTGGGTTAGGGGTAAAGTTAACAGTGTAACTACAAATGTAATTAAATGCAGGTACTTTAAATGTAATTGCAATGCAACAACATGGAAGTACATAATGAGTACATTGTATCAAATGGTTAAGTACACAGTAGTTAAGGCCACCTAATATAAAGTGGGTCCAAAAATTATAATACCCATTTACACGAGCTTTCGAAATAATCAGGTTATTCTCTGCTTTTACGTCAAAACAAAAACAGACATGTGCACATTGTATAAACAGGTAAGTATGCTGGTAAAGGAGTTTACATCCAATGTGAAATCGGGTAACGTGCAAAAATCTGTGTGCCAATAAGTTTTTGCTTAAACCTTTTATGTCCTCACCCCGATAAAGGAACCTCACACATCGTCGGCTAATTTAAATATAATCGCTGTAAGAACATGCATGTAAACACACTCATTGGGTTTGTTACGATAAACATCTTTATTCTTACCTTCCAAAGATGTCCCTCAACCATTTTAACATAGCGCGTCATTCCCTGTAGAATTGAAATCAAATTCACAAAGAGAGCAATATCGTAAATAAATGTAAAAAATCCATAAGGAATATTGTAAAGTGTTGCTATAGCAACTAGTGAGCCATTTCTGAAAAACAGTGCACAAGAATCAAAGTCTTTAAAGCTGAAATGTGTAATATCTGCGCCACTAGCGCAACCAATTGCAAAAAAGAAACATTGTTTTCAAAACATCTTGTTGAATACGCCCCCCATCTGCAATTGGTCAAACAAAAAGATAGTCCCGCCCCCAACTCACGCCATTGGCTGAGACAATATTGTTGTATCGGGTTGGATGTGCCGCTCAAAACAAACAGGAATTTTTATTGCACCACAGAGACAGTTTTCGATAAAATTAACATACAAATGGCTAACTTATAGTTGTCTGTGCATATTACGCTGGGATTGGAGAAAATAATTTTGTATAATTTTGTACATTATGTTATGCAAAGATTTCCCTCTAGTAAGGAACCTACTTTCATAACATTGCCTGCAATGATCTGCTTCATTTCCGCATCATTAGCCAAGTCAAAAACTGTCTGATCTGAACTCCAAACAGAAACAAAAATGTTAAAGTTAATAAACATACTGTAGTATCAATTTAATAGGTCAAAATGGGTGAGATCGTTTGGTCTGATCTCATTAGTCATTATAATTGCAATTTAAAACAGAGAAAGGAACTAAAATAAGGCTGACCCTTATACCGTTTTTATTCTTGATGTTGGGGTTGGCGCTGTGTTGCAGGAGTTTGACGGCACATTGTTTCTGGCCTCTGTAAGCAGAACAATGCAGCGGCGTATTGCCCAGTAGATCCGTGCAGTTTATGTTCGGTGGTTTCTTCATGTTAAGCTACACATATAATGAGAGTTACAGCAAATGGTTTAGACAAAACAGCATTTAAAATGAGTAGAGCAAAAAGCAACCCTTTTTTACCAAGATGCATGAATGCAAGAACTTCTGAAACTAGAAGGCAATATAAATATTGGTCAATATTCAGGACTACAAAACTTTTGCAAGGGCATTTACATCTTAAGTCATGTAAGCATTACTACATGCTAAGAAATTGTTTATACAAGGGTGAAAATGTCCTCTGACATATTATGCCTTGTGTCAAGTGCTCTCCATCTACACTGTCAAACAAAAACATTGTACAACAAAAAAGAAAGCAAATGATAAAGAAGCTCTTTAAAATGGTTTAAAATGTAATGTAATGTTATTACCAGTCTTGTGAGGGTAGATAAGGCTCCTTCACGAGCCGCCTCCAACATCTGCTCCTCTAGCTTCCTCTCCTCAGTCCTTTCCGCAGCTTGCAAGTAATAAACAGCTAGTTAGCGGACACTTTTATCCAAAGTGGCTTCCAGTACAGTGGTCCTGGACTAAACTGAGGTCAAGTGCTATTGGCACAATGGTTTCTTGCCCAGTTTATTATCAACTGGCCACAACATGACCAGTTTTCCAGCTGCAGCTACTGTTACACACACACTAAAAAACTTTCTGTTTCTAAAATGTGCCCCTGCATATAAACAACACACAGAGACAACCAGGACATTATACATGAACAATAAGCCAGTGATTGGCATTAACAGCTCTTGAACGCAGCATGGCAGACTTACCCTCCAACATGCTTTTGATCTCTATATTCTGGGTGATGTCTTTGGGTATCTGTGCCGTCCCGTTGATGACAGAAGGACAAGCATCGTACTGAAGGAGCAACATCACAACCTCCTAAACAAAATAGATTAAATCAGTATTTAGTATATAATCAGTATTCAATCCATTTTTTTAGCATTCATAAATCAATCTGTATTCATTCAATTTTCAGCATTCAGTATCCAATCAGTATTCAGCATTTATTCAGATTTCAGATTTTATTATTCAATCAGCATTCAGGATTCAGTATCCATTTAGTATTGAGCATTCACTATTCAATTAGTGTTCAGTAATTCATCAGTGTTCAGCATTTAGTATCCAGTCTATATTCAGCATTCAGTACCCAATCTATATTCAGCATTTATTATCCTACTGGTTTTCAGCATTCAGTACCCAATCTATATTCAGCATTTATTATCCTACTGGTTTTCAGCATTCAGTACCCAATCTATATTCAGCATTTATTATCCAATATATATTCAGCATTTATTATCCTACTGGTTTTCAGCATTCAGTACCCAATCTATATTCAGCATTTATTATCCTACTGGTTTTCAGCATTCAGTACCCAATCTATATTCAGCATTTATTATCCTACTGGTTTTCAGCATTTAGTATCCAATCTATATTCAGCATTTAGCATCCAATATATATTCAGCATTTATTATCCTACTGGTTTTCAGCATTCAGTACCCAATCCAATATATATTCAGCATTTATTATCCTACTGGTTTTCAGCATTCAGTACCCAATCCAATATATATTCAGCATTTATTATCCTACTGGTTTTCAGCATTTAGTATCCAATCTATATTCAGCATTTATTATCCAATATATATTCAGCATTTATTATCCTACTGGTTTTCAGCATTCAGTACCCAATCTATATTCAGCATTTAGTATCCAATATATATTCAGCATTTATTATCCTACTGGTTTTCAGCATTTAGTATCCAATCTATATTCAGCATTTAGTATCCAATATATATTCAGCATTTATTATCCTACTGGTTTTCAGCATTTAGTACCCAATCTATATTCAGCATTTAGTATCCAATATATATTCAGCATTTATTATCCTACTGGTTTTCAGCATTTAGTATCCAATCTATATTCAGCATTTATTATCCTACTGGTTTTCAGCATTCAGTACCCAATCTATATTCAGCATTTATTATCCTACTGGTTTTCAGCATTCAGTACCCAATCTATATTCAGCATTTATTATCCTACTGGTTTTCAGCATTCAGTACCCAATCTATATTCAGCATTTATTATCCTACTGGTTTTCAGCATTCAGTACCCAATCTATATTCAGCATTTATTATCCTACTGGTTTTCAGCATTCCGTACCCAATCTATATTCAGCATTTATTATCCTACTGGTTTTCAGCATTCAGTACCCAATCTATATTCAGCATTTATTATCCTACTGGTTTTCAGCATTCAGTACCCAATCTATATTCAGCATTTAGTATCCAATATATATTCAGCATTTATTATCCTACTGGTTTTCAGCATTTAGTACCCAATCTATATTCAGCATTTAGTATCCAATATATATTCAGCATTTATTATCCTACTGGTTTTCAGCATTTAGTATCCAATATATATTCAGCATTTATTATCCTACTGGTTTTCAGCATTCAGTACCCAATCTATATTCAGCATTTAGTATCCAATATATATTCAGCATTTATTATCCTACTGGTTTTCAGCATTTAGTATCCAATCTATATTCAGCATTTAGTATCCAATATATATTCAGCATTTATTATCCTACTGGTTTTCAGCATTTAGTACCCAATCTATATTCAGCATTTAGTATCCAATATATATTCAGCATTTATTATCCTACTGGTTTTCAGCATTTAGTATCCAATCTATATTCAGCATTTATTATCCTACTGGTTTTCAGCATTCAGTACCCAATCTATATTCAGCATTTATTATCCTACTGGTTTTCAGCATTCAGTACCCAATCTATATTCAGCATTTAGTATCCAATATATATTCAGCATTTATTATCCTACTGGTTTTCAGCATTTAGTATCCAATCTATATTCAGCATTTAGTATCCAATATATATTCAGCATTTATTATCCTACTGGTTTTCAGCATTTAGTACCCAATCTATATTCAGCATTTAGTATCCAATATATATTCAGCATTTATTATCCTACTGGTTTTCAGCATTTAGTATCCAATCTATATTCAGCATTTATTATCCTACTGGTTTTCAGCATTCAGTACCCAATCTATATTCAGCATTTATTATCCTACTGGTTTTCAGCATTCAGTACCCAATCTATATTCAGCATTTATTATCCTACTGGTTTTCAGCATTCAGTACCCAATCTATATTCAGCATTTAGTATCCAATCTATATTCAGCATTTATTATCCTACTGGTTTTCAGCATTCAGTACCCAATCTATATTCAGCATTTATTATCCTACTGGTATTCAGCATTCAGTACCCAATCTATATTCAGCATTTATTATCCTACTGGTTTTCAGCATTCAGTACCCAATCTATATTCAGCATTTAGTATCCAATATATATTCAGCATTTATTATCCTACTGGTTTTCAGCATTTAGTATCCAATCTATATTCAGCATTTAGTATCCAATATATATTCAGCATTTATTATCCTACTGGTTTTCAGCATTCAGTACCCAATCTATATTCAGCATTTATTATCCTACTGGTTTTCAGCATTCAGTACCCAATCTATATTCAGCATTTAGTATCCTACTGGTTTTCAGCATTCAGTACCCAATCTATATTCAGCATTTATTATCCTACTGGTTTTCAGCATTCAGTACCCAATCTATATTCAGCATTCATTATCCAATCCTTATTCAGCATTCAGTACCCAATCTATATTCAGCATTCAGTACCCAATCTATATTCAGCATTCAGTACCCAATCTATATTCAACATTCAGTATCCAATATATATTCAGCATTTATTATCCTACTGGTTTTCAGCATTCAGTACCCAATCTATATTCAGCATTTATTATCCTACTGGTTTTCAGCATTTAGTATCCAATCTATATTCAGCATTCAGTATCCAATATATATTCAGCATTTATTATCCTACTGGTTTTCAGCATTCAGTACCCAATCTATATTCAGCATTTATTATCCTACTGGTTTTCAGCCTTCAGTACCCAATCTATATTCAGCATTTATTATCCTACTGGTTTTCAGCATTCAGTACCCAATCTATATTCAGCATTTATTATCCTACTGGTTTTCAGCATTCAGTACCCAATCTATATTCAGCATTCATTATCCAATCCTTATTCAGCATTTATTATCCTACTGGTTTTCAGCATTCAGTACCCAATCCTTATTCAGCATTTAGTATCCAATCTATATTCAGCATTCAGTATTCAAGACTGAATGCAGATTAAATAATGAATGCTGAATACTTAATGGATACTGAATACTGAAATCTGATTGAATACTGAAGTATTCAATCCTAATTTAGCATTCAGCATCCAACTTATTTTCATCATTCTTTCCAATGTCAACATTCAGTATTAAATCCTTATTCAGCATTTAGTATTCAATTGGTTTTCAGCAGTCATTATTCAAACAGAATTAAGTATCTATTCAGTATTCAGCATTCAATCAATTTTCATTATTTCATCAGAATTTAGCCTTCAGTATCCAATCTGTATTCAGCATTTAGTATTCAATCAGCATTCAGTATTAAATCTGTATTTAGCATTCAGGTGTCAGTATATGTGTATATCTTAGGATTCAGATGTGCGATGATAATACATACCTTTCTCCCAGTGAATGCTGCTTTATGGAGGGGCGTGTCTCCAACATTATTTGGCAAATTGGTATCTGCTCCCGCCTGTAGGCAGCACAGATGAGTGAAAGTAAAAATTAGGCATCAAAGTACTCTCACAACCCATTAACAGAAATTATGGTAAGGTAAGGTAAACTTTCACCTGGTGCAAAAGAGTTCAAAGCTACCAAAAAGGAAAACAGAACTCGCAAAAGTTGTTGGAAAAAAAAAAAAAACCTGTCTGAGACGAACGGTACCTTCAGTAAAACCTCAACAACATCCGTGTGTCCAAAATAACAGGCCAGATGAAGAGGCGTCCATCCATGATTAGATTTGCTCTTGCCTAATACAATGTAATACCAATGATAATAGCATTGCCGTTACAAACATTTCAAAATGACTAACAGCAGACAATTAGATAATAAATTCATTGCATGGTAATCTCTACAGATGCATGGAAACATAAACTGTGATGTGTCATACCCTTGCAATTGATATCGATTTTGGCCTCCTCCTTTATCTTGGACATCAAAAGCCTCTGGATACTCTCCAAGTTCCCGTTCCTGGCATCCTTGAGGAACTGCTCCTCTGGGTCCAACACCTCCATAACTTCATGAACAAAATACAAAACCCTTCAAATTGTAAAGTCAAGCCTTTGGTAACAAATTAAGTGTATAAAAGAGCAGGATTCAAGTAATCAAAATCTGCCTGAACTCTTAAAGTTCTTGAAAGGTGTTGGTCTCCATCTTGCACAAAAATATTGACAATTGAACACTGACCACTGAAAAATGGTCCCAAAGGTTTGCACAGACCAATATTAGCAACAAACCAATTCAGATTAGAGTAACAAAATGAATACAATTGATTGACACTTTATTATCTGATTCTATCTAAATGTGATTTTATAACCTTGTTTATGGGAAATGTGTGACTTCAGACTTGTGAATGATGGTTCTTTGTTACTAGTGTAACACGACACAATCTGTATGATTTATTTGAAAACAGTCATAGTAGAAAAAAATGTGTTCCACTACAAAGTAAAACAATAAATATTTATTTCACTACAAAGTGAAATCAAAATATTTATTTCACTACAAATTAGGGCTGCATGATGTGGAGAAAGAATTTGATCGGAAAATGCGATATGCCATTGCAATAATCCTATGATAACGTGATCGGTGCGTGCGGAATATCAGATCCCCCACTGCCCAAATAAAATGGGAATAAGTTTATTTAATTAAAATAGGACCATCAATACAAGAAATCACAAACATAGTTGTTTTTTGTTCCAAATTGCATATAGACTGCATATAATATGCACCATTAGCTTTGTTTAAAAAACATTTATCAATTATTTGTATTTATATTTTTGTAAAAAGCTGATTTAGTTCATTTCACCATATTGTGGGATATCCTAAAATAATCTGTGTTGTTAAATATTTTATTTATATTATATTTATTTATTTATATTAAGTCTCAACATTTATTTTTTAAGACTACATATTTATTTCACTACAAGGCGAAAAAACAAAAATGTTTATTTCAATTCAAATTGAAAAACTAAATAATTATTTAAAAACAAATTGCTCAGAAACCAGAAATGAACGCACTCCACTGCCTTTTGCACAACAAATTTTCACGTTTCACTAAAAGTTGTTTAACATGAAAGGATGATAATAAAGTTTGTGAAATTCATGTGTCATTATCTTTGTACATAGAAATACAGAAACACAAAATCCTTGAAATTGCCGTCTTGTGTTTCCCTTGTTTGGATTGGAGGAAAATGACCTCCAGCAAGACACGTTGATAAACGTGACATTTCTGTGATGATCTCATAATCAAGCCATTAACAGAACAGCACTATAAACTACAGTCCAATCTGAAATACAAAAAGGACGTTGCTGTAAAGAAAGTGCCTATTTCAGAACAAAACCAGCAGGAAAAATGTCTTGGTATGCAGATTAACAACGATAAGTCACAGACAAGAACCCTGATAGCTGTACACTAACACCATAAAGCTGTCTTTGTGTGAATGTAGGTTAATACGCTAAAGGAACATGAAGGGTGTTCACCTACATCAGACCTACATCAGACTTTTCAGTAAGGTTGACTGTGCAAAACTACTAAACTGTCATGTGACTTTCTAAACCTCTGAAGTCATGGGACAAATAATTAGTCTGAGCATAACATCACAAGAATGACCCAACTCTCCATTTGCTTGCATCATATCGTTCATCTGGTAAAGATCCAGAACTAAATGAGATTTGAAAAATAAACCAAAGTCAGTTTTCTCTAGTCTCACAGGATCGAACTGGTTCCTTTACATTGACTCTTGGAAGTCTTTGTCACCAGGATGTGGTTTTATCACTTCTCACCTCAGCCTAAAAATTTAGCAATGAGCTGCAGTCAAAGATATTAAGACATCTATGTGAGAAATGTGTTATGCAAGGGTATACACATTAATGTATGTTAGGAATTATGCATTAGCCTATATAAACATAATGATGTAACTGTATACATTATTAATAAATTACGTAATCAAGGCAACACTTTTCCAAAGTCCTTTAAATAACAACTTGCTTTTATGTTTAAACGTATAACTTATATACTTACAACTATATATTAAAGAGTGACTATTTTATTAGTGGTAAATGACTTGCCTATTTCTGGTAGTTAAAGCATGACTGGAAGTTCCACGAGACACTCCACCATTCCTGATTCAGAACGCGTCCAGAGCATTTAAGAAATACGATTAAAAAATGAAAAATTAATAGAAAAATTTCACAAATTGTGCTCTATCACAGAATTAAGAGAGCGTGTGATGCTTTTTTAAGTCTTGCACTCTTCTTGTTTGAGTAACTCACTGTAACTCAGTCTTTCCTAATAGTGCACAGTCGTGCATCTTTTAATCTGTTCTGCAACAACTAGATTGTGCGCGTGCTGCTGCTCGTAAAGTCAAAACAAACACAAATTAACATCATACGGCAGTATGCAAATGAACAGCTGATCGAAAACACGTATAACGATACACTTCCGGTCTTGAAAACAACATTAAACAGCCACGATAAGAGCCATCCGATTATAATATCTCTAATAAAAATAATAACAACAACAACAACAATAATAATAATAATAATAATAATAATAATAATAATAATAATAATAATAATATATTAGTATAGATATTAATATTATAAAAAAACAAGTAGTACAAGGATAAAGACGAAATAAATAAATAAATACATAAATAAATGTAATAAAGGATATTTTAGAGCCAAATATTAACTGGTTGTTTAAGAAATACTTTCCACCTAATAAAAAAATAAATAAAAATAAGGTTTATTAAAAAGAGTAGGACATGCCTGGAGAAGTTGTACCTCTTGTAATGCTAAATTACAAGAGGTATTACAAGCTATATTTCTAAAACTTTATTTTTATTTTTATTTTATTTATTATTATTATTATTATTATTATTATTATTATTATTATTATTATTATTATTAAATAAATCAGGAAGACATTGGTTTAACACGGAATGCACATCTCAGATGATTCCAAGGTCTAACCAAAAAAGACCATGGTAGTACCATGGTAGTAGTTTTTGGAAATGTAATATGGCAAAAGTATTTTTTTTTATTTTTTTTTTAATGGACGTGTACCTGGGAGTCCATGTACGAACCTTTTTAAATGAAAATTATATTCATTCAGGATCATTGTATGCATCCCTAACCATCACTGTACCATGTTGCAGCCACAGCACTTATTTTGTATTGTGAAAGAGATTGTACTACAAAGAAGATCTATGTGTCAATTACTAGTTA
Organism: Moxostoma hubbsi; assembly: GCA_032164185.1. Lineage (NCBI taxonomy): Eukaryota > Metazoa > Chordata > Actinopteri > Cypriniformes > Catostomidae > Moxostoma > Moxostoma hubbsi. The sequence goes on from JAVLUX010000048.1 coordinate 15,897,071, forward strand.
TTTCCGATGCGTTCTAAAATAATATAATACAAATTATAACAACAACAAAAACATCAGCAATAATAATAATAATAATAATAATAATAATAATAAATACATTAAAGTAATAATATAACTACTTGTATTATTATTATTAGTAGTAATAGTATGTATGTTAATAATAATAATGATAATTATTATTATCACCTATATTTATAATAATAATACTAATAATGAATAAATCAATTTAATAATAAATTACTATATTTATTCAATTGCTACATTAATAATACCTGTTAAGTCTTTTAATAATTTCAGGACGACCGTTCACGTGTCTTTTATTTTGAAATTTCTCGCCGACGTCACAAAGTCGTGTCGTCATCAGTAGAAGTAGTCCGTAGCAAACGGCGTGTCAGAGCCTTCACATGTCAAATGTGCTTTTAATGTCGTGAGAAAGAAACGATACTGTAAGATGGTTGTTAGAAAAGGAAAAATCTACAGCGGGGAACAGGCAAACGCTGTATGCCAGTAAAAATACTTAAACATGTCAATGTGTTCCTCTTCTGTATGGATACACGCTCACTGTCCCCCATAAACACGAGGCTAATTGGTCAAACAATAACGCTTACACATTTTCTTAAGTGGTGAATTTATTTACAGCTATATGCTTAAGTGTCATGTTCCTGTAGTGTGAAAACAGTGAGGAAAAACGAATAGGCCTACCCTGTCCGTTGGACCCTAAACATTAATAAAACCACTTTTCAACCTAGTTTGCTGGGCTAATGAGAATAACATTATGGTTAATAGTAGGGTATGCATTTTAATTGTAGATAATTAGTAAAGTCCCCTGGCTTTTAAACTGGGAGTTGTGCCAGAGTTAAAAAGATACATAAATACTATTAAAAAAAAAGTATTTTGAAAATTATTGGCGTGAAAATCCCAAGAGATCAGCTGTTACAGAAATACTCAAACCAGCCCATGGAGAGCCGCTGTGGTGAAGGCATTCTCTGTGGATATATTTGCTCTGTAGGCGTATTGGTGCTGGTCCAGGGTGGATTTGATGTGCTTTAAAAGCAGTCTTTCAAAGCACTTTGCTGTGATGGCCGTGAGAGGCAACTGGTGTTGGTCTGTTTTGGCACTGGTATAATTATGGCTGATTTCAGACAGGCAGTTTCAATGTGCTGCGAGTTTATGACAGATACTGTAGGCCTATAGGATAAAAACAGTTATGCTGAGTAATCCCATTGTCATGAGGACAAACAGGTATTTTAACAATAAATAACGCAGAATACGATTTCATAATATTAATAGAAACGTGTAGATGTTAATCACGCATCAGTGATTAACACATTGGCTGAATGAGTCTGTCAGACTGAATTAAAGGTTACTGATCATCATTGGTGAATTTGTACTGTATTCTCTTTCCCCAGGTCTGCACACCAAAGTTGTTGAAAACATACTTTCACATTCTGCTCTAGATGAGCCTTTAAATGATCCAAAGTATGGAGATTCTGCCTTTAAACACCTCAAGCAACAGGTAGCATGCTGCAGAGCTACCAAACTACACATACACCTTCATACAGTTCAAGAAATGCCTTAATATCCTGTTTAACAGGCCTCAATTCTTGGAAACATGGAAGCTTTGGAACTGCTCATCCCAAACAGATGTTATATAGAATTTGGTGCTGGGAAAGGAAAATTGTCCCATTGGATTCACATTGCTCTCAAAGCAGTAGAAAATAATATTTGTTTTACTTGTGGAAAGGTCCAGTGCTTGGTTTAAGGTGTGAAGTCATTCACATAAAGCTGATCCTTCCCTCAAATAAAACTTTTTCTGGAAATAAGATGGCAAACACAAAAATTCAGACTCAATGTTCGATAGGCTGCAAGTTGATATTCAGAACCTGGATTTAAGTGAGTGAGCTTCTTGTTTTTCTTCTTTTTAATCCCCTTTTCTGCCAATTTGGAATACCCAATTCCCACATCTTAGTAGGTCCTCGTGGTGGCGCTGTTACTCGCCTCAATCTGGATGGTGGAGGACAAGTCTCAGTTGCCTCCACTTTTGAGACATCTCATTGTTTTGTTAATCTTGAAGTATTACACAAGCAGAGACGTGTCATATGAGAACGTGTTACTAACTGCCGTTGCTACAACCAGTCAGAACAGGGATGTATTTGAACTGCCTTCTTAAAACAATCAGGTTGCATAGACAAGGCAAAGCACATAATAGCCAGCAGTGCTCTGCAGAACATGTATGATCCTTTTTATTTGATCAATGTTTATGGATTTATTTTATTTTAACCCATTCACAAACATTAGTTATGACAAACAAGCAGAAGCACAAAGCAGGAAAGTCAAATCCAACCAACTGCACAGAGAACAAAACATTTTCTAAGTCCATTTAAAAGACAAGAGAAGCACAGAGGACTCTTCACAGGGCGTGTGGGACAACACTTGGCTCGATGAACCAGAAGATCAGGCCAAGCCCTTTGAAGGCAGACGAGCAGAAAGTAGCCAGCAAGCAAGTCACAAAGACGATGCTATCTCTGGCACAGCATCCAACATCACATTTATTACTGACATGAAAGTTTGGGATCCTGAAATACATATTTAATGCAAAAGTTGGTCAGTAACATGGTCTGAATACTTCAGTTCTAGTTCTGTTTTATTTATGCAATTGTTTATATTAAAGTTCTACCAGTTGTGTGCACAGTACATATTGAGTACAGCATAACCTCTTTTCCGGGACTCTTGGATGTAGTAGTGCATGAACTCGCGACCGAACATCTCCCTGTCGTTATCTTCTTCAGCCACATCCTCTTTTAAATCGGGCAGTGTGACGTCGTACGTCAAAGGATTGTCTCGGAAATTCACAAACCTTCCAAAAGAGCATTTTAAGCTTAGTAATCCCATCAATAATCGTAATATTGTAAAAACTGTCAAATCCTTCTTATTGTTGCACGTCCTTGCGACAAAAAAAGCCTAGGTGCAGCTCAATGCATATAAAAGAACCCAGGTGTCTCGTGATGCACGTTTAAAAGTTGACATTACTTTTAACCTAAAGGCCAAAGTATAGTTTGGTTTTCCGTGTGTCGCTACAACTTGTGCACAGTGTGCGTTATGCAAATTTCATCATCAGCACAGTATGCCAGACACTTGTAGACCAGTTTTTCTAGACACACAAATAGTCTTCATCTTTGAGCTTTGTTGGCGCACGTGCCTGTTGTTGACTACTAAAGAGTATCAAAAAGCAGTAGTTGCATCAAATGCGTCAAAAGAGTATACTTTGGAAGGCTTAATGCTCGACCGTGCACGAAAGGTAATGGCACGGACAAAACGGAGTATACCCAAGCCTTGACCTGGTGTCTAAAAAAACATGGCGCTTCTGTGCGAGACACTGAAATAACATTGAGGTACAGCGGTAAAAGGCATCCGTGTAGCGCATGTACAGTGGCAAGAAAAAGTATGTTAACCCCAGTGGAGCAGATAGGATTTTTTAACTGGGGGGGACGAAGCTGTCAGCAAATGAGTTACTTTGGGTAATTTGGGCTAATTATTTGAAATCATGGATAAACAACAATGAACAAAGGTAAACAAAGGCCTACCTGATCACCACTAGCAATGCATGATCAGACTGTTATTTGACTAATATGCCAATCACCCACCAAAACTTCATCGGGTCACTATGAAACTGGGGGGGTCATGTCCCCCCCGTCCCTAGTGCCATCTGCGCCCTTGGTTAACATTTGGAATAACTTGCACATGTACATTACTGTGCCAATGACGAAACTGTGCCGAAGTCACTCCTATGTAATTATTGTTTTGCTTTTGCAAAGCTTCTTATTGGTTGTGCTTGAGACATATGTAATGCATTTCAAATCATAGATGGAACTACTTACCTGAGGTTACTCATGCCCTCCATAAGCGGAGGAATGTCTCGTAGTTTATTTTTGCTAAGAACTAGAGTATCCAGGCTTTGCATGCGGCTGATATTGTCTGGCAGGTATTCTAGTTCATTTCTTGGGAGCCACAGGGTGTGCAGTTTCTCCATTCTAGATCAAAACATGGACAGAAACAGGCGTTGGATCCACGACCAAATCAGTTTTTTTTTTTTTTAAATCAGTGTGACCTGTAGTTGGTGTAGAACTGTACCTGTGAATGTCATCTGGCAAACTTTCCAACCTGTTGCTTCCCATGTCTAGCCACTCCAGTGAAGGAAGGTTGACCACACAGTCTGGAATGGTGGTGAACTGGTTCATGGAGAGGTCCAGGTGATACAACTTCTTTAGATTGCTGAGCTAAGGAAATACATTTGTTGATTTTTCTAATTTGTTGAAATTCGTGGTGTATTAAATATAGATGTTTAATGATACCTGGACTGGCAGCTCATCTAAATCTTGATTCATTGCCAATTCCAGTTTTTCTAGATTTTCACAGTGGCCGATATCCTCTGGTACAAAACACACTCTGTTATAGCTCAACAACAGTTCCCGTAACCTTGTTAGTTTACCTGTTAGTTATAAGAGAATGTCTGTAAGTTACTATAACATGAAGCTTATTTTAAAAAGGTCAGGCTGAATAGTTTGTGTAGATGCCTCCCATTTTTTACAAACCAATCTCTTTGGGAATCTCTGTGACTGAGTTACGAGACAAGTCCAAGACTATGAGATTCTCAAAGCTTGAGATGAATCGTGGAATTTTCTGAAGTCCTGTTCGGTGTAATTGCCATTCTTGGATGTGGGTGAGCTGGACTAGAGCTGCGGGAAGAGTCTGCGCAAGAGACAAGAAGGCAACAGTGAGCACCAAATGCTCAATAAAAAAAAAAGTACAATAGTGATAATAGATCATTGCCATTGACCAGAAGTGTTGGCTCTTTCATGTGTATGTTCCAGAATCTAGACCAGTCCCAAGTCCTTGCGGTTCTCCTTTGGGCCTACAATCTGTAAAATGGCTTATATTGGGTGCATAGTGGCTACAAATGGAGCACTTGCGAACACCCTAAAATGATTGAAACCTAAAATGACAAATGGGACGCTCTACGATCTTACGCACGTCAAGGGATGCGCATAAATGAAAGTCATGACACGTCAAGTCCACATCAAGAGCATTTGGTACAGGGTCTGTGTCTGTATTATAATGCCCACAATGCACCCTCCTCTAGATATCAGCATAATTTACTGAAACACCCAAATCGGTCAATCAGTAACTTCAATGTAAATTTGTTAAACTCACAAAGTACAAATCACACAGCTATGTACCTTCCACTCCTCCTTTTCAATCCGAAAGATAACACGTCCTTCCTCGATCACCACTTTTTCCTTTAACTTGGCCAAAGTGATACGATCCTCCCAGGCACCTGTCAGCCTGCATCAAAGATATTGAAATAATAAAAACTACTTTCTACATGTAATGGTCTGCACTTATATAGCGCTTTTTCTTACCTCAGAGGTTACCAAAGTGTTTTACACTGTGTTCCAATCACCCATTCACACACACACACACACACTCATATACCAATGACGGCAGAGCTGCCATGCAAGGTGCTAGCCTGCCATTGGGAGCAACTTGGGGTTCAGTGTCTTGCCCAAGGACACTTCGGCACGTGGAGTCGTGTGGACTGGGAATCGAACCGCCAACCCTGTGAACCCGCTCTACCAACTGAGCCAATGCTACCAAATGAAGTGCTTTAAAACAGTGGTTCTTAAGTTCTCAACTGGTTTCACCTCGGACAATCATAAGCTGCTCTCCGGCCAAACGATTCTGAACACGGTACCGTTAAAGTAGCATTTCCTCTTGAGCACAGTTTGGCATGGCTCAATTACAAACCGTTCTCGGTACGGTTAACTAACCGTACCCATTCTCAACTAACCGTACCCATTCTCAACTAACCGTACCCATTCTCAACTGTTCTGGTGGAATGTCTTTAGTACTTGGCAACTCACGATTGTCAATTTGCTAATGCCAGGGTAACTTGTAACACAGTTGTTTTTAGCCTGTAAAGTTAGCTAATATTTGGGTGAAGTTAATAAAAAATTGTGTATGTTTATTGTGTCTTCATGATTGTATGATGATGGTTTAACTAGTATTGTAGCCTACATTTATTTTTCAACACACCTTTTTTATCAGGGAAGTAGATTACCAGCTCATTAAAACTCAAAAAGCATCAGTATGTTGTCATTTTAGTATTTTAATAAAATACCTATATAATATTTTGTCAATAAACATTCTTTTAAGCTAGATTGGGAACTTTTACCTTTCTGCATGTTCGTGTCAGGTGGCATACACAAGCCCTTCGAAAATTATGGTAAACCTCCATTTCTCTTTGTTTTCCTTTTTGCGACATGGGCCGTGTCTTTCCTTAGTATTAGCAGAGTAAAACCAGAGAAAAAAAACAGTCCTAAAAACTGGAACATGCGATCATCCTCCATAGTGCACTCGCACCAATGTTTACCTCTCACGCGGTTGAGAACAGATGGATTTGTTGCGTACTGTACATTCTCCTGATTTCAATGCACCACAGTGCAAAAAGAAACCGTAACCATGCCAACTGGCCCAGATTGTAATGGTACAGTTTTGCAAGGAGAACTGTTTGGCCCGATGGTGGAAAAGCGGCTATAGTTTCATGACAAATCTAATTTGTACAAAATGGCGAAATTGTAATGTATCGTACGACTTGGCTCATCCGAAAAGGTATGATTTTTATCTCCATATATACCAACTAATTAACAAACAGAATATCAAATCGATACAATTCTGCCATTAAATTATTACTAACCTCCAATCCAACTCTTTAAGAAAGTAAAGGTCAGTAAACTAATCTGATTACTAATTCCTTATTTATTTATGACTGATATCTATGTCAATAACCTGTAATATGCTTCCCTCGTCTTGCTCCAAAACCTTATGTGTTATTTATCTGTGGTATGAAATAAGAAGTTCATGGTTAGGTTTAGAGTTTGGGTAAGAGTTTCGATTTAATGGTTAGGTTGGGGTTTGGGGTGAAACAAAGAAAAATGGTTTCATAATGGTTTAATGTTTTTTTTTCACAACAAAAATCTAAATAAAATTGTTAGTTTATTTTTCTCTGTGGGAGTAAAAGTCGTACGTTTTTGTACGAGCAAACTCGTACCCAATTTCACCATCTCATTTTACAACTTGTCATGAGAACTGGTTGTTCAGGACCAAGATTTCACTTTGGACATCAAAAGGAAACTCAACAGAATACCAAACCCTTCATCAATATTAATGTAGTCTGGGCTGAATCGTTTGGAGTTTGATTTGACGCACTGCCTTCAACATCAACAACAAACGAAATGGGAGTCTTATTTTTTTGATATTGTAACAATGCACAATTGTATGATAAGTTGTATTTTATTATGTAAATTTAGCATTGTTTTCCCCCTGAGAACAGTTGCTTTAATAAGGGCATTATCTACCCATGGGATACATGACAGCAGTGCACATACCTACCCACCGCTCCCCTGTCTCTCAGATCTCTCTCTTTCTTCAGTTCATCCTTGCTTTTCTTTATTCTGGTTTCCCACAGTGCCTTGATAGAGTTCACCGTCCCGCAGCAGACAGCCAACCCCGTCATGATGACAAACAGACCCCAAATCTCCCCTCTCACACAGTGTGCTAGGGCAGCAAACTAACTGTAATACACTCAAAACAATGCATGCACAGTAACACTAGTGGCAACACATTTTTGTTGTTCGACTGTTATACACAAATCCTAATATTATAGTCTATCAATAGACGTTAAGACAACTTTGAGAAGGTAAAAGAATGGTATGAATTAGCTTGTGCTTACCGCGCTCATTGGTTCAAATTGTCCTTCCAGCCCCTAACATGTTTTTACCAGGTTAGAACCCATTTGTGTTGAATTCGTTGTGTTGCATTCATACACCAATGCTGTAATTCAGTAAGTGTGATGTGTTGAAGGAATTTACTTTGAAATAATTATCCGGACAGTGTTTGTCATTGGTTTTCCTTCTAGAACCGAAACTCCGGCCAGATTCTAAATTTAACCAGTGACAACACTGAGAATAGAGTGGTCACATGTTAAAGTTGGCATAAGAACAGCTGTCCCCTTTCGCATAACTCACTGCTCCAGACATGCTTTTAAGAATAGAGGAGCAATATTAACCTGATTAACAATGAGGCTTTGGACAATTATATTCTGTGACAGTGGTGGCAGCTGTAGTAGTTTTTAAATTCACAATTTTTGTCTTTTATTAGGCTAAATTCTTCAATTAATAATTTTAATCTCACTTCACTTACTGTATTTATGAAATATGTAGTACATTTTTAAGGTTGTTTACTGTGAAATGCTATTTTACTATCCTTTTGATAAAGGAAAAATCATATTTCATTTGTGTACATGCATATGACAACACACATTTGAAGGTTTTTAATAAGGGATAATAAGGGAAATACAAGACCACATAATCTTAAATGCACATCTAACATACAGCCTAATAATGCACTTAAAAACACTTAAAAAAGAGAGTGAAAACTTAAATGTAAAGGCTGTTTCACAACAACAACAACAACAAAAATTAAATGAGGAAGATTTTGAATAGAAACAGTCGATTTCTATGGAGCCTTTCACACAGAGCGCGAACATTTGCGAGCGGACAAGGAAATAACTGTGGTTGCATAATCAGTGACAAACTTGATTCAGAGGTTGCATCCCCCCACCAATTACTGTCCAGTAAGTCAAAGTATAGTGTTTGGGATTAAAAGCCCCCCGTAGCTGAGATTAGTTTGTTTATAGAATACTTGAGATGTAATAAAAATGCCAAATGCTTTTGAATTTTTTTTTCTTCTAAAATTGTTATTTTGAGAAAGCATCATCTTAATTTGTTACTCAAAAAGCATCTTGCTGTCTTAATTATTATTATTTTTTTTTATTTTTTTTTGCATTATTTGAAAAATTGTGCCTTATAACTATTGGCCTAGTATCTACATGATTTACCTTTACCTCAAGTGAGGGGTTAAAGGCTCCCTCACCACCTTTTTTTTTTTTTTTTTTTTTTTTTTTACTGAATTTTACTCTAAACAACCTTCCTTTTATTATTTATTTTCACACAAACTGTTCCTCCAACAACATTCAATAAAAATAAATTAGATTTTTTTTGACTTTGACACATTTTGTGATCAGAAAAAAAAGCTACATTTCCTTAATGGGTGTCTTTAGCGTTGTTGTACAGTACTATACCTGGAATGTATTCCCATTGGTGTGTGGTAAATGTAATTGTGTTTTGTCAAACCAAAGATACATTTTCAGCCATGGCTGGACAATAAGCTAAACTAAACTAAACAAAAAATTCCTGTTGACTGTATTACATCTTGTAAAGCTGAAAACAACTTGCATCGCAACTTGCTTTTGGCGCCCCTCTGTGGACATTTCACCTGGAAAGTGGAGCTCATACTTGCCTATACACCCAACAACACTTACTGCTTTGGCCATTGGGGGCAGTGTTTTCAATTTCAAGCAAAAGACCGATTTTAGCTAAAGAAAAGTCAACCTACTGTTTCCGAAATCACTGTGAGATCAGTCTGTGAAAGGCTTCATAGGGAGCAAATGTTTATATTCAAAATCTTCCTCATGGCGAGAAATAGTGACGAAAATTTATGTTTGGTATGATATTGCCTTAATCACAGATCAGAGCCTACGTTTATGTCATTGGCTCTAAAATCCTTAGATTTATGAAATACACTTAAATATAATAATCCCGAGTACTTTTAAAATCGTTGTATCTTTTACTCTTTATAAACTGCAAACAGAATGCAAAAAGCAAATAAAGATCTGTTTTTATAAATATATTCAGTGAATGTGTCTGCAGTTGGGCTCCATACGGCTCTGCTTGCACAATTAACCACCGAGTCCTTCAGCTGGCCAATGGCCACGTAACAAATCAGTTTATATCGATCATACAGTAACTTCCTCGTAGCCTTTGTAATGCAATCAGACAGCGCTTTAGAGATTGCAGCGCATGCGCAGCTGTATTCCACTGTCTCGAGGTGCGCATCTACAAGTTGCTTGATTAATTCACGCGCTCGTTCGGTGGAGAAGTGTCTGTCCGGGACGGTCTGATAATGGATGAGCTGTTCCTTTCTGTCTGAAATCTCCGGGATTAATTTTTGGCTCTTCAGTTCCTTCGTCATCCCGTTTGAGCTGCGTGTGGGAATCAGTGATGTGCTGGTTTTTCGCTGTGCGTCTTCCTTGGGTATTTTCCTCTTGGTGTTCGTTTCGTGGGTTCGCTTCCACTGTCTCTCGTCTTTCTTATGTAATTAGAAAGAAACGTTTAGTTGTCCAGAGGGGACCACACAAGGTTAAATGAAGTGGTCATTGGGGGGGGGGGGGACCCCCTCAGGACCCCTCCGGCCATGTCAGTTCAAACACTGGATTAAATAAATTTGTCTGCTAATTATACTAATAGGCCAACCACTACTACAAATATAAATATACTTTTTTTTATTTATTTATTTAAAGTAGGCTAAATGCAAAAATAATTGTTACTCTACTAATACTCCTTTTGGCATTTATTTTTTTGTTTTGTGTTAAAAATAAATAAGATCAAATACAGATATACTACTTTTTCTTTTACCTTTTTAAAAAATATCGTCAGATGAAAATGACTAAATTAACTAAAATTAATTTATAATGTCAATGAAAATAAACCACAACAAAAAAACATGAATTAAATCAAGGTTTTCTGTTTCTCCAGATTGCGCATTTTCAAAATAATAAAAAAAAAATAATGTATTAAATTGTGCTTTTTTTTTTTTTTTTTTTAGTTGCACCAAATTGTAAAGTATAAAAATATCCATGGAAACATTTTAATTTTTAATTCCGGTTTTTATTACATTTATTCCTAGAACTGAGATGTTCTGCTATATTATGACATTAAATTCTTACCTGCATGTTCGTATACACGTCAATAGTTAAAACCCCATTTACTGTAGTTTGTGTTAAATTGATGTGGCAAAGGCAACAGTCTAAAACTCTGATCCGGCTTGAGAATGAGATACAAGGCTCCACCTCGCACTGACTATTTAACCTTTCTAAGGATCATAAATCCTAAAAGGTTTCTAAAGCAGGGCTGCTCAGCCCTGTTCAGCCTTCAGGATTCCCACAGTAAATGTCTTTGACTTTTCCAGCAGTTTATTTACTGGATAAGAACTAAAGTATACTTTATAGAGGCTGCACCCGCAAAGAGCTATTTCTGACTGCTAAAATATAGCTGATGACCTTTAAAAATTTCCAGGTTTTCCATTAATGTGGGAACTCTGTCACCAGGAGCAGCATTAGAGCTGGAACATGAAAGTCGAAATTGATAGTTTACCGTTTAAAGTAATGGTCTTTGAATGATTTCTAAAATATATAATTTATTAAAATATTCTCTTCAAAATTCACAAGCTCAAAAGGCCCTAAAAGCAGCACCCATTTTTCATTAATAGTGGTTGAACGTCACCGTTTCAAAACTTGTGTCCATGTGTACAATCATCACACCAGAGAAGATGAGATTACATCAGTTTAAAGGATTATAAATCAATGTTCATGGGTTAGTGTTCATATCGCTACATTTATAAGTTCATTTTCTCTACCACTCTGAAATTCATTCTGAAATTCATAATACGTTCTGGTAGATGTAACAGCCTACATCAGTAAGGCAACAACAGGAGACAACTTTAAACCTTAACAGTACACGCAAAGGAAACAAATCAAAACAACAGTCGGAAACAATGTGCACGTTCATCTCATAATGGAAGGAGTGGCTCAGATGACATGAGCTCTTCGCTGGAGTACAAATCTGTAGTGTCTGGACATGACATCACCAGTCACTACAGACAGTGGGTTTGCATGGCTAGATGCGTTTGAGGACTGTGTGGTCTTTATTTTAAATCCAGCACCATGGTGGCAGGGTTCTCCAGGTAAGATTTCCACATGTTGGAGAAACGACACATGGTGGCTCCATCGATGATTCGATGGTCGGCAGACCAGCTGACGTTCATGATATGTGCTTTCATTACCTCGTCTTTGTGGTTGAACCGAGGTAGCACCTGAGATCACAGGAAAGAACACGTTACTTCATAATTCAATGCAAATACTATTTTCGACATAGAATTCCTAATATTGCAGACTAGAGGCAGACCGATTAAGTTATTAACAGATTAATCGCTATTAATTGGCCTTTTCCACCACCTTCATTATCTGATTCTGCAAATTCCACAATCGGTCAACCTCTATTGCAGACTTCATAGCTTTACAAACCTGAATCTTCCCAAGAGCACCAATAGCAACCTCGGGAGGTAATATAACCGGCTTTGCATAGGTTCCACCAATCTGTTCAGAAGCACGAGAAGGAAACAATAATATAAATCTTGTTTCAAGGTGAGTGATAATTTACCATCCGGAATTCCTTACATCATATATGATTTCTGGACAATTAGCACAAAGCTGTGGTCTTCCTGTAGCTCTCAACTCACCGATCCTATGTTTGACAGAGTGAATGTTCCCCCCGTGAGGTCGGCGGTCCCCAACTGGCCCGACACACCCAACGTCTGCAGACGGTTGAGCTCAATGGCGATTTCAAAGACGCTGAGCATCTGTACGTTCTTCACGTTAGGAACTAAAAGACCTTGACTGGTGTCCATCGCCAGTCCAATGTTATGAGCAGCCTTATGGAGGAAGAAACCCAATTAGATCAATGATCTAATTGAATAATACACCAACAAAATGTTTTCACCACATGAAACGTTACCTTATAGGTGATGTTTGTGCAGTTTTCATCCACAGAGGCATTAAGAATGGGGAAGTGGAGGAGCCCAAGTGATGCTGCCTGTTCATAGAAGGAGATAACGTCGATATCAGTTCTCTTGTATGCCACAGACTTGGAAAAGGCAGGCCAATCTATAGCTAGAGGAAATGTGTGCATACCTTGATGAAGAACGGCATGTAGCTGAGCTTCACACCTCGAGACTCTGACAATCCCTTCAGCTCGGAGCGCAATCGAATCAACTGTGTCAGATCCACTTCATCACAGTAACCAAAGTGTGGGATCTTCAGGGCTGCTGACATAGTCTTAACCATTGCTTTCTGAAAGCCTGTTTAGAAATGAAAATTTCTACATCAAACACAAACTTGCGTAAATGGCGAAAAAACGTATTACTCTGTATGAATCAGTGTGGTTCAAAATTGGTTTGAAACAGGGTTAAACGATGGTCAAATTATTATTAGCCATTAGTAATTTATTTCTTTATTCATTTCTTAACTTACTATGCAGTCCTCAAGCCTTTATTTTGGCAGAAGAATTTAAGAAAATTAAGAAAACTGAAGCTGAAGTTTCTGTTGTTTGTAGTCGAGTTGACAACAGCCTTTTAATCCAGTGAAATGCCCTCATCTGACTTGCGGTCCACAAAAACCCACGACCATAGGCTTATTTTAAATTTCTTTAGTAAATGGTAGTGGCCAAACATAAAGGTGTGTGAAATAACACAAATGTGCAATTAAAGTAATTCTGGGGCACTTTAAATATGATGTTGTTACGTTACCATTACATAATGTTATAACGTTATCATGTTAGCATGTTAGCTCACCGAATGGAACTCCGAGTACAGCAGTCACTCAGGGCACCAGATAGACATGAGCCTGGTATATACATCATATATTTATTATATACTTTCGTATAAATTAACATTAATTAACACTGTGAAGAGGTGCTGTTCCTTGTTAGATCACAATAACTATATAATCAATAAATTGACATTAGCCAAGATTAATAAATGCTATAAAAAAAAGTGTTATTGATTTTTAGTTCATGCTAACTAATGTTAACAAATGCAGCCTTAGTGTAAAGTGTTACCATTTAATTAAATAGCATTCCTCACAATTTGATAATCGCACTGGGTCATATCGCGATTGCGATTAATCGCTCAGCCTTAGTTTGAAAGCAATAATGATGATGCAAATGTACCGCACTTCAGAACCAAATAATACGGAGTGAAAAAAAAAAGGTGCAATCAAACTCTGGTTTGGACCAAGCCATTAAACAAAGTGTGAAAACAGCCTTAATGCATTTATACCTTTTACAGGCTCAGTGTGGTCTTTGCCTGTGAACACAGGTTTATGGATAACAGGAGTGGGAATACTGGGTGGAGCTGTCTTCTCTTTTGGTTTTGGAGCTGAAGGTACAGCGGAAGCAGGAGGAGGAGGTTGAATCTCCTGGAATGGGGTGGGGGGTAAAATGGCCCCTGTCTGTCTTGCTATAAAGTTGAGGATGTCCTCTTTGAGAATACGACTATCCTTTCCAGTGCCGATGACTTCACTTAGTTTAATCTGGGAGGAAAATGACGAGTAGGATTATTTCAGTGAATGTGTTCAAACCACTAGTAAAAATTAGCTTTAGATTTGATTATGAAGTTAAACAATTAACATGCACACTAATATGCAGATAACTCCCAGAAATCATCTTTTTAAAAAAAAAAAAAAAAAATCAGACAATGTAAAAATACTGCATTTACATTATATTTACATTTACAAATACTGATTTTAAAGCATCAGGTCATTCACAACTTTTGATGTCAAAATGTAAACAGTCATGCGCACATTGAATAAGCCAGTAAAAATGCCAGTAAATGTGTTTACATACATTGTGAAATCAGGGTAATGGGCAAAAATCTACCCATGTAGATCTACCCAATATAGTGCCTATAGTATATACATTTGATAGTATTTACTTTAAATATTATACACACTCTTTGGAAACAAACAGCCTTTATATAAAATGTGTGAGTTACAAAACTGAGGGGAAAAAAATGAAAACATTTTACTGCAGTAAATGTGTAAACACTCTTCTTTATTTAACTTGACTAGATTGGTTTTGTTACCCTCTCTGCCCTTGTGACCATGACAACAACACAAACATCTTAGACTATGTGCGGCTGCCATGCTAGCAATTACTTTCCTAACACTCTCCAACGAGGAGCTACAACCACCTTTAGAAAAAAAAGCTATTGCTAACATTAACATCTACCTTGACATGATTTAATGAGGCTAGTGCATAGCCTAGCAACGTCTAATCATTTGCAGGAGTTTATGACCCCTGGTCACAATAGCCAGAGCACAAGCCCCACTGATTCTGACGCCATGCTCTGTTTGATTTCAGGCAGAATCTCTGTGACAATCTTCTTCTTATTTTCAAATCAAGACTTAATAAAAAAATTAACCCACAATGATTATTGTAACTGGATGTTGGAAGAATACATGAAACATTAACATATTTAACTTCCATAATACGACATTTTACTGAGTGAAGAAGGATATTAATCAGGAAACAATGAAGGGTGGGTTTTGATGTATGAAGTATATAAATAAAATATTTTGTATGTATGTATGTATATAAATATATATATTTCCCGACATCAGGTTTAATGAGTAATATTGTAATAATTCACAAGATAAGTTGAAGAAACATTGTACAAAATATGCTGACGGGTCATGCTACCATACAGTTGCATTTTTCTTTGCATGCACTTGCTTAAAATTAGAACATCTAATTACCCCCAAGAGGAACAACAACAAAAAAAATTCCAATAAATTACAGTTCCAAAAAGATATTATCAGCACCGATTAATCGGTCTACTTCTAATTTATAGACCGGCAGACAACAAAATCTCAAGCTTGTGATTGAAAAACAAGCTTGTGATTTTTAAAGTGCTAACACAAGTTAATTTAATTTTTATAAGTTTTAGCTATAGGTCATGACATTTACTAATATATTCAATTGTGTGATACTATACATCAGTCAGCATTATATCGGTCATCCTGCACTCTACATATCGGCATCAGCCACTAAAAATCCCATATTGGTCGATCACTAATAGAGAGCACAAAAGATTATATTATATTATATTATATTATATTATTTATATATATATATATATATACACTACCGTTCAAAAGTTTGGGGTCACCCAAACAATTTTGTGTTTTCCTGAAAAGTCACACTTATTCACCAGCATACGTTGTGAAATGAATAGAAAATAGAGTCAAGACATTGACAAGGTTAGAAATAATGATTTGTATTTGAAATAAGATTTTTTTTACATCAAACTTTGCTTTCGTCAAAGAATCCTCCATTTGCAGCAATTACAGCATTGCAGACCTTTGGCATTCTAGCTGTTAATTTGTTGAGGTAATCTGGAGAAATTGCACCCCACGCTTCCAGAAGCAGCTCCCACAAGTTGGATTGGTTGGATGGGCACTTCTTGCGTACCATACGGTCAAGCTGCTCCCACAACAGCTCAATGGGGTTCAGATCTGGTGACTGCGCTGGCCACTCCATTACCGATAGAATACCAGCTGCCTGCTTCTGCTCTAAATAGTTCTTGCACAATTTGGAGGTGTGTTTAGGGTCATTGTCCTGTTGTAGGATGAAATTGGCTCCAATCAAGCGCTGTCCACTGGGTATGGCATGGCGTTGCAAAATGGAGTGATAGCCTTCCTTATTCAGAATCCCTTTTACCCTGTACAAATCTCCCACCTTACCAGCACCAAAGCAACCCCAGACCATTATATTACCTCCACCATGCTTAACAGATGGCGTCAGGCATTCTTCCAGCATCTTTTCATTTGTTCTGCGTCTCACAAACGTTCTTCTTTGTGATCCAAACACCTCAAACTTGGATTCATCTGTCCACAACACTTTTTTCCAGTCTTCCTCTGTCCAATGTCTGTGTTCTTTTGCCCATCTTAATCTTTTTCTTTTATTGGCCAGTCTCAGATATGGCTATTTCTTTGCCACTCTGCCCTGAAGCCCAGAATCCCGCAGCCGCCTCTTCACTGTACATGTTGACACTGGTGTTTTGCGGGTACTATTTAATGAAGATGCCAGTTGGGGACCTGTGAGGCGTCTGTTTCTCAAACTAGAGACTCTAATGTACTTATCTTCTTGCTCAGTTGTGCAACGCGGCCTCCCACTTCTTTTTCTACTCTGGTTAGAGCCTGTTTGTGCTGTCCTCTGAAGGGAGTAGTACACACCGTTGTAGGAAATCTTCAATTTCTTAGCAATGTCTCGCATGGAATAGCCTTCATTTCTAAGGACAAGAATAGACTGTCGAGTTTCAGATGAAAGTTCTCTTTTTCTGGCCATTTTGAGCGTTTAATTGACCCCACAAATGTGATGCTCCAGAAACTCAATCTGCTCAAAGGAAGGTCAGTTTTGTAGCTTCTGTAACGACCTAAACTGTTTTCAGATGTGTGAACATGATTGCACAAGGGTTTTCTAATCATCAATTAGCCTTCTGAGCCAATGAGCAAACACATTGTACCATTAGAACACTGGAGTGATAGTTGCTGGAAATGGGCCTCTATACACCTATGTACATATTGCACCAAAAACCAGACATTTGCAGCTAGAATAGTCATTTACCACATTAGCAATGTATAGAGTGTATTTCTTCAAAGTTAAGACTAGTTTAAAGTTGTCTTCATTGAAAAGTACAGTGCTTTTCCTTCAAAAATAAGGACATTTCAATGTGACCCCAAACTTTTGAACGGTAGTGTATATATATATATATATATATACACACACACATATATACACACACACATTTCTTTCTTCTTGCATTCCGGGTCATCTCGCACGCTGTTGAATGCTCAGCCCTATTAAGTACACTGCCGGCCAAAATTTTAATAATGTACAGATTTTGCTGTTTCAGAAGGAAATTGGTACTTTAATTCACCAAAGTGGCATTCAGCTGATATCAGAGTATAGTCAGGACATTACTGATGTAAAAAAACAGCATCATCACTATTTGAAAAAAATCTTTTTTGATTAAATCTAGACAGGCCCAATTTCCAGAAGCCATCACTTCAACACCTTATCCTTGAGTAATCTGTAATGCTAAATTGATAATTTGGTACAAGAAAATCACTTGCAATTATATCAAACACAGTTGAAAGATATTTGGTTTGTTAAATGAAGCTTAACATTGTCTTTGTGTTTGTTTTTGAGTTGCCACAGTATGCAATAGACTGGCATGTCTTGGTCAATATTAGGTAAAAATGTCAAAAAAAAAAAAATGAACAGATTTCTCTAGAAACTCATCAGTCAATCATTGTTTTGAGGAATGAAGGCTATACAATGCTATAAACTGCCAAAAAACTGAAGATTTCATGCAAAGGTGCACACTACAGTCTTCAAAGACAAAGGACAACTGACTCTAACAAGCACAGAAAGAGATGTGGAGGACCAGATGTACAACTAAACAAGAGGATAAGTACATCAGAGTCTCTAGTTTGAGAAATAGACGCCTCACATGTCCTCCACTGACAGCTTCATTGAATTCTACCCGCTTAACACCAGTTTCATGTACAACAGTAAAGAGAAGACTCAGGGGTGCAGGCCTTATGGGAAGAATTGCAAAGAAAAGACACTTTTGAAACAGAAAAGAAATGGTTTGAGTGGGCAAAGAAACACAGACATTGGATAACAGATAATTGGAAAAGAGTGTTATGGATCTTAACCCCACTGAGCTTTTGTGGGATCAGCTAGACTGTAAGGTGAATGAGAAGTGCCCGACAAACAGTCACATCTATGGCAAGTGCAACGGGAAGTGTGCGGTGAAATGTCACCTGAGTATCTGGATAAACTGACAGCTAGAATGCCAAGAATCTGCAAAGCTGTCATTGCTGCACATGGAGGATTTTTAATGAGAACTCTTTGAAGTAGTTCTTGAAGAATTTTAAAGTAGAATTTTTCTTCAAATTGTAATAGTAATTTTTCATGTTATTAATGTCCGGACAATATATTGTGATCAGTTAAATTCCACTTTGGTGATTAAAAGGATCAATTTCTTTCCATAAGAGCAAAATCTGTACATTATTCGAAACATTTGGCCACCAGTGTATTCTCTTTTGACCACGATCAAACGCGTTCGAAACATACGCACTACAACTATTGTGTAATACCAAAGTCTTTCTGGCAAGTCAGTCCACTGGCGGCCATCTTTGGAACACTCCCGGAAAAGTTATTTCAAGTCAAGACAGTGAAGCTCCTATCTACTTAAATGGGGAAAGACCAAAATAGTTGGTCAAGATTATGATCAAAAAACATTTAATATCAGCTGTAAAATTTTACAACATTGGTATCATAAAAACTTATATCATTTGCCTCTAAAAATTATGCTAAAAACACAATTTTCTCGGCTTGTATAGCTAATGTGCAAGATTGACAGGCGATGTCTTTACATAAAAGGTGATAGGCTCTTTTACCTGTCATAGACGAAGACTGTCCGTGTATCAAGAAAATCTAGGCCACGCGCGGACTGTGCTGATGATGAAATTTGAGTCACGCATACTGTCCGCAGAGCGATCACCAACGTGGACAACCAAAGTATACTTTGGCCTTTACTTGTGCTGTACATTCCAAGATTTCTGCATTAAAAAATATGAATAAACTCCAGATGTATCCGACTTGCATTGTAATCTGTAGTCATTACCTCTGGAAGCATTCAGGCATGAAATGTCTCAAGCACAACAGCGAATTCAACATTATTCCAGCTCCTTCGAAATGTAAATTCGAGCCAGCGGATCTGTAACCAAGGTAGTTTAGAGTAGGGAAATACACCTCTTCATCTCTGCATTAACTGCTTTGTTGGCAAGTTTGTTTACATGAAAAGCTCTTGAGGGGGCGGGGTTAAAACTGTCTAAAGGCTGGCTTAACTGCAGAGCGGCCTTGCATACATCAGTAGAGAATAGTCAGTCACATCACCGGAAGAGCAAGTAATGATATTTTGATTAAAAATTAAGAGGTCATGGGCCTGGGAAGCTCAGCGAGTAAAGACGCTGACTACCACCCCTGGAGTCATGAGTTCAAATCCAGGGTGTTCTGAGTGACTCCAGCCAGGTCTCCAAAGCAACCAAATTGGTCGGGTTGCTAGGGAGGGTAGAGTCACATGGGGTAACCTCCTCATGGTCGCTATAATGTGGTTCGCTCTCGGTGGGTCATGTGGTGAGTAGTGCGTGGATGCTGCGGAGAATATAGGGGAAAATATCTCTGCGGTAATACGCTCAACAAGCCACGTGATTCGATGCGCGGATAGCAATGCAACTGAAAATTGGGCATTCCAAATTGGGGAGAAAATTTTACAAAAAATAAAAATGTAAGAGCTCAAATTTTTTTTACGAAAATAGCAAATATGTAATATGCATTAATAAAATAAATAGTATAAATTCTGATTTCATGCCAACTTTAATGCTCGTTTTGGTGGAAGATAAATCAGGACTTACATTGTTCTCCATAGCTAACCGTCTTACTGCAGGGGTTGCCTGAGTCTTGTGTCCTTTGATCTCCTGGTGTGTGTGTTCCTCTTGGGACATGGCTGGTGTCTCCACCACATCCTCCTGAGGTCCCTCCACTGCAAAACACCATGAAATATAAGATTAAGGGATCTGATGCAAAGCTAAATCACTCGATACCACAAAAATGCACTTATAAAACACTTACCCTGGCCTGCAACTGTTTCGATGTCAACAAGAGGTTTGCCCACAAGGGCAATTGAATCAACATCATAGTGGAGTTTACGAATGATTCCGTCATAGCGGCTTGTGATTGTTACAGATGCTTTATCACTCTGAACTTCACAGATGCTGTCGAACTGAGACACTTTGTCGCCCTCTTTCACATACCTAATGTGCACAATAATAAAAAGGAGACGATGACTAATAAAAGATAATGGCACCCCTTGCTGGTTGCTATTTGTATGGGTCAAATAGCTTGAGTAGTTTTTATAGACACTTACCATTCTTTAACTGTCACCTCCATAATGCCTTCCCCAATATCTGAGAGCTTAAACTGCATAACTGGTCTTGCTGCAACTATAATGAGCAAGAAAAGCAATTATAAGTACAATCTACAAGTTTAGAACACAAATACCCTTATCACAATAGTTCAACTTACCAGAGCTAGTGCGAAAGAAGCGATGCTGTTGTCCAGCATTAAGGTAATATGATTGGGGTCGGTACACGAGGCAAGCTGCCTGGGTCTTTGAGCAGCAGTGCTTGTGCAAACGTGTAGAGACCTGAAATAGTCAATATAGAACAAAATCGTTGATTCAAAGTGTTTCAACGTATGCTACAACGTTTCATATAGAATAGATTAGACCAACTGTGTAAATCTCACAAAGCCTGAAAGCCTATATATATATATATATATATATATATATATATATATATATATATTGCATCTTAGTGTATTAATACAACTTTTCATGTTGCATGTATTATTACGCTCATATTTCTTAAGTTTGTTTCATTGTCAACAACAATGTTGATATATTTTAACAATTTGTTGTTTGTTTACATTTTGACATCTATACACATATTTCATGCATGTCCATTGAATGATCCTACTTCAGCTATTGGTAGCTGCAAGCTACTAGTTCTGCAAGCCCTTCCGTTTTTAAGCCATTTAAATAAACCGAACCGCGACTAAACCATCTCTAAAGGTCGTCGGTGTCTTTTAGAAATTAGTGCAACAGCGTAGTTCAAATAAAATGTAAAGTAAAGACATACCAGGCGTCTCATAAACGCGAATGGACCCCGCACAGTGATGACTGACGCCATCTTCCCTAACCGATTTTGTCTAACCGGATATGACGGAACAATCACGCCCCGCTCCACTGGCCAATCAGAGAGCTTTTGGTGAAGGGCAAATATTTCAGATGCGTAACACAAAAGCCTGTATAGACCCTTTAAAGGAGCACTCAGTCATTTTTACCTCATTTAAAAAGTTTTAGTTTCAGTACCATGGAAGTGAATAGGGCCAATCAGTAAACGGTTAAATACTCACTGTTTCAAAAGTATAGACACAAGATGTAAACAGTATGCTTGTAAACATGATTTCAGTGTGATAAAATCGCTTACATTTTCTGTGTAAAGTTTGAGCCAATTTTACAACATTATTGCCATGACGATGTAATGTCAACAAAGCCTAAAACAACTGTAAAAATTACCATATAAACAACTTTACAGCTCAAATAATACATGTGTTTTAAGAAAAGAATTAATGTAAATGCGTTTATAAAATTACAAGCTTCACATTTCTGTTTAAACCCTCCAAAAATTGGCCCCCATTCACTTCCATTGTAAGTGCCTCTGTAATTTTTGCTTCTTTTTTTTTCTTCCCAATTTGGCATGCCCAGTTCCCAATGTGCTCTAGGTCCTCGTGGTGGCGTTAGTGACTTGCCTCAGTCCGGATGGTGGAAGGTGAATCTCAGTTGCCTCCGCGTCTGAAACCGTCAACCAGTGCATCTTATCACGTGGCTTGTTGAGCGCATTACCATGGCGACATAGCGCGTGTGGAGGCTTCACGCCATCCACAACGGCATCCACGCACAACTCACCACGCGCCCCACCGAGAGTGAACCACATTATAGCGACCACGAGGAGGTCACCCCATGTGGCTTTACCCTCCTTAGCAACCGAGCCAATTTGGTTGCTTAGGAGATCTGGCGATTTTTGCTTTTTTAAAGATAAGGAGGGGCGATTCTAAATACATTTTTGTGGAAATCAATATTATGTCGATTGAACTTACATTTACATTTATTCATTTGGCAGACGCTTTTATCCAAAGCGACTTACAAAAGAGGAAAAACATAAGCGAATCATAAGGAGACAGTGGTACGAAAAGTGCCATACTACAAAGTTTCACTATCATCAGGATAGTATACAAAACTGATTTAAGTGCAACAAGAATTTTTAATTATTTTTTTTGTATTTTAAAAAAAAAAAACATTTTAGTGACTGGTTAAATATTCTTGGAAAAGTTGTGTTTTTAGCCATTTTTTGAAGATAGAGAGTGAGTCAGCTTCACGGATTGAGTTGAGGAGGTCATTCCACCAACGTGATATGATAAAACTGAAAGTCCGGGAAAGTGTTTTGGTGCCTCTTTGTTTTGGTACAACAAGGCGACGTTCCTTAGCCGACCGCAAGCTTCTGGTGGAGTGTAGCTCTGCATAAATGTTTTTAGGTAAGCTTGAGCAGACCCAGTGACTGTTTTGTATGCCAGCATCAGGGCCTTGAATTTAATACGTGCATGAACCGGCAGCCAGTGGAGAGAGACAAAGAGTGGTGTAACATGTGCTCTCTTTGGTTCATTAAAGACCAGACGTGCTGCTGCATTCTGGATCATTTGCAGAGGTCTAATAGCACATGCAGGAAGGCCTGCAAAGAGAGCATTACAGTAGTCCAGTCTAGGTATGACACGTGACTGAACAAGCAGTTGTGTGGCATGTTCAGAGAGAAAAGGTCTTATAACTTAACTTGAAAAATGGCATATGGAGCAGAAAATATGTATCAATACCTACAAATGTTGAGACCACTGCCGTATTGGTTCTTTTTACATGAAGTTACGACTGTGAAGTCAGAGCTTTCACAGAATTTGACATTTACAACAAGTAATTACGGTAACTCCTACATGATGTGAACGCTCCATAAATCTTAATAACCACCCTGTTATTGGACACTTTCAATCAGTTATTAAATTAATCTGCAAACTGTGAATCATATTCATTTGTCCAATGGTATAGTCAACTACAAACTATTGCGTTTGAATGATGCTGCATCCACACCCCATGGTGTCAGTGTAAATCTAAAATGATTAAACAAATTACTGAGTGTACCTTTAATGTTATGACAGTGTCAATGTCATATCTTAAAGTCTGGCAGAGGCTATTTACACTAAGTGCAAATAGTGGCAGATACTTACACCCCTGTTTAAACACTAACATACAGTAGTGGAATAACTACAGCATTTTTATTGAGTTTATTTGGAGTCCCACAAACATCCTACGCCAACACCTACCCCTACCCCAACCTTACAAAAATTAACCATGGTTTTAATACAGTAAACATAGTATCATAATGGTATTTTTCTAGTAAAATCTTAGTAACCACAAAATTAAACATGGCTACTATTAACTACTATTAACACCATGTTAATGTAGTAACACAATGGTTATTACATCAGAACTGTAGTTTCCACAAAAACATATGTTTACTTCAATATTACTACAGTAAAACCATGGATAATTTTATCCAGATCAAATCCTTCTCTCAACTCTCTGACCTTCACTGTGACCAAATCACTGCGAGGAATCTCTTTTATTTATTACTAGTAGTATTATGGGAAATATTAAGAATCGAGTCATGATGAAAAGTATATCAAGGGATGGGATTTGAGCCCGGATCTCCAGCATGACAACACATACTGTCATTACACCCAGATCTACTACAGATGCACGTGGAGGTTCAATTTGCCATAAAATCCTGTGGTTCCACCAGACAATTGGAGCACAAATAGTCACTTAGTTATCTAATCTTTTAATCCACTAAATGTCTAACCCGTTAACCATTTTAATGTCACTACCCCATTGTGAAAAATTCAAATATGCCCAACTTCATTTGATATAAACAAATAAAACTGCCTTGAGTTTGGTCCAGATATTCCTCTCATGTAAACAGTGCAGACATGGACATGCGTGAAGAATTAATGCTTCAGGAGATCATCATAACTATTAATATTATCATCCTTTTTAATGTCATTGAAAGGTCTTTCCATCTCATGAAACTTTGGCTTTCCAAATGTTTTCCCAAATATATCTTCAGTGGAATGTAGTTTGTAGTCTTTGGGCAGTCTTCATATTGTCTTAATAACCTTTCATGCAGCAAAGACACTTAAATTGTGAATTTCTTCTTGAGCATTTTCTTCAAAAGCTGATCTAGAGGTATAAGCAGGGAGTTTTATGTTATTGTTTTTGTTACAAGGATAAAGTAAGCTCCCATATATCACCATACCATGCCATTTTTTTCATGTTTATACTAATAGCAACATTCCCCTTTTATAACCATCTTCAGCAGTATAGTGCAAATTATTCATGCATTTTTATTAGTTCTGTTTCACAGAATATTCTTTTCACATGATGAAAAGGACTGTAAGGAGCCTGAGGATATGGTGCTCGTCAGAAGGAAGAGGATCAAACAGACCATGGTGGAATCGCTTTATTGATGCTGCAAGCTTTCCCACGGCAGTGCATGGAATAAATATCCTGTTTACCAACAGCTGGTATACCACAGTGTGATGCCAGCATTAATGTACTGTACATCTATAGAGGTAGGAGAGGATATACTGTGCATCCTTCTCTGTATGGGCTTCTGAGCTGTCACCTTCAGGAAGGTCAAACTGACACTAGAACGGACACCGACTCCTGTGCTTTTAGTATTGATTGAGTCAATGGGCCAAACACTTTTCCAGGCTTCTAAAAATGTATTATTTGTATTTTATTTATTTATTCCGCTATAGGAACTTTGTGCATTCTAGCCTTTATTATTATAGTGTATTAGTGTTTCATTATTATTTGGTGTTTATTATAGTTAATTGCTAATATTATAGGATTATACAGTATAGCGTATTAGCTCCATATTTTATGATAGGACTGTTTGACCAATTCCAATAGTATACTGTATACCCTCTTTTAGCTCTCTGTATAAAATATCTTGCTTTTCCATGAAAAGAGTTACATTTAAGATACAATATATTTGGGACCTGTATAACCCAACTGCCAAAAATAAGTAAACAAACAAACTAACAAATTAATAAAGAATTATTGTTATAATCAGACCTTCCTCCTCTGCTTTATTCATTTAATAAATCTTAGTGAAACATGCAATTCATATAAATAAAGTTTAGAGGCCCCTGGCGAACATTTACATATTTTAAGTACTGCATGAATGCATAATGCATTAAATGCAGGCCTTTAATTTTTTTTTTAAATAGTATTTCCATTTGTGAATAAAATATTTTTACATAAATAATAATAATAATAAAAAAAAAATAAAATACATTTCTTTAAACTGGTTCTGATTGTTTCCACTTTATTTTGTGTTTGACTGTTTATTTTTAATTATGTATAATCAAAATAATAAAATAACAATACACATTGTGTAACTCCAAAGATACAAGAGGAAGAAAAATAAAATAACGTTCATAAATAAATAATATATTTACACAACGCCAAATACAGTTTCGTACCGTTTAACAATAGACATGTTTTTTTTTTTTTTAACCAGTTTTCATTATCTTAAGCAATATGTATTTTAAATATATATTATTATTTTATTTTATTTTTTTTACAAAAATAACATTCTTTTCCAACATCCGAAAGCTTAGAAAGTAAAACATTAGGGTAGATTTTGTGTACAAATCTTTATAGGCAAATCTTTATCTCTCACTTTTTTGGAAATGCAAAATTTGTTGAGATTTTCCTCTATATGCGCGTCACGTCACAGCGGTCACACTACAACTGCGCATGCTCGGAATCCTTCCACCTCCACCACAGCAGCAGTGACTGGCAAGACTAGTTGAGAGAGTGTGACCGTATTGCCAGGAAATTTGCCGATTGTTTTTTTTTGTTGGTATTTTTGTTTCGGCTCAAGTCAACTCCTACTTTATTTATTTGTATCAAACCAAACGACGACATCTATTTTTCCTTATCTCAGTTCAGAAGGACTGTTTCGGTTTTTCCAGGGTATTTTGGAGAAGTATCGCGGCATTGTTTGTGCCACGGACGCCAGCTTGTATTAACTTTCGTTCAGTCTGGAAGTCGCGCTCAGTGGCTTTTCATTCCCGCGAGCTCGTTTCTAATCAGCGGCGCGCTTTGAAGTCGAACTCGCCGATACATTGTAACGATTTTTCGAATTTTACGAAAATGGCCGCAACTACGTTCGAAATGGACGGAAGCGTAATGGAAGGGGTGAGTGTACATTTGCCATTCATTCTCTTTAATATTTATTATTAAAGTTATTATTTCACTACATTGAGTAGTTTGGACAGTTCTTCTTTTTAGTCAAGTTTTCGATGTTTCTCTTGGAAGGGGGGGCAGATTTTACGGGTGTCTACGGCGTTGAGTTGCATTCAAGGAGCGTCAATCAAACTAAATAAAATCCGAGCCGGCAGAAGCACACCGGGATTAAGGTAATGATCATTTTGTTTTGGGACACCTTGTGTATTCAGCTCTATGGGAGATTGTGTACATTTGAATAGTTTTGTGTTATATGTGGTGCACCCCCCCCCCCACACCCCCCACCCTGTTCTATTCAACAGTGAATCATGAAACAAAGCAAAGTTGGATTGTTGGAGTTTAGTACTGATCTCATCATTACTTTGAGTCAATCCAGCCAGGCGACTGTTCAGAAGTTGTTTTTATACCATCTACCCCACATACATGTCAGAGATAGTTTTGCTATGAATTTAAAATGGATCCCTTTGTTAGTTAGCATAGAAGCACATGGCTACTTTCCATGTTCTTTTTCTCATTCTTTCTTAATTGTTTCCTTTTTAAAAGGTCTGGCTTTGTATTGGAGCTCTTAAATGACCAATGTTTTCCATTCTAGAGTACATTTATTGCTGTTATTATCATCATCATCATCATCATCATCATCATCACATTTGTCAGTGTAAATAGAATTACATGTTGAAAGTGATTTAACTTTTTTTACATGTCAAATTCTCTGTCAGTACATTGAGTCATTCCGGTTCTTTCAGTCAAAATGGGTGTTTTTTTTAAACGGCACTTTATTCCTTCAATTGTTATCACTACCCCCTCCCTATTCAACGTCACAGGCCTCAGCATCTGTCAGGTCTCCAGCTGGTAAGGGACATGTGTGATGGCAATCTGGAGGGAGCCACAGTGGGATCTACGGAAATTACACTCACTCCTGGGAAAATCAGGGGTGGGAATCACATCGCAGACACTCAGACGGCCGGGTAAGACCAAGTTACGACAGAGTGTGAATTAATGACATTGTAAAATGCCTGAAGACTATTGAATTCCATTTAACAACCTCATCTGATCATGATTCTTCACAAAAAGAACCATGGCAATGCATTTTAGGGGCTTGAATGGTTTTGTTTTCTGTGGTTTAGAAGCGTGGGACTGCTGATGCAGATTTCTCTGCCCTGTGCCCTGTTTGCTCAGGGTCCATCAGAACTGTGTCTGAAGGGAGGTACCAATGCTGAGATGGCACCTCAGATCGACTACACAATAAAGGTATTGCCTGTGTTAAGTTTAGTGACTGGGAATGACCAGACAAACTCATCAGTTGGACATCCTTGAAATGTTTTTGAAGTCTCAAATTAGATCTCAGTAACACTCTTCTTTTCTAGGTCTTCAAACCAATTGTGGAGAGATTCGGGGTTCAGTTTGACTGTGATTTACGAATGAGGTAATGCATGTTTGGTTTAGTTTGTTGTAAACATTTTAAACCGATTATATCTGTTAAATCTAAAAGCTAAAATGTTTCTTGGAAAACAGAGGTTACTATCCTAAAGGGGGTGGAGAGGTAGTGGTCAAGGTAAACCCTGTGAAAGAACTGAGTCCAATTAATATGACCGAAAGAGGAAACATCACCAAGGTCTACGGAAGGGCCTTTGTGGCTGGAGTACTCCCCTTCAAGGTACCCTATCTACACGATTTGTGCTTCTTTTGACACCATCTTTCATTAAGGAATAACGGCCATGACCTTATTTTATGTTCAGGCTTTTTTTTTATTAACATTGGCCTGTTTGGAAATAAAGACTTTTATGAGTTTTTGTTTGTAATGGAATATCACCATGCCTTTTGTTTTTTAATTGGTCTATTTGGAAATAAAGGTGTGTGTGTGTGTGTGTACACAGACATGTATATTTTTTTATCCTCCCCAATTTGGAATGCCCAATGCGCTCTAAGTCCTTGTGTTGATGCAGTGACTCGCCTCAATCGTGGTGGCGAAGGATGAATCTCAGTTGCCTCCGCATTTTGAGACCGTCAACTTGTGCATCTTATCACGTGGCTTGTTTAGCGCGTTACTGCGGAGACATAGTGCGTGTGGAGGCCCACACTATTCTCCGTGGCATCCACGCACAACTCGCCAAGCACCCCACCGAGAGCAAACCACATTATAGCGACCAAGTGGAGGTTACCCCATCTGACCACCCTCCCTAGCAACCAGGCCAATTTGGTTGCTTAGGAGACCTGGTTGGAGTCACTCAGCACACCTTGAATTCAAACTTGCGTCTTTACTCGCCGAGCTACCCAGGCCCCCAATGGATGAAATAAAAACTTTGATGTTTTTTGTTTTGAATCGGAATGTTTATAAAAAGAAAAGGGAAAAAAAATTGGCATCGATTTTTGTTTGTAATTGGGATATTTTTGTTTTTAATGGGCACGTTTGATGATCAAGACATTGTTTTAGTAAACACCTGTTTTGAAATTGCTGATTTGACCAGTCGTTAACTTTGTTTGTATTGCTCATGATGTTCAGTTGGCGAAGGACATGTCAACGGCAGCTGTGCGCACTATCAGGAAAGAAATTAAAGACCTGTACATCAACATTCAATCTCTGCAAGAAAAGGACAAGGCCTGTGGCAATGGCAATGGGATTATGTGAGTCCATCTGGTCTCAAACTTACCAATGCTATCATTGTTTTAAGTATTTGAGTTTTGTTTGGAGTTTTCGTTAATGTCTGTATAATATTTTCTATCTCTTGGCAGAATAATTGCAGAATCATCCAATGGTTGCATATTTGCTGGGTCATCCCTTGGCAAGAAAGGTAAGAGTTGTCTGGTTGCCCAGTACAAAACAATGTGTTCTACATTTTGCCACTAGAGGGCATTGTATCATAAAGAAAAGCCTGTTCTGTTGCGGTTGAGGACTGAAAAACATTCATAAGCCAATAAAATCGAAAATGTTCCCTTAGTGCATCTCCCTGAATTGGATAAAGACATGTTTCTAGGTGAGATACATAAAAGAAAATATGAACTCCATCTCACTTGAGTGTATTATCGCTTTGTCCGTCTCTAGGTGTGTACGCTGACAAAGTTGGCATTGAGGCTGCGGAAATGTTGCTAAGAAACATCAGACATAATGGGTGTGTGGATGAGTTCTTGCAAGACCAGGTCAGACAGTGCACAGAAACACCCAACTTTTTCAGTGCAACGAATAATTACTAATGCGCATAAGTGTGCTTCTCTGGGGACTAAATTAATTATATTTTTCTCTTACAGCTCATTATTTTCATGGCCTTGGCAAATGGCACATCCAGAATCCGGACAGGCCCAATAACTCTCCACACACAAACGGCAATCCATGTTGCTGAGCAGCTTACTAATGTAAGTTAGTGCCACCTCATACACAGCTATATTATATATCTATTAATACAATACATCTAAATGAATAACATTGTTGACTATATTGATTAAAGGGATAGTTCACCAAAAAATTAAAATTCTCTTACTTATTTACCCTAATGCCATCCCAGTTTGAGTATGAGTTTCTTACTTCAGCAGCTCTGTAGGTCCACACAATGCAAGTGAATGGTGATCAGAACTTTGTAGCTCCAAAAAGAATTTGCAATCAAAATGGTTTCCCATTTCATGTCTTACATGTCTAGAAAAACTATGCTTCAGCTTACTGTACTGTGCTCCGTCAACAGAAAATGTTTCGATTACGATTCTTCACTATTTGATGCAATGCTTCGTCAAATCTGTGATTTCAGATCTTAAATCTGTATTTGCGTATCATTGGTGCATGTGCTTGACAACGACTTTGCTAAAAGAGTATCACAAAGCAGTTGTAGTGCGTTTGTGTCTGATGCGTCCGTATGCACTCACGGTCAAAGAGTATACTTTGAAAGGCTTGAACGCTCGACTGTGCTCGAGATGGAACGGCCCACAAAGTATACCCTAGCTATAATATTTACACCAATAATAGCTTTTCGATTTGAAATAGTCGATTGTGGTAGCAGTGGTATTTTACCTCCATAGGACACTTTAATTAGTGTGTTTCCTCCAATTTCAATTTTCTTTCTTTTACAGGCAAAATTTGTTATACGCAAGGCAGAAGATGAGCACGGCAACAAAGATACCTACATCATCGAGTGCCAAGGAGTAGGTGCCACCAATTCTAGCTTGTAACCACATGGATATGCCCTCCTTGGCTTGTCCCCAGCCAAGATAAAGCGGCTCGAATGGAGTCAACTGGAGGATTTGTAGCAGACACACTACTACTGTAACTGACGGGATAACCTAAAGATAACGTGACATTATCTTTATGTTCTCCCATGATTAATGATTAGTTTTCACACTGACCCTGAGTCAGTCTGCCTTGTCTCTGTTTGTACCCTACGTCAACTGCTCTGTCCCCCGCTAATACTTTTGTTACTCAGGGTTTTGCTTTACACTGTAATGACATCACTTGCATTATGGATATTTTGGGCTCTTTTTGCAATATTCCCATATCGGGTTTGTGCTGAATCATTTTGATGGCATTCAGATTGAATCAGTCAAATTTGCTTTATGCACCCTAACACACGCCTTAAAGTTTCATTAAATCAATCTGAAATTACAATCAGTTTTACCAATAACAATAGCTTAACCAATTTTGCATGGTAGTAGTAATGTACATGTATGCCACTGGTAAGTTTAGTGCACTGTGTGTACACAGAGGAAAAAAAAGTTAACATTTACGGTTCCATTTAGCATTTTCTTTTTTGTAAGTTATTTAAGTTGTTGTATTGGTATGAAACAAATTTCTGAAATGTCATTACCATTTTATCGTTTTCTCGCTGTACTTTTTCTTTGTGCACAGAATGAAAAGTGCTTAAAGTGAGATCTCTGGTTTCATTCTTAGTAATATTTGTTATTTATAAGATGAAATTGCAGATGTTAATTTGATTGACATGAGATTTTCTGTTGACGTTTTTGTTGGTTACTTTAGGTTAGCATGTCATTTTGTTATTTGCATTAAGATATTTTTGAGATAAAATAAGTAAAAGACACATTATGCATCGATTCAGTGTTTCCTTAATTAAAAAGGTATATTTTTTTTTCCTTCTCTAACCTATATTTAAAAGAATAGTTCACACTTAAAAAAAACTTGTCGCATTTACTCACCTTAATATGCTTCAAAGCCATAAGAACCAACTGTTCCTTTTAAGGCATAATTATCTTAAAAATGCTGTTGGAAGCACTATATAGGGTCATTATTTAGGTGCCATTTATTTGGTCTTAAACAGACCTTTTGATGATGTTTTATATGGCATTGCTAAATAATTTTGCAAAGTGAGAGTACTTGTGGAGGTTATAATGCAAATCTTCACATTTAACTCCCCCTGGAGACAGTCTACAAGTGTTGGCTATTATCAGTCCAACTGGAGTCTCTCCCCTTGGCTCCTTTGTGCTCTGGGCCAATACAATTACACCCGGCAGATGCCAGGACAATAGAGGGAGTGTTGTGATACGTGAAAATGCACATGTACATTGTTAAAAGGAGAAGCGTCCCTGGGGGGGTGGTGGGTGTGGTCTCTGAACAGTATTCAATGGTCTGTCAGATGATCATTTTGGGGGGGGGGGGAAGGAAATGTTTGCTTATGGCCAACACATGATCAAACAAACAAATTAATGAATTTTAAAACTGATTTTAAAAAAAAAAATAAATTAAAGATTAATTTCTCTTGAAATGACAATGTTAAAATTGGGACTTTTGAAATCAATTGTTTAATGTTGGTGATTTTCTTAATTGATTTTAAAATGGGCTTTTTTTTTTTTTTTTTAGATCCACTTTGAAGTTTTTTATGATTTAATTTTTAAGTTGGAATTTTTTTAACGAATGATTTTTAAAATGTTTTTTTAATTAAATGGATTTTGTAAAAGTAATATTAAAATATGGCTTTTTTACATGAATGAAATTAAAAAGTTTTTTTTGTTTTAGATGAATAAATTTTGGTTTATTTTAATGTTAAAAATACATTTAAATTTTAAATTAGGGGTTTTCTTTAATTTTTTAAATGTTGGATTTTTGTTAATGTTGAGATTTTTTTTTAATGAATTTTAAAGCTTCATTTACAATTGGGATGATTTTAAATGAATGAATTTAAAACCATTTTTAATTATAGGCATTACATTGAATAAAGGGAAGTGAGGACAGCTACAAATCAAGCCAGACTCAAACTTATGTCTCCCACAGCAGAGCTAATGTGCTAACCAATAGGCCACGGCTTCAACAAACTCAAGGTTTAAAATGAATTACTTTTACATTTGTGATTACTTAAACAAGCTACTGATGAAAACTGAAAAATTTTGGTTTGATGTTTACATTTTTTTAATTACATGTTTATACATGCAATGGCCAAGACATTAATGAAAATCCCTCCTGTATGTTTCATTTTTTAAGACTGCATTAAATAAAGATTAATTAATTATGTAATAAATGCAGTACAATATAAAATGAATAGTCTCTGGGAGCCGGACTAAATGAACAATCACTGTTATTGCATTCCTGATATAAATCAGACCCTCAGTCACCCCTCAGATTACATAGTAATAAGAAAAATAGAAAATGTATTAATATAATAAGTAAACACTTATATAGATCCATCAATATTATAGGCAGTTTTGTTGCAGATGTTGAATGGACATCTGCCTTTAAAAGGTTATGTAAAAGGCTGAGATGTGATCTATGGCTATGGCTTCACTTCTCAGCCTGGGTATATTTGTACTCACATATTACTGCTATGATAACACTGTGGTCTGAGCTGACAGAACTGATCACAAAGTAATAATGAGTTTTATGACTTAATCATTTTATCCACAAAGGTGACATCATATAAGTGTTTCAAGAGTGACCTACTTTGACATGCTATTCATATATGTTACAGATATTACATAAAAAGTTACACAAACATTACACATATACTGTCATTAGCACTAATTGTTATTAAACTCTAACAGCATGGTGCTTTTTTAATAACCTTTTAAAAGGACTTTGTAATACAAATTACATTGCATATTGCGACAGGATGGATAATGCACTATAATTGTTGAAGCATGTAACACCATGGTGATAAATCTATTTCAAACAGGCCATATCAATCTGAGTACCCAAATACTAAGTGATTTGTGATAGCATGACATTTTATGCACTACAGGTACACGAGTCCACTTTATGCTTTTAAGAGCCCTCATAAAATTAGACTCTGCTAAAACACCTACTATAACATGGTATTGCGATACATATGTTGTTTCTAAAAATATATATATTTTGCCAGAATACATGGTTTCTTTTGAATGGCTGTCAATGTGAAATATGCTTTTTTCTCTCAAGCATGGTGTACTTATGGCATCTACCAACAGGGGTGAACTTGACCAATCAAATTTAAATCTAACCCTAAACCTAACCTTAACCCCACCACTAAATCTAACCCTAAACCTAACCTTAACCCCACCACTAAATCTAAACCTAACCTTAACCCCACCACTAAATCTAACACTAAACCTAACCTTAACCCCACCACTAAATCTAACCCTAAAACCTAACCTTAACCCTACACTAAACCTAACCTTAACCCCACCACTAAATCTAACACTAAACCTAACCTTAACCCCACCACTAAATCTAACCCTAAAACCTAACCTTAACCCTACACTAAACCTAACCTTAACCCCACCACTAAATCTAACCCTAAACCTAACCTTAACCCCACCACTAAATCTAACCCTAAACCTAACCTTAACCCACCACTAAATCTAACCCTAAAACCTAACCTTAACCCTACACTAAATCTAAACCTAACCTTAACCCCACCACTAAATCTAACCCTAAACCTAACCTTAACCCCACCACTAAATCTAACCCTAAACCTAACCTTAACCCCACCACTAAATCTAACCCTAAAACCTAACCTTAACCCTACACTAAATCTAAACCTAACCTTAACCCCACCACTAAATCTAACCCTAAACCTAACCTTAACCCCACCACTAAATCTAACCCTAAACCTACCCTTAACCCACCACTAAATCTAAACCTAACCTTAACCTCACCACTAAACCTAACCTTAACCCCACCACTAAATCTAACCCTAAACCTAACCTTAACCTCACCACTAAACCTAACCTTAACCCCACCACTAAATCTAACCCTAAACCTAACCTTAACCCCACCACTAAATCTAACCCTAAACCTAACCTTAACCCACCACTAAATCTAAACCTAACCTTAACCCCACCACTAAACCTAACCTTAACCCCACCACTAAATCTAACACTAAACCTAACCTTAACCCCACCACTAAATCTAACACTAAACCTAACCTTAACCCCACCACTAAATCTAACCCTAAACCTAACCTTAACCCACCACTAAATCTAAACCTAACCTTAACCCCACCACTAAACCTAACCTTAACCCCACCACTAAATCTAACCCTAAACCTAACCTTAACCCCACCACTAAATCTAACACTAAACCTAACCTTAACCCCACCACTAAATCTAACCCTAAACCTAACCTTAACCCACCACTAAATCTAAACCTAACCTTAACCCCACCACTAAACCTAACCTTAACCCCACCACTAAATCTAACCCTAAACCTAACCTTAACCCCACCACTAAATCTAACTCCGAGCACGGTTTGTGTGACGCAAATTGTGTTTGATCCGCCTAGATGTTCTCGACTTGTGCACGCGGTCCTTGGCTGTGTGTGTCGTCTGCGCCTGTGCTGGCCATTGAATGAAATTTTCGTCACACATACTGTGCGCAGAGCAATCAGCAAAGTGGATGTGCCAAGTATACTTTGGCCTTTAAGTAGCACTGTAAGGATCTGTTGATACCCAGTTCAGATCTTATAAGGTTTGAACTG
Source organism: Moxostoma hubbsi (assembly GCA_032164185.1). Classification (NCBI taxonomy): domain Eukaryota; kingdom Metazoa; phylum Chordata; class Actinopteri; order Cypriniformes; family Catostomidae; genus Moxostoma; species Moxostoma hubbsi. The sequence goes on from JAVLUX010000048.1 coordinate 15,932,796, forward strand.
GCTAGCTGATCACTTATAATGATGAGAGTTAGGATTAGGTTGAATAAAGTTAGTCCTGGATTAGCATGAGAGTGATCTGTTTAGGAGTCAAGTTAAAACTGGACAAATTTTGCATATAAGAAGGCAGAATGAGTGCTTTTGGAAAACAGTGCTTTTTTTTTCAACCTAGTTTGGCGACTAGACAATAGAACACCCATCACCGAAAACGTGATCTAGGACACTTCTAGTCCTGTGACAATGGCTGACCTCAAAGTATACAGTGAAAACACTCATATATTAATTTTCACTTGACAGCCCACTAGCATGCTCACCGCCTACATGAAACCTTTCATTCACTTGTTTGCTTCTTCTCCCCTAGATTTTCCATGATGTCACAGCCCCACAGCATTGGCTTTATTTGTGAGCTTGTGTACCTGTACAGCTACTGAACAAAATGAATGGTTAACATTTTTTGAGCTATAAAGCTGAGATATACTATATATGACATGATGTCACCCTGGAAAATATAAACTGGTGTGGTGGTGGCATAGTGGGCTAAAGCACATAACTAGTAATAAGAAGGTTGCTGTTTCGATCCCCACAGCCACCACCATTGTGTCCTTGATCAAGGCACTTAACTCCAGGTTGCTCCGGGGGAATTGTCCCTGTAATAAGTGCACTGTAAGTCGCTTTGGATAAAAACATAAAATGTAAAAGTAAAAATGAATAAATGTAAAAGTAAATTACAACATTCTGCACAACCTGGATCGATGTCACAAGAAATGGCACATTAGTGCCAATTGTTCGGAAAAGTAACGTGAACGAGCTTGAAATTCACACCTTGCCAGGAATGTAATGCAAGCCCAATTGTGGAAACCTGAGCAGGTTGCATGAACCGGATCCTCCATGTTTTGTTCCACTGGCAGATTCTGCCCACACTGCACAAGCTGTTGTAGCATATTGTCCAAAATAGATTTGGTGCTTTGAATGGTGTAGTAGGTTCCAAGGAGTTAAGACCGTTCCTCAGGGCAATAGGGAGCTGTTGGTCCCACCAAACCCAGTTCTGTTATACTTCCATGAAGGCATGTCAGACACTGCATCCTGGAGATCCCAGGAGAATAGTGAATGGAGCCAGTCAGCCCAAGCTGTGCACAAGGTTTGGATCTCCTTGATTGGAGGTAAGATGGACTTTCTTTTAAGCTCAGCATTGTTGATATAAAATAAACAGATAGACATTCAGACAGACTGTTGATTCCTGTAGCCGAGGGTCAGAAAGTTCTGTGTTGTTTACTCATTTGTAGATCATTCAAATCCTATGCATAATGCATCAAACATCCTGCTTGCTGGGTTTGCATTGTTTGCTTCCTCAGTGCCTAGATACAATATCAGACTGAGCTATCATTTATGAACCCATATTACTAATCTCCTTCGTGATGTCAATCTGTTCAATGTGAACCATTTACTGTAAAACCCATTGTGTGACTAGTCTCATGTGTGATCTCTCCAGCTGTTGTTGTGAGTGAGGGTGACCGAGAAAGAAAAAAACAGTCTGTGCCGGTGAAGGATATTTGATCTTGCCATTACAGAGTCTGGCTACTCTTATGTTTGGGTTCTCAGATGATGTCACAAGCAACAAGACAAAGACAATGCATTCAGAGAACCTAAAATGTCTAAAAATCGGATTCGTTTTTTAAATTGGTCTCTGCAGTTTATATATCAGAACATTTTGTCTAAACATAAAAACAGCCAGCGGAGATTCCAGACTCAGCCATCGAACCCGTGGGGTTCAGACAGACAGATCATCATTCAGACAAACAGACAGAAAGATAGTCCTTCAGACAGACAGACAGATGTTAAATAGATAGTCCTTCAGACAGACAGACAGACAGATGTTAGATAGATACGGTGTCATGCAAAAGTTTGGGCACTTGTAAACAATATTGTAGCCAGCTGAGAGTCTTTAAATTCTTGTTTGGGGTATTTTCACCTATTCTTCCTTGCAAAAGCCTTCTAGCTTAGTGAGATTCTTGGGCCATCTTGCATGCACTGCTCTTTTTGAGATCTATCCACAGATTTCCGATGATGTTTAGGTCTGAGACTGTGAGGGCCATGTCAAAACCTTCAGCTTGCGCTTCGTGAGGTAGTCCATTGTGGATTTTGAGGTGTGTTTAGGACCATTATCCTGTTGTAGAAGCATCCTCTTTTCAACTTCAGCTTTTTTACAGATGGTGTGATGTTTGCTTCCAGAATTTGCTGGCATTTAATTGAATCCATTCTTCCTTCTACCAGTGAAATGTTCCCCATACCGCTGGCTGCAACGCAAACCCAAAGCATGATCGATCCACCCCTGTGCTTAACAGTTGGAGAGGTGTTCTTTTCATGAAATTCTGCACCCTTTTTTCTCCAAATATACATTTGCGCATTGCACCAAAAAGTTATATTTTAACTTCATCAGTTCACAGGACTTCCAAAATGCATCAGGCTTGTTTACATGTTCATTTGCAAACTTCTGATGCTGAATTTTGTGGCGAGGATGCAGGAAAGGTTTTCTTTTCATGACTCTTCCATGAAGGTCATATTTGTGCAGGTGTCGCTGCACAGTAGAACAGTGCACCACTACTCCAGAGTCTGTTAATCTTCCTTAAGGTCTACTGCAGTCAAACAGGGGGTTTGATTTGCCTTTCTAGCAATCCTACGAGGAGTTCTCTCGGAAAGTTTTCTTGGTCTTCCAGACCTTAACTTGGCCTCAACCGTTCCTGTTAACTGCCATTTCTTAATTACATTACAAACTGAGGAATCGACAGTGTGAAAACACTTTGCTATCTTCTTATACCATTCTCCTGCTTTGTGGGGATCAATTATTTTAATTTTCAGAGAGCTAGGCAGCTGCTTAGGGGAGCCCATGTCTGCTGATTATTGCTGGTTTGAGGAGTCAGAGTATTTGTAATGTTTTGATATTTGCATCACCTGGCCTTTCCAAATGATTATTGTGAACAAGCCATAGCCCTAACAAGCTAACTAAGTTCTGAGACCTTGGTAAAAGTCATCTGAGAGCTCAAATCTCTTGGGGTGCCCAAACTTTTGTATGGTGCTCCTTTCATTTTTTTCAATCTAAAATTCTACAAAACAAAAATAATACACTAATCTTGCTTAAAATTGTGAAAAGAATGTTTCATCTTTAACTTTATGCCTTTTGGAGATCAGTTCATCTTCTACTTACTTAACTATTCACGGTAACAGAAGTTTTAACCAGGGGTACCTAAAATTTTGCATGCCACTGTAGTCTTTCAGACAGACAGACAGATCATCATTCAGATAGATCGACAGACATTCAGACAGACAGATAGCCATTAATTCAGACATACAGACAGTTACATGTAGTTAGATAGATAGTCAGACAGAAAAACAGATGATAGATAGACAGACAGATGATATATAGATAAAATAGACAGACAGACAAATTATATATAGATATTCAGACAGACCTCAAATAGATTGAATTACAACGCGGATCCTGACCTGAAGAATGATGTCTTCCTGTTCTCTGATTGGTCGTTTAAGGGTTAACCCGAGTGAAATCCTTTCATGCTGCTGATTGGACAACAGGAGATCACATGACGTCCCTTTAAGATATTTCTTGACTGTCTGCGACCATGGCACGAGAAAAAAATGCACATAATGACCAGGGCAGAGTAATTACAATAGCGCAGTGCGCGTCTCATATCTACCCAGTTTGACGCCAAAACGGATTATAACTCGGCGACATCTCCGTTGTTGATCATTCAGGCACTTTTACGCGGGACATTGCAAACGAGTTGGGATGTCGAAATGACGCACCTTGAGTTATTTTAACAGATTGGGAAGTTTAATTTGCTATTAATTTCCTTCTGGACTACTAGCCTACTTGGCAATTGTCTTGCATGCACAGTCAACCAAATCAATAACAAGTGACTTCGCTGAGAAGAAATCTAATATCGGTGCATATTTACGCGTGGGAGAATGCCACTAGATTTTTAAGTGCCTTGTTTAAACATATCCCGGGGCTTTTTGTTTATTTAAACTACTCGGAATATTTGCGCCATCGGTTAAAAGAGAAGTTGCATCTGTAGAGAGGAAACTGATTATCATACCAGTAATAGTTTGTTCTTTTCTGTAAAATAGCTGCGCCAAACTTGTTCTCCGATGACACTCGACAACGTAAAACATTCCGCGATTCTCACGACTTTATTTAAAATGGCAGAAGATAATGATTTGATGGGCGCCTCTGAACTCATAAAAGGTGAGTTGAACTTGCTGGGCACCTTCTGTTTGAATACATTTGATTCAGTGAGTCAATTCATTGATTTAATTCAGTGAGTCAAAATAATGAATTGTGTCGCCTCAGACTGAAATAAACTTCGACTATCAAATTTGGGCAGAAAACTTTTAATAAATAAGAAATAACAATACATTTTCTTCCCATGCTAATTTAAAGTTAATGTTTTTTATTTGTTTTACTGTAGTTAAAGTTGCAGTTGGATAACTTCTGGTTGATTAAACCAAGCCTACAATAAAATCTCACCTCTTAAAGAGCCTTTAATGACTGTTTTATAACTGTTCCAGCTTGTTTAATCGACCATATGTGTTTTCCCCTCCTCAGATCAACTCTATTTTGCCACCCTACGAAGCAAGCCGAAAAGCACCGCGAACACTCATTACTTCAGCACGGATGAGGAGTTTGTTTACGAAAAGTGAGTTTTCCCTCCCTCAGTTTTTTACCTTCTAAAAGCCTCAGCAGGCGGGAAACCGTTCCAACGTTTGTTACGTAACGCTTTAATCGAATGTTTCCTTCAGCGAAAGTGCTACAAAGTTTCATTTGTTTTGTCTCCAAGTTCCACAATGGACCTGAGAATAGTTTTTGAATTTCCTTCTGAAAAAATAAATAAAATGGGACTGCTGTTTTTAGCGTCTTTCTGACAGAAAAGCGGACACACAATTGTTTCAAACACTTGTTTGACGCCTTCCGCGGATGTCTTGGTGCGTCAATTTAAAAAAGTTAGAGGTCCTTAAAGAATAAAAATGCCATCGACAATAAACTGCCATTATATTTTTATATTACTATTATTCTCCACTTTCAATGAGTTAGGCCTACTACTTTGATCCAACATCAGTCCTGACTATAACTACCCAATAATTATTAATTCTCTGGATTTTAACCATTTAAATACCTGTTTGTTTATATAATGCCACTGTTGTTGTTGTTGTTTTTAATGAAAACAAAAATTTATTTTCCATATAGTAAATGCTAAGGTTTTAAGGTTATCACAGTCTGAGATATGTCAATGATTGGCAACAACATTTGATTTTGATGCATTAATCATTTTTGTGACGTGTCAGAGATAAACATACTCTGGACCTTAGAGGACAAAAATGTCTGTCAAAAAACTGCCATAATAATATTATATATTAATATAATTTTCTACTTTCACAGACTTAACCAACATCAGTCCTGATCATAACTACCAAATATTTGTTCATTTTCAGGATTTAACCCTTTAAATGCCAGTTTGTTTACATAATGCCACACGCACGCACACGCGCACACACTAATTTCTCAGTACACGCATACAAAACATACTCTGACATCCATACCTACACAATTTTAGCTGCATCATTTATTTAGTTGACCTGCAGGGCTCTATAATAGAGCAAACCGAAAATGGGGGGAAAAAAAGAATTGTATTTGCTCCATAGGCTAAACATGAGAAATTGCGGCATCTAGTCGAGAGTATTAAATTAAAATTTTGAAGCCAGGACTGTGGTATAAAAGCATAATATCATAGAATTCATGATTTTATGCTTTAATGTCACTGGGATCAAATATCGCAGCTTTAATTGGCTTCAATGGGGACATTTTTGTCCTGAAGATCCTGAGTGTAACTGTTTTGTGTACACAGTGCCTCACTGCATAATAGATGTATTATAGGAACTGAGGTTGAAATGTAAAAGTTCCCCCAAAAATACACACCTTTTGGCCAAATTTATTCCATTGGCATTAACAGCCATAATGATTGAAAAAACAAAAAGCAAAGCCAAAAATGTCCCTGAGGTCGCACAAGGGTTGAGAGGACCCCAGAGCCGCAGCCTCTTCGAAGGGCACTTATCATCGCAATTGAGAGCGATAATGAGCATGTACATTGCAAATATGTGAAATAAAGTTGCAAAGCTGCTTTTGGGGGAATAAACGCGTCATGTGCATTGTACATTTCTACAACTACATCATAAAAGTTTGAATACAGATTTCAAGAAGGCACTGAGTGGCCTGGAGCTGATGATTTATATACCACTGTTTGCCTGTCTAAATCAATTTTATTTTATCCGTTGTGGCTTGTTTCCAGGTTTTGGCCCACTGTGACCACCAGGTAAACTGGATGATTTTCTTTAAATTTAATTTTGTTATTCTTCTCTTTTTATTTAGCTTTTATGCTGATTTTGGGCCCCTCAACCTTGCTATGCTGTACAGATACTGCTGTAAGCTCAACAAAAAGCTTAAGGTGAGTTGAACACCTGCCTGGTTTGTTACATCCCTCCTAAAACATGTGCATTATGTAGGTACAGCAATTAAAAACAATGAGTAATTTGTGCCTACAACCCCGGCATTGACTGCATCGAAGATATTTTGGGCAGTTGAATCGCGCTGTCATTTCCTTTGTTTGTAATGTGGGATGGTAATATAAACTTAATGACATTGTAGTGAACTTCAGTTATAGCTAGAGAAAGTTTTGTTCAGCCCTCACTTTAAGGCGTAGTTCACCCATTGGAAAGTCTGTTATCGTATGACTATGATGGGAACAAATGGAGATGTTGGACATAATGTGACAAATCGCATCAGACACCATTATTTTTCATTGTAGTTTTCTTTTATAGAGTTCACAGTGTGCTGAGAAATTGAATTACATTATTCAAATGATATCTTAGGCCAGATCTTTTTCTTCTGTCATAACCCAATGTTGGAAATTGAACTGACTTTGTACCTTTTATCTAGTAAGACTTCATTGGCTGCCACCAGCGTTGGGCTCCGCATGTGGTTCAAGCGTGTCCTAAGGATTTATGTTGGAGGATTAGATGTCTGTCTGATCTGCACACATAAGTTGGGATGAGAGGGAGAGTCTTTGGATTTGTCACATCTGTTTACAGGGGACTATTTGGTTGGGAATGTGTAGAGTTGGTAGAAGAATCCTGGATATACCACAATTGGTTACCTCCTGTGAAAATACACTACCTCTCTTCCAAAACCTTGTGAGCTGCCTTGCAGTCTACAGCGTATATGGGTAGCTGCGATGTCCATGCAAATGTGTTTTCATTTGAAAACGCATTGATTTTGCTATGTTTATGCCTAGAATGGAGTTTTCCACCACTGAAAATGGAGAATTTCGAAAGCGATTTCTAGTACCGCATACTTTGGAAAATGACGACATTAGGAAACTTGATGTTAGGCTACATCCACAATAATCCGTTGGTTTGTTTGTTTTTGTTTCCAAACAAAATCGTTTTCCAGATTAAGTGGGGGTCGACCATTTTTATTGGACACAATATTTGTGTATGCTACTTATTTTATGTAGTCGAGTAGCAACATGCTAATGACTAATTTGGCTGTTAGAATCAATTGCAAATCGCTATTCTTGTTTCAACATTTCTTTTGATTTGTCAACAAACTTTGATTAATTCTCGACTCAAAACGCAATGCATTCTCTAATTGCCTTTTCCAAGAAAGACAAATGTGACGCTATCATAGATTTTGGCCAAAAGCAGGAATCTAAGGGTCTGTTCAAACCGAACGCCGCCTTTCATCCGTCTGCACTGTTTTTCAATAGTTTTTCTATGTAAACATGCACTTTGACTATTGCGCCGTATCTTCTTTAGAGTCTCACGCAGGAGCACTGCCTTTATTAGAAGTCATGTCAAGTTAAAAAGAACTTAAACTGTTAAAAATGTGTCGAGACGCTTGCGTTCTGTTCTGTTTGTTGCACTGCGTCTAGCACGTTTTAGCGTAACGATGGATATGGTCTGAACAGACACTTGCTATGCTGCCTATCTTTTGGAATAGCCCTGTGCATCAGGAGCGTGTCTATAATGCTGTCTCTGTAGGTTGCTCATCAGGTGTTGGAACAGAGCTAATATGTTCTATTGTTCTAGCTAATAACAGAAATGTAGTAGTACATTTATCAAACTTAAGACTGTAAAATGGTTAACGCAACTCCAACTTAATTTTCCAATTAACCTAAATTGAGAGGTCAGCCAAGATGACCAGACCCAAAGCAAACAAGTCTCTAAGTTTGTGTCCATGCCCTGATTCATTCTGCATCATTTCCATTTTCTTCAGCTGTGAGCATCAACTGTATATGGGTTTACCAGAAAGGGATCAAAAAATAATCAACCCCTTTTTTTATCCCTGTGTTCTGTGTTTCTAAAGCTGGCAAGGTGTAGTTCTCTCATGTGTTCATGTTTTGGAATACTTAAGGTAAAGTCATGAATGATTTTTCATGTGTTTTCCTCCTGTTTTAACCACTGTCTTCATGTCCACACCCATCCAACCACACGCAAATGTCCCTGCCTGTTTTGCCATTTACAAGTTGTTGCCATAGGGATGGCATTTTTATTTTTTTTTTCTAGCCTCTCCAGTTTGGGCCTGCATGTTTGGTTGTACACTGGAGGAAACTTAAAAGCAAAAGCTAAGAAGGGATGTTTGGTAGGATCCGTTTGTAAGCTGCAGTTAAGGCAGTTCTTAGTGGATGCAACACCATTGCATTGGTTTGCAAGTCTGATTATCAGCTCTGCTTTCTTGCATTGCTGAACGGCTCTTATCCCATCTGAAGTTGGTGTTTTTGAAGCACAATCTGCTAAAAATTGTCAGTTTTGTGGTAAGCTGTTCTGATTGGTTAATTTTGACAGCTCATTCTTCCCCTCACTAGCATAACTACCTCCTGCATGTGGATGCTGCCATAGAGTTTTTTATGATTTTAATTTACCAAGTGATTTAAGCTCGTTCTGCTTATCGGTTTAGTCTGGAAAGAAAAAACTGTTTCACCCGTTACTTTGTTGGCTCAGTGAAAAGGGAAGGCACTGAGACAGTTCTAGTGAAAATATCTTCATTTACCAAACTAGCATTGTTGCTCAGTTGTTGGTGGCCAATTTCCATCCTTAAAAGTTGCATCTAGAAAGGGTCAATAAGAAAGTGTAATATCTCAATGCTGACAAGTTCTTGAGCTAGAGAGCTTTGGAATATTTATTTCCTTAGGTGTGTGTGTGTGTGTGTGTGTGTGGACAAGTTTGAATCTCAGCAAATTGTTGTGCAAGTAGTTTGATTTATGTATGATGTTATCACACCCCAGCAAAACTTTGACTGCACAATGTGGAGTGACATGGTAACATATTTTTTTTGAGGGCTTCGCTTGGATCCAGTACAATTACTGTTATTCGGAAGCTTTGACGTTGTTGGGATTCTTATAACCTATTTCCCAAACATCTAACCTGTCATGTTAACTGTAAACTGGTTTGAAGTGACTTGACTGAGATGTTTAATCAAAGTTTTTTTTTTTTTTTTTTTTTTTTTTTGCTTTTCAAATCAAATCACTTTATTGTCACACTACTGTGTACACGAGTGCAACAGTAGGTGAAATTCTTGTGTGCAGTTCCGAGTAACATAGCAGTCATGACAGTGACGAGACATAAACCACTTTACAATAACAACATATTTACACAAAACAATTTTTTCATTGAACTGCAAATTTTGTATTTATTTAAAAAAAAAAAAATTTTAAATCCAATTTAATATTTGATTTCAATTTTAGTTTTGTTTTTGTTAGTGACATTCTAATGAAAATCAAGATTTATGCAATTTGCAAAATGCATTTTTATTTTTGTTAATGCTATTCAAGTGCAAACCAAGCTTATTTATTGATTAGAATTTTTACGAAGACAAAAATAAAATGAAGTTTGAACAAATACTACATTTTAACGATTCATGATGTTTAATGCAGTTTTTTTTTTCAATTTGCGAGTGTTTTTTAAAAAAAAATAAAAAATTGTATCCAAAAGCAAAATTAACGATTGGTGTTTTTGTTTATGTAAGGGAAACCAAGTTTTAACTATTAATGCAATTGTTCTGCTATTTTAGCCAAAACCATGTTTAAGGATTGTAATTTTTATTTTTTAACGCAAAGCAAACTTAAATGATTCGTGCTATTTTTATGCAATATATGCTATTTGTGTGAAATACCAAGTTTTAACTATTCATGCTATTATGCAATTTTTCATGCTGTTTTCTTAAATTATTTTTTATAAATTTGCACGCAAACCAATGATTTGATTTTTATTATATTTTAATGAATACCGGAAATCAAGTTGAACTATGTGCATGTTTTGCATCTTTTGTTAATGCTATTTTAGTGCAAACCAAGCCTGGCGACTGAAACGTTATGTTAAATTATTTTAACGGAAACTGTTTTAAAGCTTTAAGCAATTCTTGAAGCATTTGCATTTAATTGCATATTTTAAGTGTTTATTTTTTTTGTCATTTACTTGCAATGTAATACATTTATGTCTGTCTTTCCAGTCTTTTACACTGACCAGAAAGCGGATTGTGCACTACACCAGCTTTGACCAGCGCAAAAGGGCTAACGCTGCTGTGCTCATTGGTGCCTATGCTGTGAGTATCCTGTCCACTCTTGTTGGTCTCTTCTGTTTTTCTTTCCGTCTTTTTCATTGGAAAACTGTATCAATTACTTTTGCTGCCATTGAAGAATCGCACCCTGGGTTGAATCTGTCAAGGCCCTGCAAATGATCAGCTCAGCTGTGTTTTTCCATGCGTCAGCATCAAAACCAACAATCCTCCCACTCCCTGTTCACATTTGCTGGCGTCAGGGACATGTCACATCAACATCTTCATATATGTGGCATGCTTTGTCAGACAAAGTCTTCTTGGATGTCAGCCAGCATCCTCATTCCAGCCTCCCCCCTCAGGGAGGGCAACAGTCTGATGACAGACTGGTACATCCCCGTGATGTGTCGGCTCAATAATCCTGTGCTTGACTGGCTCATATGCTAGTGTGTCCCATTCCACTACATTTAAAAAAAGTTTTGGAAACGCTGATCTAACCAGCCTTCACCATAACGTTGCTCGCTTTTAATGTGAATGATGCCAATTTGCCTCCTAATTGTGCTTTTGGATGTCTCTAGGCTTCCACTTCATGACAGTTTAAAGGCTGGGCAGATTTATTTGCTCCGATGGCACTGTTTGAATGCCATGTAAACTTTGGTTCACTTTGTTTGTGCAGACTTGTGTTCTCATTGACAGCCACTGTCTTTCATAATGAAATAAGCTCAGTGAGAAGGCTGTCCTCATAAATATTAACAAGTCTTAAATGGAAACACAGAGAGGTAGTGGTATATGAGATGCTTCTCCGATGCCCTCCAAAAGTTTGTTTCTGCCAAATGCACAATTTGTGCATGTGAGTCACACTTTAAACAGTACAGGAGAGCAACTGCTTGTACAGGCGAGATCCAGGTTTGAATTGAAATATAAGGGAACTGAAAGTGGCAGTGGTGCTATCCAATATAGGGATCCTTTTTTGCTTGATCCTGGACCACTTTTTGTTTTTCAGCATTCATCTGATGTTCCCTTGCTTTTCTTTGGATAAGGGCCATACTAAATTATATATCTGACTCTGGTGTGCTGTGATGCAAGGGCTTTGTGTCACCGTTTGTAGCTGAGACTCATCAACTCACCTCACCACTTTTATTTTAAATTTTTTTTCTCTTTCCCCCCCACTCATATAAGCTAAATCAGTGTTTCCTACAAAATACATTGTCAATACAATAAACAATCTAACTACACAATGTCATAATCATCCAATCAGTGAGACGTTGATTCGTCATTCATTCATCGTTATCAATGAAGACCTTTTATCTCATTCATTCGATGATCCAGCTCTGTGCGTCCGACAATAAAGGACCGCTCTGAAGGATTTGCTTTTAAGAGTCATTTGTTGTCAAATTGGACTAAAGTGGTCATGCTGTTTTTGCACTGCAGCAAAAATGCAGCAATTGTTTTTTGACGCAAACATGCGCTAGCCAGACGTCTTTGAATGTTTGGCACCTTTTTCAGTAAGCCTTGTGAAATGAATGTTTTAACTTGTCTCGAGACACTGACCCATTCTAACCGTTGTGCTGTGTGGAGCTCTTTCGGTCAATTAATTTGGTCTGAATGACTCCTTACTCTAGAATCCCAACTATGACTCTTTCATTTAGGAACTTGTGGCATCAAGTATTCCAGGTTCAATACAAGTTAAACTCAAATGATAACATTCGTGGCATAATTTTGATTACCACAATTAATTTTGACTAGTCCCTGATTAACAGTGATGCACTTAAAATGGAACTGAAAAGGTCTAAAGAATAATCATCATTTCAAAAGTGTACCCACAAAATGTAGACAATATGCATTGACATGATTTTAGTAAGGTATAATCGCTTACTAACTTTTCTGTGTAAAGTGTTAACAATTAGTTTAATTAGCTGTGTTGACGTAACTCTATAAACCGTAAAATGACGATTTTTACACAACACTACAAACACTGAGCTTAACTTGTATTGAATTTGGAATATTTCTTTAAGACTTTAGATGGGAAATCTTTAAGATCCAGAGAAAATTTGCAGTACTTGAGATCCTAGTCTTTCATTTGTAATTATCCTTCAAAGAACCTTCAAATTGAGAGACATCCTCAAAGTCCTCCTCTGTAGTCTACCAGGAATGTCCACTTTTACCTTATGTGGGTAAATTTAGCCTGAACTTTGATCCTGCTCTTAATTTAACAATGTTTTAAATGGAAACTCAATTTGGCTACCTTCAAAAAAAACAAATCTCTTGAGACAAAGTATTCCCACAAATAAATCCAATAGTGTACTCAAGATGGACTTACTACCATGATCTCCAACAATGAGGTTCCAAGTAAAAACAGCCATTATCTTTTCTCTGGAGTTCTACACGCACAGATTACTTCTGGCCCTGCCCATCACTCAGTGTGCATAGCTGTGCTTTTCAATGTAATGGTTTTTATCTTTCAGTTAATGTTCTACAAGTAGGTTTGAGCCAAGCTTGTGTGGGACGACAGAACCTTCACATGCTCCTCCGCCTACAGCAGATGTTTGCTGCTGATCTATCCAGCAGCAGATAACCTTGTTTTACCATGTGAAGGAGAGTATTTTTACTGGTGTAACTGCTGGGCCAAGAGATTCCACAGTTATTCTCGGTCACATGGGACAGTAGGGCACAACACAAACAAAACAAGCACTGACCCATCTCACGGAACGAAACATAATCTGCAGAACTCTTCAGCTAATTGTTCACTTGGTGCATATTTCATGAGCTTGTGCAGAAATTACAAGGCTCTGGTCTCCTGCTGAACGGATATGGCCTTCATAAACACGGTCACTTGACCTCTCTGTTCTAGCTCTCCACCAGCCACAATCCTTATGAAGTCTGTTTGAAAAGCGCTGTTGGGACAAACGGCATCTCAAGGTGAATCTCAAAAAAGAGAAATATTTAGCAATAAGGACGAAGCATAAAATGTGCAGCATTAATAATGCATTTTTATCTTGTGCACCATTTGGTTGACGAAACTTTCATCTTCAGCACCATACATGCAGACTGTGTGTACAGCCTATAATTTTTATCTTTTTTTTTCTATTTTCATTTTTTTTATTTTGCTTTTGCGTGCCGTCTGCGCATGCACCTTGCGTTGACTGTGCTAAAAGAGCATCACAAAGCATTCGTAGTGCGCATGCGTTGAACGTGTCCATAGGGGCTCTTAGTCAAATGAGTACGCTTTGAAAGGCTGAGCGCTTGATTGTGAGCAAGACTGAACACCACACAGATAAACCAAGTATACCCTAACATTAAAGTGCTTGAGGGCCATTTCCGGTGTGTTATTCATACTGAGCTGGAACATTGTTTCTTATTGGATTTTAACACTGCAATGCTGTATTCTTGCATCAAGCTGTTGAAATGATGATGGGAGTGGGGGGGCAGATGTCATTGAGAGGGATTGGCGTGGCTGAATGGAATAGATGACCATTTAAACTTGGAACTTCAGCAAGTCTGTTTGTGTGTGGGCACTGCACTGTGCCGTGACAAGTTGTCCCAACTTGAGAAGGCCCCTATTGTGCTGAGCCTCAGCATCTCATCTGTGTGACACATTCTGCCAACAATTTTCCTGAGAGTTTGTTTGTTGGAGAAAGAGGGACATAGAAAGACATGGATTGCAAAATGGTTAAATAGAAGGTTGGGAAGTACTGATGTCCGATTCATGAACAAATTGTTCCTCCTTTTACAATGGTTCATTCAAGCAGATTTGTTGGCAAACTTTGTGGTGGGTAACCACAAACAATAACTGTAAGGGACTAAATGACACCTTTGAAAATAAAGCTATAAACAGATTGACTTAAAGCTGAAGTGTGCAATTTCTGCAGGGCTAGTGCCTCCAAATGTAATTGCAACAATGATTGTTTTTATACGTGTTTCTTGAACATTGGTCACGTTAAATGCCAGGGTTGGGTACCAATTTGGTTTGTTTTCAATAAGATTTGACTGGGGTCTGGGTAGCTCAGAGTTTTGACGCTGGCTACCACCCCTGGAGTCATGAGTTTGGATCCAGGTCGTGCTGAGTGACTCCAGCCAGGTCTCCTAACAAACCAAATTGACCCTGTTGCTAGGTAGGGTAGTCACATGGGGTAGCCTCCTTGTGGTTGCAATTCGTGATTCTCTCTCAATGGGCCATGTGGTAAGTTGTGCGTAGATCGTGGAGAATAGCATGAGCCTCCACATGCGGAGTTACGTGATAAGATGTGCGGATTGGCAGTCTCAGAAGCGGAGGCAACTGAGACTTGACCACCCGGATTGAGGTGAGTAACTACACCACCATGAGGACCTACTAATTAGTGGGAATTGGGCTTTCTAAATTGGGAGAAAAGTGGATAAAGACTGTAGACTTTACTCCGACTTATCCATCAGAGACTTCAGACTTGACTTGGACATCAGTTGAAAGACTCGTTAACATCTCTGCTTTAAATCATCATCTACTAGTTAAAACCGCTTCTTTTACTGATCTTGTGTGATCTCTACTCTGTAGTCCTATTTAAATGCTCCTCTAAATGCCTCCCCCAGTGGTGTGACTGGTGAAGAACGAAGAAGCACTTCGCTGTAAGTGTACCGGGGTCTTAACTTGATATGTTACAAAAGTAATTATGCTAATTATGTAACCGATGTAGTAATCAACCTAAACTTGCAAGTAAAAGAGCAATATTTTAATTTTATGAATCTATATCTGGATGAAAATTTATTTGTTCTGTTATTAATCATATAAAAGTATATTTTTAACCAACCCTATAAAATGATGCACAGGGACGTTTATAAACACTGGTGTAATGATGAAATAATGTCTTGCTACCAGTTCATTGAAATGACCAATGTGAATAAACTTTCGCTAAAATGTTTCTCACTTCCTAACCATAGAGGGAAAATGTTAGTATAAAAATACAGATTGACTCAATAAATTTCCTTAGTACATACTCTATGAATGTTTCATTCAAAGTCATCATATTACAGCAGTAAATGGGGTGTGTATTTAGTTTTACAGTATATTGTCTGTTTCTTTACATGGTAAAACATCCATTTCCAGCTCCATTCTGGGAACTGCGTTGGTTGTAGACTGATCTAATTTCCTGTTTCTCTTGTTCCTTAGGTAATCTACCTAAAAAAAACACCAGAGGAAGCCTACAGAGCCCTTATCTCTGGCTCCAATGCCTCCTATCTCCCCTTCAGGTAAGACTCTCACATGTAAGAGTAGTTCTCCTGCCCAGTTTGTGTCAGTCACCTGAGCAGGGTTGTGGCTTGCATTGATATTGAAAGTTGAATAATAAACACCTTATTCCATGACTGAACCCAAATTAATTAATCCACAAACACTCGCACATCAGAGGCAACATATTCTCCATTTCTCAAAGAAATGCATGCTTTTTTTTTTTTTTACTTCCAAAAAGCAAAAATTGTTCATGTCATGCCAACGAGCTGTTATTTTTTTAAAACTAGGCCAAAATACAGTATATTTTGCCTAATTTCTCACAACTTTCCTCACACTGCCTCACTTCCTGCACGCTATGCTCTAATCTTATTTATCACAGCATGAAATATTCTCTACTGTTGTGGCTCAGAGGGTTTTGGTATGTGATTTGTATCTACTTCAGCCAGCTAAATAAACAGGGTAATGGGAAAAATGCAAGCCTATTTTTCCAGGCTGTGACTGTTTAATCCTGATGTCAGGATGGATTGTTTATGGTAAACAATCATAATACATCTATAGCATAATGCTCAAAATGGTTGTGCTCAACAATCAGTACGGCTACATGCTGATGGTGTGAGACCTAGTTCTGGTCCATGCTGAAGGTCTAGTCCAATCAGATTCGTGCATGCGTGCCAGCCAGTCACAACATTAAAACCACTTGCATTAAAACAATATCTAGGTCCCCCTCGTGGCAACAAAACGGCACCAACCCTTCTCACCACAATTTTTCAGAGTGTTTATCTGAGTTACTGTAGACTTTGTCAGTTCTAACCAGTCTGGCCATTCTCTGAGCTCTCTGCATTTCTGTCCGCAGAACTGCCACTCACTGGATGTTTTTGGCACCATTTTGAGTAAATTATAGAGACTGCATGAAGTAGAAAATCCTAGGATTATCTCACACACAACAGTTTTATCTAATCATCCAATCACGTGGCAGCAGTGTAATGTAAATCATACAGATATGGGTCAGGAGCTTCAGTTAATGTTCACATCAACCATCGGAATGGGGGAAAATGTGATCTCAGTGATTTAGTCCGTGACATTGGCGTTGGTGCCAGATGGGCTGGTTTGAGTATTTCTGTAACTGTTGATCTCCTGGGATTTTCATACACCACAGTCTCTAGAATTTACTCCAAATGGTGCCAAAAACAAAAAGCATCCAGTGAGCAGCGGTTCTGTGGGTGAAATTTACTTATTAATGACAGAGGTCAGAGGAGACTGGCCAGACTGGTCCAAGCTGACAGGAAGGTAACAGTAACCCAAATAAACACTTGTTACAACAGTGCTATGCAGAAAAGCATTTCTGAATATACAACACGTCGAACAATGAGGCGGATGGGCTACAGCAGCAGAATATCCCTCCGGGTACTACTACTGTCAGCTAAGAACAGGAAAATGGGGCTGCAGTGGGCATTTGCTCACTAAAACTGAACAGTAGATGACTGGAAATCATTGCCTGGTCTGACAAATCTGGATTTCTGCCAAGGTACACACATGGTAGGCCCACTGCAGCCTCTGTTTTCTATTCTTAGCTGACAGAAGTGGAACCCAACGTGGTCCTCTGCTGTTGTAGCCAGGCATTGCATCAACCAAAAATTCTCCATTTACTCATTTTATTTTTGAAAGATTGAGACTGATATTAAGATGCGTATTAATGGGCATCATCGCCATTAACACCTGGTAGTACGTGTCTCTTTTGACCAATTGTGTTCGGATTTCGAGAAGAGGTTTGAATAATTGACTGCATGTCAGTCAAGTGCAAACATTAGCCTACATTTAGAGCAGAATTGTCAGTTATTTTAGAGTACCTGCATTAGAGCTTCAGAGATGCGTGTGCTTCTCATTTGTGACTTTGTTATAGGTTAAACAAATTGCGGAGCAACAGTTTAATAAAAAAATACTGTTGAGCAAGTAAGTTAGTAAATGTTTATTGCAACTTGCCTGAATAATAACACACAGTTTATGGCAAATTGTTTTAAGGTAACTCTATCACCCTTCGTTACTGAGGTTTGTTACCGCCACAGTAATGCAAAAACACACATCAAGCATGGTCAACCTGACCATGTGTTGACAATGTGTTGTGCAAGCAATCAATCTTTAACTTAGGAATATTTCACTTATTTATTATTTAGGCCATATACATACTTTACACAAGTACGCATAAGCAGATTGGAGTGTTTGGACAACACATTGCCAACACAAGTTCGGGTTGAACATGCTTGATGTGTGTTTGTGTTACTGTGGCGGTAACACACCTCAGTACTCAAGGGGCTGAGAGTTACCTTCAAAAAATCAAAATTGCACAAAACCATATGTGCTATTATTCAGGTAAGTTGCTATAAATACATGGACTTTAACTTACTTGCTCAACAGTATTAATTTTGATGAGATCGATGATCAGACTGAAGCTTTAAAGATAAAAGCTTCAGCTAGATAATTGAAAATATGAAGATTAATGAAAGTGTCTCCAGACTCCAAGACAGTTGTGGAATAGTGCCAGTGTGACTACTGTTCTGTTTCTCAACAGCCCGGCTCAAAGACTCTCCCCTGCTGTTTCTCAAAATGATTTGAAATTCCCATGGAGATATCAATGCCATCTCAAAGCTTTATTCTTTCTTTCATTACCAACATGAAATCTTTTATTACCATGTAGTTAGTATTCTGGATGAGTCTAGCATTATGGCTGTGTGTCATTACCACATGCGATTTGACCCCTCAACTCCATCCTTCCTATTTACTGACCCAGAAACTCAACTCTCACATGTTCAGCCTGGCCAAGCACATAGCTACATATTTTGTTATGTGTGCATGTGAAATGAAGGAGACGAAGAAAGCCTGGGTGACCCGTGGCCCCATCGAACAGAAATGTTCATTGTAGAAGTGGGCTCTCTTTGGCTAATGACTGGAGCTATATTTATAATCCATAAGAGGCCTTTGTTTTCTGATTCCATGATTTTCAATGCAGTCTAACAATGCTTTCAGGCAAGGAATTATGATTTCAGGTCATATATCTGTGCATACACTGATGGCCACATGTACATTCTGTAATGTGTTGTATTTAAGTGCTTCTAATTAGGGGTGGGTAAAAATATTGTTTTTTCGATTATTTGTAATCTTCATTTGAAAAATTCTTAAATCCCAAGTATGATCTTTCACTCAGTGCGCAACCCTCTACTACAATAAGGGGAAATACTCACGCTTGCAAACAAATTTCGTGCTCTGTGACTAAAGTGAATATATTTGGTAACTGGCTGGTACATGTTTTCATTTCACTCACTAGTAATTATGTAGTTTAGCCATGAAGTGTTCAGCAGAGAGGTCCTTTCACAGCGCGTTGAGAGTAAAAGTTGTTCCGTGTAATGTGTCTCCAAGGCGAGAGCCACGCAACCCATTTGTCATTGAATACTGTTTGTTTAAATACACTTTCTTTACAGTCAGTTGTTTATCAAAAACAACATAAAAAAAAACGTAAAGTATAATCGTGTCTCGCACAAATGAGGTAATGCCATTCGAGTCCTCTAGTTAACATGCGCTCATTTAAAGGCACTGTAACAGAAATGCCTTTTTTGTTTTTAAGAGATGGTACCAGTTTTGTTCAGCACGTGTTCAACAAATCAATGTAAATGGTAAATTTTTTTTTTCATGTTTTTTTTAATAAATATAACAATTGAATATATGAAATCTAGATCATTTTGAGGATTGTTCATTAAGTCACTGTTCCATGAACATTTCCTACTTGTCAAAACAGAGACTATTTAGCAGAAATGGGCCACTTCTATTAAAATGAATGGGAGAAATTGGAACGGCCAACGATCAGTGAAAAAGTACAGCCCGTGTTTATCCTGGCGTGTTTGCGGGTCAAGGAATGGAGCAGAGCAGTTGTGAATTAGATGTGTTGCCGGACCCGCACCCTGGAACCTAGGATTGAGTTGCATTGCTGGGGATTGGAGTGTGTGTCGTGGCCAATGCCGAGGGAAGCCAGGCCGCTCGAGTGAACTTGCCGCCCTGTGTGCCTCGGAACAAGAAAATTATGTTCTTTTATTATAATATTGTCCAACCGTTTTGGGGATTTTATTCTGTCCCCATTCAAGTAGATAGAAGCTGCACTGTCATGATGTTTGTTTACATAGAAAAATAACTTCCAGAACTGTCCAAGAGCATTCCAAAAATGGTCACAGAGTGGACTCCCTTGCCTTGAAAAAAGACTTTGTTGAAAGGATCCGGAAAGCCGTTTGGACCATTCAAAGTGCGTGCGTGTGTGCCCATTTATTTTATTTATTTATTTATTTATATATAAACGAAGACATTAAAGTAAATCTGTTAAGAACATCAATGTCTATAATATCCTATATTTATTTCAATTGTGTTGAAAAGCTCCCTCGTCTCCCCCACACTTATACATGCGCGCACATGCACACAGACTCGAGTCATGACCAACAAATAGAGCCGTACCCCACACGACTTGATCAATACAACAGTTTCTATTATTTGAAAGAACTTTTTAATATGTGAACCTTTGTTTCAATGTATTTCGCCTTAATCGGTCTCGCATGGCTATAAAGGAAAGCACCGCGGTAGAGGCACCCCTCTCTTTCGCTCATGCACGCACTCACACACTGTTTTGTTACTCCCAATCTAAAAGCAACAATATGTCTTTTATTTGTCTCTATTTTTGTGGGCATTGGTTGTATGCTTTTGTGCTGACATTCTGTTAACTTCACAAGAGATTAACCTCAGATTTGTTTGACAACCGTTTTGTGTAAAGGTGCTGATTAAAATTGCTACCACACCTTGGGCTTGTCCATGCTTGTCGAGTGATTTTAAACATTTATCTTGGCCACAAGGTTTAATGTTCAGTGTCACTTTCAATCTATTTTTGTGCTCTACATTGTGTACTTAAGATTGTAAATGGAACAATGTAAATCTCACATGAATGGTTTTATGGTCCAGCACTTTCACCCCAGAATTTAACCTTATGCTTCCCTCAAGATGTTACTTGGCACATCCGATTTTTAATATATGGTAAGTGACTCTTTTGAACACAAGAGATTACTTTTAACAGAATGTCCAAGCTGTTCTTGTCCATACTGTGTGTAATAGGGGTGTTCATTGCCAACAAAACGTTTACCTACTCCGCTGACGAAGATATGTGATTTCCACAAAACTCGAGCTGCCACAACATCCCACAGATCCATTTTAACAGTAATGTTCCCTCCTATAATGATGTACAACTTATATTAATTTTATTAATCTTTAATATATGCACAGTATAGTTTGAAATGCATCGTTTTCGATGCATGTAGCGTAATGGTGCCGGTATTAAAATGTTGATTTAAAAATTAAAGTTTTTAGTTAAAGACCCTAACAAAATTAACCATGGTTTTACTCTAGTAATATTGTAGTAACCATGACCGCTGTCACCATTGTTTTCTTTGCAGAAATCATAATTTTGATACAATTAACCATGATTTTACAACAGTAATACTGTAGTTTCCATATAGTAACCATGATTATACTATATATTGTAAACATGACAGTTACCATGTTGATTTGTTTTTACTACAAATACCATAGTTAAACTATGGTTAATGTAAAACGATGATTTTTAAGGGCAAACTTGAAGTGTTTGTTACCAAATAGAGTATTCTTACTTTGGATTTGGCAGTAATTATTATTTTTCTGAACATGGCAAATACAGAACTGTACCAAAATAGTGACCCTAAAACTGTGATACAAAACGAACTCTGAAAAATTTGAACCGTTACACCCCTAGTGACTGCTGCTGTCAAGTAAGATTTTTAAAAGCAAGCTTTCTATTTAATAGAAACTCGAGCCTATTCCTCACACAAAGCTATGCCATGACTTCAAAATATTCAGAATATTGCACTCTAGTCATAATAGAAAAGTGTCTGGATGTCCTTCCTGCACCCTGACAGCCCCTGGTCCCCATCCAATTTAATGGTATAAAAGAGCAGCTCATTCTGCTTAACATCTCATTTTGTGCTTCACAGAAACTGTTCAGTTTTTGGAACTATTCAGGTTTTGGAAAGACATGGGTATTGATAATTTTTGGGTGAGCGAGCCCTAAATAACCAAAGCTCATGCATCCATTCTGAAGTAAACCGCTGGTGTGCTAGCTCCTGAAACCACTTATTGTGTACAAAATCCTACGTTTACTAGTAAAGCCTCTTATGGTTTTTCTGCCATCCCATCCATCTTGATGGTTAATTGAGCACTTGTTTCTCCATAAAGATGTGTTTTGTTGTCAGTGGTGTAGCTGCATGCAGAAAGAAAAGCACTTTGTCAGTGCTCCACCCACTTGGCTGCCGTAACCATGGCACTTGTAGAGACAAACAGGGCAATGCAGTTATGTAATGCTCTGCAATTGGTTAATTCAGGAAGTAAATGGAGTTGTTTTGTTTATAAGAGGCAGGGGTGCCTGATGGCAAGGCATGAATGAGACATGCCATCCAATAAAGAAAAGCTGTGTGTGTGAGAATGACTCATGTTTAAGTTTTCCTTCGAGGAAGCACCTGTAAACCAATGTTGTATAGATGAAGCGATATGTTTTAAAATGATAGATTAACCAAAAATGATCTTAGTCTGTTGGGTCTGAGTGAGCCTGCATTCAGGTATACTGGAGCTGTATGGTCTATTTGATCCATCTTGCCTAAGAAAAGGTTTGCTATCTTCATCTGTCAGTTACATCATCTTCATGTTGATCGTATGGGAAAATGCTCTGCCTTTCAACCTAGAAGTCATTTTTAGAAAGATACTTGCATAACCTAGTGTCCACCCAATAATGGAATGCACAACATGAATGGGACTTGTTGACTTCAAGCTATATTTTTGGACTACATGCAAGTAACCTGAAATATCAGATGGTTTGGTAGCATTGAACGTTCCATTATTGTATGGTTTCATTACTCAACAAGTTTGACATTGCTCTAGTGGCCTGGATGAAGAGCTTTAAACTTTGGTGAAAGATTCAGTACTTGGCATTGTTGACTTCTTATGTAAGAATGGGAAGGAATAAATCTCTATCTGGCCAAATATTTGGCAATCCCCAAGAGGAAAGCAGTGGCACTCTTCCAGAGGACATTGGCTTGTCCTAATTTGCCCTGAGAGTGCAGATCTCAAATAAGAGTCTTTTGCGTCTCTGAAAATGGACCTTGCTCACAGTGTACAGATTAGGGGTGGGAATCTGCAGGAACTTGGTGATCCAATATTATATTGATACCTGGGATGCAGTACAAGTATTTGAGTAATACCGCATTTACTTTTTAGTGTGTTGCAAGGAAACTGTTAAAACTGATGTAGTTTCTGCACCACCAAATAGAATTGCTAAAATTGTTTTTAAAATAGCTTTCTGAATAAACCCCTGTCTGCCGTTGGGCAAACAAAGAGATGGCACGCACGCAAACCCAATTGCAATTCCTCCCATGGGCTTATGATGCTTTCATTTCCATATTGTTTTATCATATACGCTTATGTTAAGCCGCATCTGCCTTGCCAAATAGTGTGCACCAAAGGCTTTCTGAATTATTAAATCATATTTGAATCATGAAGTCACCCCGCCCATTAAATCTCTGAAGATCTTTGAACCTTTCTGAAAACTCAGTTCTGCTATGGTGGTTGTGTTGTCAAAAGTGCCGGTACTTCGGTAACAAGTCAGTACTAAAAAAATTTTTTAAAAAAAATGTATCGATTCCACTGATTCTACAGTACTGGTAGTACCGACATAATTCGGTACCTGCACACTGTCTTGCCAACACACGACTGCTTTCAAATGCTCACACGCTTATTTGAGTTTGTGCTCTGTTGCTTTTTTACACTGAAATGCACAACTAAATAAAATTGTGAAATGTCTTGATGTGATTATTAAACCGCTAAATGCTGCAATCTTATTATGCATGAACTGCATGAGCTTTGCTTCACATTAATTTAGACCGCTCATACACTGGAAACTCCACAGACTATGAGAATCATTCGCACCATATGAGAGATGACAGAGCAGAGAACCAATCCACTCTGAAGCATTTTTTTTTTTTTTTTTTTTTTTTAAATGTAATTTTATATAATTAAATTGCAGCATTTGCACTTTAACGATCATACTGGGCAATGTAGCAAACTGTATATCGGGAGAGTTAAACTAATGTCAAAAATACACATCAAAATAAAAGCATGATTCGTTATAAATAAGAAACACCTAATTTATAACTGTATAGTAAAATGTAATCCTCACTGTAGAAATTATGATAAATTATAATTATTGTAATAAAAATTAAGCAATACATCATAAGCAAGAGTGCTTTTGTACTGAAAGTTTGTTAAAAAAAAATGCAATGGTATGTTAAGTAATTGTTAATTTTTTTTACTTGTTAAAAGTTTAAGGAAAAATGTATTGGACATCATTTTGATAAATTAAATTAAAACATGGAATTCTGTAAAAATTATAAAAAAAGGAAAAATTATTTGGGGGGGGGGGGTAAAAACAATTTCAGTAGGTCCCTGCCTAAAAGCAAACGAGTGTTAAAACACTTGAAGGAAACCATGCATATCTTTTAATTGATTATTTACATTGAAATTAAACTGGGCTGAAGGAGTGTGTTCAATAGCACATTATCATATTAGCACGTTTTTTCTGTGGTATGGAAATTGGTATCGAAAACCTCGATTTCACTGGTACAGACTACTGAAACTTTGGTACTGTGACAACACTAGTGGTTGGGTAACGGGACTAACATACGGCTTTGTGATTTTTGCATCGGTAAGCTTGTTCTGCTTTGCTCCTTAAGTGTTCGCTTGGGACACACCCAGTGCTTAACAGCTCTGCTTATCCCAGACTTTCATACCATGACTATAAAGAAACATTTTTTTTTCTTTTTTTTTTTTTTTTTTTTTTTATGTAATTGCTCTGACCAACCCTCTCTGATACCTTATTTGTTGGAGAGACTTAATTACATAGTAGCTCGCTCAGGAGGGGGTTCTTGAACCAGCCAGTTTTTGTTTAAAGGATAGTTCTCCCAAAATTAGATTTGTCATCATTTAATCATAGGACTGACTTTGGCGAAAGTTCTTTGCTGAAAACCAAAAGGTTGTAGGTTCAAAACGCATACGGGACAATCTATGAACTATTACCTTTTTGTGTAAGGCACTTGACCATTTTTAAGGCACTTGAGTTTTTCCATTTGAGGACTGTCCCTGTAATTAGTGTCCTGCAAGTTGCTTTGAATGAATAAGGTCTACTAAACACACATTGGTAAATTTAGAAGTGGACAAAGTGAGGCTGGTTTAATGGAGTTTTATGACTCCTGTCCTCCATTAATGGAGGTGAGGCATTACGTAACCTAGAGGATGTTGGTCTATAATTAGTTCTGGTGAGCCTCAGTTTCTGCAGCCAAATCGATTGGCTCAACATTTCTCAGGGCTGCCGGGATGAAGATTTACAAGCCTCTAGCTGGTGGGAACGACTCCAACTGTTACTTCAAAGGTCTCTTAAATCCTGCCGTCATAATGTGGAACCGACAATGGAGGGAACAAAAGAAAAATTTGTCTTCAACGCTCCAATGGAAACTTAGTCTTTCTGTAGCATTTTATTTATCGAAGTGAAGCGAGTATGGTTGTTAAATCATTGTTGCAGTGGTTAAAAGTTTTGAGCTGGTAACTGACAAGTTGTAGGTTTGAACCCATTAAAGGTTAAACCTTGATCCATCACCCTTGTTCCCATGAGAAAGGCCCTTAACCCTAGTTTGTTTCATGGGGAATGTTGAGGCAATTTCAAATTTGTGAAATCGGCCTAACGGACCTAGATACTGTAATGTGATTATAGCTCGACCTAGTCCACTGTGGATACATGTTAATCGGATCCCAATTGGCCTTGGCATTGTGTGCTTGGACAAACAAATGAAGACTAATTCTACTCAAAAACCCAATGTAGCTGGATTATAACTGCATGTTAATGTACAGAATGTTTAGACTTTGGGGGAAATCAACCTGTGAATGTTTTACTTCTAGTTAGCTCTGCACATAGATTTGGAATTAAGTATTCTATCAAATTAGGCTACACATCACATTTTTTTTAAACTTTAAGATGTCTGCCAATACACAACACCCCTATGCCCTCTTGTGGGTGTTTGATATGCATGTGTGAATACGTATTGTGCGTGTGGGTGTCTTGTTCTTTCCATTGAGGCACACTGGGAGACAGATGAAAAGATCCCAGCAGAACACTGACCCACTTTTTATACAACCCTGGCTGCATCTTAAACAGCCAGTTAAGCACATGCATAATGCAAAACTTAATCTAAGCTGGCACAAAGAATCTTGTTTCTTGGTATGCATTAGGCAAGGGTGACCTTTTTAAGATGTAACCCATTGGTCTATTGAACGCCCACATGTGTGGCTTGACAGATGCAAGGTTTTCATTCTTTGTGGTGCTTTGTGGTGTATTTTTCCATCTAGTCTCGCCCTACCTTCACTCCCACATTCACACACAAAGGGCCTGACCCAGTTGCTTGTATACATCGACAGGTAATGGTTTGTTCCCGGATGAAAGCCAGCCACATGAGAACCACGTTAAAAAATCTGCCTGTTATTGTTCCTTTATGCACAGCAGGACTTCATATTCTTGGGTAGAGACCTGAGACCTGTGGCTAAAAGAGCGGATGGTGTTTTGTTGGATATTTATCTTGTGTGACTACACCAACATCTTTTTAATGTCTACCGACTTCTCTTTCAGGGATGCTTCATTTGGGAATTGCACATACAACCTGACTGTTCTCGACTGTTTACAAGGCATTAGGAAGGTGAGATGTGCTCTAAATTGAATTACTTTGGCTGTTATACTATGCAACTGCTTTAACCAACACTGGACATGTAGCAGCACAGATGGGTCAATTCTTCAGAATCAAACTTGTTGTTGATTTCAAAACCGAATAAAACATAAATGAACAGGATCAACTTAACTGGACTCTTACCAGAATTCTTGAATCTTAGCACAGAACCACAGATCATGGGCTATGTCTCCATCTTCCAACTGACATCACCAGCAGTTAGGTGTGTGTTTTTTAAACCAAGCCTAAACAATCTAGAGGGAGTCCAGTAGATATGATGCAAAATCTTAAACTGATTAAGGCATACCCTTACATCCCTAGACATAGTTTTAACATTTTTAAGAATACTTTCCCACTCCCCTTCCTCCAATACCAAGTTCAAATCTCTTTCCCATAGCCTCTTAATAGATGTTAAGGCCCCATCACCAAGACTCTGAATCAACAAGGAGTAATACACTGAAGCTTCATGCCCCTTTCCAAAGACTGTGAGCACCATCCAAAGAGTGTCTGCTGCTTTAGGGGTCCGAGTACTACCCCCAAAAATAGTACAAAGTTGATGGCGCAACTGTAAATACCTGTAAACTTCAGACCTAGAAATCCCAAATTGCTGTTATATTTTAAAATGATCTCCATTTTCATAAAGGTCACCAAGTGTAGCAGCACCCGTCTCCAACCATTCTTTACAGCAATATGATATTGCAATATGATATTGGTCAACTTTATATAGTCAATAAAATACTCAATAATAGTGTTATCGATATATTGCCCAGACCTAGTGGTCTGCAAAGATGCATTGGTGTTTCCACCTGGTTCTGTCATGTGTCTCAAATGCGTCTCCTGTGACCACTTGTGTTTGGATTTCGAGGGGAGGGTCTATGATTTCTTGATGACATACTGTACTTCAATCACTATGCTACTATGGTACTGCATTATTAAATAGACAAAGCATTAATGGCATGCCGCTTTTCCGTTTATCAAATAGTAAATTTATTACATTTAACTGAAGAGCCACAATGGCTTCCCCAGTGGCAACCATTTCTATTTCCATTTCTATTTTGCTCCAATTTCCCCAAAAGTGAGTCGTTTTTGCAATATTACCAATTTTTTGCCTACATTTTCAAATCCAATATTGTTCACACCTTTTGGTTAGGAGAAACTATTTTAATATAGAAAAATTAAGTTTCTCCTTTCCCCTCTTTTTGCAACTCTTGTCTCATGGGAAAGTTGTTAAACTAGCTGCATTTTAAATAGTGGTCTCTTGAGGGAGGTTGTCACGCACATTTCTCTTTGCAAGTATCTTTGCAACCATCCAGCTTGTGTGCTGGTAATGGTGTGACCGCAGCATGGCATGCTAGAAAGACTCGTTCAGCATGGTGTGTGTGTGTATTCTTGAGTGCATTCATGTTTCTTAAACTCTTTGGAATGTCGTCTGGTTCAGCCCACTTCAAGAAAAATGGCAGAATTATTTATATTCATCCCTCCCTTGCCAGCATCCTTCATGTAACCCTTTACAACCAATAGCAATAGGTTATTTTTGAGTGTACAATAACTAATATGCAGAACCAGTTATTAATGTTTTATTTCAGATTTTTTTCACAATAACAATGAAATAATCATTATACTGCTCCAATAAAAACAAAATGAGCTATTAATTTGATTTTTGTTATTCATAGTAATATTAATGTTTTATTTATAACTGGGGATATGTAATTTATTTTTATGTATGAATTATGCTAATATATTAATGAAGTTGTTTTGCAATCTGCAAAAATGGACATTGTCATCTTTGCTATAGACGATGTCCTTCGTTTCATCATGTAATTGAATTAGTTACATTAGGCTGATTAATTAAATCAAATTAATTGCATATGTAAATATTTGCTGTATCACAAAGCCCCTCAAACAATAATTCAATACACAATTAAAGTAATATTAATTAGTTATAAGTAATTACAAATATATTTAAAAATAATTCTGATCATTAAAAAGCATTCAATTATTGTGGCAGATGTGTAAAGCATTGATATGACATAAGTGACTTAAGAGGGCAATATATTTCCATATTATTGAACTTAATCCGATCGCTGGCCTACAGTCCACACCGATCTATTTTGCCATTTTATTTGTCAGTAGTACATTTACTTTTTTTAAGGTTGAAAGATGCTTTTAGAATGCTTTGCCTCACATCATAAACATACAGTTTGTAGCTCACTCTGTCAAGTGAAACTTAAAGTAGAGATCCCTGCATTCGGATGTTGCTAGTGTCAATCAAGCATGAGTTTGGTTTATTCTTTGAATAGGTGTGGGTTGCTCATACAGCCAGAGATCTTTTACTGCCCCCTGCTGAAAACCGGTATTTAAGCTTGACTTGCTCTGATGGTAGGAATATTAGTTATTTCTGTCAGAGGACATGATTACTTGCGTTCATTTGTTTAACGCATCTTTTTCATGTTATTAATTGCACCAAATTTGTGTGTGTGTGTGACGTCAGAAGTTTACATACACTTAGGTTGAAGTCATTAAAACTAATTTAACCACTCCACATATTCCATATTGGCAAACAATAGGTTTGGCAAGTCTTTTAGGACATCTACTTTATGCATGGCATGACTCATTTTTCCAACAATTGTTTACACAGATTTTTTTCACTTTTATTTTAATTGACAATCACAATTCCAGTGGGTCAGAAGTTTACATGCACTAAGTTAACTGCCTTTTAAGCAGCTTGGAAATTCAGAAAATTATGTCAAGCCTTTAGACAACTAGCTTCTGATAGGAGGTGTCCTGAATTTGAGGTGTACCTGTGGATGTATTTTAAGGCCCACCTTCAAACTCCATGCCTCTTTGCTTGACATCATGGGAAAATTAAAAGAAATCGGCCATGACCACAGAAAAAAAAATTGCGAACCTCCACAAGTCTGGTTCATCTTTGGGAGCAATTTTCAAATCCCTGAAGGAACCACGTTCATCTGTATGAACAATAGTAAGCAAGTATAAACACCAAGAGACCCTGCAGCCATCATACCACTCAGGAAGGAGGTGCATTCTGTCTCCTAGAGATGAATGTAGTTTGGTGCGAAAAGTGCAAATCAATCCTAGAACAACTGCACAGGACCTTGTGATGATGCTGGAGGAAACGGGTAGACGAGTATCTATATCCACAGTAAAATGTGTCCTATATTAACAACCTGAAAGGCTGCTCGGCAAGGAAGAAACCACTGCTCCAAAACCACCATAAAAAAGCCAGACTAAAGTTTGCAAGTGCACATGGGGACAAAGATCTAACTTTTGGAGAAATGTCCTCTGGTTTGATGAAATAAAAGTAACTTTTTGGTCATAATGACCAACATTATTTTTGGAGGAAAAAGGGTAATGCTTGCAAGCTGAAGAACACCATCCCAACTTTGAAGCATGGGGGGGGTGGCAGCATCATGTTGTGGGGATGCTTTGCTGCAGGAGGGGCTGGTACACATCACAAATTAGATTCCTTCCTCATGATTGGCATCATGAGGAAGGAAAATGATGAGGATATATTGAAGCAACATCTCAAGACATCAGCCAGGAAGTTAAAGCTCTGTCGCAAATGGGTCTTCCAAATGGACAATGACCCCAAACATACCTCCAAAGTTCTGGCAAAATGGCTTAAGGACAACAGTCAAGTTATTTGAGTGGCCATCACAAAGCCCTGACCTCAATCCAATTTCTGCGCAGAACTGAAAAGCGTGTGCGAGCAAGGAGGCCAACAAACCTGACTCTGTTACACCCAGTTCTGTCTGGAGGAATGGGCCAAAATTATTGTTATTCACTTATTGTGTGAAGCTTGTGGAATTATCTTTTCTTTTTTTTTTTAAACAATTTTTACAGATGATTTCTTTGGATTGAAATTGTTGATTTCAGATTGCCGTATCTCCTCTCTGGCTCCTAATTAACCACCTATCGAATTCTGTGACTCACACAACATCTGTGAGATTGGTTCTGGCAGTGTGATAAACACTGAAGCCTGTTAATGATCAAATCATCTCTTCTGCCTCTTGTGAAACTGCTAATGTGGATTTAAAGTCCTTATTGCTGACATAAGAGATTTTGTATAAGTGAGGTAAGGTAGCCTAGTGGTTGTAGAATTGGGATCCCACAATGGGCAATCTTTTGAATCATTTGCCAAATAGGTTTGTTGATTAGATGTTCATTTGCAAACTGTGTGGTAAGACAAGCTCAAGCAGGGGAGGAGGGAAGCCAGTTTAATTTGAATAAACCTTCCCAGGACCAGAGAACAGTTGCATAACAACAGCTTGGGAGAGAGAGCGGGCAATACGGCTTGCCCGATCAGATGCACACACATCTGTCAAGTCGTAGTAATGGTCACGGCCACCTGTTGCGTTGTCTGCATGGCTCAGCACGTGTGATGGTAGTGGTGGTTGTTTGGACTGTGCAGACAGATTCAGGGTTGCATACCTGAAAGCATTCAGCTGATTGGTCCATTTAGCCTGATGTAACTTTTGCCAGCTTGTGATAATCCCTCACATGCTGTGTCCTTACCAACAGTCCACTTTCAAGGGGTTTTGACAGACTTATGGAACCTTGCAGCTCAGGACACCATGGCTCATGGTAACACCTGCAACCTTCCCAATTCTGCCAAGAGAGTCCTGTTTTTCAATGGACCCACCAGGTGCTCTCCTGGTACCACTTCACTCTCAAATTTCTTCTGTTTTTGGCCCATTTACTTAGCGATGCATGTTCCTTCAAATTCACTTTTAGCCCTGTGAATTTATCAAAAGTTTTCACCCTCTTGTTTAATTTGTCTACAATGTCCAAAAGTGTATTTACATGCACCATAGGCAGTTTATGTAAGTTTTGTGAACAGAAATTTGTCTGTAAATACCCACTGGAGTTTCATTTCCACCACGAAATGACGACAATTAACGTTTTTCAAATAAAATGTCCGTAATAAAAATCCTTTGTCTTGCTAAGGCTAATTTCATAGCTAACATTTTATGTATTCTTCTTAAATACATTTTTTTTATTTTTTTTTTTTTATAGTTTTTGCATAATTTTGGGCAAACTTATAGCCTAACTGTCAATGATGCCCAAAAAACCCTCTGCTCTCAAGTGAAGTGTACCTTGAATTTTCTTTTGTTTCCGTCAAACATTACCTGTCTCATATTTCATCTCTAGCATGCCACTGACAATTTTGTCTGCTTCGTTAACAAGTACACTAACTTTTGAAACACTTTATTTGGGGCTACATTGTTTAGTGTGGCAGAAATGACACCACAGCTGTGGGACAGTCATAATCTTTTAAAATGAATAGAAATCATTTTTACAAAACATTAAAACCGTTTATTACACTCTGTGTTTAGAGTTTTAAACAACAGCTTTTTCATAGTTTAATATTGAAAGGCTAAAGCAATAATAAAATCTGTATGTAAAAGGCATTTGAAAAGTACCATAAATAAATGAAGACATGGTAAAAAGTTTAGAAGTCAGTTTTAATGAGGCCATTTAACAAAAAGAAAAACGTTAATCTCTTGGTTTTAATAAATATCAACCCCTTGGGACATCCAATTTTCGGAAGTTGAAGAAACACTTAAACCTTGCCATGTTCCCTGCCCAAAGTTTGTTCTTGAGGATCCTAAAATTTTTCAATTGTGATTTCATGTGCTGTTCGAATTTAGCGAAGTTCAATGAAGCTAGGCATGTATGCAATCTAGCACGAAGAACCAGTGAGAAATGGCTAGAAACAATTAAAAGCACGTAATTAATTTTTGAATGTTCCTGAATGATAGTTTAAAGGGAAAGTAGTGTGCCTAGTGTAATGTCGGTAATATTAATGATCTGTTAAGAATGGTGGTGGACATTGTGGTTTACCATTTAAAGATTGAGAAACACAAGGCAATTGTCGCACACTAAGGGCAACAGTACTTTGTTGCGGACGGCATGTGGTTACTGTTGGAATCAATAAAACTATACATCTGAAGGCATGTCTGTTCACCATGTGCGAGGTTCACAACCCTTATCAGTTTACATCTGTATTTCATCTTACTGCCCCAATCTTTACTGCCATGTCGGACAATTTTATTACACACCTTGATTGACGGTTCCTCGGTCAGTGATCTTGAACGTCTGTTGAACACTTATTCTAATGTTTACTCTAAACGCTCTACCAGATGGGCATGAGTTGTTTTAGCATAAAACTGATGTTGTATATTATTAACTTTGTTTTTCAGGCACTTCAGCACAGATTCTTGAACTTCGAGACGTTTGACGTTAATGAGTATGAGCATTATGAGGTAATGATGCCCCCTCGCCCTCTCGTTATGAAATGCATTGCATTCACACTCATTAGGCACACCAGCAGGCAATCTTTTAACCAGAATTGGATTCATGGCTCCTCAAGCCTGTTGCATAATCATGTTTATTCTACCGGATCTAAAGACATTTTAACCTAATGACAATCACACTGTGTAGTTCTGAGTCAACATGATTTGTGCACCTGTGTTATGTAAGGGATAATGTACTGGTCATTGGAGCAAGAAAACCCCAATATTATCAGAACTTCTGTATTTATCTGGTCTGCTATTATACAAAATTTTCCTGCCGTAACTGTTCGTCTTGGTCTTGTTATCTTCCTGAATTTTCTTCGTTCTCTTTTCTATTCAGCGTGTAGAGAACGGAGATCTGAACTGGATCATCCCCGGCAAACTCCTCGCGTTCAGCGGGCCTCATTTGAAAAGTAAAATAGAGAATGGTAAGATTGAATCTAGGAAACCTTGTATTTGTATACTGGAATCTTTTGGCCCAATGCATGTTAATTGCGTAACTAACCACCATTGCAATATTGTTGCTAAATATCCAGAATTGTCATCACTTATGATCTTAAAAATATCTGATGGTCTTAAA
Source organism: Moxostoma hubbsi (assembly GCA_032164185.1). Taxonomy (NCBI): domain Eukaryota; kingdom Metazoa; phylum Chordata; class Actinopteri; order Cypriniformes; family Catostomidae; genus Moxostoma; species Moxostoma hubbsi. The sequence continues at coordinate 15,966,385 of JAVLUX010000048.1, forward strand.
AGCCAATTGATACAAATGCTTACACTTTAATGCTTGAAATCAGTTTTGTAAATGTGACTGAACTAAAGATTTGCATTGTTTTGGTGATTGACTGGAGAAAACCACCTTTTGGTTTGTGGTGTTCACTTATGTGGCAGTAGAGGGAGCTCATGTTTTGGGAAAAACTGGTCTAACATGCAATATTCACATGCATGGGTGTTTTGCCAAATATTTTCCATACCTCGGGTCTATATCCACACGGCATGTATGTCCATCACAAATTAATCTACAAAATGCCAGAAGTGTCACATTTCTAATTAGAGAGATGATTAGAAAAATGGTGAGGTTATATTTTTCAAATATCAAAGACATAATCAAGTTTATTAATTTCCCAAGGGAAATTTTGTTTGCACTAGTTTTTTTTTTTTGTAGACATTAAACACACACAGATATATAAATGCGTAAAAAAAACACAATATAATATAATATAATATAATTTACATAATTCACCATAACGCTCCCATTCCCTGAGTTATCATCGGTCTTTCCTCCCTGAATTAAGCATTCTAATTGCTGTAGGAACAAAATAATTTCCTAATCACCAAGTATAGAAATGGATTCATTTCTTCCAATCTGAAATTTTATGAGCCACAACTTTCTGTCTAACACGTACTGAGCAAAACATATTACATAAGCCATACTTTTTTTTTTTTTTTTTTTTTTTATGCATTTGGCAGGCGCTTTTATCCAAAGCGACTTACATTGCACTGGGACTGTATTAGAGGGACAATTCCCCCAGAGCAACCTGGAGTTAAGTGCCTTGCTCAAGGACACAATGGTAGTGGCCATGGGGATCGAACCAGCGACCTACTGATTTGCATTTCTGTGCTTTAGCCCACTACCACCACCACCACCACCACCACTCACCATACATGTTTCCTCAGACACTTTTTCAGTCTAAATAGATGGACAATTTGCATATTTACACCATACACCAAAATGACTTTAGTCATATAGTGTTCATGTGTTACACTTGCTATAGGTTACTTCAACATTGCTGCTTCGTGAAATGGCAATGCCAAATGTAAACCAAGTTAATCACTGAAACCTCAGCACCACCTTGAGTAAGAAATGGCATGTGTTTACCAAGTATTGGTAAATCAACATGATATAGTAGTTGTATGTCTCAATACTGTACTCATTTGTCTTGTAATATACAAAGAAATGTATATCCTGTGATGGTAAACTTATATGAAATAATCATAAAAATATGATTTTTGGAAGCTCAAAAAAATGCCACTATTTTGGGTCTTTTAATGACCCACTACATTTGGTAATTAAGCTATAAATCTGTATATTGCAATTTTGCTTCACTATTCAGAAGAGAGGTTGAGGAATACTAAAGCGGTGTAGGCATTTCTTCAAAATATGGATGAGGGACAGGGGGTGGATAAAGTCCTGGGTCACTAAAAGACCCAAGGTACACATTAAAGGGTTAATGGGATAATCCACCCAAACAGTAAAATGTATGTAAAGACCTCTTCTCTTGGGTTTAAGGTTACCCTCTACATGCACCTGAAGCCTATTTCCCATATTTCCGCAAGCACAATGTCACCACCATAGTGCGCCTCAACAAAAAGATCTACGATGCCAAGCGGTTCACGGATGCCGGGTTCGATCATTACGACCTGTTCTTCGTGGACGGCAGCACACCAAGTGATGTTATCACCCGGCGCTTCTTGCACATCTGTGAGAGCACAGATGGGGCAGTGGCCGTACACTGCAAGGGTGAGTTGGCAAAGACATTTAACTTAAAGATATGGAAATTTTAGCGCACAATGGCGCCGTTGACTCATTCATTGATCTAAGATTTTGCCAAAAGAGGATAATTGTTGTCAAAATGGTAATGAGTTTTATTTTTGTTGAATTAAACCGAATACTCTCAGTTTGAGATCAGACTCATTACTCCTAGATGATTTTTATTGGCTTCAGTGGAAATATTGTGGCATAATTTTATTTCATTCAAGTAGCGTAGAGCATTGACCCATCAGTGTCAATAAACAAATGCAGTCAGACGTCCTTACAAAATAAACGTTACAGAGTTACTGAATGTTCTTCACTCAGAGTTGTAATTCTATCAATGTATGTAACTTTAAAATATTGATTCTTGCCATTAGCTATACAATATCGCAAGGAAAATTATCACTATACTTTGAAATGTATATACCCTCCCACCACCTTTTGCATCAAAATGCTTCTGATGTTTTTCCTGCCACAGCGGGTTTAGGCCGGACGGGCACCCTGATTGGCTGCTATATTATGAAGCACTACCGTTTCACAGCTGCCGAAGCCATCGGCTGGATCCGCATCTGTAGACCCGGCTCCATCATCGGACCCCAGCAGCATTACTTGGAAGAGTAAGTCCTTAAACTTCCCACAATGCACTATTACCACTATATATGCTCTCTGAGCACTGGTGTACCCTCAAAATCTTCCTGGAGTATTTTTAGAATTTGTGTCCTTGAGCTAAGAGCCATTGGCCATATTTTCAAAAGCGTGTAGAGCTTTAACCTCTGTATGCATATTATGAGAGCGCCCTCCTGAGCAAAGCAGATCAGGAAGTACAGCAGATGTTCTAGATCCAGTATGGTAAAGTGTAACTGGTGCCAGCTGGTACGTGATAGCTGTGCAGTATGTGTAAACCTCAAGAGGCGCTCTAGCAACTGAAGGATGTAGCATTTAGCCGCCTCGTTAGCACGCCCGCCTCCAATGGAGTCGCCAGGTCGAATCCCATTAGGAGCGGGCCTAGCAGGACCGGTTACACAAGCAATAGTCATTCTTTGCTGGAATCATTAGACTCTGGCTTGGGAAAGAAAGCATGCGTGTACGAATACATCCTTCTGTGAATTTGGGATAGTTAAAATATTGGCTTATTATAATTTCAACACATTATCCAATCAGCACAATCCAATATCGACCTCTAATTTGTATCTATTTATATAATGGTACATAAAGACATTTTTGTGTGATTTCTATGTGGGGAAACAGATCTTGAGAATTTTAAACTTGCGAATAGCCTACCCTGTTTTACTAAAGCAATGTTAAGGCCATGTTGAATGTGTGCCCCTGCCTGTTTAATAGTCTGATACATTATTTATTTTGAGATTGTGTGGGTTTGTTTTGGTATGGGGATACGGTATTCATTTTGTTTGTTCAGGTTTTAAAGGTCTTAAGTCTCATATGATTTCAAAAACTGTGCTGCAACCCTGAGATGTGTCATGACTGAGTTAAAACAGCTCTGGTCATGGGAAGGTCAATTAAGCCTAATCTCAAGTGCTTTCTGATGCCGTGTACCACAATGGAGAGAATGCTCACCACTGCTTAGATGAGTGTTATCTGCAAGCATTTTTTCCTCCTTAGGACATTGTGAGATGTGAGACATTCCATTCACTGTGTGGTGGATACAAAGTGTGTGCTATATAGCATTGGCACAGATATCTTCCTATGCAAATTGGACTTGTTGAATTATTGGTGCAAAATGAGAGATCAAAAGGGAAATGTTGGTCATAGGTCTGGCAGCAACAAACTACAAGTCCTCTGATCCACGTTGCAGCTTATTCTGGCCAAGAACCAACAGACTGTTAAGACTGAGCAGAGTTTGTCCATTATAGTCCAACCAGATTTTTCCTTTTCTCTTTTTACTTGTACAGGAAGCAGGCAAGTCTCTGGGCTCATGGAGATGTGCACCGCGCTAAACCGAGGCAGTTCGAGGACCGTTCTGTGCCTCGCCTCATCACCAGTATGGACGATCTCTCCATTAACACCACCTTCTTGAAATCCCAAAGCATTGATCACATGGAAGAGGTGAGGCCTGCCATGCTGCTTCCTGTTCAGGGCTTGTCGTGTTCATGCAAGTGCCACACTGTCTAGGATCATTGACCATGTACACACTGCTCTTCTGAGCGCTTAAAAAGATATTTCACCCCCCAAAAAACTAATTTAGTGCCCTTCATTCCGTTACAAATCTGTATAAATTTGCACTGTAATCAATGAACAGGAGTTTAATGTTATTCAGAATAATGGACATTAATAGTGATTTATTTAGGTTAAAAAACAAACAAAAGCATCATAAAAGTAGTCCTTGCATCATTTATGAAGTCCTCTGAAGGTTTCAAATGACCTAAAATTTTAGTCATTTTGTTTAGTGAAAATGGGTCTCCTTTTTGAATGATATAAGCTGGTTCACAATAACGAAAGTATGAAAGTTTTTTCTTTTAAAAGCGGAGATGTCAATTTTTTTTTTACACAGGCCTCAAGTTTTTTTTTCAAGTGGAGGTGGCAAGGTTTTATGCCCGGAGGAAGCACATTTTACGCTCAGGCCCCACAAGTTTCAAAAACCTCACAGCACAATCCAAAGTACATCATTGGAGTTATTTTTGGTCAAATGAAGTGCTGCACAACAGAGCATTAAAGATGTGAGGAGGATGAGTAAAATATATTTCGGTCATTCTTTTACTTTATTTTTTTATTTGATTATTATTTAAATGGAGCTTTTATTTTGGCGGAAGTTGCTCACACTTCTATGGTTATATTTCTATGATAATGATTTCTATTTTTTTCATCACGTTATTGCAGCAAGATCTACCATGTACGATAAAAATTATACATTATCACAATACCAAAATTTCAGTAGTCGGTAGTGAAAATTGACTTCTCAATACCAGCTTCAATACCACAACAAATAATTCAAATGTTAATTATGGAAGAATGGTTTTAAGTAATTATTCAAGACTAGTAAACGGTCAGTAATAAAATAACAACAAAAACCGCAATGAATAGAAATGGATTAAAAATAACAGGGGGAAAAAAATAAAAATATGCTTTTTAACAGCTTAAGTTTTGAGCAGCAGTAGTCGATCAAGTATTGAAGTAAACATTCAGAATGAAATGCAACATAAAACTACTACTGGTCTTCACTGTATTATAATACATTAATACTTTATAAAGCTACTAGAGTTACTCAGTGGAGCAGTGAGTTTTCTCGTTTTCTTGTGGTTGTTTGATTATTGTAATAACACACGACACTAGACGGCAGCAGGTCTATTAGCTTACATTTATACTTACGAGTCTGACATTGTAATACAAATCTGCTTTTCTCTCTACTGTTTACGTTCACTTTATACATCACTGTGTTTATATGAATACCTCACCAAGGCGGGCATTTTGGCAGAATGTATTTGACCGTTCACGTGCATTAGCGCAAGCATTTTCGTAACACGCATGCATGTTCCGCGCACACACAACCTACGTGGGCCACTACAGTCTAGGTAATTAATGGGAAACACTGGTTCAAGTACAGCGCAGTATCCTACCTGATACCAATACCAGTACTGGTTTTTGATACCAGTATAAGTATTATGACATCACCATTTTTACCTAACATTGACTGGGGAGTGTATAAACTTCAAGTTTAGAACTTAATCAGCATAAAGATGTTCTTGATTGCATGTTCTGACTCTTGACAGAATGATTATGCTGAGAATGACCTTGGTGTGACTCAAGGAGACAAACTGCGTGCCTTAAAGGGTCGACGGCAGCCCAGATCTGCGACCACTGGAGCCATAATGTAAGAATTCCTGCCAGAAGCTAATGCAATTTTGTGTGCATGTTTTGCAAATAACCATTTTATCTCAACAGTTGGTAACTGGATGTGATGAGGTCATTTGACAACAATGGAGCACATTATGTTTGAAATGCTTATAATGGAAGAATAACTGATGTTTCACATGTATTTTTAAAGAATAGCAGGCAGCGTATAATGCAAAGAATTCTGTAGTAAAAGAGCTAGTTTTACATTCCCAATATCCCAAGCAATGCTGGCCATAATGCGTATTCAAATTTACCTCTGCTCAGTGAAATTCTGCAGGCGAAGAAGGTGTGGGAGGACAATGAGTGAGTGTGAAATCAGCAAAATAACTAACTAGCAGCCTCTAATGCTGCACCGTTTAAATGATAATCCTTGTCCATTGTGAATATTCAGTGTAGCTGTGTACGAACCAAGTCTTTATAGTAAGTCAGTCCACTGGTGGCCATCTTTGGAATGCTCCTGGGAGGCTATTTCCTGTCATAACAGTGCAGCTCCCATCTACTTGAATGAGGGAACACCGAAATCTCAAACTGCTTGCCGAGCTTCCGTTTAAATGGCATATTTCAAATCTGCATTAAAATCTGATGCTTTGTCTGAAATCTGAAAATTTGTGCTTTTTTTTTTTTTATATCATTTTAAGCTAAAAAACTAATTTTACTGGCTTGTATAGCCAATGCACATGCATGTTCTCAAATTTAATGATAGTCTGTATCTAAAAGGTGATTGGCTCTTTTACCTGAAAGGCTGGACTTCTTTTCTACATCTGTTGACTGTTGGGTGCTATAGCTGCTTGTTTGGCCGTTCCATTTTCTCCCATTCATTTGAATTGAAGTGGCCCGTCTCTGGTACGAAGCACCGCACACACATAGGTCAGTGAGAGGGGAAATTATGCGCCACCGGAAGTCCATTGCACGAAAATAATGATTGCAAAAATTTCCATTGAGATAATTGTATTTCGCCCATGGAATTTTGCCGTGCAAAGGTAAATATGACCACAGTTTTACGCCCGTTTCACAAATACAGCAGCGTATGTTAATTTTGTGTGTGTGTGTCAAACAATGACATTTATTTTGTGTACAGCAAACCGTGAAGGACGTGTCTTTGTAGTTTTTCATTAGTTGACCATAAGCTCCTTTGTATATAGCAAATGAATCCATTCAATACCATCTACTGCAAAGTTTGCTTTCCGCTCTTTCATGTCGACATGCTCCTCCGATGTGAAAACTCATGTATCATTATATATTCCAAGCTTCTAAATACGACTTTGCGTGGTCATTAATTTGCATGTTACTTATAATTACAATATTTCCGACTCCACTTTAAGGCCACAAAAGAGGGACAACACATCACAACTTCTCTCCAGGTCTCCTGCAAACTGTAATGAGCCATATTACATAAATTACACTCTTTCCTTCTGCCAGTGAACAAAGCCTTTTATCACGTCTCTTTCAACTTCCATTAGCTTTTAGCTCAGTGAAGAGCTACATAATGGCAGGACATGCTTACTGTTTCCAGTCCTCTCTTAAACACAAGACACAGAGCTCCAATAATTACAAAAGAACACGACAGTGGAAAGAGCTGTGATGTTCCAGGCGCAGAGCTGGTTGGCATAGTAACATGGCATATATGTTGTCTTGGAGAGATGGTTTCTCTGTACTTAAGGATGGGCAGGTAACATGCTGTTGTTTTTCTCAGGTTATTTTACATCATTGATTTTTAGAACAATTGGCTGTGTTCAAAATGGAATTACAGAGTTATTTTTACTACATCTGTAATGATCTCGTGAACATGGGCTTGGGATAACTTTAGGAAACCTTTGATGGTCAACACCACTCGCCGCTGCAACCACAGATGCAAGTTAAGACTTGTATTATGCATCAATATCCAGAAGTGCCGCCGACTTCTCTGGGCTCGGTCTCATCTTAGATGGAAATTGGATTAGGAGAACTGTGTGTTTTTTGGTCTGAAGTGTCCACATTTCAAAATGTTTTTGAAAAACAAAGCTGTCATGTTATCCAGGCCAAAGAGGGAAAGTGCCATCCAAGCTGTTATCAGCGTCAGGTCCAAAAGTCAGTGTCTGTTTGGGCCAGGGGTGTGTCAGTGTCCATGGCATGGGTAACGCACACTGGGAGAAAACCATGAATGCAGACAAATATGTACACATATTGGAGCAGCATATACTGCCATCCAGCGCCGTCTATTCCAGGGATATCCCTCCATTTTCCAGCAGGACAACTTCAAACCACATGCTGCCCAGATTACAAGTGCATGGCTGTTTAAGCATAGAGTGCAGGTGCTATATTGGCCTGTCCGTAGTCCTGATCTGTCTCCAATTGAGAATGTGTGGCGCATTATGAAGCACATCATACGGTAATGAAGACCCCGTACAATTGTGCAGCTAAAGACCTACATAATGGAAAATTCCCTTTTCTAAACTTAAACTTGTGTCTTCAGTGTCCAAATGCTTAAGCGTTAGAAGAAATGATGTTTCGCAGTGGTAAACACTCGACTGTTCCAGCGAGGGGAGGCGGGAGTATTTAAGGAGAAGAGGGGAGGGAGATTTGCGAAGCTTGAATTCGTGACTTGTTTGAATGTTTTTATGATTTGACGCAGCTGGCAAATTTTTTACGCTTTGGAGGTCTGATCATACAATTTAATTTTACATTTTATTATTTAATCCAATTGGAATGCAATTCCTTGACTTTGTTCACATATGGTATCTGAATAAATAAATTTGACAATTTTCTTTAAAAAAAAATGTGACCTTGTGTCCTGGTCAAAAATGACCAGCCATTGGAAATGAATGATAAATAAATAGACTAAAAAATGCAGAAATAGGAAGTGTTCAGGAGCATCCCAGTCCTTTTAGAGGAGCACATATGTGGATGTGTGTTAGCACAAATAAAGCCCTTGGACATGTGTGCACAAACATATAAAATTAATTTAAAAAAAAAAGATTTTCCAAGTACCAATTAAACCTCCCCTTGTGAGCACGGACAATAATTCATTTCCCACATGGACTCGACAGTTAAAGAAGGCTCTTAGACATAGCTGGCCCTCCTACTCTTCCTGTCGCAACTCCTTTTAATAAGAATGAGTGATGAGAAATACAGTCTTGGCAAGTTGGTTTGTTTACGTTTAACTGAGAGAGAAGGAAAGGACTAACAGGAGTCAAAGGGGAGTTTGATTGATTAAAAGGAAGTGAGACACCGAGAAATGGAAAGAGCATTTTGGAATTAAAGGGATAGTTCACTTGTGGGACTTTCTGCCCAAAATCTCCTTTTGTGTTCCATGAAGGAATTAACATTATCCTCAGTCACCATTTACTTGATTTCAATACAATGACTGAAAGGTGACTGAGGTTTGGAATCTGTCTAACATTTCATTTTGCGTTCCATGGAGGAAAGATGGTTTTCCCTCAGTCACCGGTCACTTTAATCACATCCTTTTTCCATACAATAAAAGTGAATGGTGACTGAAATTTTATTTCTTCTAAAATGTGGAAGGAAGACAAAAACCTGTTTGGGGAGAGAGTGGGATGAGAATGTGATTTGAACCTGCAACTCCTGCATGAGCACCAATGCTCAACGTGTCTAATGTATGTTATCTAACCACTAGTCCACAACACAGACTCTCCTAGCGGAGATCTTGGCTCATTGCCAGTTACCTCCCCTGATTTCTTTTCCTCTTAAAGCCTCTTTTAAATCTAACGTTCTGGATTTTTTTTTTTTTTGTTTAAAAACTACTTTATTGATATGGCTTGGCAGAATCTAATGTTAAAAAGAGAGTAGTGGTGGTGGTGGTGTAGTGGGCTAAAGCACATAACTGTTAATCAGAAGGTTGCTGGTTTGATCCCCACAGCCACCACCATTGTGTCCTTGAGCAAGGCACTTAACTCCAGGTTGCTCCGGGGGGATTGTCCCTGTAATAAGTGTACTGTAAGTCACTTTGGATAAAAGTGTCTGCCAAATGCAGAAATGTAAATGTAATGTCTTTTTCCAAGAAAATGGTCAGTGCTACATTTTGACTGGGTGATGACTGGAGGATTATCAGAACTATACACATAAATGTTGGAAATCACCTTGTTTCTTAGTAAATTGAGTTATGGTTGAAGGCTAGGCTGAATTTATTTAAAAGATTTCCATTTCTTTGGAAATCCCCTAAATAACCTTTTCTTTTAAGTTGCCTAAATTTAAAGATTATGCAATTCTGCTTGGTTTCACACTCTGATCAAGAGTGATGGCTAAATTCCTAAGACTAGGCCTGTGCATGAGACGGTCTGATGTTATTTTGCCAAACATCGGTGGATTCCACAGAATAAAGTCATCAGGGTTTGAAGCAACTCGAGGGGGAGAAAATTATATTGAAATGTAATTTTGAGTGAACTATCCCGTAAGTTCTGTGCCTTGACCTATATATGATTTGGTTGCTTATCAACAGGATGAAGCCGGCAGCCGCTGACCAGGGATCCGCCTCTCCTCTAAAATCCTCCAAAGTCCCGACCTCCTCTGTCTCTGCATCTGCCAAGCGAATTGGCCGCTCCTCCTCTTCTTCAACCAACCTTAAGAGGTGAGCTAGCCTCCCCGGTCTTCTGCTTCATCCATTCTTCTCCGCACTTCTCTACTTTATTCCTTCTGCATAGCAGGTCATTTTTCATGACCCACCTCTCAATCGCCTCTTCTAGATAGTTGCCTCTTAATGGGTGTGGGGAAAAAAATATTCACTGATGCATCACAAATCTTTTTTTCTTTTTACTGGATTGATCCACAAAAAAATCTGAATTTTATAATAATTACGAAGTGGCAAGCGAAAACGGTGAATGTGACTGAAGCCCCGAGAGATCAATGATGAATCAATTTTCATTCATTAGCGATTGATCCAAGGATATTTTTGAAAATGTGCATCCCTAATTGAGATGCATCAGCAATTTGATTGCGATTCACTGAATCTAAATCACAATTGTTTGGTGCCTAAAGAATTCCCTCCATTTATTACTTCCAGACTTTTTTCGAATAACTTATTCTTCCTTTTTTCTTTCTCTCTCCTTTTTTCCCCCCTGTCTTTTCTCCTCCTAGCTCCCTGGTGGCCTTGTTTCCTCTCTGTGACTACCCTGTGCTCTGAAATGGAGAGTAGTTCAACGCAAGGAACCACGATGGTTCGCTTCGTACTGTTGGCACACTAATTTTAAATGATTCGCTCCCTGCTGTTCATTTAATCAGCAGATAGCCAGAGCCAAATCACCTTCAATTAACTATATCATTCTCTCACACTCTTCAAACCAGCACTTTCTCAGAGTCATATGCATTTTGGGACCAAGTGCATATCCACTACTTTCTAGTAATGATTTAACCATGTAAAGGGCACTTTGGATCCACACATTTTAAGCACACATTTAAGGCCATGCTTTAAATTTTAAATGTCAAAATGCAATTTTACACAGAATTGTCTCTTTTCATACCTAACAGTATAGAACCGAAAAGATGCCATCTAAAAGTAATAGGACAGCAAGTTACCGCCAATGGCTAAATTAAAAATGAGGCATCCATTTGATACGTAGTCGTTACTGAAGGTTGATTGTTGTGAAAAGCCTCTAATATTTCATAGTCAAGTAAATGGTCAAGTTCATGCAATTGTTTTCATTATCTATCATTGCTGTAACTTCCAAGTAGGTGTGGGTGAGATACTGAAATTTTCGAGGTTATGCAAAACTCTGCCACATGGTTGGAAATGCACATTCAGTTCATTTTTATGGCACTGACTGTACTAAAAGTGTCACGAAGCAGTCATCACACATGCATGGTACACATCTGTTTTGGCCCACAGTCAAATGAGTGTACTTTGAAATGCAGAGCGCTCTACTGTTCGCAAGATGGAATGGCAAGTATACCGTAGCCTTGAGGTCACGATGATGCCTATTTATTTTCGTCTGCAAACTAAAACAATTTTCCATTTTCTAACAATCTAGTTTCTCAAAGTGTGGGATACTAGAGCTTTTCCATTTGGTGACAACGTTTCATTGGGAATTAGTTGAATACGCAGCAAAATTGAACCGTTTTCAAACAAAAACGTATTGGTGTGGACGTGACCTGAATGACCTCCCCCTTATCAAACAAAAAATATAAAATACATTTTGCTTGTTATTGCCCACCCCTACTTGTGATTTATTTGGTTACATGTGCCTGTCCCCAATTGCCTTGTCTTAAAGTGTAGATATTGTAGAGTACAAGTGTGTTTTGTACGTTGAGTCGTCATGAACATCCTCCATATCCTCCACCCTTGTCTGATTCCCCTCCCCCACCCCCTCCTCCAGCACCAGGTTAGCCAGCTCTTTGGGTAACTTGTATGAACCCGATGAAGAAGCCGAGAGCTCTAGGAAACAGTCCTCCCACTCCTCGTTCACTTCCTCAACTCCTTCCCACCCCATCCGTACAAGCTACAGCAGCCCCCACAATTACCACTACGAAGTCAACAACAATCAATACAACACCTCCAGTGCCCTGAGTACCAATGGGGGGAGCCCAACCAGTGACACAAAAAGCCTCCCCTATAACATCAATTACACCAGCCTGAGGGGATCTTCCACCATTGGAAGGCTGGAGGCCGAGGAGAAGGGACACCGCAGAATGCCCCCAAGTGGGTTGAGCGGGGTCTCAGCATGCTATCGGAGCCGCTCCATTCCTGTAAGTAAATTTATTCTTCCTTTTAGCCCTCCAAAGATACACAAACCCAGCAGCATCATTTCATACAATGAAAAATGACAATGTCCCAACAGATGCATGAGCATGTGTCTTTATTTTTACCCATTACACGCTAGTGTGCATGTCACTCATGGATACTTCTAATGGTCCCAGTTTCTCTCTGTGTACCATCTGTCTCTGGTGTGTTCAAATAAAGCACTTATTTAGATGTTCAGATATAGACCTTATTACCATTGTCAAGTGAGCTTAAATCGAGTGGTCGGAACGAGACTAATTTTTCAATTTCATGCTAATCTGCAGCTCTTTAACTTGCCTGTGAGTGCATCCCACGCTCTGAGGAAATCAAAATGATTACTAAATTAACTAAAATATTAAAGGCTGAGCAGTGATTCATTAGGGATATGAAAACAAAGGCTTTAAAGCCAAGCTAATATAAGCGTATTTTGAATGGCAAAAAGCTGTGGTGTTCTGGTTTGGCAGTAATTTGTGTATTAACATGAGTACTAATGGCATCTCAGTGCTGCTGTTTGATGCAGTGGGAGTGGTTTAGGCTGCAAGAAATGCTAAAATCTCAATATTTGATTGGGTATCAAACAAATGGTCCTATGCTTTCAGCTGGTGAATTTGCAAATAGTTCCTGTCGTCTTTACCTTGCCTGGAACACTTATACTGCATTGCAGTTTAGGGTTTGAATTGAGAACCAGGTATTATCCTGAGCAGTATTTAAAAAAAAATAAAATAATAATAATAAAAAAAAATGGATAGATATGAGATGGATGGATGGATGGATGGATATAGATATGAGAGAGAGAGATGGATGGATGGATGGATATAGATATGAGAGAGAGAGATGGATGGATGGATATAGATATGAGAGAGAGAGAGAGAGAGAGAGAGAGAGAGAGAGAGAGAGAGATGGATGGATATAGATATGAGGGAGGGAGAGGGATGGATGGATATAGATATATGAGAGAGAGAGAGAGAGAGAGAGAGAGAGAGAGTGTGTGTCTGACCTCAGTGTGTTTCCCTACTGTCCACCACAGTGACCCTCAGGAATGTGTGTGTGTGTGTGTGTGTGTGTGTGTATATGTTAAAACACTGTGGTATCAAATGTTCAAATGTTCACAGAAATTATAATCTGTTACACTGTTAATTCGTGCAATTAATCTAATTTGTACATTTAAATTGTTATAATACTTTATTATTCTTTATGTCTTTATAATTATTCTGTGTGTTCCAAGCTTTGGCAATATTGTAATATGTACAGTCATGCCAATAAAGCAATTTGAATTTGAATTTGAATTTGAGAGAGAGATGGATGGATATAGATATGAGAGAGAGAGAGAGAGAGAGAGAGGGAGGGGGATGGATGGATATAGATATATGAGAGAGAGAGGGATGGATGGATGGATATAGATGAGAGAGAGAGAGAGAGAGAGAGGGAGAGATGGATATAGATATGAGGGAGAGAGAGATGGATGGATATAGATATGAGAGAGAGAGAGATGGATATAGATATGAGAGAGAGAGAGATGGATGGATATAGATATGAGAGAGAGAGAGATGGATATAGATATGAGAGAGAGAGAGATGGATGGATATAGATATGAGAGAGAGAGAGATGGATATAGATATGAGAGAGAGAGAGATGGATGGATGGATATAGATATGAGAGAGAGAGAGAGATGGATGGATATAGATATGAGAGAGAGAGAGAGATGGATGGATATAGATATGAGAGAGAGAGAGAGAGAGATGGATGGATATAGATATGAGAGAGAGAGAGATGGATGGATATAGATATGAGAGAGAGAGAGAGAGAGAGAGAGATGGATGGATATAGATATGAGAGAGAGAGAGAGATGGATGGATATAGATATGAGAGAGAGAGAGATGGATGGATCTCTCTCTCTCTCTCTCTAATATATCTATATCCATCCATCTCTCTCTCTCTCTCTCTCTCTCTCTCTCTCTCTCTCTCTCTCTCTCTTTCTCTCTCTCTCTCTCTAATATATCTATATCCATTCATCTCTCTCTCTCTCTCTCTAATATATCAATTCAATTCAAATTGCTTTATTGGCATGACTGTACATATTACAATATTGCCAAAGCTTGGAACACATAGAATAATTATAAGATAATAATTAAGACATAAAGAATAATAAAGTATTATAACAATTTAAATGTACAAATTAAATTAATTGCACAAATTAACAGTGTAACAGATTATAATTTCTGTGAACATTTGAACATTTGATACCACAGTGTTTTAACATATACACACACACACACACATTACTGAGGGTCACTGTGGTGGACAGTAGGGGAACACACTGAGGTCATACACACACACATTCACCTTCACCTGCTGTCTCTCAGGCTGTGGCACATACACACGTATCTGGCAGCCAGTGCTGCTGTCTGTCCCTCTCCAAGTATTGTCTGTATCTGCTCTACTTCAGTCATGGCTGTAAAGTCCTGTATTAGGTTATTGAGTTTATTGAAGTAGAGGTCTCTAATTGAGCTGTATTTGTGACAGTGAAGGAGAAAGTGCGTCTCCGTCTCGATCTCTCCTGTTCTACAGTGAACACACACCCTTTGCTCTCGGGGTAACCAGCTCTTTCTGTGTCTGCCGGTCTCGATGGCGAGACTGTGTTCACTCAGCCTGTACTTGCTCAGGATCCGTCTCTGCTTTGTGTCTCTCACACTCTGGAGATATTCTTCCATTTCATAATTTGATTTTAGAGTTCGATAGAATTGTAATTTGCTTTGTGTTTTAGTTTCTTGATCCCAATGTTCCAGATATGTGTTTTTAGACTGTTTGGTAATTTGGTTTATTCTGATGTGTGTGTGAGAAGCAGTGCTGGTCTGAGACTGGTTAGTGTTAGTCGGGTTAGTGAGTCTCAGAACCAGCTGACTGAGGGGACTCTTTTCGGGGTTCAGTTCTTTGGTTTGTAGTGCTTTATAATGTAGTGATTCTGTGGGACTTGATTTTAGATGCATCCAGAATTTAAGGGATCTTTTTTGCATATTCACAATCAATGGGAATCGGCCTAATTCTGCCCTACATGCATTATTGGGTGTTTTCCTTTGTAGGTTTAGTATCATTTTGCAGAATTCTGTGTGTAGGGCTTCTGTTGGATGTTTGTCCCATCTAGTGTAGTTCTGATCACTGAGTGGACCCCATACCTCACTTCCATACAGCGCAATGGGCTGAATTACACTATCAAAGATCTTACACCAGATTGGAATCGGTAATTCAGTGTTTTGGAATTTCTTCTTAATTGCATATAGAGCTCGTCGAGCTTTATCTTTAAGTGCATTCACTGCCTTACTGAAACTCCCTGATGCAGTGATGATCAGCCCAAGGTAAGTGTACTGCATCGTGTGCTCTAGGCCGGTGCTGCCTAGACTGAACTGGTGTCTGTGTTCCTGACATCTGGGCTTCTTCTGAAAGACCATAATGTTGGTCTTTGTGAGGTTGACTGCCAGGGCCCAGTTCTGGCAGTAGTTCTCCAGCAGGTCCAGATGCTGCTGTAGTCCCTGTGCAGTGGGTGACAGCAGCACCAGGTCGTCTGCGTACAGCAAGAGCTTGATGCTTCTGTCCTGTAGAGTGAGTCCAGGGGCTGTAGACTGTTCCAACTGCACCGCTAGTTCATTAATGTAGATGTTGAACAGCGTTGGACTCAGACTACAGCCCTGTCTCACTCCTCTCTTCTGGGTGAAGAACTCTGTTTGTTTGTTGCCAATTCGTATTGCACATTTGTTGTCCGAATACATCGATTTAATGATGTCATAAGCTTTACCCCCTATACCACTTTGTAGTAATTTGTAATAAAGTCCGTTGTGCCAGATAGAATCAAATGCTTTTTTGAAATCGACAAAGCATGCAAATATTTTTCCGTTTTTGGTCTGTTTTACGTGTTTATTGATTAGGGTGTGTAGGGTGTAAATGTGGTCTGTAGTTCTATAATTTGGAAGGAAGCCAATCTGACTCTTGCTCAGGACATTGTGTTCATTAAGGAAGTTTACAATTCTATTGTTCAAAATACTACTAAATAACTTCCCCAGATTACTGCTCACACAAATGCCTCTGAAATTATTAGGATCCAATTTATTTCCACTCTTGTGAATTGGGGTAATAAGTCCTTGGCTCCAGATGTCAGGAAAACAGCCTGAACTAAGTACAGTGTTGAATAATTTGAGCATGGCCGCCTGCAGCTCAGGTGTGCTGTGTTTCAGCATCTCACCTAGAATACTGTCAGGACCACAAGATTTCTTACCTTTTTGGTTTTTGAGTTTATTTGCCAATTCTTCATGTGTAATTGGGAAGTCAAGTGGATTTTGATTATTTTTAATTGTCTCTTCATAAGTTTTTAGATTTTGTTTGATCAGATTATAATTGTCATTGAGTTGTTTTGATGGGATTTCTTTATATAAGTTTTCAAAATGGTTTGTCCAAATTTCTCCATTTTGTATTGGTAGGTCTTGTGGTTTTGCTGTGCTCAGATTATTCCACATATCCCAGAACTGATTCTGATTTATTGAATGTTCTAATTCTTGTATACTTTTGGTCAGATGGTGTTTCTTCTTCACTCTAATTGTGTCTTTATATATTTTTAGTTTTGAAAAGTATTCAGTTCTTATGTCAGTGTTGTTTGGTTCTTTATGTTTCAGATTTGATAATTTTCTAAGTTGTTTTCTTAATGTTTTGCAGTCTGAGTCAAACCATTTTTCATCTTTTGGATTATTTTTAGTGTATTTTTTGCCTTTCTTTTTCAATTCACTTTTCTGTGTTGCTTTTTTAAATATGTAATTGATTTCATTTGTAGCCGAATTAACACCATCTTTAGTTGTTTCGAATTTCTTATTAATAAATGTATTTATTAGATTTTTTTAGTTCTTCAGAACTGAGGGCTTGGACAAATTTGTCTGCGCTGTCCGAAGCCCATCTGTATCTCTGCTGGACCTGATACATTTGGCAGGTTTCCAGTCTGTTTTGTTCTGGTGTGTGATGTGTTCTAATATAGATGTTAGTTTGGTTATGGTTAGAAAGCGGAGTTTGCTGTTTGACAGTGAATGCATTGAAGGAGGAGTCCATGTCAGTGATTGCATGGTCAACTACACTAGCTCCAAGACCTGAACAACATGTGAACCTCCCTAAAGAGTCCCCTCTGATCCTGCCGTTCAGTATGTACAGGCCTGAGGCTCGGCAGAGCTGCACCAACTCTCTACCGCTTTTATTTACTGTTTGGTCGAGGTTGTTTCTCGGTGGAAGTTTTCTTGTGAGATTCGGGGGGGTCTGGCCAAAGACATATTCATTACCCTTTGGATCTATGTCATCGGGTTCAGATCCAGTTCTCTCGCATTAAAGTCTCCACACAGCAGCACATTCCCCTGGGCCTGGAAATGGCTGATTTCTGTGTGGATGTGGTTGAGGTATTCCTCGTCATGGTAAGGGGATTCTGCTGGGGGAATGTAGATGGCACAGAGATATGTGTCTGTAGTAGAAATGCTGATTTGGTTGAGCTTTAACCAGCAATGAAATTTTCCAACTTTAATTGTAGAAATGTGTTTGGCCAGATCCTCCCTGTACCACACCAGAATTCCTCCCGAGTCTCGTCCACGATGGACTGTACTTATTTTAACCGAGGGCACAATCACTTCGTAGTAGCCTGAGGGACAGTAGGTAAGCGCATCATTTCGACACCAGGTTTCAGTGAGGATTATGATGTCGACATCTTCTATATGTTTAAGAAAATCTGGGTCTGTGCTTTTAGAACCAAATGTTGAAGAGTGAAGACCCTGAATATTCCAGCAACTTATTTTAAATGAACGCATTCGTATTCCAAAAGATAAACCTATTTGGTGAGACAGAGAGAAGATAATGTGAAGTACATGTGAAAACGTACATGGCAAACAATTTACATTAGTGCAAAATTATACACACATATAATATATATATATATATACACACATACATATATATATGCATGTATGTAGGGGTGATTCCTCATCGGGGTCGGGGGGGGGGGGGGTTGTCTGGGCATGTAGGGGTGATTGGGCCGGTAGTGTTCTGGAGTCGGTAGCAGATGTCTCGGTGACATATATCTATATCCATCCATCTCTCTCTCCCTCATATCTACTGTATATCCATCCATCCATCTCTCTCTCACTCTCTATATATATATCTATATCCATCCATCAGAGAGAGAGAGAGAGAGAGAGAGAGAGAGAGAGAGAGATGGATGGATATAGATATATGAGAGAGAGAGAGAGAGAGAGAGAGAGAGATGGATGGATATAGATATATTAGAGAGAGAGAGAGAGAGAGAGAGAGAGAGAGAGAGAGATGGATGGATATAGATATATGGTGAGGTGAGGTTGAGACAGAGGTGCACTTTCTCCTTCACTGCCCAAAATTCAAAGAGACAAGGGACATTTATATAACTAAATTAACAAACAGCTTAGACAAATTTACAACCATGACAGAACAAGAACAAATGAATGTAATACTTGGAGAGGGACACACAGCAGCACTGGCTGCAAGATACGTTTTAACGTGTCATAGCCTGAGAGACAGCGGGTGAATCTGTGTTATGTGTGCCACCCCCGTGTGCCACCCCAATGTCCACCACAGTGACCCTCAGTTTATGTGTGTATATTCATTTATGTGTAAGTATATGTCAGTTATTTAAACACTGTGGTCTTCAGCAGTTCTGAACCTGTTCTGTATTTATTTTATTATTTATTTATTTTTATATTTGTCAACTTTATTAATTATAGATTAAGGTGTAGTTATTTTTTTTACACAGCCTCTGCTTTGGCAATAATGTATTGGTTGCATTCATGCCAATAAAGCCCCTTTGAATTGAATTATAGATATATGAGAGAGAGAGAGCGAGAGAGATGGATGGATATAGATATATGAGAGGGAGAGAGAGAGAGAGATGGATGGATATAGATATATGAGAGGGAGAGAGATATACACACACACATACTGGCATCAAGTGATTTTCATGATATTTGGTTCAGAAATGTTTAGTCAACTTTTTTTTTTTTTTTTTGCCAATGCAGACAGAACATCTTAATATGTAATATATGCACCAGAGCCACCCTAAATTTTAGCAGTTGTCATTTAACATGCGTTTATTTTCTGTCAACGTTTACACAAAACAATGTAAGCATCTTTTTGCGGTCACATTGTTCATTATTCTGCCTTAAAATGACTTGTATAATAGAATAGATTCTATAAATATAGAATAATTTATAGAATCGTTAAGTGAAATCAGAGGTCAAGGGTCATCCACCAGCCCTTGCATTTTATCATGTGATACCACAGCCGAATCAAATAAACAGAACGATTTATAAGAAACGCTTGACCAGTGCAATAAAAAATTGATTCGGCTGTTGGGATGTTGTTTTTGGGTCTTCACCAGAACTTTCTTCTTTCATTTAGGAAGTCGTCCTACCTAGGGAGTTTGGTGGTTCTCCTTCAACATCCTGTTTATTGTCGTTTGTGTGTGTGTGTTGCTATTTTTTTTTTTTCTCCCCTCATTTGTTCATATAAACCATGTGATTTCAAACTACAAGGGCAGAATTTCTGGCAGCCTCTCCCATTTATTTGATTGGCGATTTGCCCATATCACCCCCATCTTTATCTGCAAGAAAGTACAGCTTTAATGAGCTTAACATTTAAATGTTTAAACTGGTTTAGCTGGTTTCCCAGCCTAGCCATGCTGATCTACAGCTGGTTTATCTAGTCAGACAGTTGGTATCCCAGACTGTCCAGCTGACAAGTGCCCCAAAACCATTTTAAACCCATCAAACTAGACCAGCCTGAGCAAGTGGAAACCAGCTAAGACTGGCAAACCACCTTAGGCTGGTTTTTCCCTTTTTTATTTCAGCAGAATTCCCTTTAAAATGTACATGAATTTGCCATTTTGTTTCTTAGTTACGTTACACATGTAGTTCCTCCCCAGTCCTTAACTATGCACGTTGTACACCTGTGTCTTCTAAGATAAGTGGCTTTTTGCACAAATTCCATTTTCCCCAAACACAATTAATGCAAATGTATTTTAATTTTCTGAGCTTTGACTTTTTCATTCTCCCATCTCGCCTTCATTTACGTCAGTGACACTGTGTTTTATTGTCTCTGCTTGGCTTTTTCGACTATTATTTAAGTACTCTTTTGCCATGGCATTTTCCAAAATTATATTTGGCTTCAAAATCATTTAAATGCACTTCTGTATTTTCCACACTTACCTTTTTGTTTTTCATTTTTTGCAGTCCCTTCAGTCGGAGTACGTTCAGTACTAATGCGGCCAATTTCCGTTAACCCCGTTCCATAGTGCTGCCCTGGTTCTGACCCATGACGCCATCACTATGTCTACAGATTCTTCAACTTTGTCACAGGCACTCAAAGTGAAACTAATTCGAGAGGACGTTCTTTAAGACTGAAAGGCTCCTGTATGTTACATCCTGCTATGACGGGGTTGAACTGATCTGGAATCTGCTGTATGCTGTAATTAATCGACGACGATGAACTCGCCCTGGCCCTCTTGTTTTGTTTTTGTTTGTTTTTTTAAATATATTTTCCATGTATGAATACACATAGCTATACTGGGGGGAAATAAATATTTTTAGATGAATCATTTTGTACTATTTTTGTCCTTACTATTTTATCTACAATTAGACACAATCTTATGCTTGAAGACAAGCACGTTTTGTTAATGTATTTGTTTATCTTTGGACTGTTGAGTTTGTTCTGAAGCCTGTATCATGTTTGAGTGTACTTGCCGAATAACATATCAAGTGTGAGGGCTATTTTTGAAAGGTGCAAAATGGGTTGACAGCTAGTGTTGTCTTCAAAGGTATTTTTGGGCCATTTTTAGGCACATGAAACTGATTAGTGCATGTTTTCTTTGGTTGGGTTTGGTGGGTCCAAGGTTGGCTTGTTTCCATGCAACAACGGCTGGCTAATTAGACCCCAACCATTTGCAAGCACAAATCATTTTTCTCTGTACATGAAGGGTTCTGTTTGTTTAGTAAGAGTAACGAGAGTAACAAAAGGTTGGGCTCCTGTTCTTTTCCCAGGCCTATGACATTATAATGTACATGATAATCAAACTAATTCAGCTCTCCTCTTACTTGCTTTTCGAAAGCTTCAAGGGCTGCTGAAAACACACAAGCAGACACTTCATCTTTCACGTTTGTCAGTTTCACCAGCGCTCCAAAGCACCAATGAAACTCCTTAGAATGTTGGCTTAAGTTGCACATTTTTGGCTGCTGGTCTTGCAGCCTAAGCCACGTCCAAACTAGTTAGTTTTCATTTGAACACTTTCCTAATGTCATTGTTTTCCAAAGCATAAAATGGAGAGCATTTTCAAAATCCTCTATTTTTGGTAGAGAAAAATGCTGTTCTAGTTTGGATTAGAGGCATAAACGTAGTGTGAGTAATGTGTTTTCAAACTAAAAAGTATTAGTGTGGATATGGCGCTAGGCTGTATGGTGGTGATTATGGATGCTTGTACGTTCAACGGTACGTGGTAGTAAGAAAATGCGCAACATGGCTCATTCACAGATCTTTGCTTTCAATTACAATGTAAGCCGATGTAAAGGCAACAATATACGTGAAATCCATTATGTTCTTAATGCACATAATGAATGTATAAACTACTCAAAAAATGTTGGATGGTAAATGTAAACCAGTGTGTCTACTGAAATTTGGATACTTGTCCAGAATTGACTGTAAAATCATCAGATATGAGGATGTTTACAATCAGGTGAAGATTATTTATCGTACAGTGTTCAGTTTACCTGCAGAGTTTTAGCTACGACTGTTGGAATATTCATGCAAAAAGAATAGTTAAACCAAAAAATAAAATGAATTCTGTCATTTAATCGCCCTCGAGTCGAATGACTCCATATATTTCGAGTCTCTTGAATGTATCCGTTAGCTTTGCGTGAGGAACAGACCGGTGATAGTCCTCCAAACTCTTTCGCCCTTTTACAACATTCAAACTTGCCGCAGCATGATTGGTTACGAGACATCAGAACCAATGGCTTTGGCGACATTGATGTCAAACCTGTCAAGATGCGCCAATTTTGAAAATGTGGACGCGTGAGATATGACAGCTGTGAGGTTTTTGGTAAATCATGACAAAGCTCTTACAAAGCTATTTATTGGATGGCTTCAGAAGACTGTTAGTGCACAAGTCATATGGATGGATTTCGAATGGATGTCATTTTAAGAGTTTGACAGCACCAGTCCCCATCCACTTGTAATGCGTTGAAAAGAGCAGTGTGAACATCTATTTGTGTTCCAAGAATGAATAGAGTCAAACAGGTTGACATGAGGGTGTGAAAATGGCAGAATTTTCATCTTTGGGTGAACCAAACCCTTTAAGTTTATATTTTGAACAAATACTTCAGCACACTTTCAGTGTTTTGGCAATTATGACTTCTGTTAATTGCTCTGAATGACTGTTCTGTATCCTCTTTCACCCTGTAGCACTCCGTACATTCCAGATGATGTAATAATTGATGTATATACACATTTTGGGAGGATATTATTTGATTGAAGTATTCTACCTCTTTGATATATATGGTTGTATCTGCTGTAAACTACTCCTTGCTTATGAAATTTATATATTTTTGAAGCAGTATGCAAAGAAAATCTAACAATGTTACTGAAGAGTATTGTTTTGTTTTTCACAAACATAGTGATTATATAAAGTAAAATGCAAAGTAGTGGATTGTACATTATTCTTTTACAATGTAAACAGGATTTTGTAATCCAGAACAAAATAAAAGACTAATTTTGAACAGAAACGTGCATTGTGTGGAAACCAACATTTTTGCTTCTCTTTATGCAGTTGCCCAATTAGTCTTAAGATAAGTTAATACTGTACAGATTGTGTTATTCAGTGGCAAAAATAAGTGCCGGCGATGCGCTTTCCCTGACAACCATCAAAGCGTGAACTGCAAATCGCCACATTTATGGACTAGAGTTCTCTTTTCCTTTGAGTTTGTCTGGCAGCAGGCGTTCTGCCGTGGGCGTCAATGACAGCTGTGAAAATGGCTGCAAGTCAAATGACTGTTCACAGCCATTAAATTTGCAAGTATTTTAAAATGCCAGTTTCAGTTATGCATGTGTTGATTCTTGTTTAGTTTCTATTAGTTGTAACGTTTTACAATAAGGTTGCATGCGTTAACATTAGTTGATGCAATAGTTACCACAAGCTAACAATCAATAATTCTGTTGCAGCATTTATTAATCTTGGTTAATGTTAATTTCTACATGTATTATGCATTTTAACATTAAAAGTTGTATAAATTAAGATGAGTTAATCCCATATGAACCAACAACCAACCTTCATTTATATATTTATTACATTACTGTATACTTGATGTTATTTAACAAAGTTAACCAAGATTAATACAGTAAGCTGTAAAATTGTTAGTTCATGTTAACTAATGTATTAACTAATGTTAATGTATAGAACCTTATTGTAAGGTGTGTCCCTCTTTCTACCAGTATGTGCACGACCATGCAGAAAGTGTTCTCTTGGAAGTCATAAAGGAAGGAAGACTATTCTCTTGCATGCCAATTAATTTGAAGCACTCTACAATCAACTCTGCTGTGCACCACATCAAGTAAGGTACTTGAATAATAGAACCATCACAGGTCTAATATCTTTTAATTGTAACTGGCCTCATGGCTTTCAGAAAGCTTCCATTTAGGTTTGTGAAGGTGTAATGCCTTTGAATGCACATCGGCTCAATGATCAGCTTGACGCAAAACTGCAGGTTTCAAGACGGCTATAATAATAGTCTCGGAGTTGCTTTGAAATTAAACCAGCTTGACACACACACACATGTTCCTCCTTACATCTACCTGCTTTACATGCTTATTTATCAAATGGGTGGATTTCTTTATTAATCTAGCTATTTAACACTCACATTCATTATTATTTGTATTTTCTTTATTTTTGAGGTTGCCTTGCTTGGCTTGTTTCCCAGCCCTGTGGTTTCTTCTTGCATCAGAACATCAACGTTGGTGTTTTGACTTTATTCTCTGTTCATTCATCTATATTTTAACATTTAAGTTGGCAATGTAAATGTCTTATGCATCAACGCTGCTGTATCAGCCCTGTTACTGCCATAACTCTCCCTTATTAAAACGGCTACATGAAGTGTAAAGCCGTCAACCCTGTTACTTATCTGTAGACATGTAGTTATATCCCAGCGAAGATTTGTGCAGCCCTGTTTTTCCAAACATGTGGACAGTTTGAGTCCGTATGCATCGCCAAAGTCTCTCTAGCATGTCAGTCCACTGTCGGCCATCTTTGGAATGCTCTTGGGAGACTATTTCCAGTCATGCCAGTGCAGCTCGTTTCTACTTGAATGGAGAAAATCTCAACAACTGTTGGTCAAGATTACGATTAAAGGACATATTTCAAGTCAGCAGTAAATTCTGACAGCACTTATCATAAATAGTGCTTCTTTAACTCCGATTATGCTAAAAAAAAAAACACACAATTATCTCGTCTTGCACAGCTAATGCACACACGCGTTGAGTTGATTGACAGGCAATGTCTGTATCTGAAATGTGATTGGCTCTTTCACCTGTAAGGCGGGACTTCCTTTCTACATTCGTTGACCTTTGGGTGCGAGAGCTTCTTGGTTGGGCATTCCAATTTCTCCCATTTATTTAAATAGAAGTGGCTCGTCTTTGCTAAATAATCTCTGGCATCACCTTCGCATGTAGATACTAGAGCAGACCTGGGCAACTTACGGCCAGTGATCTGGATCTGTCCATCCACATGGTTTAATGTGGCCCATGGATCATTTATTCTAAAAGCTTTTTTTTCATTGGATGTTTCAGTTATCTTGAATTGGGACATAACGCACATCCACAAGCATGTAACATGCTCAGGATTGCCAGATAAGAGACAAAACACCCCCAATTTTAGATTTATACTTGTGCAAGTTTGAAATTTTCCTCCTAATTTTATACTTATTTTGTGGAATGTAGTAAGCATGCATGCGAGTGCACTTTTTCTAGCTCTTGCTTTCCCCTTTGAACAAACTTAGCCCCTCTATGTCCATTCTTGATGCTGTTTGGGATGTTTGGTGCCACTAAGTTTGCAGGTAAACCTTCTCAGTGATTACATTAAATATAAAAGTAGATCTCGGCATCATTGTCACGCGAGCAAAAGCAAGCATAAGGTTTGTTGTCATACATTTATTGAAGTATTAGGTCAAGAAATGTACAATAAGCATTTTATGTTTTATATTGCACCATATCGGAATGGCCATCGGGAGAACCGAGTGGGCCGCGAAACGTGCCGAATCTGCCACGATAAGCAAAAATTAGCCACCGCGTTATGCGGAACGGACCACAAAACTGCGCCGCGATAGGTAGAAAAGGACAGCGAATCACCAAACCTAGGGCTAGTTGCCATGTAAAATCCCAGGCCAATTTCTCTTCCCAGTCCAGCCCTGCTTCCACATTGCTGCTTAGTGTCAAATGTGTACAATTTCCTTACCAAAAGAGAAGTGGCATATTCAAACAGTTCTTTCACATTTTCAGAAATAAGAATTTAAGCTTTTTTTTATATATATGATTTTTTTATAAATATATTTTTGAAGTCAAAAAATAATCGCTAATATTATGCGTGGGCCTGGGTCTAATTTGGGTGAGGCCACGCCCACCACGGCCCATCCTTAGCTGTGCCACTGGTGTATGTATACACATGTAGTACTGACAATTCACCACCATTGCGCAGAAAATCGACGTGATAAAGTAGTCATATGTCTGAATAATGTACTCATTTGCCTTGTAATATACAAAGAAATAGATATCCTTTGATAATAAATTTATACAGATATGAAATAATCATAAACATATGATTCACCATATATATATCTTTAATGACCCAATAGGCCTCAAGTAACTAAAAAGTTATATTTTTATTTTTTTTAATTAAAAAAAATAAAAATATAACTTTAGTTTTAGTTATATATATATATATATATATATATATATATATATATATATATATATATATATATATATATATATATATATATATATATATATATTTTTTTTATTTTATTTTTGGAGCCATTTAATTGTAACGCTTCAGCTGCCACGTAATGAGCCCATTATATTATGCTCTATCAATAAGTCGATTCATTATGAACAGTTAACTGCCTTTGCAATTATTGTGCTCACTGATAATAATGAAGAAACAGACATGTGAGGTTACAACGTGGGCTCTTGTTGATCTCACGCCTCTTCACGCGCGATAAAAGCACACACATATAAAGCGCGCGCCTACCGCAGCATCGCCATAGCAGGGGGGCTGCGAGCTCTCACGCGCACGTTTCACCATTTTTAGCCCCACAATGTGAGAGTTCCCTCGCGATAAGATGAGATGAGATAATATTATTTTTATCAGGCTTCTTCCATCATGCCAAACGACACGGACGTGTCTGAATGTGCGCTGGGACGCGGATCGCGCATCTCCATCGCCACTATCTACTCCTTCATGTGCGTTTTGGGCACCATCCTCAATCTTCTAGTCATCTATTTAGTCGTAACGTTCAAGAAGCTCCGCACGGCCAGCAATGCGTTCATCGTGAACGGCTGCGTGGCGGATTTACTGGTGTGCGCTTTCTGGATGCCCCACGAAGCGGTGGCTACATCCACGGGGGGAATCCTGGTGCTCGGGTACCACGCGTTCAAAGAAGCGCTGCTGTTTCTGGGCATCACCGTGTCGCTGCTTTCCCATTCGCTCATTGCTGTGAACAGGTATGTTTTGATCACCAAAACCCCTGCTGTATATCAAAGTCTGTACCAGAAGAGGAACACAGAATGGATGATTGCAGGATCATGGCTCATCGCACTGGGCTCTTTGTCTCCATGGCTTGCATCCTTTCAGTACCCGCCTGAGAGATGCAGGGATGCTGAGGATGCAGCAGCAGCAGCATCCTTCGCCAAGGGCACTTCGGTGTCTGTGCTGTCCAGTCGGGTCACTGCTGGCACATTGGCAGCCACTATCATTGGACAGACTGTCGTCGTGGTATACTGCTACTTGAAAATCTTCCGCCGGGTACAGATAAGCGTGAAGAGGGTCAGCATCCTGAATTTCCAAATAGTGAACAATCTTCCCTATTCTTTCCCCAGAAAAGACAAGCGCCTCGGCTTTTACGTTCTTGCCATTTGCTTGATATTTCTTCTCACAACTGAGCCCATGTTTTGGGTTCTGGTTGCAGGACTGTTCGTGCCAGTGTCCATGATTCTTTGGACATCAACTTGGATGCTCTTCTGCACTATTTTTGTGTCCAATCCATTTCTGTACACTTGGAAGAATGAAGAGTTCAGGAAGTCCTTTAGGTCTGTGATGAGGGGAGACTTCTTGCGGGGATCCACGGTTGGGGTTGAAACCACCACGATCAATGCCATTTCTCACATCTTCCCAAGACAAAACAGCCGCAGGGCTTTCCTGGGTGAGATGAACTGAGTCACTAACTAAACCTTAAAACTATGTGGCCAAATGCTGCTTGTGCCTGTGTGTCCAAGATGCTTCTACAATCTGCCAGTGATTTTCCAGTCACGATAAGCTGCATGCATTTTTCAGTGTTTTGTAAAGCAATTTTTGACTAATTTTGTGAGTTAACGTGGAATTTGTAAAACAGTAACTACACTGCCACTTTTTTAAACAAGACATGTTTATGAATGTGTTTGAATAAATGGGAATTAAATCACTGGATTGTTTTTCATCTTGTTATATTTGATTTTTAAATCAAATTGTGATTTAAAACGATTATATTAAAGGCATAGTTCATCCACAACTCATTTAATCACCTCATGCCATCTCAGATGTGTATGATTTACTTTCTTCTGCAGAACACAAATGAAGACTTTTAGAAGAATATCTCAGCTCCGTTGGTCCATACAATGCAAGTGAATGGTGACCAACATTTTGATGCTACAAAATCACATAAAGTCAACATAAAAGTAATCCATAAGACTCTGGTGTTCTAATCCATGTCTTCTGAAGTGATATGATGAAGTGTGGGTGATAAACAGGTCAATAATCAAGTACTATTAATCTCTACTTTATTTTATTAGAGCTTCAAAGTTCTGGCCACCATTCACTTGCATTTAGGACCTACACTGCTGAAATATTTTTTCTAAAAATGTTTGTGTTCAGCAGAAGAAAGTCATGCACATCTGGGATGGCAATAAGGGTGATTAAATGATGAGGGAATTTTCCCATGAATAAATTCGAATTTTATATTAATATGTTTAATTGTATAGGATATTGTATTTATTGTACATCAAAACATTATTTACAGCCTATTGTTTTTATACTAATTTGTATTATACCAATTGTATTTGAGTTACAGTTCACATGTTCAGAACCACCTAAATTGTGTATAACAGTAATATGTTTAATTTCATTGTGTTTATGAATGTATTATGTATAGGGCCAATTATTTAGATATTAAGATTTTTATTTGTTGTATATAACACATGTATTTAAAAATAAATCTGTTTTATTATGTATATATATTATTTTTGTATTTTATATTGATATTTTATTATTCAATTTGTATATATTTTATAAAAAAATTACATAAAATGTAAATTTTATAAGAAATTAATATTAGTAATATATATATTTTATTTTATTTTTTTTTTATTTTTATTTTTATTTTTTTTTAACATATATAGGGCAAATTATTTATGAATTAATTTATTTATATTTTACAGCTTCTTGTGTACATATAGTATGCTGGAAGTTTTCACAATGTTTTTTTCACATTTTCAGAGCCATCTAAATTTGATCTAAAATCTATATTATTATTTAAATGTGTATTGTATATTTAAAATTATAGTGTATATGTAAAATGATATTTAATACAGGGCCTATTATTTATATCTGATTTTATTTTACAGCTTCTTGACTCACAGTATGCTGAAAGATGTTTCCTCTGTTTTTGTTCACGTTTTCAGAACCATCTCAATAACCGTTAACAGAGCGTGTACAGACTTTCACACCAGCACAGTCTGTGTTAGTCTCTCATGTCTTGTTTTTCACGTCCAAATTGTGTACTAGTAAGACACTTTGTCTTCGTGCATTAATCATACAAGCAGTTTTTCAGTGCTCTCAAGAGGAATTGTCTGCAACCAGCTAAAAAAAAAAGCATAGTAGATACAGTGAAAATGTGGGGAAGAATTTCTGAAGTGCTTTAACCCCAAGGGTTAAAACACTTTGACACTCTGACTTTTGACACTGACACTATCCAGCCAAGTTCCTTTGGGTCATCTCCTGTCATAATAATACCGTTTACATAATAATATTCTCTCTATTGTTAAAGACTTAAGCAAACATCTGTGCAGGTGGCTTAAATAATGACTCTTGATTTCTTCAACTTGATTCAGGAAAAGTGGCAAAAACACAGTAGAGATAAGCTTAACATAATAACATATCAATAATAGCCCAAGAATGTAATCTAGAACTAAACATTTACAGAAGCCTTGCTGCAAACCTATTCAGGATTTCCAATTGATTGCCTAGTTATAATCTATATTTAAAATAATTCAAATAAGAAAAGTAATAATAATAATAATTACAACTGTGTGGTGTTACAATCCTGTGATGATTTCATTGGTCTGTATATTTGAAACTGTACCACATCACCAGCCCTTTAAATGGTCCTTCTTGTAGATTGAGCATTTCTGGGATGGAATAACTGCCCAAACTCTCAATATCTCGCAGAATATCTTAAAAACAACATCCGTAATTACAGCGCATCAATGTAGTGTGATTATCAGTCCACAGTTCATAATTGAAATGAAAATAATCTTAAGTGTTCAGACTACAGGCAGCTTCCTGTTATTGAGACGAGCACTTAGAACAGCAGAGGGAGCCTGGTGGTGGAGAAAGTTTCTCTTGCATTTCTGATTAAATCCTATTGTGATTGTAAACACAAGCACTGCTGGGGAATTCCTCCATGACCTAGTCAAACTTGAGAGGCCCCACCCCCCTGTGCATATAAACCCCCAGCCATTGATGAAAGTGAGAGTGAAGTTTAAATTCATTTTTGCTCCCTTGAAAGGACACTGGATAATCTGTGCACTTGGAAAGCGCTTCGTTTGTGGACATAGATTTTGCACCATGGCTTTAACTTTGCTTTTGACTTTGCTTCTGCCAATTGCAGGTAAGTTTATTATTTTAATCAAAACTTTTCTGTAAGTAATTTAAGAACATACGCTAATGATTTAACTAGACACATTACCTGCATATTTTAACCACAAATGCAGATTT
The DNA here is from genome assembly GCA_032164185.1 of Moxostoma hubbsi. Classification (NCBI taxonomy): domain Eukaryota; kingdom Metazoa; phylum Chordata; class Actinopteri; order Cypriniformes; family Catostomidae; genus Moxostoma; species Moxostoma hubbsi. The sequence continues at coordinate 15,997,056 of JAVLUX010000048.1, forward strand.
TAGCATCATAAATCATACTGAATACAAGACTAGACAATGAAAAATGTATTTTTGCCTATTTTTACGATTTCAAGATTTCAATTTCATATCAAAATTCCGTCAAATTGTGATGTTTAATCAAATTAAGTTAATTAAACTTAAAATATTTAGTTTTATACAATTTCATTAAAGATGACTCATTTCAATTTGATGGAAGTTCATTATGAAATTGAAATATTTTTGAGGGCATAATTGTATGATTTCACTATATGCAAGTAGTTAATTTGCATATTTAAATTGTAACATTTTAATTCTGTATATGAAACACATTTTTGTCTTTAGGTTTTAATCATTTTAGTCCATGTTTGCATTAAAATTTTCCTTTTTATACAAATTTAATTAAATGATTTAAAATTGAGTTTTACATGTATTTGTCTTTTACTTTATGTCTACAGTATGTAAATCAATTTGAATGAAACATGCAACTGTATATAGATAATCTTTTTAAGTCTCTCATAGTGTTTTATTAAATTAAAATATTGTAATTTATTAAAAACATCAAAAAAATATATATATAAAACACTCTCAAATTGACAACATATGCATTATAAAACATAATGGGAACACTTTACAATGAGGTTGAATTCATTAACATTAATTAACTGCATTAGTTAACATGAACTTACTCTAAAAATACTTTTACAACACTTAATTGATTTAATTAATCTTGATTAATGTATTTCAACATAATATTTTTGTTATTACATATTGTTTATGTTACAATTAACTAATTCATTATGAACTTGCATGAACTAACAATAAACAATTATTAACATTAGCCAACATTAATAAATGCTGTTAAAAACTTTGTATATTTAATTGTTCATTCATTATGCCTAATGCATTTAATGCATGTGTACATTGTTATATTAGACTCATTATATTTTTATAAAGGTTTGCATATGTACTGTAGTTACAGATAAATCTTAATATTGCAACTGATGGAAAATATTTTTTGTCTTGATCAGCTGTTTCACACATGGTGGAGCTGACTCCCAGAGTTCTGATCAAAGTGGGTGGCAGGAGAGAGGTGATCTGCAGCGTGAGATCTTGCCCGGAGAAGGTTAAGTTTGTGTGGACCGCATTAGAAGATAAACCATTGTACGGCACATTTACGACTCACGACACAGAATCTGTGCTGACCTTCAACAACGTGACAAAGAATCACGAAAACACCATACTTTGCAAAGCAACCTGTGGGAAGGAGGCAAAACAGGCGAGAACAATGATTAAAGTTTATTGTAAGTTTCAATGTCATTATTGTATGTTTATTTTAAGTATTTTTGAGTAAAAATAATTATAGCTATTATTAGTTAATTAGTACTTAAGTATTTTTTATAATTAAGTAATTAGGGGAGACCGAGGCTACTTGTAAGACTGTTTCCAGTCTTGATTATAAAAAAAGTTATTGAACATGTCCACCATTATTGCAAATGACAAAAGATACATTTCATTTAATACACATTGACCTATGGCAGGGCATATTGTCACAATTGGAACCTGCTTTTTATTGACAATAATTTGTGAGGAATACAGTTTTTGGAAATACTATCTAAAGTTTAAAAAAGTAGAATCTTTAATACAAGATTTCAGTATTTAAAATGTATCATGGGGTATCTGATTGACTTTCAGCCAAATTGAAATTGTAGAACAATTATGACACACAATAATCCATAAAACAGCATGAATGGGAAACATTTACATTTATGCATTTGGCAGACACTTTTATCTAAAGTGACTTACAGAGCCCTTATTACAGGGACAATCCCCCCGGAGCAACCTGGAGTTAAGTGCCTTGCTCAAGGACACAATGGTGGTGGCTGTGGGGATCAAACCAGCAACCTTCTGATTAACAGTTCAGTGCTTTAGCCCACTACGCCACCACCACTCCATAAACCACTGACCAGCATTTGACCAGCAAACAATTGTAATTAATTAATAGTGTTAAATTTCAACACAAAAAATATTCAAACAACTAGTTGTTTGAAGCCAACATGTCCAACCACTTCTAGAGAAAATATATGTTAATTGGACTTTTGATTCAAACACTTACTGAGATATAGTCCTTCAGAGAATAGAGAACTTCTCCATTTGACAACTAGCCCCTGTCTCCTCAATTTCATAGTTGATGCTGCATATGATTCACATAATATAGGGAAAAAAAGGATTATGTTAATGCATTTGAAAGATTATTTTTGCTTGTTAATCTATATTTTAAATGTTACAAATCTATGTTTCAGCATTTCCAAGTAACCCAGTTATATCTGGGAATGATCGTTTGATACTGGGCGAGAAAAACCTCTTGACCTGCGAGGTGTCATCTGTATACCCTTTGGAGTCTCTTGAAATGGAATTGTTATATGGAGACACTGTTCTTCACAGTGATTATGGGGAACATGGCAAAGATGTTTTGTCGATTCCTTACACATTCAAACCTTCAAGTGAGCATGATGGAAAGTCAATAACCTGCAGAGCATCACTCCATGTTGAAGGTATACCAACCAATGAAGGGACCAAGGAGACATCTGGACTCATGAAAGTTCTGTGTAAGTTCAGTTTCTCCATAATCCATTGACGTTCAATAGAAAGCTGCTCAAAGTATTACCAGATGAAAAATCTTAAACTAGTAGTTGTGTTTTGAAACATAGTAGATGTTTTCTAGCTGGTCTTTGACCTGGTCTAGTTGGGTAGTGAATCAGCCACCATGTCCAAAAAACATCTTGACCAGCTTAAGCAAGTATGACAAGCTGCTAGTTGGTTTGTTGCTGGTCCAACATGATTTAACAGATTAGACCAGCTAGAAACTATCTACCATGTTTCAAAAGACAGCTTGACCATCTTAAGCTGTTATGGCCAGTTGGTAGTTGGTTTGTAGCTGGTCCAAGATGGTCTACCAGCTAGGACCAGATAATGAAAAGCTAGAAACCAGCTACCATGTTCCAAAACAAATCAACTTGACCACCTTAAGATGTTATGACCAGTTGCTGTGGCTGGTCCAAGATGGTCTGCAAGCTTGGACCAGGCAATGCCCAGTTTGGCCCAGCTAATGACGAGCTACTTAGTTCCACAAAACAAATTAACCATCTTAAGCTGGTATGACCATCTGGTAGCTGGTTTGTTGCTGGTCCAAGATGGTCTACCAGCTTGAAACAGATAATTACTGATTTGGACCAGCTAATGACCAGCTAAGGGCAGCTAGAAACCAGCTACCTTGTTCCAAAAAACAGCTTGATCATCTTAATATGTTATAACTAGCTGGTAGCTAGTTTATTGCTAGTCCAACTTAATTTATCAGATGAAACTTGTAGCCTATATGGTCTTTAAGATTGATCACTATAAGATGGTATGACCAGCTGGTAGCTAGTTTGTTGCTGGTCCAAGACGGTCTACCAGCTTGGACCAGCTAATAAACATCTTGGACCAATAAAGGCCAAAATAACCCCTCACCCCCTGCCTTTTGGTAGTTGGTTTGTGGCCGGTCCAAGATGGTTTACCAGCTAGGACCAGCTACTGACCAGCTGCCATGTTCCAAAAATCAGCTTGACCACCTTAAGACGTTATAATCAGTTGTGGTGGCTGGTCCAAGATGGTCTGCATTTTGGCCCAGCTAATGACCAGCTATTATGTTTCACAAAACAAACTGACCATCTTAAGCTGGTATGACCTGCTGGTAGCTGGTTTGTTGCTGGCCCGAGATGGTCAACCAGCTTGAACTAGTAATGACCAGCTAGGAGGAGCTAGAAACCAGCTACCATGTTCCAAAAAACAGCTTGACCACTTTAAGGTGTTATGAACAGTTGGTCGCTGGTTTGTTGGTGTTCCAAGATGGTCGGTCAGTTTGGCCAGATTAGACCAGCTAGAAACAAGCTACCACATTCTAAAACTCAGCCACCATCTTATGATGATGAACAGCTCCATATGTAGGTCTATTTATGTAAACCATTTTCAAATGAAACCCAAAACAGCAATTCCTCAATGAAATGCTGTTTGATGGTTACCCCCATGATGTCATCTCATTGCCTGCTGTGTTTTCCCATTGCTTTTACAGCTGCACCACACAACGTGAAAGTATCTGAAATGACCACAGTCTCCTTTGGATCCAGTTTAACTTTGACCTGTGAGGCAGAGGGCAACCCGAAGCCTGTGTTTACATGGATGTTTCTTAAACCAGATGGCCAGTCTGTTGAAATGGTGAAACATCAAGAGCTCTTCATGCAAAATTTGTCCTTATCGGATGCTGGCACTTACCAGTGTGACGTTAGCAATGAATTGGGAAGAAAGAAGGCCAATGTTTCAGTTGTCGTTCAAGGTTAGCAGGAAATCTCTTTTCATTCTTTTAAATTCTTTCTTTTGAAGACATTCAAGTGAGATAATGAAAATTCTGTCAATATACTCATCCTCACATCAATTTTTGGGTATATTATTCTTTTAAAAAAACAAACAGTGGTTTGACTAGTAGTTTTTTATGAGTTTTAAACAGCTCAGTAAAAGCTTACATTGCTTAACATCAATACACAATTGCTCTGGTAATGTATATGGAGTCATTTCAAATACAGATGAATTAAAGATATTAATCTAATCTTCAAATTCCTTTGAAGCACCTCCAATGAATACAATTATTGAAGCAAGTCCACATGGAGTTTTAAAGGAACGAGAATCTGTGAGCATTTCCTGCCTGTCTGATGGTGTTCCAGTGACCCGTGTGGTGTTGAGCAGGGTGGTGGACAACAAAGAAACAGAACTTAAGTCCATTGATGGGGCTGAAACATCAATAACCCTACCCTCAGTGAAGCTGGCTGACTCTGGCAAATATGTATGTGAGGCTTTCAATGAGTATGGGAGTCAGAGGACCAATCTCATTCTAACCGTTGAAGGTAAGACCTTTAAAGTCCATAATCCCTTGGAGATACTCTGATAACACTGAAATTACAGCTCCCCATCTTGAATTATAGAAAAAGATGAGCTACATTGTAAAATTCTGTCTTTAAGTCATGGATAACATAGTCTTGCCCTTTTGAAAAAGCCAACTAAAGCAGTTAGCTGTGTTTTAGAACATTGTTTTTAACTGGAATGTAGCTGGTCCAAGCTGGTCATTGGCTTGTGGACCAACCACAATGTACCAAAAACCAACTTGACCACCTAAAGTTAAACCTTGATTTACCTGCAGGGTTTATACACATTACAGTAATAGTCATCATGATCTTACAGTATGCAATCAGGCTAGATGGTGACTCCTGAGGTTCAATGTTGATGCTACAATTCACAGTTTGAGGGACCATGTCAAATTATCTTTTGATGTTTTGCAGCTCATTTGCTAGAAGTGAGTCTACAACCAAATGGTGTTATTGTGGCTGAGAGAGGCTCCAGTTTGGTGCTCTCCTGTGTGGCTTCAGGGTGCCCACATCCTGAATTCTCCTGGAGGCGTCTCACAAACATGCCAATCACCAGTCAGATTGAGAGCAGCGGATTCTTGTCCAAACTGTTGCTCAGCCCAGTTAATTTAGAAGGAACATACATCTGTGAGGTTAAATGTGACTCAATCGTGAAGTCCAAGCAGTCTGAAGTGAAGATGTTTGGTAAGTATCACCATATATCCTTGAGTTTGCCTATGGGCCATTATGCCTATGGGATCACCAATCATTATTCTAAATTGTCAGTTTGTTGATTACAGGCAAAAGTCCCAAAATAATGCCTGCAAGGTTGTCACCAATTGATTTTTCACTCAATTTGCTATCAAGTATTCTTAGATTCATTAAACGGCCCGATTTAATCCTTCAAAAAAGGAAATTGGCAAATTAGTTAATCTTACTTTTAAGGGAGAAGATCACTGTGTATCTTGGTTTTGAGTTGCAATTAACCAACCATTAGCTGTGAATCATCAGCTAACAGCAATTCACTCAACCTTGTTTTGGGAAATTTTAAAAATATCTCGCTTTTATAAGACACAGGAATGAAAGGTTGTATTGAAAATGTTCCAGAAGCAGGCCTAACAAAGACTCACAGGTTTATTGGGGTTATTGCTGACAGCATTTAATACTCCTGATAGAAAACAGGAGAACTTTGTAGGTCAAAGAGGCTTGTTCTTTTGCTCTGCCAGCAGACATGAACTCTTGTGCCTGTGAGGGAGTATTGGTCTGTTTACATTGTGTTTTATTACATAATCACTCTGTCAAACTGTTGTTCAATTTTTCTCATTTAGGGTCCTCCTTAATCTTAAGTATTTATCAGTATTTTGTGTGCGTTTATACTTTGAAACACTTCAGTATTTATTTTTTGTCTCTTATCAGCATTCCCTACAAGTCCTGTTGTAGAAAACTCTGGACCTTCTCTAGAGGGTGAGATGATAAACTTGACCTGCACTGTTCAGGAAGTTTTCCCAGCCAACCTCTTCCAAATCCTGTGGATGGATGAAGAGAGAGAACTGCTCTCAGAATCTGGGTCGTTTTCAAGTGAAACACAGAATCTGACTTCAGTGCTGTCTTACCATGTAGAGGCTAATGTCCAGGACAAACGCATCACCTGCAAAGTCTTGCTGGACTTGCATGGTGTGCCTGCAGCTCAAGCAGTAAAGACAGCTTCTACGACATTGTCAATTCACTGTAAGTCAATGGGGCTAAAGCAAGCATCACTATTATTATAACTCATACTAAGGTTTTTTTTCGAAATACTTTAAATCAGGCTTATTGAGGAGAGATTCGACTTTTCACCTGGTTGATTATAAAATGAGCATTAAAATCCCATAGGCTTTATTTACATTAAAGGAGGGACTAGGGTTGCCAACTCAGTAGAGTTGCAAAATGAAAGTGACCCAAATAGGATGACTTTTGCACAGATGGCAAAACCTCTTGTACTGAAGGCATTGTGTCCCGTATTGAAGCATCAAAATGCTCAAATGGAACCCCTCCTGTTAGACAGCAAAAAAACTCATGGGAGACCCCCGGTTGAACAGAAAAATGACCTGTTTTGAAGTGGTAAATTGCTCACTCATCCTGAATTCGTGGGGGAAAAATTGGTATCCCTAGAGGGACCGGAGCTATTTATAGGGATCACAATATCACAGAGACTTGGGGGCACTTTGGACTTGGGCTCATAAGCAACCACCTAGCAACCACCCTGATTACCATAGCAACCACTCAGAGCCCTAGCTTAGTGATGGCAAGTTTGACATGGGAAATCATGACGCATATTTTATTTGTATAGTATAGTTTACTTCAAAGTACAGCATATTAAACTACACAAAGAAGTATAAGTATAGTATAAAAATGAATATAAGTATAGTTTGTATAGTAAGGTATGTTAGCTCCTAGTACTTAAAGCTAAAAAGGAATCTTTTCCAGGGATGAGATAAAATTGTTCCCAAACATATTGGAATTTTTGGCTGAAACACATCCTAAATTGATAATATGCTAGAATTTGTCCAGATTCCGTGACATTATGCTCCCTTTTACAGATCCCCCCAGAGGAACCAAGATTACTGTAAGCCCACAGACTGAGTTGAAGCACGGAGAATCTGTGAGCATTTCCTGCCAGTCTGACAGTATCCCAGTGGGGCGGATAGTACTGAGCATGGTAGTGGATGGTGTAGTAACAGAGTTGGAGGCCAGTGATGGGGCTGAAATATTGGTTACTCTCCCTTCCGTTGAGCTGGATGACTCTGGCCTTTATATGTGTGAAGCTTCGAACCAGTATGGAAGCCACAATGATAGTGTTCGGATTACTGTTAAAGGTAAGAGTTTGTGCTAGAAAGCATCTACGCATTTACTGATCCGAATTAAAACATTTTATCTTTTAAAGGATGTATTGCTTCATACTTGTATATCAACAGTTAGTTAAAATTCTTTAAAATTGGAATAAGTGCCTTGCTCTTCATTTTGCCTTGTTCTCCTTCTTCATTCAAAATGAATACTTGTATTTTTGCCTCCTACGTGTCTTTGCTGTAATTAATTGTCATGCCTCTCTTAACTCAGCACCACCCAGGAATACGACAGTGGAGTTTTTTCCATCTGCTGAGGTTCAGGAGGGACAGAATATCACCATCTGTTGTCACTCCGTCAGCTTCCCTCCACCTGCGGTGGTCCTGAGAAAGCTGGATAGCAAGACTGACATCTACTCCCCTGATGGCGTCTTCCTTCTGGTCAACCTCACTCCCAATGACACAGGCCTATACCAGGTCAATGTCACCAATGACCTGGGTTATGAGACAGAGGTTTTCACCATTAATGTATTGGGTAAGTGAAACTAGTTAAACACTTCCACTGTTCTGTTTCTGAAAATACTTTTCTATTTAATTGACATAAGGTTAGGGTATACATAGTTTTTCTTGCGCAAAACTGAGTAACCAACCTTTCAAAATATATTCTTTTGACCGTGAGCCCATATGGACATATTCGACGCATGCACATTACAACTGCTTTGTGATAGTCTTTATGCAAAGTCAATGCCAAGTACATGCACAGACTACACACAAAGACTAGGACTATGTGTGTCTAGATGCGAATACTCTGCTGATGATGAAATTTGTGTTGTGCGCGCTGTTCGCAAGATGGAAAATTGAAGTATGTTTTGACCTTTAACACTGTTTCCTAACTAAATGCGAACTGACAAGTTTCCAGCAACACAAGTAAATTGTCTTTCCTCACTCACATCAATCACAGCAAATCACAACATATTTGATGCTTAACACAGTCACTGTATGCTGAGTGGGACTTTTGACCGATGAGATTGAACAGTGCCTATCCTGTGCAATGCCACAGAAATACAAACAGCAATTGACGAAATTGTCCTGTCGGTTATTGTTTGTCGTGGTCACTGCTGGCTTTTTACGTCGCACCTGGTTAGGAAACCGTGTAAGAATTCTTTATATTTAATGTGCAAAATGTGTCAAGTCATCAGAATGTGCTTTTACCAATTCTTTGTCTTGTTTTTATTACTATTACAGAGAAAAGATTCAAACCTCCGCCTGGTTGGAATGATTTTTTATCCACTGCATTTTGCCTGGGAGCTGCAGCAACACTGCTTGGTTTTGTGGCATATCTGTGGAGAGCTAGAAAGAAGGGATCATATGACCTTACAAAGTACAACCAAGGCACCGTGTAGACTGTTTTTACCCCTCAAACTGTTTGGGAATCAGCTACGCTTTGCCTCCAGGGCCCCCCTGAAGTGAGAACTGCAGGTTTGGAACAAATTTTCAGTCACCATGTCAGGTGACAGTACCCCAGCTGGTTGGGTACCTGCATTTTCCACAGCCACAGACAATCAATGTGCCCGTTGAATCCCCAGGCAAGGGAAATCGGTCTGGTGGAGTTTCTTTGTGGTCTTATTATTGAGAAGTGCCAGCTCTCTTGGAAACCTCATGTCTGCACTATAGCAGTTTCAATCCAAAGGTTAAGGGTTAGAGTTGGAGTTAGTGGTAAGGGCTAGGGTTTCTGACCAATGGCAGACGGAATGAGGATTAGCGAAACCTGCTTGTATTAGTTTAGTAAATCTGCAAAATCTGAAGCTAGTAAAGAAGTGTTTGTTATATTAGAGATACCTACTGTTAACCTCAATGTCTGCTGAAGAAGATGCTGTGTTCTAGAAATTGTCCTTAAAGTGTTCTAAAATGTCTGTATTGAAACCTGTGTGTTGTGTATATTTCAGATGTAAAAAGTGTTTTCTTGCTCATAAATATTTATTAAACAAGCAACTGGCTATTGTCTGTCATTTGATCTGGGAGAGTGATTTGCGAAAGTCCAAAGAAATTTTGAGAGTTACAGGAATATTAGCGTCACACACCATCTGTTATAGCTTCATTTTCATTTTCCACTTTGTTTAATTTCACTTTACAGAACTTTCACTATCAGTTTAAAAAAAACGGTACTTTCCCTGTTAGCATAACACAGATCTTCATGGATGGATGTGGGGGGACTTTTTCATTGTTGTTATCATCACAAGTTGTTTCCTGAATTCTGACAAGACAGACACAAGTTGATAAAAATTAGAGCTGGAACACACAACTTCCAAAAGTAAACCAATCTGTGTATACAGTATGTGCATCTGTCCATATTGCACCAATCAACACATTCAAACATCCTTTTCTTTCCTATAATTTCACTGTGCAAATTAGCATCAAATGAGCCAAATTGAGTCCTCACTCCTTTTTTAGTGTCTTGTATTGATTTTTCCCTACCAGTGTTGCTATAATAGGCTGTTGCCATGGTGACATCCCAGTGCAACGAACGGGGAGGTGGGTTGTTTTTTCATGTTTCTCAGGGGAAAGATGAAGAGGCAGAGGTGCGAATTGAACAATGTTATCTCAGAAAGATGGAGGGCCACTAAAGGTTTATCCATATCTTTTTTTAGCCCCTCATACTAAATATAGAAGTGTCTTTTTAAAGAGCTATCAGTAAATTATTTATATAATCCCTGTTGTTATAACTAAATATTTTGCTATGCTTTTGCTAAGGTGTTCTGATTGTTTTTTAGTGCATTGCTAAGCGGTTGCTAGGGTGTTGCTTACTTGCCCAAGTCAGTGTAAATCCCTCCTGCAATGGTAATGGATGATGGGGATATTTTTATCTTGTTTTATATTCCGCCAGGTAAAAATCTGAAATCTGATTGTTTAGAAAAGTCATAGCACACCTGTCCTCAACAGGCCACATGATTTGAGGTATCATTCATGTCTGTTGCTCAAACAGTGCAGTATGGATCAATAGTGATTCTTACCTTAGCAAGCACCACTACAGATTAATTACCCATATTTAATTCTGTATTTTCCAGTTCCAATGACCATGTCTTTATGTGTAGTCTGTACTCTAGGCGTACTCACACTAGGCCCGGTTGCCTTGTACCGTGCCAAAGCATGATTTCCCCACTACCCACTCCCCGCTGGCCTGCACTCAAACTCCACTTAACGTTCCGGGCCGGAGCATGAGAATATCATTAAAATGTGACTTTATTTGGAAGAAAACAGGAAGACAAGCTCTCTCGCAGAGCACAATGGAGAACATCATTGTAACGTTACTTACGTTGTGGCTTATTTTGAGTCGTTTGGGGTGCAGTGACACACAGCCCTCTCACATGCCTAATTTTCAACAGCATCGTACCATTGGAAATATCCTTTTCATCCGACGGACTGCCAGATTTACGGAGTGCATTCTGTACCTTCAGATACTTTTTTCAGCTTGTCACTTCGTTGCTCAATGGTTCCTTGGTATCCACGAGCACGAAGATAGTCACCCGGGCATGGTACGGAATGATCACACTAGTCAAACCAACAGGACTTTGGGGGTCAGATGTGCTTGGGCATGGTACAGATTGCCTAGTGTGAGGACACCCTAAGTGTATGCGGACATGACAATTATGTAGTAATTGGGTGTTAGAGGTAAGTGGCGCGCGCACTTGTGAACCTACTATCAGTGTACTTGGAAACTAGTCGAGAACATCTCATCCCTGTTCTCTGGTCTGGACTTTTCTAATGTCAGATCATTTAAAATGGTACATCTTTGAATAAATACTTCTACAGTGACTAATCCTTGAAGATGCTTCTGCTTAGTTTCTGCTTTAACCTTCTTGGCTGGTTCTTGCCTGCTCATTAGTGATCTTTTCAAGGTAGTTATCAGGATTTGTGAAGATACTGTATGTGTGTCTTTTCTTATGATTGGAAATCCAGAAATCTGTAAAGGTAGAGTTCAATTTTTGCTTCATTAGTGGTGTTTGCTAAGGCAAGCATCACTATTACTATTGCTCAAACTTTGGGTTCTGGATTTGTTTTACTACAGATATAAATGATATCTCAAAATGGCCCGGCTTGTTGAGGAGAGGTGTGCTATTACTTTTCTAAATGCTCAGATGATATATCAGGTCAAAAATATCCATAAACTTGACTGAGGAGGGCCTAGATTGAAGAAGGGACACAAGCCGTATCTAGGGTCAAGAATGTCATCGGAACCTAGGGTTGAGCTCTTGATTTGGGCAAGTAAGCCACCCAGAAAACCCTAGAAGCCACCAAGCAACCTAACCACCCTGATTTTAATAACTATCTGATGAAAATGATAATCATACACTGGCAGCCAAACTTTTGGCATAATGTACAGTTTGCTCTTATGGAAAGAAATTGTTACTTTTATTCACCAAAGTGGCATTCAACTGATCACAATGTACACTCAGGACATTAATAATGTGGAAAAATTACTATTACAATTTGAAAAAAAATTCAGAACTTCTTAAACTACTTTAAAGTGTTCAATGGCCAAGTCAAAAGAGCCCAACCCCATATCTACGATATTGAGGTCCTTTAGATTTGGCTCATGTCCTTAAAGGAATATACCAAATTCAATATAAATTATGCTCAATTGGCCCCATTCACTTCCATTGTAAATGCCTCACTAGAACCTACATGTAGCCAAGTGGAGAAATTGAATGTAATTAACTCTAGTCATAAACTGGATGTGACCCCTTTAAGAACCACAGCTTTGCACACCCTTGACATTGCAGCTGTCCGTTTATCCAGATACTCAGGTGACATTTCACCCCACACTTCCTGTAGCACTTGCCATAGATGTGTCTTGTCGGACACGTCTCACGCACCTTACAGTCTATCTGATCCCACAAAAGCTCAATGGGGTTAAGATCCATAACACTCTTTTCCAATTATCTGTTGTTTTTTCTGTTTCAAAAGTGGCTTTTTCTTTGCAATTCTTCCCATAAATCCTGCACCCCTGAGTCTTCTCTTTACTGTTGTACATGAAACTGGTGTTGAGCAGGTAGAATTCAATGAAGCTGTCAGCGGAGGACATGTGAGGCGTCTATTTCTCAAACTAGAGACTCTGATGTACTTATCCTCTTGTTTAGTTGTACATCTGGTCTTCCACATCTCTTTCTGTGCTTGTTAGAGCCAGTTGTGCTTTGTCTTTGAAGACTGTAGTGTACACCTTTGTATGAAATCTTCAGGTTTTTTTGGCAAACATTGAATAGCCTTCATTCCTCAAAACAATGATTGACTGATGAGTTTCTATAGAAAGCTGTTTTTTTTTTATACATTTTTGACCAAATATTGACCAAAATTGACCTTAAGAAATGCCAGTCTATTGGATACTGTAGCAACTCAAAAACAAACACAAAGACAATGTTAAGCTTCAGTTAATGAACCAAATATCTTTCAACTGTGTTTGATGTAATGGCAAGGGATTTTCTAGTACCAAATTAGCAATATAGCATGACTACTCAAGGATAAGGTGTTGGAGAGATGGCTGCTCATCAGTAATGACCTGACTATACTTTGTGATCAGCTGAATGCCGCTTTGGTGAATTAAAGTTCCAATTTCCTTCAGAAACAGCAAAATCTGTACATTATTCCAAACTTTTGGCTGCCAGTGTACATGTAAAAATGTATTTATCGATGTCTATTTATTTATTCCTGCATAGTTGCATAAAGGATCTGGGAATTTAGAGGTTAAGGGAACATTGGGGAAACGTTAGGTGAAACATTGTGTACAACCTAAAACAAACATTCTATTTCTGTAGAATCTTTCCTTAAAAAACTAAAATGTACCTTTAAGCTCTGTTCTGGGAACCAATACCTAACTCTCTCCAATTGTTCTGGGAAACACACATTTTTAGTACCTGACATAATTTATTTTGCTTGATTTTCAGGGAAGTTGCTCTAGTGGTCTCCATTGAAAGTTGCAGTGTTTTCACACTCATGTTGCTTGGCAGAGGGGAATGAGTCATTACATTGATATTTACCAGTGGATCTCTCAGAGGACAAGAAAGATCAATAGTTTATTCAGCTTTTGAAACCTCCATCATTTTAAAAGCTTCCTTATGAACAGTTTGTGCAAGACTGTGAGACTTTCTAACCCCAGAGCCCCCTTAAAAGCTTTTGCAACTCTTTGGTGAAAAAGAACAGCTACAATGATTTGTGCTGAGTCTTGTCATTTTTAAAGGCAGTGGAATTTCCTGGTGTTTTGACAGAATGTCTGTAGAGTTCGAGTCTCATCCACTCAAACTTGTTTGCTTGATTGCAATATTAAGAAAAACAAAATATTTATGGAGAACCCCCTTGTTCAGCAGATAGTGTTTGACCCAGGGTCTAAGCTTTCTCACAGAGCATCCTTTGCCACCGCAGCAGTCACTATCAAAATAGTGGATATCAGCAGCTTTTTTACAACATCCTAAATGCTTTCTTGTCCAAGTGATCTGTTTTGTTATTATTGTTTCCATTATATAATATACTGTATGCGCTAGCCTCAAATGGGGGACATCTGGTCTTACTATATTAGTGAGGACATCCTATAGATGCAATGGTTTTTGTATGGAGGTGATGATATTTGCTATGCCCTTAACCTAACCCTAACAGAAACCTATCAAAGCAAACTTCTCTCATCATTTACTCACCCTTATGCCATCTCAGATGTGCATGACGTTCTTTCATCTGCTCAACACAAATGAAGATTTTAAGAAAAATATTTCAGCTCTTTTGGTCCATACAATGCAAGTGAATGGGTGCCAAAATTTTGAAGCTCCAAAAAAATCACATAAATCAGCATAAAAGTAATCCATATTTCTCCAGTGGTTAAATCAATGTCCTCAGAAGTGATATGATAGTTGTGGGTGAGAAACAGTTCACTTTCACCTTCTTCTTCTTGTTTCTTGTGATTCACATTCTTCAAGTATTGGCTCCTTAGTGCCAATACTTTGCATAGTCAAAATGATCGTTTTTTTTGAGAGTGACTCACTTTATTGAGTATTTGACTGACCGATGACCCGAAGTTTGTTATGTTGACATCTATTACGAGTTGTCATTACAGCAAACAACTGCACAAGTTGAACCTGAACTAATTTTTACTCCAGATAATACTTGAAATGGTTGTTTTCGCAATCTGGATTGCTTGTTTCGGTAGTTTTTACATCACTACTTGTAAAGACCTGAAATGCACTGCTAAAGTCATGCTCACATTTACCTTTGCGCAGCGAAATTCTGCAGGCGAACATGGTTAAGCGGATATGAAACCCGCAAAAACTCCTAAGCAGCCTCTTTTTATGCAACACTTTAAACTCTGGCAGAGTGAAATTATAAAGAAACTCACCAGTAAAATGATTTGCTTGTCCATTACGAATATTCAGTTTAGCTGCGTATTTATGAAGCACCACCCACACAGAGTTAACTACCAGAACAAGGATTGAAGTGAATTTGCATGTCAGGTTTCACCAAATTTGAACTCAATGTGAAATTCACATAGGAAAATTCTTCACCACTGGAAGTCCATCTGCTGAAATTCCAATAGCACGGATAACTATTAAAACTGTGTCTCGCCCGTGGAATTTTGTCATGCAAAGGTGAATGTGACCGCACATTAAAGATGCTTTCATTTATAATAAAATGCCATTTTGGGTATTTGCTGGTATGCTGAAAATGTTTCTACTCCCTGGTTTTAATGTTGTGGCTGATCGGTGTATGAAACTATACTATATATAAGACACACTGTTTTTTTTTTTTTTTTAAATGTGAGCAGTGCTTGCCTGAGCAAATCTCTGTACCACAATACTAAGGTTTTTGGTAGAATGTCAGTATGCTGTTGCTAAGATTTTGTTCCTATGGCAATACTATTTGGTTTCTAGGGTATTCTGGGTGGTTGCTTGGTCACTGCTTAACTACATGGCCAAGTCAAAAGAGCCCAACCCCATATCTACGATATTGAGGTCCTTTAGATTTGGCTCATGTCCTTAAAGGAATATACCAAATTCAATATAAATTATGCTCAATTGGCCCCATTCACTTCCATTGTAAATGCCTCACTAGAACCTACATGTAGCCAAGTGGAGAAATTGAATGTAATTAACTCTAGTCATAAACTGGATGTGACCCCTTTAAGAACCACAGCTTTGCACACCCTTGACATTGCAGCTGTCCGTTTATCCAGATACTCAGGTGACATTTCACCCCACACTTCCTGTAGCACTTGCATAGATGTGTCTGTCTTGTCGGACTCTTCTCACTCACCTTACAGTCTATCTGATCCCACAAAAGCTCAATGGGGTAAAGATCCATAACACTCTTTTACAATTATCTGTTGTCCAATGTCTGTTTCTTTGTCCACTCTAACATTTTATTTATGTTTTTCTGTTTCTGTTTCAAAAGTTCTGTTCCCATAAGTCTGCACCCCTGAGTCTTCGCTTTACTGTTGTACATGAAACTGGTGTTGAGCTGCTGTCATTGGTGTGTGTGTGTGCGTGACGTCCGTGTGCGTGCGTGCGTGCGTGCGTGTGTGTGTGTATGGGTGATTGGGACAAATGTAAAGTGCTTTGGTAACCCCTAAGGTTAAAAAAGGAGCTATATAAGTGCAGACCATCTACCATTTATGTCATCCACCAGGAAAAATCATAAATCCTGTCATTTAGACAGTAATAACACACCTCTCCTCAAAAAGCTGCAACATTTGAGTCATCACTCAAATCTGATATCCCAAGCACAAACGAGATGAGGTATGCTCTGTTCCTTAATGTTTTTTTTAATTCTTAACCCTCAATATGACCACTGCATTTTGCTAAAAATACCCACATATTTGCAAGGGTTGTCTATTTTTAATGCCAAATGACTATATTATATATATCCACTGTCCTCTCTGTCCTCTTGCTGCCTGTAGTGAAACCCTGCCAAATCTTTTATGTTTTCCTCTTTAACACAATGAAGACATCAGAATGTTAATCTTCCTATTGGCTTTCTTGAAGAATATAATGACTCATGCATAATGACATTCTTACATAACATAAAAAACATTGCAAACTTATGTTCCACAGGAAGCAGAGGGTTGCGTACTCAATCAGAATACAGTTTTCCGGAATACAGTTTGACCTCCCTATGCATGCTGCATACTTCATGAAGACAGTGATTAAGAAACATCTGGCATGAAGCTCGAGTCGCTGACCTCAGCACAAGCGCTGCCAACATCAGTACAAACTGTTTCATTTATTTAGCCTTTTGTTGAGATGCAACGAGCTCAAGAGCTACTTGTCAGAAATATAGTACTTAATGGATTACAGACTTTTAAAAATAGGATCTTTTTGATAAATTGTTCACATTAACCAGAACAGTTAGAAAGAAAAAAAAGTATTGAGCTCTATTATATTTAATGGTGCTTCACTATTATTTTTGCTTGTACTTGAGATAGAGATTTGAACAAACCCTTAACTCTAATAAACTTGGGTGCGTAATTCCACACTGTTTGTATACAGACATGAATGATACATCAAATCGTGCGGCATGTTAAATATTTTTTTTTAATTATAATTTATTACATTTTTCAAAAAGAACACAAAGCCTACATTTAGGAGCATTACACTTTTTTGCATTGCAAAATTATTTTCAGGACAATGAAGCACATTGAACATTTTGTATCTTTGGGCAAGCACCATAAAAACCTAGTTTAAAAAGAGAGTTTCAGCAACTGATGAAAATAAATAATTTGTGAATACCATTAAATAAAACAAAAAGATTTTGTGTCAAAAGATTAAACATTACTTTTTTTCTACACAACATCCAACCAGACAATCGCACACTGAAAACCCTTATAAGTTGACTCTACTCAATTGATTTGAGTAATGACGTCTCCAAAACTTGTGTCATAACGTTAACTTAGCTTGGCTTTCAAATTGAATGAACTGAACTATTTAAGGTAACTAGATGCAAGTAGACAACTTAGATTTGCTATTTAAATGTTGTTGATTCAACTTAGTCATGTTGATTAAATGGACTCAAATTTCGATCAAACAGTAACACAGCTGAAACATCGAAGCTCATAACCGATTCTAGGTCAATCATGACGTAATCACCCTACAGAAATGCATAGACACCTGTACTTCAGATGCACATGCTCAAGGTAAACTTAAAGTTAACAGGGTCTAACTTGACTAAAGGGGACACATATTACCTTAATAGTGACATCACACAAAACAACTATTTGCAACAAAATAACAAATAATACTAAGAGCTTAAACCTCTATGAATTCTTAAACAACTATTTAAATGCCCCCATAAGTTCCCTTTGACCGAGGAAACATAATGAAATTATTCAAGCATGAGGTATTGTGGGTATTCCCCATTGCAACAATTTTGTATCCAATAGTTTGAGTTATTAACACTTAAAGTATTAAGTCTATGGATTTTTAAGAACAATAAGTTCAGTGTGCTGAGTGACTCCAGCCAGATCTCCTAAGCAACCAAATTGGCCCGGTTGCTAGGGAGGGTAGAGTCACATGGGGTAACCACCTCGTGGTCACGATAAGTGGTTCTCGCTCTCAATGGGGCGCGTGGTAAGTTGTGCGTGGATCACGGTGAGTAGCATGAGCCTCCACATGCTGTGAGTCTCCGGTGTCATGCACAGCGAGCCACGTGATAAGATGCGCAGATTGACGGCCTCAGAAGCGGAGGCAACTGAGACTTGTCCTCCGCCACCCGGATTGAGGTGAGTAACCGCGCCACCATGAGGAGTAAGTAGTGGGAATTGGGCATGCCAAATTGGGGAGAAATGGAGGATATCTTGGAGTTATGAGCTCAAAACTTGACCTTCCAAGTAATGTTTAATTATGACAACTTGATTTTCCCAGTAATGGCAACATTAGGATCACTTTAGAAGGTTTGCATGCTGCTAAACAGCTAAAAGAGCAAAGGAGTTCCCACAAGTGAGAATGAGTGTTTTCAGAGCAAAGGAATCCAAACAGAACACTTGCTCTCCACTGGTTTATCTCTCTAGCATTGTATCTGACATAGACTGTGGCCTGAATAAACAGATTTACCTTCCTCTTGTTTAATGTAGAGTTAATGCAGCCAAATAGAGGCCTCTCAGGCTGAACATCACATGCTGTATCTAGAAAAACTGTCAGTCCACCAAACTATAATCCTGGGAAAAACCTTCCATCATCCTTCCATATGTTTGAACATCTAAACATCTGACCTACATTCATTTCTCTTGTTGAAATAAGCAGTAGAAAGTTGAGAACATGTTCATTGGTGTTGCTTGATTTTGGTGAAACTTGGTCTGACTACCAAGCTTAGGATTGGGAATTGCTTTCAGGACGGTTTTAGGATTTTAAGCCTACATGGTGATGTTAATAGCATGCAAATTTCTTGTTGGGAGTTCAATACAATGAAAACCTCTTTCACTTCTCGCAAGAGCATTTTATTGAACACATTTATCCTTTTTAGGAGATATTGCACAAGTGTTCATAATATCCTTTAACCTTTGGGTAAACAGTACACCATGATGTTTTGCACGCTGTGGTGTGTGTTCGAAAGAAGCTCTTGGAAAAGGTTTTTATTAGCACAAGCCACAAGTTTGCTCACATGTACAAAAGCCTGCTCTGTCGCTTCATACATATTAATGAGACTAATGAATGAAATGAGCGATGTCTTTGAGAATAAAATCACTTTGAAACCTCTCCCATACCCTTTAAGTTGCACATCAGTGGCAAACTGTGATTCAACGTAAGGATCAGATCTTTCTACTCAATTTCAAGATGCATCAATGCATGTAACATGCTGTGATCAAAAACTGCTTGCAACCTTTGGACTTAAAAGATGATTTAACACGAATTTAGCTCTTGAAAGCCTTTCGTTTTATGAATTAATGGATCTGTATGGAATTAAAGTGCAGCTACCCCACCGATGAAATAAACAGATTTGTTTATGAACAGTGTTATATAATGGAAGTGCCATTTCGCATTTCTGCATGTCAGGGAAAACACATTGTGAATGTCTGGCTATCGTGGTACACAGCAACAGGCTGTGCTTGAGCTCCCATTCCTGTCTGCTGAAGCAGTTACCATGGGAACACCCTTTTTTCTCTGTTGTTTTGAAGTATTTAAAATGCAGGTCTTGCACAGTTTAGCATTTAGGTTTCTCTTAAGATTTGTGTCCAGTTCAACTTGCTTTACTAGTTCTTTATTGCCTTAAAAGTGCTGAAATGTACTTGTATACTGTGTATCATTTTTATGAACTATTTTATGTACTCAACATTATATTATTATATTTGATTTATTGCATACTTATCTGAGTTCAGAGGCCATCAAAATAGATAAAATATATTTTAATTGGATTACAGAGATTATATAACTCCAGAGACATTTTAGAGGAGTAATTCACTTTTTTCTTTCTTTTTATTTTTTCTGTTGCATGTATTATTTGACTAAGTGTAACAAGAGTGGGAGTTTGACTACCTGGCCATGTTGAAACAATCACAGACTAATTCTCTCTCTATTTATTTCACACAAAATTATAGAAAGAGATTACAGTTATCTTCACATATATTTAAAATGATCAGGACATAAATCCATGTATTTCAGTTAGAGAGGATACATTATATCTGTACAAAGTTTCCACTACAATGCCGCAGTGTCTAAAAACAATTATACCAATAATAAAAGGGGGACATCTGGTGGTTTTGTGGTGCTAAAAAAATTTATCAGCACTCTTTGTTAGAGGAATGATCATTTTCACACACAAAAAAATTATCTATTTAAGAAAAAAGGATACAAGAAAATGTGGTTACAGTTAATCACTTACAATGGAAGTGAATGGGGCCAAAGTATAGCCACAAGACAACCACCTCTGATTAGGCAGCAAGTGAACAGTCATTTCTTGAATTTCATGTGTTGAAAGCAGGAAAAATGGGCAAGCGTAAGGATCTGAGTGACTTTGACAAGAGTCAAATTGTGATGGCTAGACGACTGGGTAACAGCATCTCCAAAACAGCAGGTCATGTGGAGTGTTCCCGGTATGCAGTGGTTAGTATCTACCAAAAGTGGTCCAAGGAAGGACAACCGGTGAACCGGCTACAGGGTCATGGGCACCCAGGGCTCATTGATGCACGAGGGGGAGCAAAGGCTAGCCCGTCTGGTCCGATCCCACAGAAGAGCTACTGTAGCACAAATTGCTAAAAAACTTAATTCTGGCCATGATAGAAAGGTTTCAGAACACACAGTGCATTGCAGCTGGCTGCTTATGGGGTTGCGTAGCCACAGACCGGTCAGAATGCCCATGTTGATCCCTGCCCATCGCCGAAAGCACCTACAATGGGCATGCGAGCGTCAGAACTGGACTATGGAGCAATGGAAGAAGGTGGCCTGGTCTGATGAATCAAGTTTTCTTTTAGATCATGTGTGGACGGCCGGGTGCGTGTCCATCATTTACCTGTGGAAGATATGGCAGCAGGATGCACCATGGGAAGAAGGCCGTGTGATACTCTAGGCAATGTCCTGCTGGGAAACCTTGGGTCCTGGCATTCATGTGGATGTTACTTTGACACGTGCCACTTACCTAAAATTCATTGCAGACCAGGTACACCCCTTCATGCCAACGGTATTCCCTGATGGCAGTTTTGACCCATTTTTTTTTTGTTTCATCTGACCATAGAACCCGGTCACATTTGATGTTCCAGTAGTGTCAGAAAAACTGAAGCCGCTTGAGTTAGTTGTTGGATGAGAGCAGAGGCTTTTTTTCTTGAAACCCTCCCAAACAACTTGATGTAGGTGATGTCTGACATTTTTTTACGGGAATTTCTGACCCCAAGACCCAACTAATACAATTCTCCAGATGTGATCCTTGGAGAATTTTTGGCCAGTTGAAGCAACCTCCACACGTCCTTTTCCAGACCAATTCTAAAGATCTCCATTTGATTGGAACTTAATTTAATTAAGTTTAATTATTACCCTGATGGTGTAAATGGACATTTTAAATGTTTTGGCCATTTTCTTTTAGCCAATTCCCATTTTGTGAAGCTCAACAACCTTTGCCACACATCAGAACTATATTCTTTAGTGTAACCCACTGTGATTGAGGATCACGAGAACTTTACCTGTGTGTTACCTCATAATTATACCCCTTTGAAACAGGAAGTCATGGCTGAACAATTTCATAGGAATATACTTCAGATATATTTTACTCATAAGAATTTCTAGGGGTGCCATTAATTAACATTTATTCAATAATGAGATATTTCTCCTCTTTCAATTGTTTTTCTTCGATGAAAGGTTCGGATTTTGTGATTTTTTTTTTAAATGAAAGATCGAAAGGATAAACAATGCAGATTTTTTTTTCCACAGCCTTCTTTGCTCATATTTACCAAGGGTGCCAATATTTTTGGCCACAACTGTACATACAAATTTACAGAACATACATAATTAAGCCAGTCAAAAAATATGAACGCTCACACTGGATGAAAGCGTCTGCTAAAATTACTACCTCAAGAAAGAATTAATGCATGCATGAATGAGTTTAAAACGTTTTAATGATAAGTTAGCCTTATATGAAAGGATTAATCTAAAACGGTATTTATAGACACAAATAGGCATAAGAGCTGAATGAATGGATGAACTGACTCAAATGACATCTTTATCACTTTCACTTTATCCAGGCTCATCATGGGACGCACGCGACGTCAGCGCGAGGACTTGTTTCTTGCCTTGCGTCATAACGCACGAGCAGCCACAGCGCTCAACGGATACCGGAGACACTTCGCTGAAAATGCTCCCGTTATCCATCAAAGATGACGAGTACAAGCCTACCAAGCTTAACCTTGTCGTCAAATTATCTGGCTGGTTCAGGTAGGTAACGATTGTTAAATCGTCAATAGTTCATTGATTTTCACTCACACAGCCGTCGGTTAGGAGCGGCTAATGGAGTTAGCATGCTAGTCAGCTCGATACACTTTATTTTTAAAATGTAAAAAGGACTCTTAAAATAGTTTTTTTTTAAATATGTAATTCGTCAAAAGAAAGCTTGTATATCCTTAAAGGTTACTTTAGCTGTCATGATAAGAAAACAGTCTTGTATAACTTAATCCCGGTCAGATTTGTGTTAGTAGAGCGAGGTAAACCTTTAACATAAAATGTAATATCTTATATTTTGATTTATTAAATGTATTGAAATATATCTCACACTAAAATATGTGTATTAAGAGTTTATTTAGACTACATGTCATTTCTCTAGACCATTTTATATATATAAAAAAATGACAGTAGTGTATCTGCTTGGATGTTAGTATAGGAGCCAGTTTGTCTGGTCTGGTCACTTTTCAAATGAATCAGTCTGAAACTATTTTTGTATGTGTGTATCATTCTCTCCTTAGATCTATTCTTGCAGATAAGACCTCTCGCAATCTGTTTTTCTTCTTGTGTTTGAACCTGTCCTTCGCTTTCGTGGAGCTCTCCTATGGCATATGGAGTAACAGGTAACTGTAGGGGGCCAAACACAAAAATGCCACGTATGTCTAAGCATGGGAGGAGCTAGTGTGCTTTTGTTGTTGGCGGGCGGGGGTTTTGATTGGGTATTGGGGTATGAACAGAAAGTGAGCCTAATGGCTGATCAAAGTTCATTTTAAATAATCTGATTTGTTTCAAATAACATTTTGAGCTGCCTTGCTAGACAGCATATTGAAATCATAGGTATGTTTGAGGAAACATATTGCGCAGTGATGCTTAGGTAGGCCGCTCACTAGGTTTGGAGCATAGACTGTAAAAAAGAGACACTGCTGTAGTATTACTTGGGAAACTCTGGCTGATGATGGTGATAACTCAAATTAACTGTTGGTTTCCAGGAAATTAAATCTGGATTTTTTATTTATTTTTTTATCTCAATTCGGAATGCCCAATTCCCACTACTTCGTAGGTCCTCGTGGTGACGCGGTCATTCACCTTGATCCGGGTGGAAGAGGACAAGTCTCAGTTGCCTCCGCTTCTGTAATGGTCAGCCCGTGCATTTTATAATGTGGCTCGCTGTGCATGACACCGGAGACTCGCAGCACGTGGAGGCTCATGCTACTCTCCGTGATCCATGCACAAATTACCACACGCCCCATTGAGATCGAGAACCACTAATCGCGACCACGAGGATGTTACCCCATGTGACTCTACCCTCCCTAGTAACCGGCTGGCTGGAATCACTCTGCACAACCTGGATTAGGGATGCCATGATTATACACTTTCACTGTTAACCGCAATTTAAAATGTCACGGTTAATTTAACTAAGAATTTAAAACTGTTAAAATAATATACATAATGTATAAATATATAATGTTATAAGATTTTGTAAGCCTAAATGTGAAACTCCTGTGCATATGTGGGTATTGGAGCTGTTGCTATGGCTACGGACAGTGGCTGCATGTTGCTTAGCCAGGTGCCACGGACTGAATGTGAACTTTCAATTCATGTGACACTGGGGCTTGGACACACAAACTACAAAATATAATTTGGTCTACCAGACTCATGTGCATCAAAAATTGGCTTAAATCTGTGCATAGTCCACAGGTTTAATTGTAAGCTGTTGTGGACAGTAATTTTATAGAATCTGTTGCCGATTCTTTATGTTGGGGTGTCTGCCAGACAACAAATTGCTTTAATAAACTGTTGCAGAAGAAGAAAAAAAACATTGGATGCCTCAAACTATATTTTGCACACCCACAGCAATCTTGCATTTACACACTCTTGAAGCACTCTGGTTACAATGATGCACATAGAGCGCGGGATGCGCATAAGTGATGTCGTGCCCTAGATTGAAGCATCTCTTATTAGGCTATATATACCTCCTATGTATTTGTTGTGTATTTATCATTTATAATATAATATATACATATTATTTACTTTTAATATTCATTGTATTTTAATTATTCAAGTATTGCTAAATGTAGCAAATTTAGCTGCAAAAATAAAGGGCATCAATTTGTCCTGACAAAATAATTTAATTAATTACAATTGTGCATGTGCACAATTTTATTTTTTATTCTGTGCTCGTGCTTTGTGGGATTTAAATTATCCAAGTGGCTCGAGTGTTTTGACTATGTTCAAAATGAGTTCAGATCCATTTAATAATTCAGTGACCATTTCAGGTGATGCCAGAAGGTGGTGACAAATGAGTATCTTGTGTGAAATGAGTTCGTCACCGAATCAATTTTTTAATCCTTTAAATTTTTTATGTCTACGGACCTTCAAAGAGACTTTAGTAGAGGATTTAAGCATTATAAGAACAAAGCAAATCTATAATTTCCCTACAGTTTGTGAGCTGCTGAGCATGACTTTCATCAAAAGACAACAATAATAGTCTTATAATTATGAGTTTCAATAATGTCCGTACATTTTCATGTCTAAAAGTGTGCGTCTACATATCAATTCACTTCAGTAACATGCATAAGTGTTCTAAGAACAAAGCAGATCTCTCTTTTTTTTTCTACAGTTTGTTGACTGCACACCTACATAGAGGTAAAAAACAGGAGCTGATATAAAAAAATAGCTTAAATTGGCAAAAACAACTGATCAAACCATTACCTCACAAACCTAATGTAAAAAGAATAACTCAATGAAGACTCATGCGCTGATATAAACTCCACTTACAATGTGTGCTTAAAAAGGATTGTCCTTTGTTTGTTTTGTGCAGTGCATTTCACGTAATGCTGCCAATCAAGAACGATATGCCAATAAATATCTCTCGTTTGTGTGTTCCTCATCTCTAGATTATTTATTTAGATTATCTTTAGATTAGCATTGTTGAAAGCAACTTTGTAGAAATGAACGGAGCTGCGTTGATTAGACTGTCTGACTGAAGGCCTATTACATAAGGGACGTTTTGGCTCATGAAACTCACTTGTGATTGGCTGGATGGTCACTCAATCAGCCCAAAGTAACAAAACACAAAGAATACTATATATAAATCCACCATTTGGACTTTGGGTTTATCTTGGAAAAGTGCACAAAAATGGGGACAAAAAATTACCTTTTTTAAAGAGTGTGGGGGATGTGTCCCCCACAGCTGCTACACCATTGGTTGCTATATATATGCTATATAAATAAAGTTGAATTGACATTAAAGTGCAAATGCTCTGATTTAATTTTATAAATATACAGTTTACATGTGCGAGAGTCACAGTGGATTAGTGCTCTGCTTTGTCATCTCAAACAACGTGAATGATTCTCAATGTCTGTGGAGTTTCCATTGTATGAGCGGTCAGATTTATACATTGAAAGTATGCAGCTCATCCACGCTTGAATATTTTTCTCTGGCACTGAAACAAGCTTCACTGATGCCCTGTCCGCAACCGCTTCCTCTTTTCCCCACATGTGCATAAACGGGAGGTGCGTGTTTCCAGAGCGCCTTTAGATCATAAAGTTTTTTTTTTTTCTAAATTTTGCTTTATTAATCGGCATGTTCCAAGCCTTTAATAATAAACAAATAGATTTCTGTTCTAATTTTGTGAAATTATTCAGATGTCATCATCACTGACAGTCTTTCTCACATTAATGAAAATAGAAAATTGGTCCATTAAGACTTTTACATTTTCAAAAGTTTCTCTCTGGAGGTACCCCTGAACCCCCATACAGATTGTGCAAATGTGATTCAATAGCGTGATAAATATCGATATCGAATGATATGAAAAAGAATATCGTGATAATATTTTTTGCCATATCGCCCAGCCCTAGGAGTAAGTCTCAAAAGAAGCAAAATTAAAGTTTTTCCGTGGCCTAGACAAAGTCCTTACTTGAACCGATTGAGATGCTGTGGCAGGATCTTAAACGGGCAGTTTATGGTCGAAAGCTCTCCAATGTGGCTGAACTAAAGCAGTTCTGCAAAGAGTGGGCCAAAATTCTACCACAACATTGTGAAAGACTGTATATGTTGTTATCGGAAGTGTTTACAGTTTTTGCTGCTAAAGGTGGCACAACGTTGGATGACTTTTTTGCTTCAATAAAAAATTATATATATATATATTATTTGAAAACCGTATTTTGTTTACTCGGGTTGCTCTTATGTTATATCTCGTTTGAAAATCTAAAACAATTTAGTGTGAAATATACACAAAAATAGAAGAAATAAAGAGGGGGCATACTTTTTCACATAACCGTGTACATGTGTGTCTGTGTGTGTGTGTGTGTATATATATATATATATATATATATATATATATATATATATATATATATATATATATATATATATATACACACACACACACACACACACACAGTGCATTCAGAAAGTATTCAGACCCCTTAATTTTTTTTGCATTTTATATGGCAGCCTTATGCTAAAATGCTTTATTTTTCATACCAATCTACACTCCATACCCCATAATGACAAAGCAAAAAACAGATTCTTGAAAAATGTAAAAATATCACAGTGACAAAAGTTTTCAGACTCTTAACTCAGTACTTAGTTGAAGCACCTTTGGCAGCGATTACAGCCTAAAGTCTTTTTGGGTATGATGTGACAAGCTTTGCACACCTGGATTTGGGAATTGTCTGCCATTGTTCTCTGCCATTCCTCTTGAGCTCTGTCAGGTTGGATGGGGACCGTCAGTGGACAACCATTAACAGGTCTCTCCAGAGATGTTCGATTGGGTTCAAGTCCGGTCTCTGGCTGGGCCACTCAAGGACATTCACAGAGTTGTCCCGTAGCCACTCTTGCGTTGTCTTGGCTGTGTGCTTAGGGTCATTGTCCTGTTAATAAGGGGTCTGAATACTTTATGAATGCACTTTGTGTGTGTATATATATATATATATGTATATTTGGGGGCTTTTTACCCCAAATGCTATCCTTTCACTTTTTGGACAGTTATTGATTTTTATAAAATATATAATCACCTTGAACAAAATCGTAAATTACTTTTTTGAATAAATGTGATCATTTCCTAAAAAGAAGTGAGCCCATGCCCCCCAGAAGTTCCTCACAAAGTATCAGGAGCAATGGCCGTGTGTCCGCCCCTCAAAACTGCCAAATCATGCATTTTGCACGTTGTTCAATTTACGATTTTGACATTAGCCACCAAGGAGCTTCAGGTAATATTGTGTCTAAACCTTTAGTTACAAAGGCCTACATTCCTAAATCATTTTTAATTGATGAGGCTACATATTTTTCATTAGACCTATATGATGTGTGCTTGTATAAACTGATTCAGTTATTTAATTCTTAAATAAAATGTAATTCATGAACAGAAACTTGGGTTTTATTCACAATTGACAGTGTTTTAAATCACAAAAGTTTTTTTTTTAAATTAGATTTTTACATTACAACATACGTTTCTGTAAATACTTGAAAATGAAAACATATGTTGCAATATACAAAATACATTTCCATTTTTATTAAATAACTGAATGCACACGTTTTAGACAAAGGAGTGAATAATGTCTCACAAAAACTCTTAACCTCAATAACAGGTGTAATGAATTTCTCAAGTTTTGTAACTATTTAACACTTTTGTCTTTGATTCTCAGTTTAGGTTTGATATCCGATTCCTTTCACATGTTCTTCGACTGCACTGCTCTTCTGGCAGGCCTTGCGGCATCAGTGATCTCAAGGTGGAGATCCAATGACTCCTTCTCATACGGGTATGAGACCATAGCATTGCATTTTGCCATGTACTTCAGACTAACTTGGATTAATACAGCCTTTTTATGATGTGCTATAAGGGGCCGTTCAGATTCATTACGTTCTTGTGCTGAAAAAAGCTAGACACAGTGCAATGGTTAGAACCGAATGCATATACTGTGCATTCGGAAAGTATTCACAGCGCTTCACTTTTTTGTGTTACAGCCTTACTCCAAAATTGATTAAATGTTTCATGTTGTCATTATGGGTTATTGAGGAATAAGGCTGTAACATAATAAAATGTGGAAAATTTGAAGTGCTGTAAAAACTTTCCGGATGCACTGTAGATGTTGACGTTCTTTTTTTAAAAACGCATCTAAAAAACAGTGCTCCTGTGCAATGTTTGGCACAATGGTCAATGATGTCTTTTTTTACACATGTTTACATAGAAATACAATGGGAAACAATGACAGGAAATGGCATGTCTTGGGTTGCATTACTTTGGTTGTGTTATGAAGTCCTCTTGAGCAAAAATGCATCTGTTTTGTAGGTATGTCAGAGCTGAAGTTCTTGCCGGCTTTGTGAACGGCCTTTTCCTCATCTTTACAGCCTTCTTTATCTTCTCTGAGGGAGTGGAGGTATTCACAAAATAAACAGATCAGTTACTATACCTTGTGTCTAGTGAAATACACAAATTTTGTTCTTTATGGATGCTGCTGTCTTTCTTTCTCGTCACCAGAGGGCGCTAGAACCCCCTGATGTTCATCATGAACGGTTGCTGCCAGTGTCCATAGCAGGACTCTTGGTGAATCTTGTAGGAATATTTGTTTTTCAGCATGGAGGACATGGACATTCGCATGGCGATGAAGGTGTAGGATCTCCTCTTGTATAGATATGCACATGATCTTAAATTATGATGAAAATCTCGCAGCCAGATTGCATGCCATTGTAAAGAGAAATGTATTTTTATAATTTCTGATAAATATGTTGACGCTGTATCTTTTTAAGGTCATGGCCACAGTCATTCACTATTTAATGGCAGTGCGGGACATGGACACAGTCATGGAGGCCACAGTCATGAGTCCAAGCATGGACACGATCACGGGCATTCACATGGAGGGCATGGACATTCACATGAAGATCCCCACTGCCATGGTAAGACCTAATTCAACCTTTATCCTTTGTGTAAGTTCTGTCTAATAGTGATTCGGTTGTGTTAAAATGAGTCGGTCGTGTTACTTGGTGTTCTATTGTTCTGTCGGTGTTACTTTGTGTTTAAATTGAAATAGCAGAAGCTATATTGACACATTGTCATCTTGTCTGGTATGGAATTATTCATTTCTAATCTGTGTGTCCTTAGATGACCACTCACATACGCCAGGAAAAGGCTCCAGCAAGCAAATATTACAAGGTATGGCTGTGATTCGTTTATTTGATTACCACCAGATGGCATTAGAGACTTTGAGTATGCTGTCAGCTAGTGTTTCAGTGCATGAAATATGAAAATATTTGCAATGACCGCTGTCAAGTGTAGATAGATGTTCCTCTCTTATAGATAATAATTTGAAATCTTAGTAGGTTCTATAGTCATTAACTCCAATAGCTCCGATCTGATGCGATTAAACAAGGAATACCACTTGAAACGAGTTGTCACATGTAGGCCTTTCAAGATAACTTTTGTTGGACGATATATTGTCCCAGAAATAATAGTGATAAATGATACTATTGACATTTTAAGACCATTTTTATGTCACTGATATAATGATAATTTAATAGCAATAATAATAAGTACACCCTTTCAAAGAGCAATTAATTTTTAAGTCTTAAGAATATTCAGACATTGGAATCGGAATGTCAAAAGAAAGTAAAGTCGGGTTGGCCCCTCTTCATGTCCAACTGCGGTTTTTGTTCCCAGCTTGGAAAACTGGATGGAATGGTTGTGTTTTAGGTTAGTTGTAGGGCTGGGCGATATAGCTTCAGAAATTATATCAATATTTTTTAGCAAATTGACGATATTTGATATATATCACAATGTTTTTGCTCTGAAATAGCATAAGTGTTTTGTTTTTTTTCCAATTAGAGGAATTATTTATTCTAAACAGCCATTGTAGCCAAGTAGAATTCATATTTCAAAGGTATTAAATAAAAATCGTTATTTAAAAACGATCAAGGCTTGTTTTTCAATAAATGAACAGTGTAAAATGTAAATTTTCATTGATATATATGTGTTTAACAAACAATCATACATGGAAGCTTAATAAAAATCTTGCTTGCCTTCATATATTTTTACTAAAACATTTTTCTTTGTGAAATGAACAAGGTGTTCAAAAACGACTTATTACTGTGGAACCCAGTCAAGTGTGTTATTCTAATATAATATTGAATCATTATTAAATTCAGGGTAAGATTTGTTAAAAATGGATTTCTGTCCTATTTAATTCACCCTAAACTGGGGTTTTAATTTGGACACTGCAAGTACAGTCATGTTTTTTTCACCTACACTAGTAGCTTTTATTATGAAACAGGAAGTGAAATGTTTGTTTGACTGTTCTTCGCATCTTGTGAACCGCTGTCAAACTCTCCTTCACTGTTCCGCATTTGTAGATTAGGAAAATGACTTTATAGCGTTTACTAATGTTTGGAATTTCGTGAATGCTTGAACCGATATTTCTTCACAATCCAGGTGAACTGCGCTAAAAACACTAGCCCATGAGCCCCCACGCGTGCACACAGATCAGCGCGTCACCGGTTCATTCTGAAGCGCACACAGACCATGTTTATCTGTCTTTTTAATTGCAGCCTATGATCATATCTCGATTTTGATGTTATTTTGATTAATTATACAGCCCTGAGGGATCGTGAAATTAGTCTACTGATGCTCACTATGAACCTTAATGGTCAAATAAAAGGCTCATTAAAATCATCGCAATATACACAGTATTGTTGAATTTCATATCTTCAGCAAAATCATTGAGATGATATCGTAGGTATTCGAAGTATCGCCCAACCTTCGTTTAAAATCCGTGGCAACGAAAAGTGACAAAACTAAGTTGACATAACGGCTGGTTCATGTTAATTGGTTCTCCTCTCTCATTCGGCTTAAAGCCAAAATGTTCCCACACCGGAGCTGTAGAATGCGGCTTTGAAACCAAGTCCATTTGGACTCCATCCATCCATCGTCAACCGCTTATCCTGTACAGGGTCACGGGGGGCTGGAGCCTATCCCAGCTAACATTGGGCGAAAGGCAGGGTACACCCTGGACAGGTCACCAGTCCATCGCAGGGCCCATTTGGACTCCATCCATCCATCGTCAACCGCTTATCCTGTGTACAGGGTCACGGGGGGGGGGCTGGAGCCTATCCCAGATAAAATTGGGCGAAAGGCTGGGTACACCCTGGACAGGTCGCCAGTCCATCGCAGGGCCACACATAGACAGACACACACTCACACTCACATCCACACCTAGGGCAATTCTTGGAGACACCAATTAACCTAGCCTGCATGTCTTTTGGATGGTGGGAGGAAGCCGGAGCACCCGGAGAGAACCCACGCAGACACAGGGAGAACATGCAAACTCCACACAGATAGGCCAGGGCAACCGGGGTTTGAACCCACGACCTTCTTGCTGTGAGGCGACAGTGCTAACCGCTGCGCCACCGTGCCGCCCCCCATTTGGACTCATTCTTCCAAATTTTCTGGCTGAAATTATGCAGTTACAGAGAGCAGACGAGAGGACAGAAGCAGCGTGACTGGCTACAATTTAAACAAACACGCAAGTAAACACAATGGGCAATTTCAAGATCAGCAAAAATGTTCACGGTCATGTCCATATACTGTACGATAAGTCGATAATGTAATTATCGTGACAGACCTAGTCACGTGACACCCTAATTTTCATTAGACGTGACCAAATGATGGAGTTTGATGTGTGGTGAACAGACAGCTCTGACCATCCCAACCTCTAACCTTTGACTCGGGGCTAACAGGTTAACACTGACCCCGCAGCAAGTGCAGGAGCACTGTCACTTTAAATCCCTTTGTGCGAGCTTGTGTGGGAAAAGAGCAGAGAGAAAGCGTAGAAAAAGAGAAAGTAGTTTGTCCCCTTCACCCTGGCACACACACAGAGAATGAATCCTTTGGGAGGCCTGATCAGGGGAGAAAGAAGGGGGCACTGAGGGGAGGACCATGTGGAGAGGGGGAGGAGGTGACGGTGCAAAAGGTTACGCTGCCTCCATTCCAGTTTCACCTCCATCGAGGGACCTTTTCTCAAATCTTCGTGATGAATTGCAAGTAGACTGTACCAACTTCCCTCCTTGAACCAGAACAATTTCTCCATTTCTCTTTGGCCCTGTTTTAAAATACTAACATACTGCTCTTACTTTTTTGCAGTAAATTGTATGTATTCTGTACATAATATTTTGAATACTTGGATTAACTATTGCATTTGCCAAAATGTGTCTGTATACAACAGAGTACACTGTGTCAAATACTGTACACACAATGCAGTCCGATTTTCATGAATTGTGAGGAATGAATTGGAAGTTGCAACAGCTCCCATTTTCAACAATTTGTTGGATTACTAGAAGTTAAAAAAAAGTCTTATGTCAAAGAATGGAATATACTCTCTTAAAGTGGAATGCATAGAAAATGAAGTGCCAACCAAAGCCTTCATCAGCCAAATAAGAAAGGACACTTTCACTGTTAAATACATGATGGACGTCAAAGACTTTGTTACTAATCTTATAGTTTATACAAAATAATTTTGTTTTATCATTGGCCCCTAACATTTACTTGGTTAACTCATTTAAACCATGACTTGTTCTACACATAAATAAGTAATATAATATTTATATTCATGCTGTTTAGCCAGCAAAATGTATACTCGCCCCCAAAATTAACCTTGATTCACCCAAGGTTGTTTTTCTCCATTAACCAACGGGTTTTTTGTTCTTTGCCTCGGTCACCTTGGATTGTTCACTGGGCTAAAAACATAAATTATTATGTACTTATTAAGGCACAATCTACAATAACATTATAAAATGGCACAATGATGACCAAGACATTACAGTTTATGTTCTGTTATAGCATATTTTCCTGTACAAATGCTTAGAAACAACTTCTGTTGTGAAAAGTGCTATACAAATAAAAATGACTTGACTACTTTTCTTTGGATTGTGTTTATTATAGCTGTTAAAAACTGCAATTGATCTGCATAGTTTGTGCCTGCTGTTAATTTTAAAGCCAGATTTACAGTATAACTAAGAACAAATGAATCAGAATATAATCAAAGCAAAATTGGAATTGAATCGAGAGCTTGTGAAATGGAATCGAATCAAATTGGAAAATCAGTATCGATACCCATCATCCAATACACTTTCCTTTGTACTTTCGTATAATCTTGTACCTAAAATCTTGATGTCGATTTAAAAAAAAAAAAAGGTCAGTTGGGTCAGTTACCCATACACTGTACAGTTTTTACTTAAGGCGGGGGCATTCTTTCAGGAGCGAGAGCACATATGTTCACGCACCATGACTGCTCTTAGCAGTCAACAGCACATGCATACGGGATGACATGCACAGACACTTTAACTGGGCTATGCACGGGCAGTCTTGTCCTGATGGAATTTGCATCATGTACTGCGCATGAGATGTATCGGCATGCTGAAAACCAAAGTATTTTTTGGCCTTAAGTAGTAAACTAGTAGGCCATTCTGAACATGGCCATTGTGTCTTTATAAGGAGCACTTGGGTTGAAGAGTTCCAGCATTATGGTTTATTTTGCTAGGATTTGCTTTGACCACATTTGGATGGGGTCTTGACTTATTAATGAGTTTGTTCCATTACTGTGGTTGTGCTTTCTGCAAAAATGAAACTAACCTCAGTTATGTCTCCTCATTCTTGGGAATGGGAGGACTTTGACCATCTCTTCATCTTCTTCCACAACTATTCTCTAGTGTTGATGAAGACTGGACAGAACAGACCTTTGAGTTTGGAAATGTTGACTCATTTAGACTTCTCATGCATGTTGGTTTAATGTAGTAGCAGCATGTGTTTTAATATATTCTGGAAATTGTATCAGTGAGGGCAGTCTTACAGGTTGCCACATTCATTCTGAGATGGACTGGTATGACCTCATTGTCCCCAATGTTTATGCAATGACTTCATCAGTTCGAGGGTTACCGCTAGAGGTGGTATCCCAGGCACCGGGTTCATTATGTCCACAGTGGTCATGTTTGAGGATATGTGCTGGCAAATGCTGTACCCTCATTTCAAACGCAACTTTACTTAGTATTAGACCTCACACTGGGTCAAATGAAACCAGGATATTTATAATGGGCCAAAGCTCTGTTCCAAAACATCCCGAGCTGCCTTCTAACTGAAATGGAATATCAACATTATATATATATATATATATATATATATATATACACATACATACATACATACATGCATACATACAATTCTGTGAGAATTATTTATATAAAGAAGCAAAATTAAAGTTTTGGAGTGGCCTAGTCAGTGATCCTGTGGCAGGACCTTAAATGGGCAGTTCATGCTCAAACCCTCCAGTGTGGCTGAACTAAAGCAGTTCTGCAAAGAAGTGTGGGGTGAAATTCCACCACAACATTGTGAAAGACTGATCTCTGGTTATCAGAAACGTTTATTTGCAGTTGTTCCTGCTAAAGGTGGCACAACCAGCTATTAATTTGAATGAGGCAGTTATTTTTACATATAGTTGTGTGATAACTTTTGCTTCAATAAATATATACATATATATTTGAAAACTGAATTTTGTTTACTCTGGGTGCCTTTGTTTTTAAATCTCATTTGAAGATCTAAAACAATTTAATTTGAAAAGTACACAAAACTATAAGAAATCAGGAAAAGACATTTTCACATCTCTCTCTCTCTCTCTCTCTCTCTCTCTCTCTCTCTCTCTCTCTCTCTCTCTATCTCTCTCTCTCTCTCTATATATATATATATAAGAGAAGTGTCCAATGTTTTTTTTGATATTCAACATTTTACTTGGAACCTGGAATAATCCTTTAAAATGCTCTCTAGAATGGATCCTCAACTAGGTTTTTGGAACAAATCTAAAATCTAAATGTCTTTTTCGTAAATTAAAAACCTTGCTTGCTTTATTGCAGGAGTTTTCCTGCACATTGTTGCTGACACATTGGGCAGTGTTGGTGTCATCATATCAGCCATCCTAATGCAGAAATATGACCTAATGATCGCAGACCCTATCTGCTCCATGCTGATCTCAATTCTTATAGGAGTGAGGTGAGTGTATACACGCATACACACATACACCCCCAGCTATTATAAGGGTCTGACCTCTCTTGATTCATACTTAAGACAATCCTCCACCCAAAAACTCTGAACAGCACCTAATACAGATCATACGAAAGCCACTTCACAGTGGCCTGCACCAAAAGCCCTGTGAAGCCGTTGGCACTCCAGCAGGGTGAATTACAGGATACATGCTCAGAGGGTGGAGATGACTTTTTCAACATGTGGCAAAGCCAAAAAAACAGGACTCCACTCCTCTCATGTGGCATTCTTCTAACAGCTTCAGTCAAAATGGAAAAATGCATACTTGTCTTGCATTCTCGTGTCTTGAATAGCTTAGTTCAGAGTAGTTCACCCCAAAATGCACATTCTGTCATTGTTTTTGCTCACCATTAACTATTCCTTTAATCATGGAAAGTACAAATGACTGTACAACAGTCACAGATAGTTGGTTTTTGCATATGATATAGATGAGTATGTGTAAAGGCTGTGTATATTTGAGCAGGAACACTGCTGTGTGTGCACCATGTTTAAATTGCATATGCCCTGCGGTTACTGTGCTTCACTGAAGAGGCACAGTTTGGATGGAGAACATGGCCCCATTTTAGAAAATGCACTGGTTTGAGCAGAGCCTTTTCCACATATTCAACTCGTCTCTCGAACCCCCTTTCCCTCCCTCTGTGTTTAAGGCTTTTCTTCTCCCTCTCTGGAATGTGGTGGCGATCTGTGAATGTTACTTCAACAAAGGCATCTTTTAAGATGGATTTTCCTTCTCTTTGTTTCTTAAAGAGATGGGGGTTTATGTTATTGAGTCCCCAGCTTGGAGTGGACGGTTTAACCCCTCTTGAGTTTTCTCCAAGTGGCCAAATGGTGAATACTGAAGAATTCACAATCACAGTGTGATAGTAAGGACTCGACGTATATAACGGGAGATTTCATCAGTTTGCAACTGCTTGAAATGGCAAGGTCTCATTCTGATGCAATATGGAGATCTGAGATTACATGACTACAGAAAGCTATTAAATGTCAAACCAGATAATTATAAGCAATTGTTAATAAGTAGAGAGGTATTAAGAACATTTATGGATCATTGAGAGTTTCCACTAGCATTTTTTCCATTTAGTTCACGTTCCTGTGGTCTGCATGTAGATATTGTGTGTTTGGATAGTGTCATTCAGGTGCAGTTATAATCGAGCTACATCTGGTTTTTGCATAGTAGAGCAACAGACTTCATTTGTCTGCCAAAGTAGATAGTATGTGTTAATATATATTTGAAGGAAGGACATCAGATGTAGACATTGTTCAGTTGATCTTTTGCATAAAGCTAACTTTTTCTAACTTTATGGTAACTTTTTTTTTAAGTTTGCCATTTTTTTTTTGTCCATCCATGGATTTAAGAATGTTCAGCTCCTTCAACTACAGCAGAATGCAAAGGCCAGTTATGGTCCGATTAACATGTTTACAAGCAGGTCGAAGCCAAGCTACAATTGCATCAGTCTTAAGCAAATATCATATTTTGGGGTCCTTGTTATCAAAAAGTTTAAAGAAGAGTTTAACTTAATATAAACAAACATCAATGCAATGTGGTGAATACAGTACCTGTGGCACTGCTGACATCAAATTTTGTGTGATCCACCACTTGATACAGCAGTCAGGTAGTAACTCTTACTGCTAATGTAAAAGACTGGACAAAAACATGAATTCATCTGCAACTCTTTGACTCTTGCCGTTTTAAACCTATTATCTACATGGGTTCTACCACACTACAATCATTTATTGTTTAATTGTTGAGAGTGATGGATCATAATTGTCTGTGTGGAATGTATTTGGTTTTTAGTTTGATAGTTAAGATGGACTGCTATGCTTGGAGATTTCTTTTCCCCATGCATCCCAAACCCTGAGATTAATATTCTCAGTAGAAGTCTTTATTTTGATTCAGTGATTTTTACTCCCATTTGGATGTTTGACCTCTCATCAGGGTGATGGACTACTCATCAGCCACACCTGAGGTGTGACCCATTTGCACAGTTCTCAGAAAAGACCCCATGCTGTATGTGAACTGGGGCGTGTTTAGTTAAGGCCACTCTAGGTGCGGTAGCCTTGCTTTAGGGATATATTGGTATTGCTGGAGCTGTCTGTGTACCTTGCAATTAGTTGGAGGGAGTGGTGGAGTCCTGCTGTTGTGACCTACAGCAGTCCCCCATCTCCCAAGGCTTCTAAAGACCGCTAATCGCTTTGGGTCTTGGCCTAAAGCCAGAGAAATGGGCGCTTAAAGAACGTGAGCATTAATTAACATTTGTTCTAGGCTTGCTAAGCAGGGACTTTGAGTCTGGATTCATTCATTAGGCCTTAAAAGAAATGTTTAAACTGCTCTCTAAAGCTGCTTTTGTTACATGTTACTGTGCTACTCTTTGATGTACTGTATTTTTCTGTGTAATTCGTTAAGCACAGTGTTTAGCCCAGTGTTCTTAACTGAGACTTCTCTGCAGAATGCTTATGTAACGTTGATAAATTAGCCTTGGTCAAGTTGGGGAACAAGCCATATACTTGCAAAGTCACTTTATTTTGTGTTATTTGTTTGCTAAGGCAAGCATCACTATTAATATTGCTCATATTTATGGTTAGGAACTAGAACATACCCCTAACCCCAAGTGTTCAAATGTGGTGATTGTTCAAATCATCATGCACCATTTGTGCTACAAACTTAAATGATTCCTAAAATCTCAACATTTGTTTAGGAAAGGTTGCACCGCTTGTTGAGGAGAGGTGTGCAATTACTTTCTAAGCAATCAGATTTACGGGGATCTCCTATTGTTTTTATATGTACTTTACATAGGAAAGATACTCTATGGATAACCTTTGAGAGAAAATGCTGGTAATGTAATAGTCTTAATGAACCATTTTTATTTTTTTCCTCTAAATACAAATCTACCAAAAACTAACAAACAATTAGCATTTAAATAGTGCAGTTTAAAAAATACTGTTTGATATAGTTAAGTATAGTTGGGCTGACTGTCAAATAATGGAAATATTATCCATGCCAGAAATGATGTTATCTTTTGCTCTGATTAAATTTAAACAAAAATCTGTTTATTATCAATACATTCGAAACGTGTTGATTTAATAGTTATTTTTTGACTGAAATAAAAAAAATATTTCTAGTCTAAATGAACTTTGGAACCACGATAAATTGTCCACAAACCTTGCTTGGCTGAAATGTCGGAGTCATATCAGACACATGAAGATTGCTTCACTTTGCTTCAGTTTTGTTTTCTGCAGTGTATTTTAGCGAAAGATGCTAGTACCCATCTGTATTGATGTTCACTGTATTTCTCAACTACGATCTACTGTCATTAAAACTGTGTCTGCAGCGGGCTGGGGAAAGAGAGGCAATGCGTGCGGAGCGTGAAAGGGCATAAATGAAGCTTGTTCGATACTAGAGAAAATATTCAAGTGTATAGCAACTAAAAAGATCAGTGCTATCTATGCCCCGTAGCACTTGCGGTGTACACAGCTCTGTTGTATGATGTTGGACATGTACGATGTATGCCCACTACGACTATTTATTTATAAACAATATAGTAAAGTCCGAAACATACTTCACGCAGATGCAGATGGGAGCGCTTGGCCAACGCGTGGTCCTGTTGTACATGCACTCTTGCATTGCTCTGGCGATTACAAACCTCAGACCACAAGAGGGCAATGGATTTTTTTAGCTGTGAGCATGAAACCAGTGCTGCATCCAAAACCAGGAAAATGCTAGCTTTGGAGACCATGTATGGAGGTATGATGGAAATAAGGTGCTTTTCAAACTGTTCGTAGACCAGTTTCCTTAAGAGTTCCATTCATTCAAAACAGCTGTCAGTTAAGCCATTAACTGATTAGCTGCCTACGTTTTTGGATGCAGTCCGGATGTGGTAGATGAGTCAATAGTTGAGGAGTTGGGAGAGGCATGGTGATAAAAACAAGTTCATTTGAATGGACTGGGGACAAGAAGTCTTATATATTTAAAAAAAAAAAAAAAAGACTAAACTCAAATTGCTACCCGAGTCCACCATGACAGTTGTTGAATGAAAGAAGAAAATCCGCCCTAGCACCCCTTGCGTCAACGCTGAGAATATAGTGCGTACTTGAAATGTGTTGTGAACTGAGCGCTGACACATTTCACAACACAACGACACGACACGTGAAATGGTGCATCTGCATTTACATATTTGCTTAAAGTATGTTTTGGCGTTAACTTTCCAAGTTGAATGGAATGCAGCAAGAAGCAGATTGTTTACATTAGCTAGCTAGCTTTGCTAGCATCACTTACACTTAGCTCTTCTACTGTCTCTATGCCTTTCTAAAATATCGGGAAAAACTGTATTTATTTTGAGGAATTTCATTATTTTCCATGCCGCACCTTACAATCTTTCACGGCATGCTAATGGGCATAGTGGTCGGGAAACACTGGTTTAGGTAGCCAAATTGTATTATAGAAGATTTGTCTCGACTACGATCTCTCAGACAGCCACAGTTGCTTCTCCTGTCTCCCGCATTCACTTTCTAGGAGTACGTGTGAAGGGGGGCGGGGAGGGGTGACTGCTTTAACAGTAACAAAAATTTCTAATTACAAAAAAAGTTACTGCTTGCACTTGAAGCAGGAAGTTTTACATCCAATCACAGTAATTATGTTAACAAATAAATCAGACAATGCACAGGCAATTTGAGTGATTTTCTGGACCGGTCTTTAAATAAAATCCTGAGTCCTCTTTGTCTTAGACCAAGACAAGACAGTAAAAAGCGGTCGATTCCGAGACGAGACATTAAAAGTAATCTCAAGACCGATCTTGAGTACTACAACACTGGCATGCACTAAAGTGGTTGGGTCAAGTGCTCATGGAAGATCTGTGTCTTTAGATGATTTTTGAAAGATTTTACAGAACCAGCTGCTCTGGTGGAGTTTGGCAGGTCATTCCACCAGAAAGGAACATTTGAAGTGAGAGTCCTGGACAGTGATTGTTTTTTTGTTTTTTTTTGCAGCTTGAAAACCCTAGCAACACCCTCTAGCAATGTAATATAAAACACTCTGAGTCCGAACACATTGGCAACTACATAGCAATGCCCTTGCAACCACCCTAAATGCCTTAGCATAGGATCAAATGATCCTCTACATTTAGATTATTAGACTGAAACTCTCTGGATCATCGACTTTGTGGCAAGACAAGTTTATTTGAGAACATTTGTGGGTAAGTGTTAGAGGAGGTGGTCCAAAGATGTTTGAACGTCTGTAGAATATGCATACCATAAAAATATGCCCTTGAATCCTGGAATAAGTTTTTATGTATGAGGCCTAATAGCTACACCATCCCGTGTTTGTGGCCAGAGCTTGAGTGCAGCAAAGCATTTAAATTTTTTGTGCTGAAATCCCATGTATGCATTTCTTGCATGAGTAATGGAAAAGTAGTAGGTCCTATACTGGATAAACATTCAGTAAGAGTTTAATGTACCACTCTAATTCCTTCTTTGCAGTTTTAATATAGACTGCTCTACTGCCACCTCATTCTTGCGGTTCTAATGGTGTCATAAATGTTTTTGCGCTCTGAGTAGGTGCTGAGGTTGACTGGGTGTCATAACCAATCGTTTCCATGTGGTATAGAAGTGCTTATGCTTTTACGAGAATACTGTTTTTGCCTTGTGTTTCAGGTGTTTTCCTGCTTTTCCAAAAAAAAATACAAAATCCACTAGTGATTACAAGCATCCTTTGCAGAAATATTTATTCCTGATTGTCGCCCTGACCTAGGTGGTGACATTTCATCTGTGTCACTGGCCAACTTACCCTTGACATTCACAAGTAATTGTATTCTAGCTGAGTGAGTCACTCATGTAACTGTATTATGGAGTGTTTGGGGCAGGTTAGTTATCAGGCAAGGAACGTTGAATAAGAGTGTCTCTCTTTCACTGAACAGGAAGGTGTGGAACAATGGTATGATGTCAGAGGTCTGAGGTACCCTCATGCAGTATTTTCCTGTTTGCATTTTATTGGACAAAAGGGGCACAAACACACGAGTTAGTGAGTGGAATGCACAGTGACCAGTTTTATGATGTCACGTTACATTAATGGAAACAATTGGTCAAACTATACCTGTTATGTAATATACAGAAAGGAGTCAAACATGATCAATCCTAATAAGCAACATGTTGCTTAAAAGGATAGTTCACCCAAAAATTTTAATCGTCATTTACTCACAATCATATTGGTCCAAACCATTAGAAATTCCCTAAATATGTATCTTATCAAGCCAAATTTTTAAGATCATCAGATTTATTTCCGAGTGTATGCAAGCTGCCAAGAAACCAGAGGAGGAACTAAATAGACCAGTCAGGCTCCAGTTTCTAAATTGTTACTTTATGGTTTTGGTATAGATTATTACATGCATGTTCAGTTGCAAACATTGGTTGGTAAACCACAGCCATCTTGAGGGAGATATTAAAAGGAATACTTGCATGCGGTCAAAAAGACGAGTGTCGTGAGCAACATGATTGCCGTTTAAAATCTTTTATCAAAACAATGTTTGGGGCAAATATTTAGGAGACGCACATTGTTTCTGTGTTTTTAGCAAGGTCAAAAATTGTGAAGCATGTCTTTGTAGATCTGTTTATATGTCAGTATTTCAGCATAATGGTGGTCTTCATAAGACGATGAACCGTTTATCCACATTGGCGTGGCCCAAACTGAGGCTGGGGTTTCAGGGAGGAGATCAGAGAATGTGGTAGTAATAGAGCAGATTATGGATTGGGGAAAAAAGTCCAAACCAAGGAACCCTCTAATGGTTCACAGATGCTGCAGTGGTCAGGTCTGAAGGTTTGGAGGAGGACTGATGACTTTGTAAGAAGCTGGCCGAGTCACGGGCTAGATCTGATGGAGCAGAAGTGGTTTACTCTTAACCTCCTATTCCTCTCCTAACCAGTCATCCATTTCTTCCGTAAAATGAATGAATTTTATGTTTATCAGGGTGTACTTCAGCTTTGCCTTCAGACTTAAAAATTGGGTGCACTACAGCTGTTGGAATGACGTCAATGCCACTTTGTTACTCCACCCATACTATAAGATGGACAGGTTTATGTTGGACAGCATCAAGTGTGCTCTAAAATAATGCTAATAAGAGGTCTTGTTTGTTATAATGACTTTATAATGAATTTCGAGATGCCAAAACTAAAAGTCATACCCAATGACGTTTTTAAATATGGAATCCATTCTTTTTTTTTTTCTGACTGAGACTTTTGTGCCATTCTGAGTTCATGTCTTCATTAGAAATAATTCTTGCCAACTAGTGTCATTAGTGGGTTTTTTTTTGCCAAATTAATTTTTAATTTGGCTTATATTTGCAATTTAGTTTGTTAGTTTTGACCGACTGTCTCTTCAAACTGTTGCTCCGCTATGACAGTAGTTTGTTTGAAAGAGAAACCTCGCCATATGTGAACAGGTCACACTATAGCGCTCCTTTGGGAAATGTTGAGAATGCAAGGCATACTTGTATTGTGTTACGAGTTGCAGTCTGACACTTTTTGGAACGCAACAATGCACGAAATTGAGCTTGCGTAGAAGTGTCTGAGTTCATGTACTTGCACAGACTGTGTTTTGGCCTTTTTAGATTTATATGAGGATTTTAGAGCTTTGAATGTTAACACATTAATTGATTATAGGTAATAAACTTCTCAGTGTCATCTACTGGTACCACTTTTAATGTTTTAATAAAGACCAGTTGTAAAGGCTTCAAATTTTACAATACTGTATAATGAAATCTAATTTGTGGTCCTTTTTATTTTTAGAAGTATTGGAGTTACGTATTTTTGTTTGTTTTTCATATTTATCAAGCTTACCTCTTTCTATACAGTGTGGTTCCTCTGCTCCGGGAATCTATAGGAATTCTCATGCAACGGACGCCGCCTTCTCTGGACCACGCTCTTCCTGAATGCTACCAAAGGGTGAGTTTTCTACACTTCCTGGGTCCCGTTGTTTTAACATGGTGACTTGGTTAGCCAAATTTGTTTTAGGGCAACTTCATTAACATCCACAGTAATAATTCTTCGCTTCCTAACGTCTTAATTCAGAACTTTATCTTAGTTTTCACTGGAGGAAAACACCATTTCAAGTGTGGATGAGAAGCGTAAATGGAGCAAAATCGAT
Source organism: Moxostoma hubbsi (assembly GCA_032164185.1). Lineage (NCBI taxonomy): Eukaryota > Metazoa > Chordata > Actinopteri > Cypriniformes > Catostomidae > Moxostoma > Moxostoma hubbsi. The sequence continues at coordinate 16,040,889 of JAVLUX010000048.1, forward strand.
GCATTTTCAAATGAAAATGCAGTCTCCTTATTAGTTCCAGGTGAGTGATGTAATTCAGGCTCCTCCTGTTAGTCAGTCACTGACCCTTTCCATGTGACTAAACCACTTCCTAACAATAATCTTTGCGCCAATCCCTAAATGTATCTGGCTAGCAAAGTTCAAGAACGGGACCCCGACAGCCTAATGGATGTCAGAACCCCAGTCTTCGTTCCATCATAAGTTAACAATAAACTGAATTTGTGTCTGCTTATCTGCAATGTTCACTGCAGGTCCAGCAGCTTCAGGGTGTGTATAATCTTCAAGAACCTCATTTCTGGACCCTTTGCACAGACGTATACATCGGTACTCTCAAACTTCTTGTGGCACCCGACGCAGATTCGAAATGGATTCTCAGCCAAACACACAACTTTTTCACACAGGTGGGGTTTGTGAAAAAAAAACACTTAACATCTTCTTGCCAATTAAGGGACATATCAAATGTTCATGCTGTGGTCATTCTGCTCTGTCCACAGGTTGGCGTCAGTCAACTGTATGTTCAGATTGAAGTGGCGGCCATGTAGGAGTCCACCACACATCTCCTGATCTTTGGGAGTCTCGGGACCAAAGGCCTTCTGTGCTGCTGTGGGGAAGTTCTCCACCCCTAACCCATCTCTCTCTTTGGGTTTTTTGTCTTTTTTGTCTGTCTTGGTTCAAGATGGAGCTGGTGTATTCCAGCAGTCTGACTCCGATCTTATCAGAAAAACGATGACAAGAATACCAACTGATCAGCTATGACTGTGTTTTGGAGGGAAACAAGAACTTGAAACATGGATGTTGCCAGCATGGTCATTTGAAGTTCCCATTTGCTTTTTCCCATAATCCCATCGGACTGTTTCCTTTCTTAATTATTGCCCTTTCCATTATCAGAATGGGGTTTTAATTAATTGTTGGGATGAGTGTGTACAGTTCAGTGGACGTTTGTAAAAATTGTGTAACGGTATGTGATTCATTGGCACTTTTTGTACATCATGGTGCTGCTCTGTAGCAAAGTTGTAAAGAGGGGCAGAATTTGTCACCAATGCCATTATAAACATATACAGATTTGTCTGTATTTCTTAAGTGCCTTTTTTAAAACCGATCATGGACAATCACTTGAACCATATTTAATTGCCAACATGAAAACTGGAAATATTTGACCTTGGGTTTTGTCTTTAATTAAAACATTCCTTTGCATCAGGCTTGCAGTTTAATGCACGGTGTGATATTTGTATGAACAAGGTCCTAAAGTGTTTTATAGACCTTCAAATGGCTTTATTCAAACAAAAATGGAAATGGCAAAACTCAACTCCAAGATTTCCTATGTACAAGCTTCAGTTGGCAAGTTCAACATATTTGTAGTAAAATGTTGTAATTAGAGCCTATTAATTTAATTTATTTTTTTTAATTGGTTGAAATGGTTCATCAAGGGACAAAGTATCTTTCAAGATTTTGCATTGTAAAATTTCTTAAGGGATGATATATTTTCCACATTTCTCCATATTTTGCCTGGTGTATTTCAGCAGTACTCAAATCTGAGAAATTCTGCTCATTATTAGGCAATGATGTTGGAGATTAGTAGAGTTTTGCTAGACATCTTAAAAAGTATTAAGGGGTTTTAAGTAATATTGCCAGGCTTTCAAGACAGTATCTAGTCAAATCAAAGGAATCAATGGCAATCCAAATGTTGAGCCTGATGTATAACATTAGTTTAAAAATTCAAGTCATATTTGGTTTTATAATTTTCTGTTATTTGTTGGGATAAACGTGGAAATAACAATTAGCCATAATGTGTTACTTATAGATTTGTATTCATCCATTTTATTGAAATGATACACAACTCTTTTTATCAAAGCTTCTCTTCTATTCAACAATAAATATTTTCTTGAGAGACAGACAGCAGGATATTCTAGAGTTTCATTGTGTCATTTCTAAAGAGATGGTGGTAATTTTTTGCAGCAAAGAATGGAAAAAGGTAAACCAGTATATCCCAGTAAACAACTTAAAATGTCATCTGAAGAAGATTAGGCATGTTTGAAAAATTTGAATGCTCCTTAACTAAAGATTATCATTAGCTTACATAAATACATAACATGCCACCTTAAGTTTTGCTATGGCAGCCTTCAAGGTACATAACCTTGACTCCAAATTCAGGGACAGGAAATGTTTGTGAAATAAATCAGAAGCTGTGAATAGATCAAAGAACCACTGCTTATTTTCAATGCAATTCATGCTGACAGAAATTAAATGAACAAACTTTCAGGCTTTGACATAACCAGTGGCAAATGACATGAGTGTCTTTCTTGTACAAAAATCAATCGCTGCTCATGCTCAAGAGTCTGAAATTCACTTTTATCATATTTGCATCTTCACTGAGAAAGTTCCATGTAGTACAGACAAATTTAGCCAATTTTACAAGGAGGTCCATTTTCAGAGGCACTAATGCAACCCAGATGCAGTGGTTCCGCAATAACCTTTCCATTTCCTTGAATATAATTCCATAATTTTTTTCTTTTGACAGCACGAACTTGACTGCCACACATTAAAGTAATTAGTTCATTCCCAACCTAAATCTCTCTTAATGAAATGCAACCCTGTCCTGACTGATGCTTGAAGGGTAAAGTGGTCAAATTTGAACTGGAATAACAATTATGTAATTTTTGTGCTCTTCTGCGGCTCTGGGCTACCTTCTGATGTTGTACACCACAAATGTCCCTTACTGAAGCACTTGTTTCCTCTGTACCCTATGTAACACCAGAGGAACTCTGACATGGGAACCATTTTCTTGATGACCACTGCTCCTTTAAGCCACTTGGACATCAAGAAATGTATGTGGAACTATCAGTCATCTTCAAGGTTTTCAATCCTTCTGGACTGCTAAAGAGTTTGAGCATGTCAACCTCAAGAGGGTGAAGGTGTCCGCTGATAATCATGGAGTGAAGTGGTCCTCCCAGGTCACAGGAGGCCAACTCACGTAGTGTCCCAGAATGGATGGCCTGGTCCTCAGCTCCAACCCGGGCCAGGCCGACACACACTGTGTCTTCGGTCATTGCTGCATTACAACAAAGAACATAAACGGTGAAATGCAATAATGACTTCTTTTTTTATCACAGAGCTTTCATTCACGAGTAATCCAATTTTCCATCAATGCTTGCCAGTCTGTAGTATCAGAGTTGGCTAGATGTCCAGATAGTTTTACCACAAATATAATTTTGGTTCTCAAGCAATTCAGAAGGGTTACCTAGCTCCTCGCCCCGTTCCTGTCGGTTTTGCAGTATCTCCAGAAGTTGCTCAGCTGCCTGAGCGACAGTCATGTACCTGGGGGGCTCATAAATTTTCCGGCCCCTGGAAAGAGACGGGACAAATAAAACTCTGGACTATTTAAAGTGAGAGGAAGAACTGCTGATGCACTTAATCTATTCTTTTAACTTGTCTTCTTTGAATTATCCTGTAATGGACTCACAAATAATGAGTGCATTTACATGCACAATCTGAAACCTATTTATGAATCTTTATCGGGGTAAGGTCATAAATGGTTTAAGCAAAAACTGATCAGTATGCATAGATGTTTGTCCATTACTCCGATTTCATGTTGCATGTAATCACTTCTACTTGCTTTCTTACCAGCTTGTCCAATGCATGTTTTGTGTGCATGACTGTTTATGCTTTGACATCAAAAGTAGATAAAAGCTCAATGACTTCAAATCAATCATGACAACGTGTTTTTCTTGCGTTACTGGATTTTTAGAATGAGCTGATTTTTGGTAGTTTTCAGCGTAGTGTATTTACATGCTCACCAATAAGTCTTGCATGTTATTAGATCCTTAAGCATCAGGTAGTCCCATAGCACGTTAAGTGGGTGGCCTGTTTACATTCCATTAATGCTTCCACTGATGTTATCCATAATACAATTTACATCTGAACTTTGAAGTACTATAATTTGCATTGTTTGAGATGCATTGCACTCTTAAGGTCCATTAGCCATTAACTGACCATCAGGCTGTCTTTGATTAAATTAGTCAACTAAAGGAAGTTGGAAATACTGTATGCTTTGAATTTCTTCTTGAGGCCATTTCCTCCTCCATGCAGTGAAGGGCACCAACCTCACTGGACAAGCATTTGACTGTGACCAAAATCATCCAGCATATGGTTATTCAATTTCCGAGTAATGGTACAACAGTGCCAATAAGTCTGGGAGACATTAGCACTTTCCAGCCTTGAACAAGGGGAGCACGCACCAGACCAAATGCTCCTTTCCTTATAGCATACATAGAGGAACACTAAAACTAATTTGGGGTTATGTGGACTGGCTATAAAATTACACAATTGTGCAACCATGGGGAGGAGAAGATTACAAGACAAAACAGACAGAGCAAGGAGTTAACAACTGTCTTCTACTATGATGAGAAATATTTCAATTGAACCCCAGTGAAGCTGAGAAAACAGTTTTAGAAAAGATTGAAGGTTGAAAGTGGAGGACAAAGATTCACATTGCAAATAAAACATTTTTCTGAAAGCTCTGGATGAGAACATTATACAGTAGACGTTTTGGAAGCGGCCCAGGGAAGCTTCATGATAACAGATCATACGTCCAAGTCAAACAAGCTGCCCCGGTTTTTATTGTTATTTTTTTCCAACTCAACCAGTTTGGCATCCAGAAACTTGCATGTATGAATTTTAAGTGAATGTCTGCAATAAACCACAAATCAATCCAAAGCCCCTCCCTTGAATGTACACCAGACTTGATATAAATCAGTGGAACCCAAACCCCACCCCTACAAAAACATAAGAGAGTGAGAAGGTCTTACCTCATTAAATTCTCCATGGACTGCTCTTTGACTTTGATATCTGTGAAACAAAGGAGTAATAATTGTTGTATGATAAAATAAGCTTGGGTTTTCATAAACTAGGCCTAGACGTAACTGTCACATCATAAGTAGTATGTCGGCTCTCCATCTGGGGTTGTTCACCCCTCAGTCTGGAGCAAAAGTACACCAAAGTGGGTATCTAAGAAGGGCCCCACTTTGAGAACAAAGCCAAATCAAATCTACAAATGATGTTCTGACACCGTTTCTACACTGGAAGCGACCAATGTTGCGTTATTTTGCATCGAGCTCGAAGCTGTCTACACTGGAAGTGTTTTAGTGGAATGTCACCTCGGAATGTTCACAAACAATGAACCAATCAGCAAAGAGCTTGAGGTGAAACTTCAGCAACAGTACAATTTACATTTCTGCATTTGGCTGATGCTTTTATCCAAAGTGACTTACAGTGCCCTTATTACAGGGACAATCCCCCCCCCCGGAGCAACCTGGAGTTAAGTGCCTTACTCAAGAACACAATGGTGGTGGCTATGGCAATCAAACCGTCAACCTTCTGCTTACCAGTTCAGTGCTTTAACCCACTACGCCGCCACCACCACTCCAAAATTAGATAATTGTTTTGCCACTTTTCCACCATTGGGCCAAACGGTTCAGAGAACAGTAATGGTTCCAGTGTCATTTCCACTTGAGCATGGTTCAGTACAGTATGATTACAAATAGTACCTGGCCTGGATGTCTTGGTACAGTTAGCTAACTGTTACAGTTAGCTAACTGTTATTAACTATAACTAGTTAATGCCTTCAGTACATGGCGACTCACGACTGGTCAATGAACATGGATCCGTCCAGAACAGTTTGAGTGATGGTTCCAATAGCTATTCCAAGAGAGAAAGGTTTAGTACACTATGACTACAAACCATTCCCGGCCTGGATTTCTGAGAAGGCTATAGCTGCAGGCATTGCTCCAAAAAGAGGCAGAAGCTCCAAACCGCCATTAAAGATATAAGGAGCCCTTACCCAACCCTTTCCCTAAACTTAACTGTGAGTGGAAATGGCACCCCCTTTGGGAGTTGGCGCAACCATCTTTTGGGGTAACCACCCCACTTTTGAGAAACCCTACCCTCTATTGGAGATTATGCCCCCATTTGGAGGTCTCTGGCCTGCAGCTATACATACCTGGGATTTCTTGGAACAGATAGCTTACCATACAATTTATGATATTTGCTTATAAAACTGTATTCAGTTGTATTCAATGAAAATAAAATTGCTTGAGTAACTGTACAAACAGAAACATAGTGAGGCGTGTTTTAATGCACTGCAATGGGCGCTTCTAGTGTAGACTTTTCTGATGATTATAATGGAAGCAATCTGATTTTGTTACTTTGCAACATGCCTAAAACATTCTTTGTAGGCACGGTATGAGGCTACATTTGAATTGTGGAAATCTGATTTTAATTTGGATTTAATTTAAAAATATCAGCAAATAGCCCATGTCTTGTTAGCAAAGGTATGATGAATGGATGCAGTGTATAGTCACTGTGGTGTTGTCTATTATATGAGAGAATGTCTGTGTGTGCTTTTGTTGTGTCTGCGGGTTATTGTGTTAGATAAACGCTCTTGCAGCCAAGGATGAATGGGGAGGTGTCCAATCCCCGCCTCCCTCTGTTTGCTTTAGAATAATGTGGTTAATATCACTGACCCCCCTCTTGCTTATTTTGCTCCTCGTTTTTGCTCTTCCACAGAATGTTTCCTCAGCTGGCATACACCTGGGGACTCCAGCCCCTCCCGCTCAGAGCACACTAGCCAATGAGAGCTGACCCCCAACGAGGCATCTAAATTTTACTAACATTCATTAGCAAAGATGGCTTCTACTGGGAAATCCCACTGGTACTTTTGAAGGTGGGGGTTTATGATGGTCCTAAATCTCCATGGCACACAGATAAACTAAATTAAAATTATTTGCGACCATCTGCCTTGGGGGGATATTGAGCAAAAATACCTCCCACCAGGGAGACACACTTGCTCTTTTGCCTCCCTAGTGCATTTGCAATGGGCCCAAGTTTAATGTGCACCCGAGGGGAAATCAGGGGGGGGTCGTCGAGTCCCTTGAGTGAAGTCTGGTTTACTGACACATTCCCTGCTGTAGCGACCGTTACAGACACAACAAACTTGGATCCAAGGGACAGACCAGAGAGCCAGGTCACATGAAGGTGTAAACAAAATTCTTACCCAACAGGCACAGCGTGTGCAGGCCCATATCCCTGTTCTTCTTGATCTTATCATAGAAGCTCTCAGGTCTCCACGTGTCTGTCCAGAAGACAATGGATATGGTCTCCCCGAAGTTGTACAACTAAGGAGAGGAATCACATTCAACTTTAATTTATTCACCCTACATCCATAAAAACATTCAAGGGGTTTAACAGTAGCTAGACATTTTTGCGTGGGTCAGTGTGTTTTGTTTAGTGTTGTGATCGCTAAAGCAGATTGGTCACTCTGAGTGCCACTGACAAGGTGCTTCCTGTTATTCAGAAAGCATGACATCATTCTAAACATTGGAGTTCAGCACAGCTGACACAACAAATTAGTGTCATTGCAGTGCGAGAACTCATTACCAGTTATTTTCTGTCCCATAGACACCATGAAGCCTTTATTGGTGTTGCATGCCCCAACACGGGTAAGGAATGAGTCAGGGTGGTTGATTAGTTAGTTAGTAAGGTCAACTAGTGAGTTTATGCAGATTTTGCTTTTTAGCAACAGTGCTTTAAAGGGGATGAATTTCAAATGCAAATTACTGTGTTTCAGTCTGCAATGTTTTTCAGTTATTGGCCTACACCCATTAACCACAACATAAAAACCACCTGCCTAGTATTGTGTAGGTCCCCCTCATGCCGCCAAAGCAGCGCCAATGCTATTCTTCTTACCACAATTGTACAGAGCGGTTATCTGAGTTACTGTAGACTTTGTCAGTTCAAACCAGTCTGGCAATTCTCTGTTGATCTCTCTCATCAACAAGGCATTACCGTCCACAGAACTGCCGCTCACTGGATGTTTTTTGTTTTTGGCACCATTCGGAGAAAATTCTAGAGACGGTTGAGTGTGAAAATCCCAGGAGATCAGCAGTTACAGAAATACTCAAACCAGCCTGTCTGACACCAACAATCATCCATGCGATTATCTTATGAGCCAATCATGTGGCAGCAGTGCATAAAATAATTCAGATACGGGTCAGGAGCTTCAGTTAATGTCCACCTCAGTCATCAGAATGGGGAAACAAATGTGAACTCAACAACATTCAAACTATAATCAAATTTTTTCATTTTATAACTTTGAAACAAAAATTTGTGAACGCAACGTACAGTGACTGTTGTTCCAGACCTGTATGGATCCATAGAACACGAAATGAGATATTTGCCTCAATCACTATTCACTTTCATTGCATAATTTTTTCCATATAATGAAAGTCAGTGGTGACTAAAACTGTCAATCTGCCTAAACTCTCCTGTTGTGTTCCACAAAAGATAGAAAGTTGTACGAGTGAATATAATAGATGAGGGTGACTAAATGATGATAAAACTTTCATTTTTTTATCCCTTGTCTCTGAAAACAAAATCAGATGTGTTGTGGGCAACAGATGGTGGCAAAGAAAAACACGTGCTTGGGGCGGGGAAAGTCTCGTCTGTATTATTATTATTTACTGGTAACATTTCTGTGGCAGCCCAGTTTGTTGATTGCTTCCAATTAGTGTGTCTCAGTCTGAACCCAAACAGTAACATTAATGACCATCCTGCAAAGTGTGTGTCTAGAGCTGAGAGTGGCAGCTGTGGTAGATGTGCCAAAGTTTTCTATTTGCCCTGATTTAGGATCTGCTTTCCCATCTAAATAATACCCATTAGAAAGGGCATCGCTGGTCTGAGATCTGTTGAAGACGCCCCCGAGGGCCTAGGGCAGCATGGTGTGCACGACGGGCAGCTGGGGCCTCTGGGTAAACAAAGCTGCCCTGACAGGTCAATACAGGGGGCTGTTATTGATTGCCACAAGGCTTCGTTGATAGATTCCATTGGGACATCTTTGGCACAAAGGCCATAATGCTGTTTGATCATTTTCACCAGAGACTAGTTATGAATGCCTAGCGATAGCATGCAAAGGAGAAGTACGTTCTCTTGAAAGCTCAGATAAGAACTGAAAAGGTTATTGTTCATGGTGACAATCGCCCTGTTCCAAAATATAGTAAGCTGCCTACATACGCAGCATTTTAAGTGCACTCATAACTTGAAACTACTCCAAAAATGTATGTATCTTAATTGTTACACTAGAGCTTGGAACCGAGCTATTAGGGAGGTGTTTCTTGGCCTAAGCTTACCTGTAATCCACAGCAGCCTACTGCGTTCATGATGGAGGCGTTGTGTATAACGCGATACTGTATTCCGGCATTCAAAGCACGAAGGACCAAATCACTATGAGTTGTGGCTCTGGAGAGAAGCAAAAAAGGCACATTTATGCACACATAGCGGTCTATCGTCCAAACCAAGCTCCAACCACATATCACTGAAATGACCTACAGGCTAAAAAACATGTAAATAAGCAGTATAATGACTTGGAAGACTACTTATCGAAAATGCTACATCATAATTCTTACTGTGCTGCACTGTTGACAATGTGGAAGTGGTCCAAACTGCACCAAAAAGGTTTATCTTTGCGATCTTGTAGTAAATCATTAAACATTTTTAAACCCGCACATTCTTATGTGAGGGAAAATGAGTTGTCGGAGCCCCTTCCCCCTCCCGCTATGTGGGTTTCATTGGTTTGGATGGAAAAAATGCTGGAGCTGAATGCTATGCAAAGCTTAACCGTGACTACAACTGAAGTGACCCAGACGGGAAAGCACGGGGTAATCAGCTCATTTCTTTGGGAGCATTCGAAATGTACCAGACGTCCCACTTATATCCCACTTCTCGTAAGACCGATATCTTGTAATCCCGGACATCGCTAATCAACCACACTGTGGTGTTTCTCAGTGGTTCCTCGGGCACAAATAGTCCGAGTAATTGGAAACATTCCATTATTTCCCATCTATTAGACTGCCGAAATGATTTCTGATAAACGTTTGTTTTTGATTCATTACACTTGTGGTTGACGTTGACATTTACATTGTGGTATGCATGCTGTTAAGTGGACTTCACTCAACTTGAGGGCATTATCAAAATCAGAAGAGAGTATATTGGCCAAGTAACTCTGAACTTGTGAGGAACTTTATGTAAGAGTGAGTTGTTCTATGCATACAAATACTCTACAGGGGTGACTCTCAAAAAGTGTCTTATGGATCATTTTTCATACCAAAGTGAAAAGCAAAAAATAGGCAATAGTACTATGTATAAACAAAATGAAGCCTTCTTACTCTAATGCATCCGGACATTGTGTTTTTCTTTTAAATTTATTTGTAATTAATATTATTCTTAATGGTGATTCTCATTAGATTCTATTTACTATATTACAGTGTTTTTGTATTTAACAACAGTAAAAGTAATGACAGTTATACATTTATTTAAAGGGATAGTTCATCCAAAAATGAAAATTCTCTCATCATTTACTCACCATTATGCAGAACACAAATTATGATTTTTAGAAGAATATTTCAGCTCTGTTGGTCCTCACAATGAAAGTGAATGGGTGCCAAAATGTAAAAGCTCTAAAATCCACATAAAGACATCATAATGTGTTCAGACATGATATGATAAGTGTGGGTGAGAAACAGATCAATATTTAAGTCTTTTTTTCTTTTCATGGATTTTCCTCCCTGCACAGTAAGGGGTGACATGCACGAAGAACGTTACTCGTCAAAAACTGAAGAGGGAGAAATAAAAGTGAAGGAGAAAGGACTTAAATATTGATCTGTTTCTCAACTGAATCATATCGCTTCAGAAGATATGGATTTAACCACTGGCGTCGTCTGGAGCATGCCATTATGTGGATTTTGGAGCTTTAACAATTTGGCACCCACTTACTTGCACTGTATGGACCAACAGAGTTGAAATATTCTAAAAATCTTTCTGTTCTGCAGAAGAAAGAAGGTCATACACATATGGGATGGCATGAGGGTGAGTAAATGATGAGAGAATTTACAGTTTTGGGTGAACTATCCCTTTAAATAGTACAAATAATGAATTATTTTGGAACATAAGCAAACAGCACAATTATGCACAGAAACCTCATAAATTAAAGACTCTATTGTGACTACATCATAGTTAAAGGGATAGTTCAGCCCAAAATAAAATGGATTAAATAAGACTCAAAGAAACTGGAGATTGGTTTACGAAGTCTCACTTACCCAAAAGGATCACCCACCACCAGAAATGCCACATCAATGACATCTGCTCCTTTTAGAATTTCATCTGCTTGTTGTTCCACCATGTCTCTGTCTGCCAGCATAAGCTCACGCCCATAATATTCCTCCTAACACCAAGAACACAATGACACCATGAGTCTGAGTGCAATATAGCTCAGATGATAACGTGAATAGAGTCAGTATAGACTGAAATGTAACTCAGTTTTGTACTGACTGTTTTGTCAGTATATGCGCTCTCGACCTTACAGGAAGTGGTTGTGGTCTTTTGCGGGGCATTTTGATCTTTAGGGTGGAAAAACAAGGAAAATCTAGGGGGGCAAAGCCCCAGCCCCGGTCATGCTCCCATATAATATGTGATCAATATTTAAATCCTTTTTTAAAAGGGACTTACATTTTTATCAGTTTCTCACCTACACCTATCATCTCTCTTCTGAAGACATGGACTAAACCACTGGAGTCTTATTGATTACTGTAATGCTGCCTTTATGTGCTTTTTGGAGCTTCAACGTTCTGGTCACCATTCACTTGAATTGTATGGACTAACAGAGCAGAAATAATCTTCTAAAACTATTCATTTGTGTTCAGCAGAGTAAAGAAAGTAATCTAGGTTAGCATGAGGGTGAGTAAATGATGAGAGAATTTTCATATTGGGGTTAACTGTTATTTTAATACAGATTTTAGTAATACTCCAAATATTTCAACATGCATTTTATCCGTTTGATAATCCACATACCAACGCTTCTTTCCCGACGGTCATTATGGACGTGTAAGCCTCCAAATAAACCCGACTGCACTGTCGGATGATCTCTAAACCCTTGACAGTGATGTCTTTAGCATCTCCGAGACCAAGACCGATAAAATACAACATCTTTAAATCAGCGAAGAGACCAGACTGCACAGCTACACCTCGCTATAAAAAAGCTAATCACACTATTACTGGCATTTATAACCCCTTTAAAGAAATGTAAAACAAATGTCTGTCAATACAGTTGTTTATGTTGTTTTATCTAAAACAGAAGTAGTTCCTAAAATATCTTAGTCAGGCTGCAAAATAAATTAAATGCATCACTGGTAGCTGTCAGCTGCACCTCACATGGTACCATATGGAGCAACTGACAACCGGCTGCCGTAAAGTGTAGCGTAATTTACGACAGTGTCGTGCTTTTTAACTGAGTGGTAAGCTTACCAATTGTAACCGGCTGGGGTGAACAAGGAGTACATTCAGAAGCACAATCAATTGTGATTACGAAGCTCTGGGCAGTTCATATTTGCTTATGAACCCATTTAAACTTATATATATATATATATGTGTGTGTGTGTGTGAGTGTATGTTTTATACATAATTAAACCTCTTTCTTAAAATTAATGAAAACTTTTTGTCATCTAAATAGTGCTCATATTTTGGGTCTCAAAAACGTTTAATTATTATTATTATTATGTTTATACATTGGTGCAATATTTATTTATATGTTAAGAAACTTTAAAATGAAATACTTAGTGCTGCATGTCTTAAGGGAGCAGATATACGCATGCAATTTCTGTTTGTGTTTCTCTGCTGCATTTGTTATTTTAGCACATTCAATTAATACATTCATGTCTTTGCTTGACCAATTGTTGCCACATACCTCAAATGTTTTCTTCCTCCATTTTTAAGGATTAAGTCTCATTAACCCAAAAACAATAAGTTCAGACATTGTGCAAGTTCGGTCATATTGCGTAATTACATGAAAATTGTGGGTCACTGGTGAGTGTTATAGTAACTGCTTCCTGGATTACTTAACTTTGCTGTTTATTAGTGCTGTAAAGCCATCAATTTCAACCTCAAGTTGCAGAGAAACAATATGAGAATCGATGTGCAGTCTTTCCCAAATACCATATAACTTTTTATGACTTGCTATTTTTTTTATTTATATAATGTGAAGCATTGCACATGACATGTTTGGATATCATAGATTCCATTATGCTTTTCAGGATAATTTATTGACCCTATCATAATTCTTTGTATCGCCTGGAATGGGGAAATACAAGCATAAACCTTAATAATGCTCTGTATAAAGACCATCACAAACAACACAGCTACAATACAGAGTTTATTTTATAAAGCATTAAATATAGTGGTACTTAAATAAATTAAGACCTACAAAAAAAAAGTTCACCTCAAAATGACATTTCTGGCGTAATTGACTTGCCTTCGTTTTATTTTAAACCCATATTACTTTTAAATTTTTTTCCAGACAACCCACACTATTGTATAGTTAAAATGCAATGAAAGTGAATGGTGACTGAGACTAACATATTACATAACATATTTTAACAGTCTTGATAATTAGTGCCTGTATTTGGGAAAGACCACCCATGGAATGGAAGAGAAAAAGTGACAGCAAAGAGAAGACAAATGTAAATACACAGAGTTCAACTGTGACTCATAATGTGAGTCAGAGTAAATCCATGGTACTTAATAATCATGGTTTAGCGGACCTTGAGCTTGACCTATTTTATTTGCAGGTTAATATGCTGTGAATTAGGGTGATGACCTTTTGTTAGATGCAGCTGATACCTGTAATGAATGAACACAGACTGCAGTCAAAGGTCCTTCATTTAAATATAAGGCTTACCAGCCCTTGAGGCTTGTGGACCATCTGGTCTCCACCCCAATGAACTTGCATTGAGATGTCAAACAAACAGATTTCTGATTTTTCACCAAGCTTTTACGACTGGCTGATAAACACATAATCATAATTATTGATGTATATCTGGTTAAATTGATTTACTCTCTTCTTCTATTCAATTAGAGTATGAAAGAGTAAATTAGAGTTGAAAAGTTTTATACAGAAGGCAAGGAGGAGTAGAGTAGAATCGAGTATTATAAAGTAGAGTAGGACAGAGTTGTGGAAAAAAGTAGAATGGAATAGAGTAGAGTAAGAAAGGATAGAGAAAATAAGATTGGAAAAGATTGGTGTACAATAGAATAGAGTAGTGTAGAATATAATAGAGTAGCGTGGCAGCATATAGTAAAGTAAGGTAGGTTAAAGTAGAGTAGGGCAGTGAAGAGTAGAGAAAAGTTGAGTAGAATAGAGCGACGGACTGTAGAGTGGAGAATAGATGTGTAACGGTGTGCAGAGTAGAGTAGAGCAAAGTAGAGAAGATTAGAGAAATGGAATGTAGAGTGTAGTAGAGTAGAATAGTGTTATGGGCTATAGAGTAAAGTGAATTATAACTGAGTAAGGGAATGTAGAGTAGAGTAGAATAGTGTTATGGGCTATAGAGTAAAGTGAATTATAACTGAGTAAGGGAATGTAGAGTAGAGTAGAATAGTGTTATGGGCTATAGAGTAAAGTGAATTATAACTGAGTAAGGGAATGTAGAGTAGAGTAGAATAGTGTTATGGGCTATAGAGTAAAGTGAATTATAACTGAGTAAGGGAATGTAGAGTAGAGTAGAATAGTGTTATGGGCTATAGAGTAAAGTGAATTATAACTGAGTAAGGGAATGTAGAGTAGAGTAGAATAGTGTTATGGGCTATAGAGTAAAGTGAATTATAACTGAGTAAGGGAATGTAGAGTAGAGTAGAATAGTGTTATGGGCTATAGAGTAAAGTGAATTATAACTGAGTAAGGGAATGTAGAGTAGAGTAGAATAGTGTTATGGGCTATAGAGTAAAGTGAATTATAACTGAGTAAGGGAATGTAGAGTAGAGTAGAATAGTGTTATGGGCTATAGAGTAAAGTGAATTATAACTGAGTAAGGGAATGTAGAGTAGAGTTGAATAGTGTTATGGGGTATAGAGTAAAGTGAAGTATAACTGAGTAAGGGAATGTAGAGTAGAGTTGTATAGAGTTATAGAGAATAATGTAGAGGGATGGAGCATAGAGTAAAGGAGTGTAGAGAAGAGTGCAATGTAGAATTGGAATATAGATTAGAATAGAGACACGGAGTGAACAGTAGAATATAATAGATCAATGGAATCTAGAGTAAAGTAGAGTGGCATAGAGAAATGGAGAGGAGAGTAAAATGCAGTAATGGAGTATACAGTAGAATACAATATACAAATTTTATGTAGAGAAGACTTGAATAGAAAAGAGTAATAGAGTATAAAGTGGAGTAGAGTAAAGAAATAGAGTGTAAAGTACGTAGAGTAAAATAGTGAAATGGAGATTAGAATAAAATAGAGTAATGGAATGTAGAGTACAACAGTGAAATGGACCATAGAGTAGAATAGAAAAGATGAATGGAGAGTAGAGTAGAATAGAAACATTGAGCATAGGGTAGAGCAGAATATAATAGATAATTGGAGTACAGAGAAGAGTAGAGTAACTGAGTGTAAAGTAGAGTGGAAATAGAGTGTAGAGCAGAGTAACGGAGAGGAAAGTAGAGTAGAATAGAGAAATTGAATGTAGTGTCGAGTAGAAGAGAAAATTGGAGTGTAGAGTAGAATAGAGTAATGGAATGCAAAGTAGAGTAAAACAGAGAAATGTAGTATAGAGTAATGGAGTGTAGAGTAGAAATGGAGTATAGAGTAGAGTAATGGAATGTAGAGTAGAGTAGAACAGAAAATAGGAGTATCGTGTAGAGTAGAATAGAGTAAATAGAGTGCAAAGTGGAGTAAAACAGTGAAATTAAGTATAGAGTGAAGTAGAGTAGAATAGATAAATGGATTATAGATTAGACTAGAGTGAATAGAGTAAAGGAGTGTAGAGTTGAGAAGAACAGATAAATGGAGTGTAGAATAGAGGAAAGTAGAGTGAAATAGCTAAATGGTATTCTACTTTACTATATACTACATTTTTCTACTTTACTTTAACTCTGTTCTACTCTACCCTACTCTACACTCCATTCTCTGTTCTACTGTACCTTACAATCCATTGCTCTAATGTGCTCTACCTTCCTCTACACACCACTCCATTACTCTGTTCTACTCTATATTTCATTTCTATATTCTATTCTATTCTTTGCTTTACCCTACACTCAATTTTGCAGTATAGATTTGAGTAGCGTAACGGAGTGTAAAGAAGAATAGAATATAGAAATGGAATGTAGAATAGAGAAATACTGTAGAGTGTAGAGTAGAATATAGAAATTAAATGTAGATTCGAATAAAGTGATGGAGTATGAAGTAGAGCAGAATAGAGTAGAATACAGCACTTTATTGCCATGTGTACAAGTACACTGCAGTTCTATTGCACATTGATTTCTCGTTACTTTAACAAAACAACAGACAACACAAAAGTAGGCCACGCATTGAGGTGTAGTTGTTTACAGTACCTCAAATTAAACTGACGCGTTAAGTGCATCTCAGCTCGAGGTGTGTGTGGAATGAATGACTTGTCCCTGGCCCTCTCCAGTTGCGCTTCCTTGTCATTTATAAAGAATAGAATGGACTTTGTCAGCCCGATTGTGCCATACAGAATGGACTTAGTGGAGCCTGGCAAAGAGAGGTTTTTTTTCACACTGTGGGCTCTGGATCCGGTACAGTCCATTCCACTGCCAGGGCTGCTCGTTGCCTCTCAGCTTGTTGCTGGGGCAACCAGACCAGGCCAGCATCTGAAAACAAGTTGGTTCTTAATGAGAATTTACTTTGCACAAATGGTGGGAAAATTGGGGGTGAAAGAGAGGAAGAGACGAAAGGAAAAAAAGAAAGAAGGAATGAAGTGCCTGGACCTTGCATACTTGCCATGGAGCTTGCGCACTTGCCAGGCATGCTAGAGGAATATCCCCACTTTAATAGGGGGTGTTTTTCTTTTTTCCCTGCTGGAAAAAAATAAATAAATACAGCTTAAACCAGCCAAAGCTGACAAGTGCCAGAAACCACTCTAGAACCAGCAAACAGACCAGCCCTACCAGGCTGGTAGACCAGCAAACCAGTTAAGGATTTTCTCCAGAAAACACTCAATGCATTCTTAAACTGTGAAAAAAAAAACATATAACAAAACAAAGGGGAAAAAACATTTTGAAAAATCAGATACATTTTCACAAAAATTCCAAGTTAGTTTCCAATGTTATGTAATTTTTCTATGTATGAGGGGCATTCAGCTCTCTGCTGGATTGGAAATGATGCCAGCTTCCTGGGATCCCCCTTTGTGCCCCTACTCTCTTTTCCCTGGTTTTGTTTGAGTCCAGTCAGCCAGTAGCAAATTGTCCCAGCAGCAAGAGCCAATCTGGTTGGACTGTGTTATGAGAAGACCTTACAGCAAAACACACTGTTTCTCACTGCCTGCGACTGGTCTACTTTACACTAGCTCTGAGGACCTGGCACAAGAAGAGGAGAAGAGAAGTAAAAATCCTTAGGAGAAATATAATTAGACACAAAGAAGACAATTGTTGGCCTAGTATAAAGCAGTCAAAGTATTATGCATAGTTCAGAGAATTTGGTCTTGAAAGAATTTGATGTGAAATTACACTGAGTTCATAATATTGAAAGTCGATTGCAGACGGTGGTATCTTAGAAAGTCTGAACAGAGTTTGAGACATTGTTGAGATTTCTTCTGAATCACCAGAGAAGGTTCCTTGGGTATTTTTACTGAGAGAAATGTTTCCATTTGCCTTCCATTTAATCTCATTGGTGACCTTGAGAAACAATTGGAATTCTTTGGAGGTTATCAACTCATTTGTGACGTATCTGTCCCTACGGATTCTCAAATTTCTGCTTTTTGCACCACGTGTCAAGCAATTCCAATCATACATTTGAAGTCCTAGCCACAGTTTTATATGACGACTCATTAAAATACCTAGTCATGTTTGTCTCATAAATGACAACAATATAAAAGCACAAACAACAAATATCTGATAATGCCTAGATCTGTTCAAATAAACTACCCACAGGAAGACCACCCCTGTTTCCTATTCCTGTGCTTCAGGCAAGAATGTTCCCCCAGTGGCCACCGCCTTCTCCCACGATTCTCAGTGGGCAGTCTCTGGTCCCCTGCATATGTCGTCGCTGTGAGGCAGATGTGTCAGGGGAATGTTAAAGAATGTCTTTTTTGGGGGTCTGTTGTGTTTCTCTCCCCACCTTTTCTTCATAATGCTCCCCCTAGGAAACACATGGTTGACAACATGGAGCTTTGAATAGCTGCTAATCACAAGTAGGACCAGAATACCAAGTTTGAGGAAGAGAAACATTTGAACTGTGATGTTGTAATGGTCCACTATCATTAATGTGGGTGATATGATCAAGTGAAGTTTTGTTATTTCTGCATCAAACGATAGAACCAAAAAATTAATCAAATCCCTTAACCATTTATGTGCGCAATTGAGAGTTTCCATTTTCCCTCTAATGGGGCTTTTCCACTGCATGGTACGGATCGACTCGACTCTGCTTGCTTTTTGGGGGGGTTTTCCACAGTGGATAGTACCTGGTTCCTGGTATTTTTTTTAGTACCACCTCGGTCGAGGTTCCAAGCCAGCCGAGCCGATACTAAATGTGACGTCAAAACCCTGCAGATCACTGATTGGTCAGAGAAAATCGTCACTACCAGCGTCATTGCTGTAAGATAGATGGGGCAGGTTAGCTTACCCTCATGTGTCGTCTCTGAGCTAACACAGTGATGTCCTCGTTTGCGCTTTGGTGTATGATTTCCCAAACTCTCCTGTTTTTTTTTATTATTTTGTCTTGCTGCCGTTAGCCTCTTTTGAAACATTGTCTTGCTGTGAAAAACAGCCACATGCCGAGAATCAACAACACCATTCATTCATTTATTGCTCCTTTGTTGTGTGTTTGTGTAGTGTTTAAGAGGATGTCACGGCAGTAGAGGCGGTGCAACTATGGCGATCAGCCTATAATCCCACCCACGTTGAGGCAGCACTAAACAGCAGTGGAAAAGCAAGCTCAGAAAAGTAAAGCAAGCTGAGTCAAGTCAAGTCAAACCGTAACGTGCTGTGGAAAAGTGCCATTAGATTACATTTTTACTCCGCTGACGGTTAGGTTTAGGGTTGGGTTTGGGTTTAGAGTTAATAAAATATGCATTCCTCTTCACTCTATTACTCATTTACAGCTAAAAACAACTCATTTTGCAACTCTCTTTTGGCACCCTTCTGTGGAGATTTCACCTGGAAACTGGAACTCACACGTGCCCATATGTTCAAAAACATTTCCCGCTACTGCCACTGGGGGAGTGATTCAAACTTTGGTAAGCACAGGTCGAGTTTAGCTCAAGAAAAGTCAACCTGCTGTTTCCGAACTCATCAGTCTGGTTATTCTCTGCTGTTGATGTCAAAACGTAAATTGGCACAACATTGCCCACTTTGGATAAACCAGTAAGAACGGCGTTTAAGGTGTATACATAACCTATTTTAAAAATGTGCATGTTAATCCACTCAGTGTCATCACATGTTAACTGGCTGATGAAACCTAATATGGAAATCTACAATCGTCCATTACATCATGTGTAAATGGACAAGTCCTGCTTTAATCAGACCTGCGGGAATCTGAGAATTTTTAAACATTACAAAACCAGGTATTTGGCAGGTATTCAATTCCTCAAGAGTAATGAGAATCCATCAATATGGAAATGCCGCATGTATAAACAATGTAAGGTCATGCCTGTCGTGCAATTCGACAACGTCTTTATCAATTTTATCAAAGTTGGCTAGAAAACAACATTATGAAGTGACCAGAAAAACTTGTGAAATGCACGTCCACTTCCAGTCAAAGGATGCGCTAGATAAAATAAGTCACTTCCTCAGGTGGCTGAACTTTGTCCCGTCTAGTGTGCCCTATAAATGCCATAGACATCAACACATCCTTCCACTGTAACCTGCCAGATCCAAAGTAAAAGTGAGATTTAAGAGTTGGCTAATGTTTCGGATGTGTCAACACATTAAATATCAAAACTACAAAGAGAACACCTTCAATGCCATGCCAAGTATATACTTGGGTTGCCAGGTGCAGGATGCTGGTTCAGCACTGTTGGAAATTCCCATGGTAGACTTTTTGGCTGAAGGCAGCATGAAATATTCAGATTTAAAGAGGAAGTTCATCCCAAAAATGAAAATTCTGTTATTGTTTACATGAAGGTGAGTAAATGATTACAGAATTTTTCTTTTTGGGTCAACTATTACTTAAAGGGGAAACTCTTTAGGAAATAAACCACACCTGATTTTGGTGGGGATGGTAAAATTAATAAATGTCATTGAGATGCGGGACGTAGTGGCACTACATTGCAAAGTGGATGTGTATGTGAGTGTGTTTTCCTGCACGGAGAGCTCCTTTTAACATTCCGTGTAGTCTTCATTCCCATGCAAAGCCCTAGTGTTCAAGTCCATGCCTCCTGAATGAGCTCGTTTTGTGCTGTAATTGGAGATCTTTCTGTGTGGTTAACAAAGAGTAGCTGGGCCTCTCTTCTCTGACCCACTCTCTATTTTCCTCCCATCTTTTTTACCCCCGTCCTCCTCATTACGCCTCAGTCTCTTATCTCTTGTGTAATGTATTGCATAAAGATATGCATGTGTGCAAAACAAACGTTAGTATCGTTAATGAAAACTAAAACAGAAAACTAAATGAAAACATTTTCATCAACTGATATAAAGACAAGTGCTTTGATAGATAATGAAAACTAAAATGAACACTAAACGAAAACCAAAATGAAAACTAAACAAAAATATTTGCGTTAACTGATAAATGCAAGTGTTATCATTAATGAAAACTAAAAAAAAATACTAAACTAAACCAAAAACTATACAAAAACATTTTAATTAACTGATATATAAAGACAACTGTTATTATAGTTAATGAAAACAAAAATGAACACTGAAGGAAAACGAAAACTAAACGAAAACTAAAATGAAAACAAACGAAAGCTAAACAAAAATATTTTAAGTTTACTTAATAGGGAAACCTAAACTTAGCTAAAATACACTTTTATGGCTCTAAAACGAACTAAAATGAAACAAAAATGACCACAAGTAAATTTTAGTTTTTGATACTCAATATATTATCAAATTTGAAAGTTCTTTAAACAGGATTCATAAAAATGCCACTAAATAGAGATAACGCCAGAGGACCCTGAGAAATTTAACGCAGTTAAACATCTACATGCCCTGCATGGCAAAAACCTGCTAAAACCATTCCTAGCTGGTTTTCTGGTCTTAGCTAATCATTTTGCTAGTTTGAGATGGTTTTGGGGCACTTAGCAAGTCAGGCTGATAGACTGCTCAACTTGAACCTGCTAAGTCCAGACAACTGTCCTAGGCTGGTTTAAGTTGTTTTGTTTGTTTGTTTTTTGTTGTTGTTGTTGTTGTTTTAAAGCAGAATGATATTAAATAACACGATAACTTTGGAAGAAACTTAAATCAAATCCAAGAACTAAAACTAAAGCAAGAAAACAATAAACTAAAAATGACTTGAGAGAAAAATTGACTAATAAACAATTAAACAGGATTTAAGTACAAAATTGGAAACTATAATTACCTTGTTGCAAGTTTAAAGTGATCTGTTTTGTATTGTTCGAGGAGTTCGTTTAGAGCAGCTTTGCAATCTTCATGTCGGAATACTTTCGTAGCATTTATTGGATCCGTGCACTGTTTCTGTGGTTCACCAATTCCCCCATTTGCTTTAAACGACGGGCTTCTGCAGTTTCAGTTGGAGACTATACAATTCCACAATCCCAGCTGACCAAACACAAGGAAAAGTGGTTCGAATTATGCTCAAGTCCCTGTCCGTTCCTACCTAATGTTTGTTTTATAGACCTTGTATGGAGGTTAATCTGAGTCCCAGACACTGAGGTTTCTCTGTTTAAAATACATCATTTTGTTACTGATCCAACCATGGATAGGACAAAGGAAAATCTGCAAAATACAGTAACCCCTGAACTAACTTTTAAATGTGATAATAGACAGATAGGAATTCCAATTATAAGACAATAAAGATAACTGATGTTGGGAGCATACATTTCAGAAAAATGTTACAAATAAAACCATACTGCGATCTTTTGTTGGTTTCATTAACAATGACATACATATCACCCTCTCCGCTTAACTCATTGGCAGACTGCCACTGACCCATACAAACAATAACTTAAGGGGATTCACTCTTGCAAATAACTTTGCAGCGAGCACGTGGCCATTATCTTACTATCTTAGTCACTGCTTCAGACACTGCCTGAGATAGTTTCGATCTGATATTCCCCATGCCTCATATTCACAGTCATTATAATCATTAAGCCATGCCTGACAATCATCTCTCGACCCCTATGAAGTCATTACAGTGAGTCATTCAGCCACGGAGGACGAGGCTGCCACAGTAACATACTGTTCCTCTTGATCTGTATGGGCCGGTATCTACAGTATGTTAACTTGCCTTCAAAAGGGCCACCTGTAGACATAGCGCTCAAATCTGACCCTATTTTTGATCATCCTCCATTCATTATTCTGTGTCCATATGGAGGTACAGTAGATAGTATCGCAAGATAATTTAGGGAAGTCTCAGCTGGTAGCAGCTAAACTGCTTTAAGAGAGTCTGTTAGTGTCAGAAGTCATTAAAAACCATCCAATGTATGTCGCTAACAATTACGTCACATGTCATTTAAAGATTATTGATTACCAACAGCCGAAAAAATTGTAGGGAATTTTTGGTTTCAAGCTTTTTTATTTTATTTCAACCAGCCTTTTGTCCTCGTTTATGCTTAATCGCTGCATGTTTGGTGTTTGTTTGTTTTTGCTAGGGCGGTCAGAGAATCTGAAATCCTAAATGACTTGAAAGTTTCCTGCATTTCAGGACAATCTGTTTGAAGGAAATTAAGAAAAGCTCATTGTAAACAAACACTGCAGTGTGTCTCAGTAACGTTGCATACTGTCTCAAACAATGTATTTTAAACGTTTATTTTCCTGTTACTATAGGTTGCATGGTCTTTGGGTCATTTACATCAGTGGTACTCAAAGTGTGGGGTGCGCCCCGTAGGGGTGGGGGGTGGGGGTGCGAAGGTATTGTAGGGGGGCCGTGGAAGACCGGCCCATCCTCAAATCACTTCACACACATTCAACAAAATTAGTGACGCAATACACGCAAGAACCAATGTGCATGATTTCTTCTCGCGTCCTGCATGGAGCTTTCCACAGCCCAAAGCGTATAGTCAGTGTCAGGTGTGTCTCTTGCACAGCAGTTTCAAATGGGGGAAAGATTCATTGATACTTACATTTTGGTCCGTTCCTCGCACAACACTAAGGCACGGTACTTTTTTGAGATGGGTGTGAATGCGCGCAAAGCAATTTTCTGACGAGGAGATGTGCTGGAGCGGGCGATCGTCTGGCGGAGAGTGTGTTCCGTGACCACTATAGCCCCTTCAATAACATGTAACGTGAGAAGAAGGGCAGTTGGTGGACCTTTTGGTGTTGGCTTAGGCATGTATCCAGAGACACCACGTGACGGTTTTGGTCTCAGGTCCGTTTTTATTTTAGTGGTTATTAGAGTTTATCAGTATCATTAATAAGAGGTAGGAGCCTGGGTAGCTCAGCGAGTATTGGCGATGACTACCACCCCTGGAGTAGCGAGTTTAAATCCAGAGGGTGCTGAGTGACTCCAGCCAGGTCTCCTAAGCAACCAAATTGTCCCGGTTGCTAGGGAGGGTAGAGTAACATGGGGTAACCTCCTCGTGGTCTCTATAATGTGGTTCTCGCTCGATGGGGCGTGTGGTGAGTTGTGCGTGGATGCCGAGGAGAATAGCGGGAAGCCTCCACACGCGCTAGGTCTCTGTGGTAACACGCTCAACAAGCCACGTGATAAGATGCGCGGGTTGATGGTCTCCGATCAATTGAGGCAAGTCACTACGCTACCACAAGGACTAAGAGCACATTGGGAATTTGGCATTCCAAATTGGGGAGAAAAGGGGAGAAAATCACAAAAAATAAATTCAATTAAAAATCTAAATTGTATCAATGCAGACAACACAGAGGGGCGTGTTTCAAAGGGGGGCGTGACCAAAGAAAAATTGAGAACCACTGATCTACATAAAATGAAATTTCGAAAGAAACTGTCTGTGCAGAACAACAACACCAGTCCCATTTCACACACCCATACATTTGGGTTATCTGCCAAAGCTTTGTAAAACAGTTTGATCGAGTCATTTAAAGATTCGGTTCAAAAGACATCACTACTAGCAGCCCCTCTTTCACTTTCATACTGCTTGAAACAACATGAGGATGTGTAAATGATGACAGAATTTTCCGTTTGCATGAACCATCCCTTTAAAATGACAGGTGCAATTACAAAATGACAGGTGTATCAGAATACAGCAGGTAGATTCAACAGTTTCAGAGGATCTAAAGGATATGCATTTGTCTTTAGAATTGTATGTATTTTTTTGCAGAGAGATTCGACAGCACTTTGTAAAAATCTGCATGTCTGCACAGATTAAACTTCTGTTTGTTTGTTATGAACATTCTGAGACCTAAAAGCCAGTTAGTGTGTACATCTCCCACCAGACAGTGTCCACATTAAACTGAGATGACCGATAACAGACAGCAGGACAATTCCTTAAACAAATATACATTTTATGTTTGAAAAATTTGAAAAGTCATCTTTCAATGTCCAGGAAGCTGCTAAGAAACCTTGACTACCTGTGTCATGTAGAATGACAAAGGCAATTCGATATGTGTGAGTCTTAAATTGCAATGAATGAACATTAATTTAGCCACAACAATGGATTATGCCATTCGTTTGTTGAATCAACAAGGCATCTGAGCCAGCCAACCGTGCAGAAGAATGCTAGACAATTGACTGCTCAGTCTGAATTTATGGTCATTTTTGTTTATGGACAACCAATTCAATTCTTTGAACTTAAGAGTAAAGTTGAAACTTTAGTCAACATATAAGGGTTTTCAGTGCATTGAGAAAAATATGATTTATTTGAAAGTCTGTTTTGGTTGATCAGAAAGTTGTATCTTTGTCTCGTAGCATAAATTATTTGCAGATGCCACTTGGTTTTCTGCAGATATCTAAAAATCTGGCCTAAGTGTCCAAATACCTTTTGGGGCAATTCTGCATTAATATTTGAAAAGAAGTTGCAGCTTGTTGAATTTAATCACTACAAATATCAAGTTGAAATGGGGGGAAAAAAAACCTCTGCAGGGTTTCCTATATTATGCTACAGGAAGGCTTAACAAAGTATGCTACAGGAAGTAGTATTGCACCGAAATATGCCTTGATCATTGTTATCTGATGCACTGAAAACTGTCTGTAATTTAACTGGGAATGACTTTTCTCCTAGTCACTTTATATGACTCTGAACTTTTGAAGTAATACATAGTTAACATAGAAAAACAATTGAAAAACTGTTCCTCGAATTACAAGCTTTGCAGCGTCATATGATCAATATAATATATTAGGCCTCTTATTGCCATGTCATTAGTATGTGATGTTTGGAGTGGAACATGAAACCTGAGAGCTATAATGAGTCCATCTGACACAAACATTCCACCTTCCGAACAGTAACAAATATTTATGCGTGCATTAGTGAGTTGCAACTCTGAGAGGCTGTGGTGAGCAAAACAGAATCACATGAACTATTCCATATTGGTTCATTCACTTCAAATGTAATCTGTTAATTACATCTTTTGAACCAGTTTTTTCATCAGTTGTAAAACTGATATTCTTCTATAATTGTCTATTGCATTCTAATTATCTTCTATTTCATCTATTAATTTAATAATCTTTCCACTCTCAACGTTAAAGAAGCAATGCATTCCCAGCGCTGGCTATTACTATCATTAGCTTGTAACATTGTCAAAAAAATAATATCCTTTTCCATCATGAACATCTGGCCATTATTGCTTTCCGCTGTCGTAAGAGTGGATTGAATTTTAACGACCAATGAGATGCTTTAAGTATGGCATGTTTAAATATCATTGCACTGGCCACGCCCCTCTCACTTGTTTGTTAATTTCTCTGAAAGATTTCCGTTGATTTGCTTGAATATACTTTCACAGAAACTCCAGACAACCCGGCAAAATACACGAATGCTACACACACAAACCATTAATAAATTCCCTGTCGATAAGAAGGCACCTGTAGCAGTTCTGAACTTCCTCCGTCTTTTTTTATAAGTGGAGTTTTGTTTTCACTTAAATTGCCCTTTTGCCAGAAATGGGCAAACTGCTGCAATGGGATGAATGGGGAATCCCGTCTTGGATCTCAGAGTTCTCCCTTCCAATTCTCTTACATTTTTTCCAAGAGTTCCCTTTGTACCCGATTGACTTTCGCTTTTCTTGATTTTCACCTCTTTCTTTCATAAACTGCAGTACAATGTGAAATTCAGCTGTTTAGCTTATTGTTTGTTTAAGGAGACCCCTTTCAATTCGTGTGCAGGAAAAAGAAGGACAAATAAATCATGAAATCTCTTCCGCAGTCATTAATGACAAGAATAACATCCCTTGATTGTTTCCCTTTTCACTATTCTAGTTTGGGAAAAAAACATTTCCATTGGTACACCTTGGTACATAACTCCACCTTCCACTATTCGTCCACCGTAACTCAGTCTCTCTGCCTCTCGCTTTTTATCTCTTTCACTTTCTCTGAGCTGTTAATGTCTCCATCCTTTATGTCTTCTTTAGGAAAAAAAGGAAAGAAAAAAAGAGAATTTGCCTCTCTTGCGCCCACCATTTCTCCAGAAGTGGCTCTCAAGGAGGCCTCCAGGAAATGACCATTTAAAGGGCAAAACTATAGTTAAGCCATTTTTCCACTGTCAACCAAGAACCATGCAGCTGAGAGGAACTATCTATAGATGACTTCAGAGCCACAATACACATCATGGCTTACATCACCACTGTCCATCAGCGTTCATGTCTACAAGGCACGTATTGTGCTTTGAGTGAACATTGTGACATAGTGATTAATAGAGATGCAATGCATTATTATACGAGTGAAAGCATGTTTCACTTTGTGTCTGTGGGTTCCCGCAGTGTGGATAGCTCATTAGTAAATTACTGGCTCCAGATCCGAGTGAGCTGGGAGGGGATCTCCTCCCAGTGGGTGTGCTCTTCTCGCTCCACATCAGCAAAATCCCATTTCTATTCCCACAGCACATTTGGTTGGATCCCTTAATACACCACCCATTCAAAGGCACACCAATCCCCCCAGCCACCCTCAATTTCCCCCTAAAGGAGCCCCACTCCAAGTGGCCCTTCACTAACTGCCTTCTGATAACCAAACACACAGAAAAATACACATGCATATAATCACAAAAGGATACAAGTCTCCATTCAATGCCCTCCGCCTTCCCACATCTTCCCTTTTTTGTCCCTCCTTCATTCTGTTTCCTTCCCCCTGGAGGGTATGAGCTTTTTATTAGACCTAGACCTAGCAGTTGGGTCCCACAGCTGCAGGAATACTCAAAAAAGACTAGAGAAAAATTAGTAAAGAAAATACTGTGCAAAAAGGGACATAAAGCGAAGTCTTAATTAAATTAAGTTTAAGTTAATTCTAAACCTATGTCTAAAAGTAAGTCTAGAGAAACGTCTAAAAACGTCTAAATCAAAGTCTAAATTTAAGTCGCAAGCTAAGTATAAAGTTAAGTCTATAGTACAAATCTAAAATTAGATCTGAAGGTAAAATTAAAGTTAATTTAAAGTTTAAAAGTCTAAAAAACTTTTTGTCCTCTATTGATTGGATGTAGAGTCAATTCATTATCTAAAGCTAAGTCCAAAGTGGGGCCTTAAGCTAAGTCTAAAGTTAAGTCTAAAGTTAAGTCTAAAGTTAAATCTAAATCCAGGTCGAAAATATGGAATCATTGAATCTTAATTTAGTTCAAAGCTAACTCTAAAAAAAATTGCCTTTGATTGAACATAGAGAAACATAGAGTAAAAAGAATCTAATGCTAATTCTACAGTAGAGTCTTAAGTTAAGCCTAATGCTAAGTCTAAAGTTAAGCCTAAAGCTAAGTCTAATGTTAAGCCTAAAGCTAAGTCTAATGTTAAGCCTAAAGCTAAGTCTAAAAAACACTTCCCTTTAATTGCACATAGAGTTATTTAATAAATTATTATAATTCAGCCAAAGACATGTTCAAAGCATCTAAAGCTTAGTCTAAGTCTAAAGTGGAGTCTTAAGTTAGTCTAAAGTTAAGTCTATAAAGCTAAGTCTAAAAAAAAATTGCCTTTGATTAAACATAGAGAAGTTCCACAATGTACTGTAATTCAGTCATAGACATGTACAAAGCATCTAAAGCTAAGTCTGAAGTGGAGTCTTCAGTTAGTCTAAAGTTAAGCTTAAAGCTTGGTCTTAAAAAAATCTTGGACAGCGTTATTCCATCAATTATAGTAATTCATCCAAAGACACGTTCAAAGCACCTAAAGCTAAGTCTAAGTCTTGTAAATTTTCCAAAGACATGCTTGAATCATTGTCATTCTCTGAAGTGAGCAACACTAATCAGATGAGCTTGTTGTGACTGTGCATCATCAAAGATGGCAGATACATAAGATTCGATGATGCTGTAGAACAGGTGAACGTGCAGTACGTCCGGTCATCCGCCTGCTTCTATTTGGAGTGTGGCTGATTAGATTTGCCCATCATTGATTATGCAATGATTTAATCTAAATTCAAAATGAACCGAAATATTATTATGACAGCTGGTGCCCTGAGATTAGGACTAATTAAACAAAAGAGACGGAAGTAATCAAATAGGTTTGTGCAAAGGTCAGATTTTAGATGATGTTTTCTAGAAGAAGAAAGAAAAAACACTTGATTATCCTAAATGGAATGGAATATCCTTTATTGTCCCAATGGGGAAATTTGGTTTGGACTGAGTGTTTGAAACTTCCAAGACACCAAGTTACACGTTACAATCATTTACATCACCAACATAAAATTACAAACCTTACAGTACCAACATACAATACACACAATGTAAATATGCAAGCATCCAATACAATAACCTACAGTATGTAAAAACATTATCATTAAGCATTATAACTGATGCAGGCACAAACGAGTTCTTAAACCTATTTCATAAAACCTTATCAGGTTTTAGGATCATACAAAATTCTTCTCAGAATTCTTTCATTGTTATTATATTTCATAGTTAACCTTGATTTTGACTAAACAGAAAGATTCCCATACCATGCCGTCATTCCATACCTAATGTCACTCTCTAAAAGGAAAGGAAAAAATGTCAGATAAAAATAAATAAAAAAAAGATTATTACAAATATATGATGAAATTGGAATTTAATTTGACTTCAGAGTGCTTTAACTAATGTTAAAAAATACAGCTTTTGGTGTTTCAAATACAGTATATTGAAATTAACATTAACCAAGATTAATAGATGCTGTAAAAGTATTGTCCATTGCTAGTTCGTAACTAATGTTATTGACTACTGGAACCTTGTTGTAAAGTGTTAGCTATACGATTTACCAAATTTATTCCAATTTTAGACACTTTTGAATAACGTATTTGAAAGCTACATAAAAAATCACTGCTAGAGAAAACACATATTTATGTACTCTGGACATTTTACTCAAAAAGTTCTATCAGGAACACTCGCAGACTTTAGTGAAATTTAAGATGACTTTTATTTGATGAATATAGAACAGAAAGGTAATGTCTCTCTTTGGCGTAGGTCCCGCCTGGTGGTCCAAGGGAGTTGTACACAGAACCGTCATATACTGCCGGAGATAGGAGGCAGGGGCGAGGAGCCTACCCCCGTGCAGGACGGGACTCAACCAGTGGTGGTGGGGTGGTGGAGGTTGCCATGTAAGTACACTGAAACAACAATCTGATATTGTGTGCAGACTTATAAAGCAATGGCTTACGTGTTAGGAATTAGCTAATGGTGCGATGATGTACAGCTGCTAGTCTCCCCGCTTGAACTTTCCTGAAATACAACCCTTGTAACAAAACAAAACAAAACAAAACAAAACAATCCATCAGATTAGTATAATGAATAATACATCTTAACGGAAGTTTAGGAAGGGAAAACATTGAAGTAGTTTACTGAAGAATAAGTCAGTTGGGTTCCTTTTGTTCCCAAACTTCTAGATTCTCCCATATTCCTCCCCATGCAGGATCCCTCCCGAGTGCCTCGTTAAAAAAAAACATGTTCTCTTTGTATGTCAGACCTCCTCTGTGCAATGTAAATTAAACTTTGATGTCTGTATGGATGATTTATGCTCGATTCATACACAGCGTATGTGTTTTGTGAGCATTGACATTTTTGCTTCAAGTTGAAGCGCTGATGATTGCATACACAAGCGTTCTGTGTCAAGTGCACTCTTTCATATTATAATAAGCTTTCCCTTCAAACAAATGTCAAAAATATGTAAATGATCTCACATGAGTATTATCTATTAAGAGAGCTGCTGTATCATGCCCACTGGCATCTAATGAATTAAGCACACATTTATCAAAACAACCCTTGCAAATTATTTTAAAGAACTTGATATTCTGTTTGTGTAATAATGAAGTCGGGAACATTTGTTCTACCAGCACCTTTTGCCGGTTAGGAATTGTTAGTTATATGCTCATCTTTGGGTCGCTATATACAATTGTTCTCTAATGTAAATGATTGGAAGGTTTATTAAAAACTGGTGATGTATATTAATTAAATGGTTCACTGAGCATTACCCAGAAGGCTTCAGAGTTTCAGAAGTACAATCATTATTGTGGCAGTCAGATTTATAGGATCATCCACACTTCAAAACGTGTTTAATGTGCTCATTGGGATGAAAAATTGCACCTGTGTCCTTCGTAATATAATGGTTTGATGGGACACCGTGTGGATGATGGTTCTTCCAAAATTAAGTCTTTTCAGGACATATATACCTGCTGAACACTCCCCGACTGTTGACTGGGATGGGAACCCTCTTCCACTTGGTATATGGTACTATCTACACGATTACAGGGGCTGATGGGACAATGGTGGGGCTTTTATTCTGGATGGAGATACCAAAGGAACCAAGTGTAGGAAACAGGATTTTGGAAAATGAGACCAAATTCCTCAACAAGACACTCATTATTACCATGAGTAATGGTTTAGTCATCTACTTGCAGTACATCCTGGAACATGTATCCGTTTATTGAGAAAATCTCAAGAATTCAGACTCATAGGATTATAATGCGGACAGTGTTGCATTTAAGTGTACTGCCATCTCACCCCATTCAAGATGCACTGGCTTTTTAACCTATGACTTGAATGTAGTATTAGATTTGGGTAAGTGGAGATCTGCAGTTGTAACAACCATGTCTGTGACTAAAGGAAAGCTTTAAAGTCTCAGCAGGAGGGCTAAGGTTATTATCTGAGCAGTCAATCTGCAGGAGGAAATTAGACAATTGGTTGAGAACTGCATGTTTGTGAGGTTTAAAATAATGGGATTTGGGGTTTTCAGTAGCTAAGAGACTGATTGGAATAGAAGAAGACAAGTTTATATACAGTATAGATATGTCTATTAACAATGTCCAAAAGTGAATGTTCACGCATAACAGGAGATTTATATAATTTTTGCCATTTTTTATTAAAGTCATGAAAATTTCACCATTGTGTCATTTGCACCACACCTCAAATTTTGTTTTAATAGAATTCTTTGCTGGAAGTGATGCTGATGGAAATTACATTTTAATGATTTTGAAATAAAATGGCCATCTCTCTTCTTCTTCATCTTTCAAGGCTAATTTCATAGCAAACATTTTATGTATCCTAAATATACACAATTAAATACAAATTTTCACACTTTTTGCGTAATTTGGCAAAATTACGACTTGATTGGAAATGACAGCCAATGCTAATATTCTGCTATTAAAAATAGATCAAATTATTCTGATATTACCTTGAATGTTTTTGGTTTTCTTCAAACAATACTTGTCTCATTTCATCTCAAGCATATGAGTGGGGTGAAATTGTCGTCAATTTTGAAATATTTACTATTTAATGACATTTATTCATTTAAAAAACAAGTATGTAATTATTTATTTAATTGATTAATTTGAATATTCTGATTATTTTTATCATGGATTTTCATCGTTTAATGTTGAAAGTCCGAGTCTGGAGTCTGGACAAGGCTAAAACAAAAGAATCTATATAAAAAGTAATGATTTGAAATTGCATTTGAAAAGTCCCAAAAATAAAGGATGAAGGCTTGGTGAACAGTTTCCAATTCAGTTTTAATGACCCTCATATGATAGAAATTTTAAATCTGTTCGTTCAGATGAAAATTGACTCCTGGATCATTTAAAGTGCCCGAAGTTGAAGGAACTCCCAAATACAGAGGGGTCCAAAAGTATGAGACCACATTGAAAATATGGGACTCTATGGGAATATGGGAAAATGACAATGTTATATCAATGAAGTCTGAAATTATAAGGTCCAAATAATCATATGGTCCAGCTCTCGATGAGACTGAAGATATAACCATAGTTCATAGTGTTAAAATTCACATTTCCAGTACAGCGAACTGGTTTTGTTCTAGTTATATGTTGCAAGACTTTAATCTAAGCCTCTGAAATGGCAATGCATAACTGGAGAGCACAGGGTCTGGGAAGCCCTAGATTAGGATCTTAGTTGACCTCGGCAGAGAGCATGAAAAATAAATCATTGTTGGTTACGTCCTTATGTGACACCCAGGTTTGGGGATTATAAGATTTAAAGCTAGATAGAAAGGGCTGAGTAACCCCGGCTGAAACTGCGTTGATGAGCGTTGGTCATTGTCCCGTCCAGCAGTGGCTGTTACGTTACCATAACTTCCTCCTAATAACAAAACCCTGACACCTCACTATGAGTCAGAACTGGTGAAAAAAATGGATGCTGTGTTTATCCATCCTCATAAATGTGGCAGAACATCAATTGGAATGGTTCAGGAGTTATGACAGATAAGTGTAAGGAATGAGTCAGTGTAAAGGGAAAGATGGTGACTGCATGGGGCCTCTAGAAGGTAACTGTGAAGGTGTGTACATATTGGACCATTTGTGCTTCACAAATCATGCCTCAAATTGTGTGGATTGTTTGCTAAAGGTTTCTATTACTTTTCTGAATGATCAGATTTTAAATTTTCAACTGGCGGATGATAAAATAGGCTAAAACACCCCATATACTTACATTGAAAGAGGTAGCCGATCCATATTTATGGACCAGACTATCATAAAGACTTAAAGGTGTGTTTTTTTTTAACAAGGGACAGTAAGCAGCCACTTAGAGACCACTCAAAATACCCTAGCAACCACATAACAATGTGCCAAAAAAAAACTACTCAGAACACATACAGCTTATGTCATATAACACCCAAGCATCATGCTGGCATACTTTTCACAGGCAAGCACCACTTTCTTCAGAAAATAAAATCTAGTTTGTATTGAAATTAAGATGAAAGTTATATTTTAGGTAATTGCTAGTCATCATAATTACATAAATACAAAGTATTTAAAAATAAAAAATATAATTTGACACAAATTACGTGACTGCGTGACATTTTTGCTAAATGATATTGCGTGGTTCCCTACACATATCGAGGCAGTTCTGAGCTCTAAAACCGAGTAATATCGTCTCCAAACAGAAGTTTTTAATGTTAATGCTCTATTTAGTTTTAAATCAACAAAAATGACCTCTCTACCAAAATCTAAACCTAACCGATAGTGTCATAAAAAGCAAATGTGAAAATAAAAGTGCAATTACTGCAGAAACCACGTCTTTTTGACACATCTATGCGTCTATGACACTTTCAGCTTGCATGTCGACTTGCATGCTTTACTGGACTCGTACCTCTGTCCGTTTAGGGCCGGTTACAGTGGTGCCATGACCCGGATGGGAGTGAGGTTTAGGGGGGTGATTGTTACGGGAGCAAGCTGGTACGTGATAGCTGTGCAGTGTGTGTAAACCTCACTCTGCTAGCTTCAAGAGGTGCACTAGCAACTGACGCTAGATGCTGTAGCCTTTAGCCTCCTCATTAGCGCATCCGCCTCCCATGCCGGCTGGCACCGGTTAAGATCCCGCTCGAAGCTTGTCAAGTAGGACCAGTTACAGTGGTGCCATGACCCGGATGGGAGTGAGGTTTAGGGTGGTGAGCGTTACAGGAGCGAGCTGCATGATAGCTGTGCTGTATGTGTAAACCTCACTCCCCTGGCCTCAAGAGGCGCACTAGCAACTGAGGCTAGAGGCTGTAGCCTTTAGCCTCCTCATTAGCGCACCCGCCTCACATGCCAGCCGGCGACGGTTCAGATCCCGCTTGAAGCGGGTCGAGCAGGACCGGTTACAGTAGTGCCGTGACCCAGATGGGAGTGAGGTTTAGGGGGATGAGTGTTACGGGAGCGAGCTGGTACATGATAGCTGTGTGGTATGTGTACACCTCACTCCCCTGGTCTCAAGAGGCGCACTAGCAACTGATGCTAGAGGCTGTAGACTTTCGCCTCCTCATTAGCGCACCCGCCTCCCATGCTGGCTGGTGCTGGTTTAGATACCGCCCAACGCAGGTCGAGCAGGACTAATTACAGTGGTGCCGTGGCCCGGATGGGAGTGAGGTTTAGGAGGGAGTGTGTTACAGGAGTGAGCTGGTACATGATAGCTGTGCGGTATGTGTAAACCTCACTCCACTGGCCTTAAGAGGCACACAGAGACTGTAGCCTTTAGCCTCATCATTTGCTCGCCTGCCTCCTATGTTGGCTGACACCGGTTCGGATCTTGCTCCGAGCAGGTCGAGCAGGACAAGCAGGACCGGTTACAGTGGTACCGTAAACCGGATGGGAGTGAGGTTTAGGGTGGTGAGTGAAATGGGAGCCAGCTGGTACGTGGAAGCTGTGTGATATGTGTAAACCTCACTCCCCTGGCCTCAACAGGCGAACTAGCAACTGATGCTAGAGACTGTAGCCTTTAGCCTCCTTGTTAGCGTGCCCGCCTCCCATGCCAGCTGATGCTGGTTTGGATCCCACTCGGAGCGTGTCGAGCAGGACTGGTTACACGCACAATTTATTCACGCTAGAACAAGCTTGTAAATGTAGTTGGTTATGTAATGCGAACATTAAAATGCATCACTTGAAGCCACGTGCTACAGTAAAAGTATTTTGATGTCTTAAGATAGTATTGTGTGAGGAACAGGCCAAAAAGTATATTTTTATTAAATGATTAACTGCCGTTTTACTTGTGATTTCAGTGAAAGTGAATAAAAGTAATTGTTTTTTTAGTGCCTCTAGTGCTCATTTAATCAGGAAACTGCCAGGATATTTACAACGAGCCACGTGAAAAATATTTAGCAAAAATAGTTGTAGGATATAATACAATATTTACAAACAATCCATCCATCCATCCATCGTCAACCGCTTATCCTGTGTACAGGGTCGCGGGGGGCTGGAGCCTATCCCAGCTAACATTGGGCGAAAGGCGGGGTACACCCTGGACAGGTCGCCAGTTCATCGCAGGGCATTTACAAACAAGTCATATTAAAAAAGTTGTCTGAAATCATTGTAGAGTTTTATGTAGTCAACCATACACCAAGACACGTGACTCTGTCTTTTGAGGGACTATGGGAGATCTCAAACGGAGAAGAGAAGGGACAGAGTGTAGACCCTGCATAGAATTCCCTTCCCCATGACAACCGGTCTATAGACTAGAGCGCTGAGATCTCTAAGCACCAGTCTTTGCTTCTGTGTCTCCCCGACCCTGTAGTTCCAAATGAGGCACTTTGAGAATACGTCCGTTCACCTTTATGTTGATTCTGGTACAGCCTCTCCTTCCTAAAAGTTATCCTTTGGAAAGAATAATCACAAATGAAATCTCTTATCTATTATCTGTTTCTCCTAGATTGTAATGTGAATAAATGGAAAGCAAATGCAGCCTTTTGCTTAAAGGGATAGATAGTTCACCAAAAAATTATAGCATTGAGATGAAACAGATACTTAAATAAAACATAACCAACATCTCCATTAAGTTTCCTGAGCTATGAAAGAGGAAACTCTTGAGGACACAGTCTCAGGGGAGGGTTGGCTTATGGAAACTATTGGCAAAATCATTCCCTCTTTTGTCATCTCCATTCATAATGCATTCACTGGTTTTGTTTTTCTCCCTGTTATCACCAACCGGATTGGCAGCTGACATGAATGAACTGACTCAGCTGTTTCAACAACTATTTAGATTAACTCAGGACACTAGCCTATTGTCATTTACTTAGTCTTTTGTAATATTAGCTAAGAGTCCGCCCAGCACTTGTGTTGCCCTTGATAAAAAGTCGTAATCTTTCTTTTGGCACAATTTGTAAAAGATGTGCCACAGGGTTCGGTGTTCGGACCTCTGTCATTTCAATGTTATTCCATGTGCACTGCAGTCACAAAAGCATGATCTCAGGAGCTTCTAACTGCACAAGCTTGATTTTACATGCCATTGTGTTCTGAAATGCATCAGAATGCAATTCATAACACAACGCATTCAATTTATAAAGCCAGAACATTCTTTACACAATTAGACATATGCTAGCGCTGAATACATCTAACATGCTTTCTTCTGTTCCTTGTTTTACTTAAGAGGCCGATAGCATTGCTGTGTTTTTTAGATGCCATGACAAGTTCAAAAGACTTTCAACTGTTAAAATTGCATCTAGAGGCACCTGTGGCAGTCTCTTTCAAGTCAACTATAATAATTGCAAAGCAATTAAATTTAAATGTAATTTCACATATTAAAGACAGCAACCGGAATAATAAAACATTTCAAAAGTAACTCAGTCATCTCTTGAGTATTGAGGTTTGTTACCGGCACAATAAGAATGCACACTGGGATAGATGTGTGCAGTGCATTGGCCAATTAATCACGTCTATGTTTGCATACTTGCGTAGGGTATGGTTCTGTCCTAAGAAATGAGGACAACGCATAAAGTTTATTCTTCAATGTGCCTATAAAGTGATAATTTATAGAAGTTATCAATCTAAATTTAAACTATTAATAATCTACCTTAAGTGTTTAGAGTAAAAGTCCAGAGTTATCCTTCAATCTTGCATTTTCTAAATGTAGATGGCTTACAATCATAACTAGATTTGGCAACTGGATTGTGCAGGGTGGTAACATGGTTACCTTGGCTAAACTTTAGTGGTTTTAAAGCATTTGATTTGTATTGAAATTTGAGAGGACGTGGGAAACTGCTCTGCTGTACAGAATATTCAGAATGTAACAATGTATTTGAATGTAATTTACCCTGCCCCTTCACTTCACTGACTAGTGTACAATATCTCCTTATGTAACATTACCCAAATCATGTGTTTGTGTTTTGTTCAGTGCTTAAAATACAAAGTCCTCTATTGTTCAAAGCCTTTCTAATAAACAGGACCGGTGAAAGGCTTAGACTGAGCTGAATCATGCTGCGGTCGGATTTAGCCCGGACAACAAAGACCATGCGGGTGGCTCTCTAGACTCCGATCTCCACACATGTTGCACTTTTTCTCTGACCCACATTGCTATGGGTGTGTTTGTGCTGATAACCTTGAAGTGACACCAATATGATATGAATTCAGTGCAGTTTGATGAGAGTTCTGTCTTCTGTGATGTCTTGATTGGGTATTTAAATATTATATATATATATATATATATATATATATACTACTGTCTTTGGTTTTACTTTAAAGTTTTATGGGTGAATCACACAAAAATATGTCCGTGTCACATTTAACCTCAAAATCAAATTTTAAATTATATTATATTATATTATATTATATTTTGCATATACTAAAGAACCATTATGGTAATGAGGTAAAATATCTGTAATTTTAACTTTTTTTTATTGTATTTATTTTTAAATGTTTTCCCTTTTTCTCCCGATTTAGAATACCCAATTCCTAATGCGCTCTAAATCCTCGTGGTGGTGTAGTGACTCGCCTCAATCCGGGTGGCAGATTGGCGCCTCACGCGCATCTTATCACACGGACATAGACATAGTGCGTGTGGAGGCTTCACGCTATTCTCCGTGGCATCCACGCACAACTCGCCATGCGCCCCACCGAGAGCGAACCACATTATAGCGATCACAAGGAGGTTACTCCATATGACTCTACCTTCTCTAGCAACCGGGCCAATTTGGTTGCTTAGGAGACCTGGCTGGAGTCTCTCAGCACGCCCTGGATTCAAATTAGCGAACTCCAGGGGTGGTAGCCAGCGTCTTTACCACTGAGCTACCCAGGCCCAATTTAGCTTTTACTGATCATGCTTAAGAGATTTACATGAGTGAATCAAATGAAAACTTGTCTACTGTATGTTGTGTATTGTCCCAAAATTAAAAGAAGAATATTTTGCACAAACTAAATGAAAAAGGTCTGTTTCACAGCATTTAGCACAGAAGAACAGAAAATTGCCGCCACAGCCGATATTGCCAACAGAACTGGACAAGCAGCTGCAGCTTTCGGATCTCTGACATGCTGTATATGGCATAAAAGAAATGTCAACATTGCTACCAAAATGTGCATCTACCGATCATTGGTACTGTCTGTGTTGTTATATGGCACAGAATAATGGAGGCTGCTGCCGGCAGAGTTGACTTGGAAAAGTGGCGAGTCCAACAGCGCAATTTGGTCACGTGTGCCGCATGAACCCGCACCGCCTTCCTCTGGAGATCGCGCCCCGGTGGCTGGAAAGTACAACGAAAAGAACCAAAGAAAACATGGGTGAAGCAAATTGAAGAAGATCTAATAAATCGAAGACTCACTCCAGCAGAAGCAAAAGAAGTGGCCCTCAAGAAGTAACGATGGCAGGACATTTTAAACAATGTTCGAAAGCCTGTAGCACCTACAGCAGTGTACTGGCTACGCGGTCGACCGCAACCGGACGTGAGCTAGAGGAACTTCAAGTCAAGTCAAGTCAATACCATAATGCATTCAGACATTCCTATTTTTATCATAGTTCTCATGGTGATTTGCATTTGATTTTCAACATCATCAAATACTGTATTTTTGCAGTGATTTTTTACATTTAAATCGGGATAAAGAAAGTACAACAAATATGACCATGAACAATTACTGTACAATTTAGATTAGATTTAGGCTCTATAACAAAACATTATTGTTTCTTTTGATTTTGGATTGAAATATGATCTGGACATAGAAAACTGCTCACATGAACGCAAGGTATTGATAATGTACATTCTTTCAGACTTTGCAGAAGCATCCATCTCTACATTTTGCATCATATTCTATGCATGCAGTAAATGCATTTCAATCGAAGTTTAGCAATTATCCTGTCAAGTCAACCTCAACAAGAGCAGGCAAAAAAAAAGAAAGAAAGGAAAACGTTTCATCAAATTCCTTAACTGCCCCAGCTGGGCATGTGGAACTAATTACTCGCAAGGAATTTACACAGCGAGTGAAACCGAGAAC
Organism: Moxostoma hubbsi; assembly: GCA_032164185.1. NCBI lineage: Eukaryota > Metazoa > Chordata > Actinopteri > Cypriniformes > Catostomidae > Moxostoma > Moxostoma hubbsi. The sequence continues at coordinate 16,080,312 of JAVLUX010000048.1, forward strand.
ATGTGCTGCATGTCAGAGAGCTCGTATACGAATCACTGAGGCAGCCATGCTAACGTTGTTACGAGTGTTTTCCTGTCCCAGGCTTAATGGTTGGAACCCAAGCTTAATTTGGCACCATCAAAGCAAACAATTGTGCACAGTAAAGACATATCGATTGCTGTTTATTGATTATTAATGACTTAAAGAAAGTGGATGTAGCCAATGCACTAAGGAAGTCACTATTGAATGAGTGCTATTATGGTTTACGTCAATGTGATGTACTATCTTAGCTGCAAGAGGGACGTGTTGTTCATGGGATCTAGCTATACTCAGTGAGAACCAGAAGGAAGCAAGGTGCCGGCATTTTGGACAATGGAAAAATGGCTCAAAAGTTGCTCTTTCAGATCTCACAAGGCTTAATTGAGCCCCACAAGTATCCACTTTGTCTCAGATGTTTCTCCTAAATTCCTTTGGATAAATGAAAACAGAGGCAAATTAGATCAATGTAATCAATCACATTCTGATGAATTGATTGACAAAGATTCCACTCTCATCGTTTGAAGTGTCACCGGCCTGACATGCTTGCGGACTTTGTCGAGTTGTTTAATTTTCCAATCCAGGATTTCAAACAAATATGTCTGGAATAACAGAAAGAAGAGCTATTTGTGCAGTGTTTTCAGGGCAGGCAGGTTGACCTCAGAAACCGAATATAGCTCTCTCCTCTTTCCTTCTTTCTAACAACAACATAACTTTTTATAAGTCAATTTTCCTATATTTGTCAGAATAATTATTTAAGCCTATACTGTATATCAGTGGTTCGCAACCTTTTTTTGATGAACACCCTCCACTTCATTCCCTTACCACAGCCTCTTCAATTATGTGACATAATTTGAAAGCGAGACTTTGTTGTACCAAAAAAAAAAAAAAAAAAAAAATCAATATTTGTGTTATTTGCTCAGTGCAACTTTGAAGTATTGCATAATTTTAAAGTTTTGAGACACCAAGTGACACCACACCTTGCATTTCTTGAATTCAAGCAGATGGAGGGCTATATCTGGGCCTGTTAAAATTAAAATGCAAAGACATAAAATACACCACCTGTGTATTTGACGCTGCTAAACCAGATACTTCAGATGCATCGCTAGACTTCAAAAATCAGATAAACCAAAATACAAATGCATATCAACCCCTATAAATGAGAACCAACTGATATACTCCAAGTCTAGATAAACGTTTGTATGCAAAGATGAACATGACAATAGATTTGATTATTATTAGTGATAAACGCCCTCCATTTGTAACCTAACGCCTCCCCCTCTACTAATTTGCTCTCAGCGCCCCCTGGCATCCTTTGAATGCCACCTGGGGGGTGGTACCAGCCTCGTTGAGAACCCCTGCTGTAAACACCAATCAGCCACAACATTAAAACCACCTCCCTAATATTGTGTAGGTCCCATTTGTGCCGCCAAACACCACCAACCCGCATCTCAAAATAGCATTCTGAGATTATATTCTTTTCAACACAATTGTACAGAGTGGTTATCTGAGTTACTGTAAACTTTGTCAGTTCGGACCAGTCTGACCATTCTCTGTTGACCTCTCTCTCATCAATAAGTGTTTTCATACACAGAACTGACGCTCACTGGATGTTTTTTGTTTTTGGCACCATTCGGAGTAAATTCTAGAGACTGTTTTGTGTGAAAATCCCAGGAGATCAGCAGTTACAGAAATACTCGAACCAGCCCATCTGGCACCAACAATCATCCATGCGATTATCTAATCAGCCAATCATGTGGCAGCAGTGCATAAAATCATGCAGATACGGGTCAGGAGCTTCAGTTATTGTTCACATCAACCATCAGAATGGGGAAACAAATGTGATCTCAGTGATTTCAACCATGGCACGATTGTTGGTGCCAGATGGTAATTTTTTTTTTTACTGCTACAGGTCTGTAACCTTTGACCTCTGCAGCCTTGACCTCTCAATTGAATCTTTGAAGAAGTTGCTCTTACATGAACAATCGCTATTGAGGGAGTGTCTTTTAGATTCTGCAACTGTGACGCTCATATCACAGTTAAATTATTCACTATTATCTTATTCTTGTTCAAAGAATTGTTATCATTAAAGTGTTCACAGCCTCTTGTATTTTATGTTCGTAACCTTTGCTTAACCTGCCACACATGAATGGAGGCTTTTATGGGTGGATGAATTACTTCAAAGTAGTGGTGGTCAAAAATCAAAACAAAAAACACACACCCAAGAATCAGATGAGAGACCATTCTCTGTTTCAAGATGCGCTTCATCATATTACTTTCATTCAAAAGTCTTAAACACAGATTGTCAGTGGGCAGGATGTTCGGTTATATAAAGAGCCTCAAAGCTGTTTTGTGGTTTCCCTTTCAGTCAATGTCTGTAGTTTTTTTTTTTAATCAGTGCTACTACTTTCTTCTGATTGACTGTCCTCTGTTCAGTTTCCAGTAAATTCACAAAACTGCAGACCATCCTTAAAATGCTTACATATGCACACTATCAATTAAACTATAAAGATGTCCCTTGATGGTGTAACATACACATAGACAGACACATCTGCCATTTCTCTCACCCAATTCCTTGTGCTGGGAGACATAGTGCCTAATTTGGCCTCTGAACTTGCCATAGGGCTTTAGGGGCATGGGCCATTGAGAGCAGCAGACCTTAACAGACCGGGCAGTACATGTGAGTAATGCAGAGGAGAAATTGGGGCAAATGGGGGGTAGAGGAGCCGTCACGCTTGGCCTGCCCACCAGGCTCAGTTTGTTATGTTTGGGGTGAGTCTTTCCAAAGCTTAGACATTCCCATAGGAAGAAACAGAAGAACCTGGGAGATGGGGTTAATCTGAGTTTGACAAATCAGCTCTACCTCTATAATCATGATAATACATAAGATAATACTCGTCAGTGAAGAGCACCTTTTGCCAGTCCTGTCTAGTCCAGAGAAGGTGGGTTTTTGCCCATAGGCGCCATTGTTGCCGATGATGTCTGATAAGGACCTGCCTTACAACAGGCCTAAAAGCCCTCAGTCCAGCCTCTCTCAGTCTATTGCAGACAGTCTGAGCACTGATGGAGGGATTGTGTGTTCCTGGTGTAACTCAGGCAGTTGTTGCTGCCATCCTGTACCTGTCCCGCAGGTGCGATATTCGGATGTACCGTGGTCTCCCTGTAGCGCCGTCTTAGGCGTCTCACAGTACGGACATTGCAATTTATTGCCCTGGCAACATCTACAGTCCTCATGCCTCCATGCAGCATGCCTAAGGCACGTTCATGCAGATGATCAGGGACCCTGGGTATCGTTCTTTTGGTGTTTTTCAGAGTCAGTAGAAAGATCTCTTTAGTGTGCTAAGTTTTTATTACTGTGACCGTAATTGCCTACCGTCTGTAAGCTGTTTGTGTTTTAATGACCGTTCCACAGGTGCATGTTCATTAATTGTTTATTGTTCACTGAACAAGCCTGGAAAACCTTGTTTAAATCATTTACAATAAAGATCTGTAAAGTTATTTGGGTTTTCACAAAATTATCTTTAAAATACAGTGTCCTGAATAAGGGACTTTTTTGTTGTTGCTGTGATTATACTAAACTTATATATAATAAAATGTGCATAAACCACAACAATTGTTACAGGATTTTTGTAATAACAAGGGTTGACTCAGGATATCATGAAAAGATAATAAATTGATTTTAATTTGACGTAATACACATCAACTCTAGCTCAATAATAATAATTCTAATAGAAATATGTGTTAATGATTTTAAAAAAATGTTGATCATTTTTTATAAATTATAATATAAATAAATGTTTTAAATAATTTACAGGATATTCATAACAATCATAGAGTTAATCATCATATCAATTATACATTATTTAAAAAAAGTATTTTAATTAATTACAGAGTAATCATAACAATCAGAGGGTTAACTCATAAAAAAATACATTTTATTTACTTACATTTTTTTGACAAAATTTTACATTTTTGAAATAATGCAGTTTAACATAATACAATGAGGTCTAAATGTATAATGATAATAAATATACAGAATGTGTATTAAACTTTTATTAAATAAATGTGCATAAACTTTAAATAACAGCTCACCATCACAATAATTTAAGGATTAACATAGCAACAAGTGTTGACTCAGGATGTCATAAAAAGATAATAAATTAATTTTAATTTGAAGTAATACAAATCAACTCTAACTCAAAAATTATTAAATATATAATTAATCATAATTTCATGATTTTTTTTTTTAGTGATACGGTTTTTACGGTTTTTAATACATTATAAATAACTTTTATTTAAATTATTTAATAATAATGTTAAAATTCTTCTAAACAATTTTGTAATAAAATATAGCACTTAAATAATTGCAATATTTATATTATTTATATACAGCTAATAGAATTAATAGTACATATAAATCTAAATAAAATATTACACCATATCATAACAATTGCCAACATGACAACAATCAAAAATGCGAACTAAAGACGTCATAAATGACAATACATTTACAACAGATGATAACATATTATTGTCCGTTTCAGTGGCCCATGGAAATCCATGTTGATTTATTCTGTGTGTGAAATTCTGTTGCTACTCTGTTTGCGGAATATTGTCTTGGAATGTTTTGGAGAGGTTTGGATATTGTGGAATAATAAGAGAGTAATGAGACTGAGCGAAGGAGGAGGGCTATGAAATTGGTGGGCTGAACAGAAGAGGTGGCCAGAACAGATCTCTTCAGTCACAGAAAAAAATACCTCTACTATCCTTGACACGAGACTCAAGCGGGATGCAATAAATATTATATCATTGATATCTGGACATATTGTACCAGTATTGCAGGATTACTTGTTTGGTCTGGAGTTTAAAGGTAATAACTGTCCCTTCTTTTCCATCTTTTCTAACTTTATGAATGTCAAGCGTCAGTGATCTTGACCGTCAAAAATTCTTACGAAGTTTTCGCGATATTGCGAAAGTTCGCAATATCGCGACAGACTTTAGCGTAGGTACGATTTAATAAAATATGTTTAGCGACTAATAGGTCTGTTTTACGATCGTGGCATCTCTTTGCACGTCATCCAAATTTAGGCTAACAGTGATGAAGTTTGTTTTTACTAAATTATATCGAACATTCTTTTAGCCAATATATTTGAAAATAGAATTTCGCATAGCGAATATAACGGTTAAAATTTGCCGCGATTATTTAAACTTCTTTATCGCAATTCTTTTCGTGGTTCCATCATTTTTTTTTGAAAGTACCAAGATTAAATTCGTATATAAAACTAGGCTATATCAAACATTATTTTAGACAATATATTGGCAAATTGACTTTCGGGAATAAACGAATCGCAACTCCTGTGTTCATAATTTTTTCTGGTTTACCAAAACTTTTTTTATGTCAAAGTTTTCATCTATTTAGATTTTTATTTTCAAATTTTGAATTGATCATTAGTTTTTAAGATTATATTTCTAATATTTGTTTTTCACATTTTTCAAAGAGTGAATTGGTTAGATAATTGAAGAACACTGTTGTCATATTTTTAATATCATAGCATGCTTTTCTAAGTTATATATTTAGACTCTCACTCATCCTAATTTAGCTAATAATGCTTCTTTGGTTATTCCAGCTTATTCGCGATGCAGTTTTGGGATTTGTGGAAGTCTTTCATCCTCTGTAAGGATTTTTACCTGACTTGAAAAACGTTGGTTATGACATCATACTAAGAGGGGAACTGGATACTAAGCTTTCCAAGTCCACCAGCACCCCTCTGTGGCTTGTGGTGGATTCCACATTGGATTTAAAAGTACCAAGCCAGTGCGAACCATGGATGACCTAATAGCCAGACACTACAACTTCACTGGGAAATTTCGCAAGGTCGCTAAAGACCCTGGACTCAGAGCGGACTCTGTTGTTTTCATCATCGTTTGCTGCTTCATCATTCTTGAAAATGTTCTGGTTCTCCTCACCATTTGGAGGACCAAGAAGTTCCACAAGCCCATGTACTACTTCATTGGGAACTTGGCCTTGTCAGACTTGCTGGCTGGAGTGGTGTACACAGCGAACATATTGCTGTCGGGAGCCAACACGTATAAGTTGACTCCCACGCAGTGGTTCTTCAGGGAAGGAAGTATGTTTGTGGCCCTGGCTGCTTCCGTGTTCAGCCTCTTTGCCATCGCCATTGAGAGACACCTGACAATGTTGAAGATGAAGCTCCACAATAACGGGAAGACGTGTCGTGTCTTCATGTTAATAAGCACCGTTTGGTTCATCGCTGCCATCTTGGGTGGCTTGCCCATCATGGGTTGGAACTGTATAGAGCGAATGAACAACTGCTCCACAGTTTTGCCGCTCTACCACAAGACCTACATCCTCTTCTGCACCACCGTATTCAGCGTCATCCTCATGGCCATCGTCATCCTGTACGCCCGCATCTACGCCCTGGTGCGTACACGGAGCAGCAAGTTGGTCTTCCGCAAGGTTGCCAATGGCCGTGGTTCCAACAAGAGCTCAGAGAAGTCCATGGCCCTGCTGAAGACCGTCATCATCGTACTGAGCTGTTTCATAGCATGTTGGGCTCCACTCTTCATCTTGTTACTTCTCGATGTAGCTTGCCAGATCCGCACTTGCGCCATCCTCTATAAGGCTGAGTGGTTCCTGGCTTTAGCCGTCCTCAACTCTGCCATGAACCCTTTGATCTACACCCTGACCAGCAACGAGATGCGCCAGGCCTTCATCAAGATGCTCAACTGTGGAATCTGCGGCCATCCGGTTGGCAAGTTCTCAAGACCAATCATAGGTGCCGAATTCAGCCGAAGCAAGTCGGATAACTCCTCCCACCCCAACAAAGAAGAACCCGAATACTCACCCAGGGAAACCATAGTGTCTTCTGGAAATATCACTTCTTGTTCTTAAAGGGCCTTGCGGACTACTTTTTGTCTTCACATACATAGTGAATGTTTGAGTTGGTGTGCACGTTATATGGATGTTTGCTTGAATGAGATTGTGACCAGTGTGTTTGCTTGAAGTCTTAAGAGTCCTCTTTGTCTGAACTGGTTGTCAGCAAACCATAATAGTATTAGAGGGCCGGCTCTATAAAGGTGAACTGGGAGAAACCAAGATTTGTTTATGTCTCGCTCTTGCTCTAGATAGCGCTTGCATTCGTGACTTTTTCTTTTGCAATTTCTGATGGACTGCCAGTGTTGAAACTTTCCCACCCTTTGATATCAGAGCAAGCTAGGAAAGCACTTAACCAACCGTTATTCAGTGTTATTCGTCAACTTTTTTTTATCCCTGTCAAATGAAAACCATGTATCAGTTTGAGAAAACTTTAGAGAAGCACTTTTTGTGAAAGTGGCATTATACTGACTCTCTAAAATGCATTGATGTGAAACTTACTAGCTTGTCATGGTCGTTTGTACTACACTATGGAAATTAAATTAAAGAAATGCAGTTGAGAGGTACTTGCGTTTCATTGACTTAACACTACAGTATTAGGATATTGTTTTGCCCCTGATCGAGAATGTATTTTTTCAATGTATTTGTTGTTCTTCACCTTTCGACAAATAAACAATTGTTGTAGATGTTGTGCATGTACATTAGCTGTCAATATTAATTTATCTTTGAAACTGTTCCAATAAATTTGAAACTTGGATGAAGTGTTGTGTTTATTGTAAAAAAAACAAAACATTTTGTTATTTTACTTTGATGTATTATAGTTTGTGCACATGGCTCTACTCTACTGCCAGGTTAGAAATGTTTTTTTTTTTTCCCCCTGTACAAGGAGCGCCACCTGATGGACAATTGCTGGAATGGCGTTTCAATAATTTCCTATCTATTCTTATGCGGACTTGCATTAATAATAATCCAGTTATACATTTTAAAATGTATAAGACTTTTCACAGATAAATTTTTTTCCAAAAAATAACATTTTTTTTTTGCATAGAAATAAAATACAGAATATATTTTCTTTCTCTCACATGCATTATTAATTATTAAAATAAATATGAATAAATGCAAAGGCAGAAAGGCGCGGGGAGAGGAGAGAGAATAACTTTCTATTATTAAACTGTCAGTAAGATTTCTACCAAAGAAATGGGGGGGGGGGGGGGGGGGGGGGAGTGTACACGTCAAATAAATGGTTGTCTTTCATTTCTCTTATAAATTGATCCTATTATTATGGTCCCAAAAATGTGGAAATGGCTTTGCATCTAACAGGATTCATGCTGAAAAATACATACAGTAGGGAAACACAAATTTACCTATAAAAAGATGCCATCAAAATACAGTTTCCTAATGCACAAAGTTAGACAACAAAAACAACTATTGTGTCCTATTTAAGAAATAGTTCATCCAGAAATGAAAATGGACACATTTACTCTCCTTCATGCCATCCCATATGTGTATGACTTTCTTTCTTCTGCTGAACACAAATTATGATTTTTGAAGAATATTTCAGCTTTGTAGGTCCATACAATGCAAGTGAATGGGTGCCAACATTTTGATGCTCCAGAAAGCACATAAAGGCATTATAAAAGTAATCCATAAGACTTGTGTTTTAATCCATGTCTTCAGAGGTCATATGATAGGTGTGGTTGGACAATAGATTAATATTTAAATCCTTTCTTGCAATAAATTCTTCTCACTGGCCAGTAGAGGGCGATATGCACAAAGAATGTGAATTACCAAAAACACAAGAAGAAGAATGTTAAAGTGGAGATAGACTGGGCATGGAGGAGAAATTATAGTAAAACAAGGACTTAAAAATCGATCAGTTTCTCACCCACACTTATCAAATCATTTTAGAAAACATTGAAATAACCGCTGGAGTTTTATGGATTACTTTTATGCTGATTTATGTGATTTTGGAAGCTTTAAAATGTTAGCACCCACTCACTTGCATTATATGGACCAAAAGAGCTCAGAAGTACTTCTAAAAATCTTAATTTGTGTTCTGCAGAAGAAAGAAAGTCATGCACATTTGGGATGGCATAAGGGTGAGTAAATGGTGAGAGAAGTTTCCTTTTTTGGTGAACTATTCCTTTAAGTCCTTTTTAATATCAATCTCCACATTCACTTTCACATTCTTCTTCTTTTGTTTTTGGCAATTCACATTCTTCGAGTATATCACCAGATACTGGGCAGAGAGGGGACACTGCTATGGGTGTAAACGTACATTGGCAATTCTGCAAGTTTAAAATACATCATTAAGCTTTAATATGTTTCATTATAATTTGGGATTAAAGCTTTCAATTATATTAATTGAAATTTATGTATTTATTAATTATAGGAGTCAACAGTGAATTGCACAATAGGATAATAGCAAGCTTTTCTATTTATCTCTACCAGTGCAAACTGCAATGCCATGTAACATCCCTTTCCAATTATTTTAAGCCTATCAAGCCTACCATGACAAAGTACAGCGTTACTCCCATATAGTGCAATAACTTGCATATGTGCTACATGGTGCAAGGCTATTATATTGTGTTAGTACATTGCAAATGACGGATGATATGTCAACGATTAACGAGGAAACTATGTAAACAGTTTATTGTTAAGGGCATGTGATCATTGTTTGATGGGTTCAGTTGGGTTCCGTGTTATTGATGTCATGGGATGTGCCTGCATTGCCATGCATCAAGACTTGCAATTTCTTATATATTTATGTAATTATTAACTTTTATTTATTTTTCAGAAGTGAAACCAATGTTTTTTTAAGACTCCATGGCATGTAGTTAATCCAGTATATCTCCATTTATAAATTGTCAAACAAATCTTACTGTACGTACAATCGGGGGGAAACTGTTTCCAAAATAATGCAACCAAACTCCCACTTTCACCGTAATGGTAACGCAAGTGCATTATGGGAGCATGAGTCCTTTTCACCAATGCACCTCATCGCTGGTTGCAATGGCTGCGGCGCTGTAGAACTACAGTTCACACAACGACTCGCGTTTTCTGTACATTGGCTCATGTATACATGGGGGAATATGAGAGCGGCGGTGGAACCGAAAGCGACAGCAGCAGCCCTGGCGATAAGTATAACGATACATAATGACTGCGAGACGGGCGAAGTGTAATGCCAGATCGCTAAAAACTGGCTGTCGCGAAAGACAGGACAAATCTGTTTAGGCGTTATAGTTTTCTTTGATATACATTCGGCGTGGAGGCACCTCCCTGCCTGCCCTGCTCTGCGCCGCGGTGTGCGCGTGTATTTCGGGTAGGCTCCATCGCATCACCGCGCTGCAGTGCGTTACTGTAACCGTGCATAGGTGCCACGCCGCCGGTTACAGCTGCGCCGTCGGCCGATACTATGTCAAAAACAGACAGAGACAAAGTAACACTGCGAATCAATCCTGCTGATCTATGCAATGAAAAAATGGCAACGTTGGTCTCTGACGGCTGTGTTTTGTAGCCACAAAGAAGTGCAAGTGTGCTGACAACTGTTTTGGATTGGTGTTGGTGCCCGATTTTAAAAAGGTGAGGTCAAAATGGTCACATTTCAAAAATGTCAACAACATGTCAACGCAAATGTAACTTTCTTAAAAGAATAGGGGGTATTATACAGTATCTTATTATACAGTAACTTTCTTGAATATGAGTGTCACAACTACTACTAATCACTTCTAAAAAAAAAAAAAAAAAAGAAGAAAAAAGTTAGATAAAAAATATTCAGTTTACAAAAATTTCCACAACATCCAAATGCAACTTTCTTAAAGCAAAATGGGGACACTATGTAGAGTGCATTGTTACAGTGTTTCAGTGTTGCATTACAGTTTTACAATATTAAATACATAGTATTTGGTACTACTAATACATTAAAAAAAGAGAGGTAAAAAATGTTCAGTGTACAAATATTTCAGCAACATCTAAATGTAAAATTAAGTTCAATTTACATGAAAATGTAATTTACATTACAGTGTTACATTGTTACAATGTTACAATATTACATAGCTAGGTATTGAGTACTACTGATCACATTAACCCTCTGTTGCATGAATTATTGAATCACCAAAAAAGTGTCTTGATGTTTCTTTTTACTTTGACACAATAGAGGCCACTGCCATGAAATCATATATATATATATATATATATATATATATATATGGTTATTTTGAGAGAGTCCATTGCAATATGGGATAGTGGTAACCGTTCCAAATATGTAATTGGTGCATCATCACTTTCATCAACCATTTTATATTTATGGTCTTACAAATAAAAAACACGTAGACATAGGATGGTCATATAGAATTGTGAAAATGTGCCAAATGTAATAACCAATGGTGGTTTGGAACGCACATCACAGCCTGGAAAGTAAAAATGACCTTTATATTTGCATGAGAGGGTTGATGTAAAATTAGTTTGTAGAACTGCTTCAAATTCCACCATGTTATTGTTATTGCCACTGTAGTTTATTATAATGTAACATTGTAATGTAAAGTGTTACCAAAATGTAGGGTTCCCATGGTTCACGTAAAACCTGGAAATAGTACTTAGTTGTAGAACTTCTGCCAATTGTTGTTGCTGTGTGTAGCTGTAATGTATATTGTTGCGCTGTGTTGACAGATTTTTCTTGTTTGTTGTCAAAAGCTTTGAACTGCAGCAGAATAGGCAGCCCGCATGGAACGAGCAAGGAGCATCCAACTTGATATTCCGGACTTCAGCAACTCCGTCCTGTCGCACCTGAACCAGTTGCGCATGCAGGGCCGCTTGTGCGACATTGTGGTCAATGTTCAGGGCCACAATTTCCGTGCCCACAAAGTGGTCCTCGCCGCCAGCTCCCCCTATTTCCGGGACCACATGTCGCTCAGTGAGATGAGCACTGTGTCCATCTCTGTTATCCGTAATCCTTCCGTTTTTGAGCAGCTACTTTCGTTCTGCTACACGGGTCGGTTGTGCTTGCAACTCACAGATATAATCAGTTACCTGACGGCGGCCAGCTTCCTCCAAATGCAGCATATTATTGATCGCTGCACCCAGATTTTAGAGGGCATCCACTTCAAGATCAGCCTATCGGATGTGGAGGAAGAGCTTGGGGGCGGAGCCCACAGAACCATCACCCAAACAATCGAGTCAGGAAAAGGCGGAATGGCACTAGTGGGGTCCCGCACCCTAAGTCCCAGACATAGCAGCTCTAGGTTGATCAGCAACACCGGAGGGGTGATCAACATTCGTGATGTGAGGGAAGTCCGAGAAATCAGTCCTCCTGGCGAGTCCATGAGCCCTCAGATCGTGGAGCACAGCGGAATTGGTTCGGAAGAGGTGGGATCTGGGAAAGTGCCCATTCTCCGTATTAATCGAGCTGGTCAGTGGTATGTGGAGACAGAGAATGAAGTGGACAGGGGCGGAGAGCAGACCGTGAGGGTAGTGGATGGGTTTCGGATTAAGACGGAAAGGATGGAAGAGTGGATGGGGGCAGAGACTCCGGCATCGGCAGAAGAGGGCAGCGGGGCAGAGGAGGGTTCAACGGTGATGATTGAAACCTCAGGACATAGCACACTGGTGCAGGATGGGGGAAGAGGGGGGAAAAGTTCCCAGCCCTCCAGTAGCTTCAGTGAGACAGAGAGGTGTGTAAAATCTTACAGAAGTATGGTTTATTATTTCTCTGTTATTTTAACATTTATATAGCTGGGTTCAAAATCAAAATGAAATTGTTGAAATGAAAATTAACACCGTTTACTTTCTTAATGCACATTCCTGGTCTAATACTACTCTTCCGGCTGTGACGCACGCGCGTCAGTTCTCACGTGTTTCAAATGCCAATTCAATTACATAACGCGCATACCACTGTCAGCCGGAAGCATGATTTAGAGTTAAATAAAGTACTTAAATATTTATCTTTTTCACACCAATCGTGTAGTTTTAGAAGACATTAATTTAACAGCTGGTTTCGTATGGATGAAGTTTATGATGACTGTCTGATTTTTGGACCTTCAAATGAGAAATCGCCATTCACTTGCATTTTGAGGACCTACTGAGCTAAGAAATGTTTCTATTTTTCTTCAAATGGTGAGGAAAGAAAGTCATACACACCTGGGATATCATGAGTGGGTGAGTAAGTAATGAGAGAATTTTAATATTTTGGCGAACTATACCTTTAATGTTGAAAGTTATTCATAGTAACTAACATGTTATTTCAACTTTTTTGTGAATAAGGTCCCAATTTCCACATATGTGGACATCATGTTTATCAGCGCGCTGGTGCGTGAAAAATTGATACATTTTTTAGAGCAGAATATCAATCAAAAATAGAGACGCTACACAACCAAACAAGCTTCAATTAAAACATTTTGAGGTTTCTTCCCAGAGGCACTTTTGTTGGCGCTGCGCCCGTGGTAGAGCTCACCAGAAATCGACATCATGCTTTTGTGTCATGGGACGCCAGAAGTTTAACCCTTAAATGACAGTGTAGAGTCTTGTGAACAGTATTCATTTGGTTTAAATTAACTTAACTTATGCCAAAATACATCATCCACACATGTGGACGAGGGTCGCAAGAGGTTAATATGAGTCATTGGTGCATGTTATTCTAAAGAAGAACAATGTTTGCTTCGTAATCATTCATCAAAATGTTATAACTTTCCCTGCCTCTATAACAACTTTCCTTTTCAACAGTTGTCACAAGCCCTCTTTTTCTCCAACTCCTCCCCTACTACCACCTGTCTATAGACCACTTTTTCTCCTATTCAAGATGGAATAAATCCATGTTGTGTTTTATCATCAGGTTTAGTCCAACAGGAAGTGTAGTGGTGATGGCTGACCGACAAAGAGCCAAGAGTGAGTCTCCAGGGAGAGTTGACAACCAGAGACATCCCACCTCACAGGTAACCCATCCTAGATGTAGAAGACATAGATCAAGACTTGACGTTAACACTTATGTCCCTCGTTTAACTTTTTAAAGGAATAGATCACCCAGAAAGGAAATTTCTGTAATAATTTACTCACCTTCATCTTGCTGTATGACTTACTTATGTAGAACACAAATGGAGATGTTTTAATAAATATCGTAGTATGTCTTTTCAATACAATTGCAGTGTATAGTGTCTCACCTTAAATCTTAGAAAGGATCCAAAAGTATCGTAAAAGTAGTCAACGTGGCTCACGTGGCAAATTCCAGTTCTTCTAAAGGCATACTTTGAAGCCATTTTCTCAGCTTCAGTATTGGCGAAGTTACGACAACATTTTTCAATTGAGTTTTCATGTTTAATTTTAAAGTTGCACAAACATGAAAGAGACCATAACCAATCAGTTTTCCCCTACAGGGAGAAGAACAAGCTGTGTTTGACATGGGAGGATACGAGGAGTACCTCAGAGAACAGGTAGGTGATCGGTGGTTCCGCTACAACCCCCGTCTCACCTGCATCTACTGCTGCAAGTCCTTCAACCAGAAGGGCAGCCTAGATCGCCATATGCGCCTACACATGGGCATTACCCCCTTTGTTTGCCGCATCTGCGGGAAGAAATACACCCGCAAGGACCAGCTCGAGTACCACATTCGAAAGCACACGGGAAACAAGCCCTTCCACTGCCACGTTTGTGGCAAGAGCTTCCCCTTCCAGGCCATCCTCAACCAGCACTTCCGCAAGAACCATCCAGGATGCACCCCACAGGATGTGTCCCACAGTGCCTCGCCCGAGACCACTACGGTCACCTCCCGGGGAGGCCAGAACGAAGATGAGTCGCCCACCCAGGAGGAGCCTGAGGGCAACGGTGGAGGCGGAGGCGCCAGTTCGTCCTTTGGAGAAGGGGTACAACCTTCGGTCTCCACAACTGGGCCAGATTGATGGCTTCTAAGGGGGAAAATATTAACGGCCAAAGTGTACTTCGGTTTTCCGCGTGCCGGTACGTCTTGCGCACAGTGCGTAGTTTTCCTAAACACAGGACAGTCCTTGTCTTTTTGCGTCATTGGCCGTATGCTTATACGCGTATACTTTGAAAGGCTGCGTGCTCAAGTGTGTGCAAGATGGAACGGCACATGTAAAAACGAAGTATACCCTAGCCTTAAGAGTCCATGGAGACAGAGGACAATGGGGTCCAACAGGACCTTGTCTTCAGAGACCCCTATGTCCCCTGGCTTCCACCATCCACACTGAAAAATTGCA
Source organism: Moxostoma hubbsi (assembly GCA_032164185.1). Classification (NCBI taxonomy): domain Eukaryota; kingdom Metazoa; phylum Chordata; class Actinopteri; order Cypriniformes; family Catostomidae; genus Moxostoma; species Moxostoma hubbsi. The sequence continues at coordinate 16,095,426 of JAVLUX010000048.1, forward strand.
GTAGAGTTGGAAGTAGGAGGTTCTCTTTGCTGCTGTCAACAAGGAACGGATAAAAAAGGGAGAATCTTCTGCGTTATACTTGGAGGAAGTTTTAGACAATTGTTTTTTTTCATTGACAGTAAAAATGCAAAGAACTGTTTGCTAGGACTAGTATTCTATAGGGATTTATAAATGGTATTTCCGCTTTAAACCGCATCTACCTTCACCATACAAACTGAACAGGACGTCAACAAATGAAGACAAGCCACACTCCAACAACCTCACACACCACTGGATGCAGTGATTTTTTTTTTTTCTGTTTTTCTTTCTGCTGTTTTTTTTTTTTTGCCTTTCCTGTCTTTTATATGTGTGTGTATATGTGCATATATACACACACACACACGTTACGTTGTTTTATATTTTTGTACTACTACAGAACGTCATAATTCAGGACAAACAAAAGAGAAGCTCTAGCTACGATTTGGTCAAATTGCATTGAAATTGCCAAACTACTTAGTTTCAGATGGTGAATTATGAAAACGAAAGGACATCGTAGTCCTTCGCTTCTCTGCCTTGAGACAATCTTGATAAATTAATCCGGAGCTAGACATCACGCTCCCCTGCCATGGCAAGCTTAGAAAAACGGGTTCAGTTTTTATTAGGGACCCTCAGGTCTGACCCAACATCAGATTTGTTTTTTTTTGTTTTTGTATTAAGTGCCGATACGGCCTGCCAGAAAATCAAAACTTATTGCTCACACTTATGCTAAAGGTCTCAAAGAGAATGCAAGGAAAATAGCCGTAGAATTTTGGGTTCATAAGGACATGTCCACACTAATCTGTTTTTGTCTGAAAACTGTTTTCAGTTTCCTAACGTCATTGTTTCACTAAATATGTGGTAACGGAGTGTGTTCTCAAAACGCTCCGTTTTTGGTGGCGGAAAACGTTTTTCTAGTGTGGATGAGATGCGCAATCGTAGCAAAATAAATTTCGTTTTCACTCGAAAATGTTTGTAGTGTGGACATGGCCTCAGTTTAAGAAACACTCACAGCATATAATTTTCCTGAGTTGATGGAAAAGTTCACCTCAAAATAGAAATTCTGATTACAAACCATGATGCTCCTCTGAACTCAAATGACTTTCTTTCGTTTAACAGAAGCTGCTCTTTTCCACATAATGAAAGTGAATCTTCAGGGCACGTGCCCCCATTTAAACACATTCAACATTTCTTCTTTTGTATTCCACGGAAGAAAGAAAGACTTCTGGGTTTGGTGGGCGGCGGGATAAATTATAACAAAATTCTTATTTTCAGGTGAACTTTTCCTTTAACATTGGTGGTAATATTGTGATACAGGGATGCTGAGGAAAAAGATGATAGAATATAACAGTAACAAATGTATTTATTCAAATTTACTTCCCGTAAATGTCTTTGTAAAACCCAGCTGCTGAATGTTAATGATACAGTGATAAAAATCTAGGAAATTCGTCAACCTCAGATAAGCTACAATACCGCACAGTTACCTCTCTCTCTCTCTCTCTCTCTCTCTCTCATCACTACGCAATACCGATCTGTCACACGAAGATACGTGGATGCACTCAACCGAATTTGTTCAGTGTTTTTTTTCTTTTTCAGTTTCATGCACATCGTTAGGAGATTCCCAAGTCTCTCCAACTTGTTATCCTGGTTTGATGTTTTGTTTGTAGAATGTGTTAGAACAGGGGGAAGGGGTCTCCCACATGACATAACCTTCTGCCTTTTTGTATCGAGTCAAAAGAAATACGGAGATGAACCAGAACGGACTTGAAATGGTCGTCGAAGCCGTTTAGAAAACAGAAACCGTATGTCTGTGATGTCTGGGAAATGACAAAATGCCACGGAACGACTTTAGTGTGAGATTTCCCTTCATCCAGTGGATGGCACTTTAACCTTTTGGGGTCAAGTGCATTTACACTCGGCTCACGAACAGATGTTTCCAGTTGGTGCTATTGATGTGAATTTACTGAAGCTCTCAGTAACCAAAGGAACCGATATATATATATACGTGGAAGTCCTTAAACCCTTAAAGGAATAGTTCACCAAAACTCATATTCCATGGAACACAAATTGAAATGTTAGGCAGAATGTTTGCCTCAGTCACCATTCACTTTCATTACCCCCCCCAACAACAATGAAAGTGAATGGTGACAGAGACAGCTTAATATCACTTTTGTGTTCTACAGAAGTCAGTCATATCGTTTCAAACCCATAAATTTAGGGTGATTGGGTGAACTATCCCGTTTAAGATTTGGAGGAAGACAAAAAGAGCTTATATCAGGCATTTAAAAATAGGGTGGGGATATTTTTATTTAGAATATTTGTATATCTATATACATGTCACTTATGCATATTTAGACAAATTTATACTTCAATGTAAAGAGGCAGTTTTTACAGTGATCAACAAAAGGAAAGACCTTTTAAGCGAAAGTAAAGCTCTTATTAATTCAAATTTTTTATAAGGCTGTGAATCACACTCGGTTGTGACCGTTTTTTAGGAAAGGGTTGATGAATATTATAATAAAAACAGCTACTGATGTTTCTGAAAAGGATTTTGAGCGCCTCACCTCATATCCACTTTTACCGTCACTCACATCTGTGAACACAGGTCAGCAGGTAAACACTTCTTACAAATATCAGGAACTCACTGTTTACTTTTTGTGTTTACCTTTTTGGTTTGTACCAAGCAGTTATTCTCTCTTGGAATTCTGGCTCTGGGTTACTCGGGTCGCCATGTTTCACAAGTGCAGCAAAAAACGTACACGCATATGAACATTTCCTCTCGATGTAAATACCCATCCCTCAAGATGCAGTCGCAGTGAAATACAATCCTGAAACTGTTTCATTTCAACTTTGTTGTACAGTGCAGAACCCAGGTAATAGAAGAGCATGACGCTATTATTTGTCACAATGCAACCTCATAATAATAGAAAATGGCAGATGAATTTGTTAGTAAGCTACATAATCATAATCTAATATGTTTTAAGAATATGAAAGGTTATTTTAATGGACTGCCTTTCATTTTTTGATTTTTAAATCGGGGCATGGGCCTGTTTTGTGTATGCCAATCATATAAGACTTGGGTGACTTAAATCCTCTCTATAAGAATGAAATAACAACCGTTTAATAACAAGGGATCTATATCTGTAATCAAGCATTCCAATTATTGTATTGCACATTTTAGCAGTCTAAATTTAAAATGAATTTGGGTTTTAGGGCTAATGATGGTGACATTTCTGCATGTTTTCCTTTTGTGCATATCTATCGTTGGCCTTCGAAAATGTTATGGTCAACCAACCTGCCTGTTTTTTTTTTTTTTTTTTATTTGAAATTTTTTAAACAATATTATTAATTGAAATATTATCTGTTTGACTTTTGTATTTGTTTTTAAGCTTTAAATAACACGGCAGAGGATAAATGTGTTGCTACAGTGTATATATTAGGCTGTAATATTTAATTCATGTTCTGTATGAAAATGCTTCTACTGCAGTTTAATGGTATTGACTGAGCAATACCAAAATATGTCTGATCATAACACAGTGTTACAGAATGTGTAGTCTGAACTACCTACAAAGCAATATTTCACCCCATTTCCAAAATCGCCAAGCTGCTTTTAAATAAAGTGGTGCGAAAACTAAAAAGACACCATAACAAACGCCAATGTATTTCACACTTGCTCAAAATGATTGTATTTTATGCCAATATATTTCAAAATTTGACCTAAAATTAATTGACATTAAAATGAAAAGTTACGTGAAAAATATTGTCTTCTTAAATTAAATTTAAAGCAATTATGCATTTTGGCAAATGCAATTTAAATGACATGGGCAACACTTTTCGATAAGGTTCTGTTTGTTAAAATGAGATATAATTAACAATTATGCTTTTACAGCATTTATTAATCTTTGTCAACTAATGTTTAACAGATAGAACCAAATTGTAAAGTGTTATTCTTTCTTTTTTTTCATGAACAAGAACACCAAATGACAACACTGAACTATCACTTCAGTTTGTTCAGTTGTGTCGCATCAAAGTCCCTCTGGAGCAAATATGTTAGAAGCAACACATTTCGGAAGAGGACACTTTAATGCAAATAGCCTAAACGTATATCAACACTTTGTTTGAATAAGCAAGCAAACGTGATACTTTGTCAAAGAAGTTGTCAACTGTTTTCTTACCTCAGAGTCTTTGTACAAGGAAACAAGACAATTTCTTTTTCTACTGCCCCTCAGTAGAATTCGTTTATTTGCATGTTGTATTTGTCTTTTGTAATCGCCAAACATAGACATTTTTAGGCGTCTAAATTTGCACCAAGAGAAGCCAAAATATTGACCTTTACAATTTGTCCTGCTATATTGTTTAGCTCACAAAAAGCAGTATAGTCTGTAAAGTTCTTTCCATATGTCTTATGAAATGTTATTCACTCTAATTAAAACCTTAAGGGAAATATTTTATTTTACGTAACCACGAGATAAAACGAAATATAACAGGCATTTCATTGTTGAAAGTCCAAATGTCAAAACACAAGCATTAGCATCATAGAAATCAACAAGTCAGTCTAATTTTAATAGCAAACCAATGTATATATTGAAATAGCAAATATATTGTTTTAATCATTTAGAAATTATATTCATAGGGGATTAAAGGTATAATTAATTATTTGATGTTAATCAGTTTATGATTACTCTAAATTTCTGTGAGGACTTTTCCCTTTTAAAATGGTACAGGAAGAAGATGATTAGTCATAATGAATAATGTGAATGCCATTTTCACAATAACCACTATGTCTTTTTCTCACTGGCAGTATGTCAAGTCCATTCTTCTAAAAAGAAATAAAGCACTTTAAGTGTAACTGTGAAGGATTTGTAATTATGTTCTTTAAATGTATAATTATGTATGCCCAGATTGTGTGATACTGCTAAACCCAAATTTCTAATATGAAAAAATAAACCTGTTTTATCCTTGTTCTGTGCCTGTACATATATTATTAATGCTATTCATTCTTTTTCGATGCAAACTATTGAACCTCTCGATATGCTCATTTCAAGTACTTGCTTGGTAGATTTACAAAAAAACAGCCTATTGTGAGAAATTTTAAGTTATTTTTATACCAATAATGAAGAAACAAAGCAGCCTCATCAAGTTACATGAACCACAATGATGATCGTCGTAGTGCCAGATCCATATTAACTGCTCCCACAAGGATTTGCCACTCGGCCGGTGAAGAGCAAGGCATTGATACTGGACTCACGGATCAGCAGAAGGAAGGGCTGGTTTGCTATAAATTGGTCCCGGAAGATGTTATAGGAACGCCCTTTGGCGACTACCGCTGTGGCAGCAGCTGCCACGCTACCCTCCTCGTTCACCTGAAGAGACGTCAAAAATCAGGAAGCAAATAAGACATTTGGAATGGTAGGTCTTGGACTGTCTTGCAGTGCAGTTATGCCAGCAATGGTTTTGTCATTTTAAAAGCAATACTATAAATGTACCTCAAGGAACGCTTTGTGGTAAGCTTCAGAGATATACAAGGCCGGCCCCTCAGTAACCATCCCTAGAAAAAAAGTACAATATAACCCCACGAAAACAATGGCAGTATATTTTTGTCAGGCTTTTCAAGTAAACTCTTATGCCGAAAGTATGCTTGTTTCCCATCGAGAGTTGTGTAAATTTAGTGCAAGACGTAAATGCAGGCGAAAAAACTAGCCATTCCTTCAGCTTAATTCACACTGCCTCAACAGATGTCAATAAACATGTTTTTGGGGTTATGATGGAACAGTGTGTTAACCTAAAGTCTTTCTAGCAAGTCAGTCCGCTGTCGGCCATCTTTGGAACACTCTCGGGAGGCTATTTGTAGTCATTCCAGTGCAGCACCTATCTACTTGAATGAAGACAGACTAAAATCTCAAAAACGGTTGGTCACGATTATGATCATAGAACATATAATAAATCAGCAATAAAATCTGACAATACTGGTATCATAAATTGTGATTCTTTACCTCATATTACGCTAAAAAACTACATTTTTCTGGCTTGTATAGAGAATGCACATGTACGTTCTAGATGTGATTGACAGGTGATGTCTGTATCTAAATGTTGATTGGCTTTTTTAACTGTATGGCAGGACTTCTACATCCATTGACCGTTGGGTGCTTAGAGCTCCTTGGTTGAGCGTTCCAGTTTCTCCCATTCATTTTAGCAGAAGTGGCACATCTCTGCATAATTATCTGTGGTTTACCCCATTAGCGCAGTGTGACAACGACAGTTATGCTTCCTAACATTCTAAATTCAACATTCCACTTTAGAATGTTTGAAATGTTGGGGTTTGTTGGAGTAAGTTGGGTCAGTGTGAATTAGCCTTTAAATGTGTAACCACATCGGATTTCAAAAAGGCCCCAGTATACATACTGTAGATGGACAAGTATCACTGGCATTTATACTGAATTTTGCAGCTAAAGTGTAGAGTCATACCTGGGAGACTGGCAAGTTCTGGACTAAAAAGATGTACAAGGCCCATTTTCTTCAGTTGCTCTTTGAGATGTAAGCTGTCCTCAATACGGAAACTAGGGATCTGCACAGCCACTGTGGTCTCTTTCATGGCATGTAGCCAACCAACAAGTTTCTTGAGGTTCATGTTTTCCACCACCTTAATTAGATACAATTACGTTACTTGGATGTCCAGGAGAGGATGTTTAAGCAGAACATTTACATTTTTGCAAATGGTCTTAAAGAGACTTACTTCTGACAGAGATTTATCATCGGTAGGTAAGATGAGCACCATTGTAATGTCACCACCATTGTAGGGCAACTCAAGTATCTGTATGTTGTCCTCTTGAATTCTGGCATACTGGAATTTGTTCTCTTGGTACATCATGTGGACTGGACACTTCTGAATCTTACTAATGTGAAAGTCAGCTTCTACGACATTTTCCTTTTGAAACTTGTGCTTCCATTGACCCTGGTATGCAAAAATCAGACCTTATAACAAAGCTTGAAAGTGGAAAATTGTAAGTTAAGGATGAGTACCTACATGCATCCACACTTACTTTGAAGTAGATGGCGTTTACCAAGACTAATATGGTCATGGAGTCTATTGAACCTTCTGGCAGGGTGTCTTTTACTCTGTTTTTTGTCTTGTTGGCGATCCATTCATTTATCACCTTCCTTGAAAAATCAGGGTTCTCCTGCAAGACAAAAGTTGAAAGATTAGTTAATGGGAAAGTATTGGATAGCCTGCACTGTAAAAATTAAAAGATACTCAAGGTGCTATTTGGGGTTCCTCAACTGCCATACTAGAGGAACCTTCTGGAGATCCCCCAGGCAACCTTTTAGGTCCCTGAGAAACTTACTCTTAGTTTTGGCAAGAACTCTAAAAAACTGTATGGACTATCAACAGTTTCTTAAGTAACTCCATCATAAGGGAAAGACCTCGAGGTTCTTGAAGTATACCCTGAAGTTTCTTGAGTACATAAATAGGCCATGTGAGGCTCCTTGAAAGGGTGCCTGGAGGATCTCCTGAGGGTTCTGCCGGTGTGGCATGTGAGGAACCCCAAATTTTACGTTTTACATTGACAGTTACATACTTCGAAACTTGCTCACGGAAACATTGACAACTTACCTTAAAATCGAGGGGCATCAACTTGGCTCCATAGACCATCTCGCTGATCTGCTGGTAGGACTCATTGAACACTGTAGATTTGTCTCCAAACAAACGGTTAGCGGAGATCAGTTCGGTAGTCTCGTGCTTTTTGCGGTACAGCCGACAATTCAGCTTGGCAAAGAAGAAGTGAACCTGGTCTGATGTCTTCTCCTTTATCGAATCAAACTCAAACACCTACATATTGAAGATAGAGAGGTTGTTGACCTGCATTTTATTACTACATTATCGAAAAAAAATGGTACCTCTAGGGGTACAATAGAATATCACTCACTGGTGCAGTACCTTCAAAGGTACACCCACTGTACACTGTACCTAAAGGATACATTTACATCTTAAGGTGTAAAGAGTGTACAGTGGTACTGCCCCAGTGACAAGCTGTTGTACCCCTAGAGGTACAATTTTTGCACATTCTCTTCTGTCAGTGTATATTTTTTTGTGATGTAATTATTTGACACCTTACTTTCATGAGCTGCTCCAGTGTGGTGTTACAAGCCCCGAGCTTTGTCATGGCAAAAGCAGTTGAGATACTAATTGGCGACAGAAAGATGTTTTCATTGCTGGGCTTTTCCGCAGAAAGCTGCTTGAACAACGAGATGGCAAAACCACTGTTGGCTTTGGACAATTCCCACACTCGAGGGTTGGTACCAGCTGGGATCTTCTCAGTTTCCTCAGTCGGTTCTAGTTCGGGGTCTGAGCTACGGTAGACACACATTGGCTCCAAGGGCAGGTCTTTGGGTTTTGCATTGCAGATATCCTTGATTGCCTGAACCGAGCAGAGGGCGAGAACCCAGAGAGCCCACATACATGCCAACAACTTCATCCTACCTGAGGTTGAAGGAGAAGTCAGACCAGGAACAGTACCTAAATGAGATGGCTACTAACAGATTTTCCTAGTCCTAAAATGTGGTCATCAAACAACTCAGAATTGCATGATAGTGGTTGTTGCGAAATTGAAAATATTTTTTAGTGGTACTGCACAAATGTTGTTACCAGTTTAGCGATTTAGGGTAAAATGTTTTGTAATGCTATTTTTTAACCTTTCTAGAATGATCCACATGCAAGAAAACAAGACAAAATTAAGAAATTAAACAATTAGATGTTTATTTAAACTACTAGAAGAGTTTTCCTTGCCACAGTTGCCTTTGGCTTGCTAAATACAGGTTTGTATGGCACCACTCTATTTCTACAATGCTGCTTTGGAATGATTTGTATATAAAATAACCATTTAATTTATATTTTATTCATACATGGAGTTTCCATATTACACATTAAGCTTTGACCTGAATTGCATTACCAATGATTGACTGTCCATTATTGAAGAATTATATGAAATTGGGCTGAAAATAAAAATCAGTCTATTATTACATTATAGGTTAACGTTAAGATCGACCAAGACACGTACAAATAATTATTTTAACAGAACAGTTTTTTCTGATTAGGCCATTTGTAGATTTAGTAAATGAATGCAGTATAAGTTTCACCTACCTGATGTCGTCCTATTTGCTTTTTTTAAAGATCTGTTTGGGGCTATGTTCTACTAGAGTTGGCAGCAAACTGAAGCAAAACACTGCTCTCTGGACAGGTCAGTACCCTTAAGAGCACTCCAGTGAATAAAGACACAAAATTTACTCAGACCAACCTTTGAGCTATTGATTAGTGCAGATTTGTTATTCACAAGAAGAGGAGATATGATTCATAATGTGGAATCCAATCAAAACAATCATTGTTAAAGCCATCTATTTCAATCCAAACAAAGAATGGTACTTAAGTTTACAACAAATATTCTGTTACTTATCTGTAAAACTATTTAAGACAGTGGTAATCAAACACGGTCTTTAGTTCAAGGTTCAAAACACCATCCAAAACTAGTAATTGGGTATACATGTGCATGAATTAGTAAAAAAAAAAGACCAGAAAAGAGATGGTTTACAATATCATTTATTCAGAATTCATGCCAGAATCACTGTTGCACATAAAATACATTTTTTATTAAATAATTTCAAGTGTTTCAATATCTAAAAAAAAAAAAATCCAGTTGGTAATACCCACTTGCCCTCTCAAAGAAGTAAAGGAATTGTATTATACAAAAATGCAATCCAAAATTTCACACAGTGAAATCTCGTACAAAGAAGAAAATAAAAAGGTATTACAACTACATCCACATTGGAGAAATATAATTCTAAACATTCCTTAATGGAGTATAATATACAAACATTTATTTTCTTATTCATGTAGAAGTTAAAGTGTACCTTAATTTAAGCAGTCTAATATGAGATAACATGGGAGAAATCATCAAAAGCAATTATATTTCCCAATGTTATGAATCATGGTAAAAAAGACCATGAAACACCCCATCTCACACAAAAAAAAAAAAAAGTCAATACATGAGTGCAAGCAATGAGTATTTTGGAACAAATAGACAGAAATGAGGTGGACAGCACTGCCTTCGAACACATCAGAACACACACAATCACTCAGTTCAAAACGAAATCCTGCAGCTATAAGCTAAAACAGTAAAGTCTGTATTTATGTGCACAACCTTTATGTTTTCCAAGTAACATTGTGACTTCTTAATTTACTACTGAAATGCCCTCCTACATATGTGTGTGCATTATGTACCATTAATCATTTATCAGTGTGGGAAACACTGCAATCTTGGGTGTTTCAGGCACTAAGTGTCAAAATTCAAATTTCAACCATTCCTATTTCCTCATATAAATCTTTGCAGTTTTACGACATGTTACACTAGATAGCACTACATTCTCATTTTAAGAGACCCTGAGCGCATTCAACAATCACTCATTTTTATACGCAAGTGAGTTCCAATGATCACGGAGGCTTTTCATTGGACGCTGATCATAAATAAGACATACGTTGTTTTTAATAAAAAGTCAGCAATGGGTGGGTAGATCCCACAGAAAAATGTCCAGATCATATTTCATTCCAAATAATATTTTCACTTAAAGCATCATTTAATTCAGCACATTGTCTTCCAATTCTCATTAATGTAATATGACATTTTATTATTGTTACCAGAATGCAGTAACGAAAATCCTGTCCGGACGCATTTGTTCCCACCCTTTAATTGAAGTTTTTTCACATCACAGTAATGAGAATGAGATTCTTGCATTACAGTATTGACAGACATTTTTTGCATTGTGGAAATGAATGAGATTATTGCATTCAGTAATAAGAATGACATTTTATCATTAGGTAAAGTGAAGAAGATTTTTGCTCGGCATTACAGTAATGAAAATGAGATTTTTACTTTACGATAATGAGAATAACATTTGTGTGTTACAGTAATGAAAATGAGATTTTTACTTTACGATAACGAGAATAACATTTGTGTGTTACAGTAATGAAAATGAGATTTTTACTTTACGATAACGAGAATAACATTTTTGTGTTACAGTAATGAAAATGAGATTTTTACTTTACGATAACGAGAATAACATTTTTGTGTTACAGTAATGAAAATGAGATTTTTACTTTACGATAACGAGAATAACATTTTTGTGTTACAGTAATGGAAATGAGATTTTTACTTTACGATAATGAGAATAACATTTGTGTGTTACAGTAATGAAAATGAGATTTTTACTTTACGATAACGAGAATAACATTTGTGTGTTACAGTAATGATTAGATTTTTGCGTTGCGGTAATGATATTTTTTCTTCATTACGGTAATGATAATTTGCTTTTTTTTTGCATTACGGTAGTGAAAAATATTGTTTTTAATTACAGTAGTGAGAATGAGATTTTTTGTGCTTCATTTTCTTTAAACAAACAAACAAACGGGGGGGGGGGGGGGGGGGGGTTACAATATAACCTAGACATCAGCTTGACAAGTTTCACAAGATTCACCCATTTTGGTTCCCTTTTTAAACCGAAGGTGATCCCTATTGGCTCATGGGAGATCATGTAAACAACAATAGGTTAAAATTCTTTTGACATCAAGTACATAATTTCAACACCACAGTAAATCAAGCCCTTCTTTGAGAGAGCAGTTCATATCTGCGATTCATTCAAGGAAACAGTCATTGGAAAAAACAGTCTTGCTTCAGTACAAAGGAACTGTCTACGCTTATATGAAAATGGTAAACCTTGAACGTTTACCTGTATCCTCACTTTCGATAACATCATGAATCATGAAATAAGCCAAGATACTCCCTCTTTCAATAAAAAAACACCACAAACTATGACAAAATACACAAATAAATAGACTGTCCTCGTTTTCCTGATCCATTCCAAACCTTAACACCAAAAAGATAGAATAATCGCCATCACTCCATGAAACACGCTTAAATACTCAAGTTAGCTTGTATAAAGATACACAAAATGGCTACAAAAAAAAAACAAAACAAACAAATGACCTGGCAATAATTTCCTTTATCTCAGAAAGGATAGGCAGTACTCAGTTGGTGGCCTGAAAGCCTGCAGATTTGAAGAGATCATTTAATATAAATGCTGACTTAGAAGACGGAGAAGATCTGATTATTATTGAATATAATAAAGATGGTTTTGCTACATCTACACACCCAACACATTAATCTTTGCAGATTTGTATAAAAGGCACAGTCTTGAAGTGTTGAAACTGTGGTCGAACAAAAATTACAGTCCAGGAAAAAAGTGTAGGCAACAGGGTAAAGGCGTTTACACCCAAAAATACTTGAACCAACTCTAAGATAAAGACAGAGGTTTTCTTTTAAAAATAAAACAGAAAAGATGAAGATCATTGCTAAAATGTAGATGTTATAAAACAGGTGATTGGCTCCACAGCGACAAAGCTTCCGGCTTTTCACCTTTTATTTTGAACTAATATTCCTTAAAGTCTACACTGTGAATCACAGATCAACAATTATCAAAACAAAATTGAAATCGAAATTGGAAAGTTGTAATCTTCCAATTTTGACGATTGCTTAAATGTCAAAAGCTCAGACCGAAGCCATAGTAACACTATATCAAAGATAACGAAACACGAAAATAAAACAATAGCAATCAACTCCAACTTAAGAGAAGTTCCACCAAAATAGGGGCTTTTAAGGAATCTGTAGCATGTCTTGTGAGACCATTTCATACTGGCAGAAAAAAGAAAAATACTCCAAATTGACAGTGTTTTTTATCAAGTGACGAGATCTCACCACTAAGGAAGTGATCTGCATGGAAGAATGTAAGTTTGATATTTACAGCGAATAGTTTATATATTGAATAATTTTGCCGATGGATTTACAGTCGTGTTTTAATGGAATTGCATACAAAAATTTGTACCTGTAGAAAATTCAGTAGTATTTGATCCTGCCATTCACAAAATTCTACACATTTCCTACCCTTTGCCTGTTCATCTGTTAAATACATTTTGATTTAAATTTTGATTAATGCTCATTTTAACCAAATGAGTGCCGTTCATAATAATTCCAACCTGATTGTTCACTTTACATGTGATTCTATACTTAATTATGGACAAATGCTTGATTTTGTTCAACAAAGATTAACAGCTAAAGGGTTTGTGTTCAACTTTATCATTAAACAACATCATCAATATTTCACTCCCAACAACACACCATGTATAACCTATATTTTTGTCTGTCTGTGATGCACACTATTTAAAAAAAAAAAAAAAAAAAGCTAAATATTTTAGCCTTGGGCAAACTTCAGTAAATAAACTGGAGTAACTTTAGAAAGCTCATTCATTATGAAAACACAGATGGAGAACTGGCCGGTGGTGGAGTACAGAGCACACGGACATGGATGTAATGAGAAAGCTCCATTTTTGCCGAGTTGCCGCAAAACAGAACCCAAATAACATACTAGTGGGGAAATATTCTGACCTCGCTTAGTGGTTTGGCTGTTTTGAAGATAAGACGTCCAACTATTTCCAGTCCAAACAGTCAAACATCCTGTCCTTTATCTCAAAGATTTTAGACGTGTCACAAGACTTCAATGTTCAGTGAAACAATTCACCCAGGAGTTATTCCCCCTCCACAGCCAGTATATGAATGAAAGTGAGGAGAACTGGTCGCTCATACTGCCTGTGATTCGATCAAACCAGCCCAATAAAACAAGATGTTCTTAACACTTCAAAAGAAGTTAAATAGAATTGAAAATAGAGGAGTCTTGTGGTGGTTTTTAGAGGATCAAAGTCTTTTTTTGGACAGAATATCAATACGCCACATCATTCAGAAATGAGTTACCAGGCTTCCAGATTATGGAATTTATGCTTGTTTTGAAGATTGTTATTCCACTGACAAAGTGAAGTTTGATATATTACATCGGTATTCCTAAAACAGAATGTATGCTTGTGTGTAGTCATAATGGTTTTCTTTTCATCCACGGGATGAAAAATGCAACTATACCCACTATATAAAAACAAAAACTTTAAGTGGGGTACAAAAAGCATTTAAGTTTGATTTCCTCCCAACCAACCACAGACTCCACATCCATATCTCTCTTTATATTTGCTCCGTGCACAGAAAGAGTGACCTGGATTGGTATTTCAATAAAAAAAAATTAAAAAAAGGCTATATAATGCATCCCTGAGAACAATTTCAATGATTCTCCATCATAGCAGAAGATTATTAATGCCAGCTCAATCGAAGTCTCCAGGCAGTTGAGAGAACAGTGCAATACACTGAAAACAATATAAGGGCCCTATTGAGATCAGAAAATGGTTTGTGGGCATGAGCGGAATTAAGGTTAATTTAGGGCACCCTTGGGTTTACAAGTATTCATTTTAAGTATTACAATGGACATTTACATCACGCTGTAAACAAAGGCTGGTGAACAAATGAAGCCCAATGCAAAAAACAACTATATATATAGTTTTGACCCCCATCATGTTGAAACTGATCACATGATAAAAAGTGTAGCACTTTACCCTAGCCTGGCAAAACGCAATAAAGCAACAAAACGCAATAAAGCGACAAAGTGACATTTTTTACATGGTTTCTATTTCTGCAGTGTTGTGCTAGGTTTCCTGTGTAATCTCATTGGTCCAAAATCTCGCTCCACATTACTGCGCATTAAACATCGATAACATTCGGATGTGTTTGACGCATGCGCACTTGACTGGTTTGTGATACTCTTACCACAGTTGACGCACAAGGGCGCAGACTGTCCACATATCTACTGTGCCGATGACGACGTTTACTTTCCGTACGCTGTATGTGAGATGTTGCGACATGCAGAAAAACGAAGTATACTTTGGCCTCAATATAGATGAAAATTGCTTATAGATGCAAACTTGTGCCATGCCTGGTTAGTTACTGTTGGATGAATATGCAGCAGTTACTGTACTGTACATACTTTAAAGATTACTCTTATGTTGATTTAAACACTGACTCCAAGCAAACTAAGCAATAGAGCAACTACCAAAAATGTAGCGCATATGACAAAAAAATAAAAAAAATAATTTCCTTTCGAAAACTAAAATAGTAGACTTACCTAACGATAATTAAAACAACATTATTCCTGTCGAATTACTGTATACGTTGCCTGACAAATACTTAAGACTGAGGATATTTCTTATTAACCCTGGTTTAGAAGGCAAAAGAAGAAGGCTTGGCTCTGGAAAAAGGTGATTCAAAGAGCAAGAAAATTCAAATACTCAACAGCAGGTACTGTTGTAAACAGAGGGCAAGATTGTGCAAGTCTGTTTAGGCACATCCACAGTGAATCCCAATGGACTCAACCCATAATTGCCTGACAAGTGTTAAATGGTCATCTAGCCCTTATCTATTTAACAGAACAACACTCAAGAACAAATGAAACAGAATTAAGCAAATGAGTGGCGTGTTACATAACCAAAGCGTGGGGGGTGATGAGAGCACCCTGTAGGAGTGAACCTGGGATAGGGGAGCTGACTGGTGCCCAGGGCTCCATAGAGTGGGATGGTGGTGTTAGTGGAAATGGAAGTTGAGGTAGAAAGAGTCGACTAAGAATGAACTCCGTTCTCCACCTGTTCCGAGGACAAACTGAGAGAGGATGTCTTGCTGGTCAATGAGGACATACTGCTGCTGATGTGACCACAGTCATGTGGCAACACAATGGAGCCATTTGACCTCTCACTACAACCAGGGAAAGAGAGAGAATGGTAAATACCAAGATGGACATATTGAATCATGTACAATCACTTAAGGCTGGGCGATATAGGTATAATAGAGGAACCATCATTTCAACCAAATATAATTAAAATCTGTACTTACCTACATATATTTTTACCGAAACATTTAAATAGATGATAAATGCCAAGCGGGTACTTCAATGAACGTTTTAGAGTCATAATGCAAACAAATCATTGGAACAGATATTTTGAACTGATTCACCCAAATGAATCAAACTTAGCACCTCTTAATGCGGTTTTCGCAGCTGTTTTTCAATTGTTTTTCTAGGGGTGTCAAACTCAGATCCTGGAGGGCCGCAGCCCTGCAGAGTTTCGTTCCAGCCCTGCTCCAAAATGCCTCCTTGTAATGTTCAAGCACTCCTGAAGACCTCGATTACCTGCTTCAGGCGTGTTTAATTTGGGTTTGAGCTAAACTCTTCTGGACTGTGGCCCTCCATGAAACAAGTTTGACACCCCTGCACTAGATGGTCGTCTTCAACCATTGCTGCAAGTCTCATGCAGGAGCACCATGTCTAGACGCTGTGTCAAGTTCAAAAGAACATCAACTTTTAAAAACACGTCTCAAAACATCTGCGTTCTGCTCTGTTCGCTTACTTCATTGGGTTTAGCTCTTTTCGGCGCATGAGCGCATTCAGTCTTAATGGCCCTATACTCCAGTTGAAATCACAAACAGATCACAGCCCTCGTAAATCAAAATTCAATCTAAACAGTGGGGGTAATTCATGTATGTCTGAAATCAAATCTTGACTTGTCTTGAAAGACAAAGCTCTGTATTTAGGTTAAATAATTACATCTCACCTGCGAGTCAGCAGATGCTCGTCTCGTTGCAGAGCACGTTCCTCTTGGCCGTTTCCGACTGAGACTAGCTTGTACTTGCCATCGAGGTTCTCCTAGAGGCGAAAAAAATCAAGCCCGATTACAGGGATATAAATAACATGAGGATTTTAACACTAGGTGCATTTCTGAAATCAGTCAGCATAAATATTAAATTAGTCACCGATGATTAAAGGGATAGTTCACCCAAAAATGAATAATCCATACAGTACATTTACTTTCAATTAACATTCTGCTTAACATCTTAATTTGTGCTCCACAAGTTTGAAAGACGTGAACGTGAGTCTTAGAAAGGACTTTGCCTAAAATCTAATTTCAGCTCATTTTAGCTTATCTCGGCCCATTCGGAACCTTTCGCGGCCGACCCACCAGCCCGCTCGGTTCTCCCAATGGCCAGTCCACACCTGATCAGCCCCAAAGTGCACCGGCCCAGTGGGAAAATGCCCGGTATGCCAGATTACCAGTCCAGCCCTGAATATATTAATCATGAATGATTAATATAACCTCTACAGATTGCAAGTCTCACTAACCATGGCCATCCCCTGTGTCCTAATGCCGATCTCTCTCTCCACCTGGTCCAGTTCAAGACTCAGCTGTTCACTGGATAAACCCTGAGAGGACCAGTCCACTCGAGACGGCTGAGACATCACAGAGCTTGAGTTCTGAGAGAGCGAGAGAGAGAGAGGCTGAATCATCACACTACAACTGACTAATGGAACTGTTAGCAAATGTTAAATTCTGTTATGTTCAACCGTTCACTTCATACAGTTAGAGTGCACTTTTAAGGCTTATTCATAACAAGTCCTAGGACTGCACAATTATTACAAAAATCATGATTGTCAATTACAATATTTCCCTTAATACTGTAATTGTGATTATTTAGATTAATAGAATTTACATCTAAATATTTATTTTCTGTGGGGCATCTGCATGCAATATTCTTTATGTAGGCAACATGTCCAAAAGAAGCATAGAGATGTATACAGATATGCCGATAGTCTACTGTGATTTAAACACTTCTGATTTGTTATTGCATTCTTGCACTTTCAACACAATGGACAAAAAAAAACAAAAAAACATTGCGAATATAAAATTGACGCAACAGAAGTAAACCTAAATGGAATGCTACAATTTACACTTTTCACGATTAGTTGATTGCGGCAGCAGTTATTGTAATCTTTATTATTTTTCGGTTAATTGTGCAGCCCATAACATGTCCAAAATCTTGGGAATGAAAACATGCACAGGATTGGTTTAAACGAAAACAATGCATCTCTATGCATTCCTTCAGATTTATACCACAAAGATCTATTGTTTTATTCATTCATGTTGAATTTATGATATTTTAAATGTCAAACATCTCAATCAGGTCCTCAAACTTGTTAGGAGTTTTGGAATGAAAAAGTGTTCGGAAAGATTTTATTCCACTTCCAGTACATCAAGCCCAAATTTTTACGATTGTTTTTTTTTTTTTCATTCTGATGCCATTTTTTTTTTTTAATTCTTTGGATATTAAACAATTGATGCCGAATCCAATTAATGAATTAATGCTGTTTTTTCAGACACTGAAGACAATATGACAATTTTTTGCAAACATGTTATACTTTTGTGTAAATTTAATTGGATCTGACGTGATGCTGTCTGAAGTGTTTATGTGGCCTAAGACGCAATCATCAGGACCTCCAGGATCTCACCTCCAGGCCACGGCTCTGTTGGCTGATCTGTTGGTTGACCTGTTGGAGCTCCATCCTCAGCTGTTCCCTCGCCTGCACCGCAGGGGACAAACTGGAACAGCAAAATGAGAAAGAAATACTCACCATTTGCTACTTAAGGACAAGTAATTTATAGGATAAAACGTTAACTTAAACGATGAGTGGACTATAGACGGGGCAACATACCGTTCACTGAAGTGTCCCTGAGATGTTTGGTGCTGCTGGTAGGAGTCGCTGCTCCACCCTCTGTGGTTCCCATAGTTGTAGTCAGCTAAATGACAAAGAGAAGATAACAACCATTCAAAACATTGAAATATTTTTCATTAGCAGCAATAGTTTTGCTCATTTTGTAATATATACGGCTACCAATAAAAGAGTTTGGTTAACACATTTTTAATGTTTAAATCCATTCCGCAAAAATCCACAGATTTTGCCCAAACATCATTGCAGAAAATATGGAAAAAGTCAGCAGATTCAATCTGGGCCTGCCCATTAGCAATACTGCGGCAAAACGCGACAGACGAGAATCAAGATTCAGAGTTTACGGTCATTGGAAATTGAAAGGCATCCCAGAAACTTCAGTTCAAGTGCAGTATATCAAGATGTAGGTGGAGTTTACCAGCAGAAGCTGCATGTTTGGCAGAGTTTGGCAATGGTGGCATTGGACTGTTTGGCAGGTAGCCCGATTTAGATGTGCGTGAGATGGCTCCAAAGCGGGACACGGTCGGCAGGGAGCCAAAGGGAATGATGGGGTCATCATCTTTGACATCTCTGCGTTGAAGCTCCAAGCCGTGCGCTCTTAGACCCTTACCTGCATTATGCTGGGGGAAAATCAGAAAAAAATAGTTTTACAATTTCGATTTAAGAGTTGTTTCATTGCCACAAGTACTAAATGGATTACACTTTGATTCACTTTATTGTTCCGATATCACAGAAAATGTCATAATCAAACCCATTACAATGTATAACGCTGAGCCATCAACAAATTCACTGTTCCGCTAAATTATATTTATGGCCTTTGGTTTGTCAACAGTATAAGTACAAAGTAGACAGAATAAACAGATAACCTTTTGTACTGAAACGCCTACTGTAAACACCCCTCGTATTTGAGTGTGTGGGAGAAAATGAGAAAAAACCTCTTTGTAATGTGAATCCTTTCTCTTAAAGTCCATTTTATTGATTTTATTCTTACTTTATTAAATCAATATTGACATAAGAGGTTGACCAAAAGTGGATACTGATAACTAAAGCGGTGGGGAAAGCAGATAACATATAAATCACCCAATAGTTCTTCAAATCGATTTATTTAATCTTTTTCTTACTTTTCTTAGTCTGTCCTTACTGTCAGATGCATAGACAAATGAGGCAGAAAAAGTCCTAAATGAGTAAAATCCCATATGTGTGTTTGTTGTGCAACCAAAATCCCAAAATACACCAGGGACTTTTATTTTTAAATATCTGTGCTTCCAGGAGACACAAACACACAAGGGAAACAAAACATGCACTCTTACAATCATCTATAACGTATTGCAATTAGGGCTCTCAAAATTAACGCGTTGACGCATTCGATTAATTCAAAGTTTTTTTTAATCTCAATTAACACATTTACCGTTAATAAAGCAAAAATCAGATGGAACACAGGCGGAGCCTTTGTGATGCGTTCACCTTTATTCACTACACCACACCACTGAGATCTGTGACAAAGATAGGACCTACTATTGCTATTTTTTTTTTTTACAAAACAAGCCCAGATGGAACTTGTGAAGGAAATCAAGAACTTTGCAGCCTCTCTGTGTGGCGTAATTAATTACCACAGAAAAACATATAAGTCTTAAAAGAACAGTCTTTACTTCTTCATTTAAAAATGTTTACTTCTAAAGAAATGAATAGTCATTTTGAAACATGTATAACATCATGACCACTTACACGAGATGAGGACACTAGTCATATCAGTAACCTTATAAAATCGGTTTTATTCTACATAGAGAGGGTCCGCACATGGGGGCAGCCATGTTAGAATCACACAACCAGCTTGATCTCAGTAACTGCCCTGTTATTGGACACTTTCATTCATGGATTAAATTAATCCTGCCATACTGTGCATGCTGAATTTCTACAATGGCATGTGTAACTGAAAACTACGGTGTTTAACTGATGCAGCAACCAGGCCACTAGGTGTCAGTGTAAACCATACCTCGACATACTTAATAAAAATTACTAAGTGCACCTTTAACTATCACAAAGACATTGTCTGCAGCACATTTCATGTGGAGTTCAAAGCACCACATGACGCTGGCAGCCTTAATGAGAATCATGAATGCAGCTTCACCATTGCTGTAGCAAAGTGGAAAGCCACATTATACCAGGTGAATATTATTGTGGAGGATGAGACATTTCAGGCCCATTGCAATGAATATGCCATCTTTGTGGGGATTAGTTCTTTCAATTAGTCAACATCTCACTTAAGACTTTGGGAAATGTTTGATGTTACTTGAATAAACTTGGAAGGCTTTGTTTTGAAAATGTTAATAAAGTTATATTGTATTGTAAATTATATTGTTACATATTGTTTTTTTTCTTTCCTAAAAAGGAAATAAATGTATTTTGACAAGAAAAGGATCGTATAGAATAAAATTTCAGCACTTTCAAAATCTGCGATTAACTATGAAATTACAATAGATATTGTCTATACAATAGATAGTAAAAATTGTCATATGGGCTAATAAATACTGTATTAGCAGTAATTAACAGTAGATCATCATTCATCAGTAGGAAAATATTTGCCCCATCCTGATTTCTTCTGTTTTTGTGTATTTTTCATGCTAAATTGTTTTAGATCTTCAAATGAGATATAACACAAAGGCAACCAGAGTAAAAAAGTTTTCAAATATATATACATACATATACACACACACACACACACACAGTAAATTTTATATTGAAGCAAAAAGTTATCCAACACCTATATCACCCATATGAAAAACGAACTGCCTGTGAAAAACGTAATAGCTGGTTGTGCCACCTTTGGCAGCAACAACTGCAACCAAACACTTCCAATAACTGGAGATCAGTCTTTCACAATGTTGTGGTAGAATTTTGGCCCACTCTTCTTTGCAGAACTGCTTTAGTTCAGCCACATTGGAGGGTTTTCAAGCATGAACTGCCCGTTTAAGATCCTGCCACAGCATCTCAATCGGGTTCAAGTCAGGACTTTGACTAGGCCACTCCAAAACTTAAATGTAGCTTCTTTTGAGCCATTCAGAAGTAGAACTTACTCCTATGCTTTTTATGCTGTATGCTTGCTGCATAATCCAGTTGTGCTTGATCTTCAACTCATGGACTGATGATTGAATGTTCTCCTTTAGGATTTTCTGGTAGAGAGTAGAATTCATGTTTGCCTCAATTATTGCAAGTCACCCTGGCCTTGAAACAGCAAAGCATCCCCACACCATTACACTACCACCACCACCACGCTTGACCGTAGTTATGATGCTCTTTTTGTGGACTTCTGTGTTTGATTTATACCAGATGTAACGGGACCCCTGTCTTCCAAACAGTTCCACTTTCGACTCGTCAGTCCAAAGAACATTCTCCCAAAAGGTCTGAGGATCATCCAGGTGTTTTGGCAAAATTCAGATGAGCCTTAATGATCTTCTGTGTTAGCAGTGGTTTTTGCCTCGCCACTCTTCCAGGGATCCCATTTTTGGCCAGTGTCTTTCTGATAGATGAGTCATGAACATTGACCTTTATTGATGCGACTGAGGCCTGCAGTGCTTAGATGTTGTGCTTGGCTATTTTGTGACTTCCTGGATGAGTCATCCCTCATTTCACATAGGCCCAGTTGGGTATTGGATAACCTTTTCTTCAATAAATAACAATATCATTTAAAAACTGTATTTTGTGTTTACTCAAATCGCCTTCCCATTTACCATGGGAAAAACACATTTTATGAAGGAAATTTGAGTAGTTCTTGCCCATGCAAAACTTGCTGCCACAATGCTAGGGTTTTGTAGGTAGTTGCCAGGGAATTGCCATGCAGTCGTTAAGGACTTTGAGTGGATTTATTGCATTGCTATGCAGTGGCTCAGGTACCTTTTCTTTAATGTATGTAAATTATTTTTTTGCACCTACCAAGTGAAAGTCAGAAGTCTAATAGCATAGAAAGTCAATAAAAAGCAGAAAATATAAAATTTACAAACTGCCTTAGAACATCCAAACCCACACTCCGCATACCTATAAACAGGGAGATCATGAACTTACTTCAGTGACGTTTATGCCTACTTTGGACTTCATATCCTTGCTTCCAATGTAGGAACCAAAGGTGTCACATGACCAAGGCGAATATGAAGCGGTGTAGTCCGTCTCCCGGATATGTCCAAAACCATGGGAGTTCTTCTCTGTGTACTGCAAACATTACGAACATAGCCCATTTATTAGTGCTGGTAATGTTACCAAAACAGTACCATGCCTTTTAGATTATAGAAATATTGGAGAAATATACTTCTTTTAGCTTACATGGCTTTGTCCCCTCATTTCCTGAGGGTAGTTGGGGTCGTACAAGTGCGAGAGGGAGGATGAGGACCCAAAAGTTGGAGGCGAGACAACAGTTCTCTCTTCCAGCTGGGCCATGATCTCCTGTCGGCGGCGGTGCAGGGAGTCCAGGGACGGCTGTGCTCGTGTGTAGGCATTCTAGAGAATGAACAGCGGCACATTAGCAGGTTGTGTCTTCTTTGAGGTTGAGAGACTTCTTGTAGAACTATATTCTTAAAAATTTAAGTAAATTATGACAGTACATTCATTTTTGTGTGAACTATTTCTTTCAGGAAATCAGAATCTTACCCTGTGGTAATTCCTGATCTGACTAGATTGGTTATAGTTTTCTATGTCGTATCTCTCCTGAGCTGATTCTGGAAGGTATGATGAAGCAGAACTTTGGGGCTGCAGGGATGGGGGGACATCCAGAGGTGCTGGACTCCTCCTTACTAGCTCCTCCCGTGGGGGAAAAGCTTGGGAATGCGGGTGGCCTGAGTAAGCAGGGTGACGACGACCATCATGGTGTGAAGGATATCCATAATGGGTACTGGAGGATGGGTTGGCGTACTGGCGCTCTGAGGTATAGGAGTTGGGGTAAGAGTCCTGATATGGTGGCATGCCTGGCTCTAGAGGTGGAGCAGGTTGGCGGCCGTAGCGTTGGTGGCCGTGATGGTGGGGGTACGGATTACCTGTTGAAATAAGGGGAAATAAAGACTTTATCTTTTTAAAAGTACAAAACGTAATGTGCTTTGTTGATTCAAAACACAATGCTAGTTTTAGTACCTGCATCATACTGAGAGGATTCATATTGGGCGGACGGGGGTGGTGCTCTTGTCTCAGTGTAGTAAAGCTCAGACTGGTGAGGTGGATACATGTGGGGAACTCTAGGCCCTGCAGACACGTGCCTCTGTCCAAATACGCCATCGCTTGCCATCCTACAGTGGGAGTTCATGGGCATCCCTGTTTTTGGGACAAGGTCCAATCTGCAAATCAAGAGAGAAATAAACATTTCTGTGCTTCCTAAATGGTTAAAAGCACACCGTTTTCAGGCATTTTTGAATAATGAATAAACATACTAACTGATAATGAATACTATAATATATAGCACTACTATGGTACTCTACTTTATATAAGTTACGTATATACAGTACAATATCATAGTAGTAGTAGTACAGTGCATAATTTGTATGCAAACATTTACAATTAATTGAAAACGGTCAAAAATAAAAAAATAAAACTCACGAATCTGGAGGAGAGCCAGGTGCACTAAGGCTCCCAGAGTCCATCTTTCCTGTCTTGAGGGATGGATCGAAAGATGGTTTTGAGCCTCTTGAAACCAGGTGGGTCAGAGTGGATCCAGGGCCTGCTGGTAGGATGCCATTGGTGATGGGGTTGGGCTTGCGTGTGAGTACCTCCATGGACAGGCCTTCCTCAAGCAACAAACCTGCACCTAGGTCCATCTCATTCAGGTGTGTCAGGGACTGGCTGAGTTGATGACGCATTCCCAAACGTTTATTCATCTTACGGTACCTGCCATCAGACAAGAGAAGGTGAGACTTAAGGTAATGCCGAACGTTAGTTTATGAGCACATTTGTGTTTTAACAAGTTTTGTTCTAGTTTGTTTGGCAACAATTTACAAAAAGGTTTTATTCGTTATTACTCAGCTACATTAGTAACCATGACTTATCAATGAACAACACGTTTAGAGCATTTATTAATATTGGTTCATGCATTATAAACTAACATGACCTAAAAATGAACAACTGGGTTTTTATAAACCAACATTGACCAATGTTAATAATTAATAAATTATTTAAAAATATATTGTTCATTGTTATTTTATGATACATAATGCATTAACTAATGTTAAAAAAATGGGACCTTAAATGTAAAGTGTTACTGTTTGTTTTAACTAGTTTTGCTGTAGTTTATCTTTTCTGTCAAGTTTTGAGTTTGTTTTCCATCTAGTTATACATTAGATTGTTTAAACTAGTTTTGCACAAGTTTGAATTACAAATACTTTAGTGCAAGTCTGTGTTCTGCCTAGTCTTGTACAAGTTTGTTTTAACTAGCTTGTATACTAAATCGTCTTGGGCTAGTTTGTATTCTAAATCGTCTTGGGCTAGTTTGTATTCTAAATCGTCTTGGGCTAGTTTGTATTCTAAATCGTTTTGGGCTAGTTTGTATTCTAAATCGTTTTGGGCTAGTTTGTATTCTAAATCATCTTGGGCTAGTTTGTATACTAAATCGTTTTGTGCTAGCTTGTATTCTAAATCATCTTGGGCTAGTTTGTATATTAAATCGTTTTGGGCTAGTTTGTACTCTAAATCGTCTTGGGCTAGTTTGTCTACAAAATTGTTTTGGGCTAGTTTGTATTCTAAATCGTCTTGGGCTAGTTTGTATTCTAAATCGTCTTGGGCTAGTTTGTATACTAAATCGTCTTGGGCTAGTTTGTCCACTAAATCGTCTTGGGCTAGTTTGTCCACTAAATCGTTTTGGGCTAGTTTGTACTCTAAATCGTCTTGAGCTAGTTTGTCTACAAAATAGTTTTGGGCTAGTTTGTATTCTAAATCGTCTTGGGCTAGTTTGTCTACAAAATCGTCTTGGGCTAGTTTGTCCACTAAATCGTTTTGGGCTAGTTTGTATACTAAATAGTTTTGGGCTAGTTTGTCTTCTAAATAGTTTTGGGCTAGTTTGTCTACTAAATAGTTTTGGGCTAGTTTGTATACTAAATAGTTTTGGGCAAGTTTGTATATTAAATAGTTTTGGGCTAGTTTGTATATTAAATCATCTTGGGCTAGTTTGTATACTAAATAGTTTTGGGCTAGTTTGTATACTAAATAGTTTTGGGCTAGTTTGTATACTAAATAGTTTTGGGCTAGTTTGTACACTAAATAGTTTTGGGCTAGTTTGTCTACTAAATAGTTTTGGGATAGTTTGCATTCTAAATAGTTTGGCACTAGTTTGTTTTAACAAGTTTAGTACTAGTTTATACTATATTTACACTAGTTTTGTGCTAGTTTATATTTTAAATAGCTTTGCGCAAGTTAATGTTTTAACTAGTTTGACACTAGTTTATGTTTAAATTGTTTTGCACTAGTTTGTGTGCTAGTTTTAGTTAAACACATTGCTTACTTTTCCAGTTCTTCCTGAGAGTGGGCAAAGGTGCAACTTGCTCCCCGAGGGCAGCCTCCTTTCTGTTTCATGTCCCGGCACATGTAGGTCTTGAATTTGCTGTGCTGTAGTGGCTGTGGAGATATGACGGATATGCTTGCTCACATTTCTGTGGGAGTTATTTAAGTTTGTGATCTGTGTGGTTCTGACCGAGGCAAAGTGGTAACTGACCTGCTGCTGGTCACCTCCCTTCTTGCTGTGGTTCTGGATGAAATCCACCAGGCCGTGCACCACTGTCTGCACTGCTTCCAACCCTTTGGCTAGCTGCTCCCATGTGGGTGCAGGGGCATCTATTAGTACAAAAATGAGGCACAAAAATTCGGAAATTTAAGCTTATAAATTAAAACCGTGTACATAAAACTATTATAAATACATTAAATATTATATACATATCGTATTTGTCAGTGTATATTAAAATACATAGTTACATTTTTTTTGGCCTTTATTGGTAGATTATTATTTTTATATATAACTCATATTAATTGACCACTACAAACAGTTTATGTAATTGTGCTGTGAATGAGAAAGAACTTGATTGTATAACCATTGTATTAAAGGTATGAATACACGACTATGTGTGCGTGTTTATGACGAAGCAAGAAGGTGGACCTGGGCTGGGGTCAATATCGGCCAGCAGTTCCAAATGGGGTCTGAGCCGGTTGAGATTGGCTGGATCTCCAGTTCTCTGTAGGGCAATGGTGAGTTCCTGTACGCTCTGAGCAAACGATGCTGGTGTCTGCAACTAACACACACATATCCACATTAACTCATACTTCACATACCAGCATGACAAATTCAACAAATATGAATATATTTCATTTTCAATAAAGCCTGAAGCATATTTTCTCTATACAGGGAGGAGTGTGAGTGGATAATGTAAACACGTAAGAGCTGAACCTTAAACTACCTTAAACTATGGCACCACCTTGTGAAATCTTAAAATAATATCCAGAGAAAAATCTAAGCACAATCAGTCTGAATAATTTAAGCTATAATAACCAAAAACATCTCAAAGCTTCTGTTGTTTTACAGTTTCTTACATAGATACATTTCTTCTTAAATTTAGTAACCTTGAATGACAAATCCATAACAGTACTTAAATACATTATTTAATTAACTTCTACTGATGGTATATAGATGTAGAAATGAATAAGCACAGCTGATGACAGGAATGAGCTTTAGTGCTCCTCTAAACGGAGTCTACTTCTAAAACATCCTTACAACAGAGACAGCTGAACATAATATTATGAGTGGATATGGAAAAAAAAGAGTTTTGGGGCACTTTGTGGTCCAGTATTGACTGTGGTCCATTCTGAGGAGTGATTTCGATCTTGTGCTACATTTACATTTATTCATTTAGCAGACACTTTTATCCAAAGCGACTTACAAAATGAGATATCCTGCCCATTATCAGACACACTGAGATGAAGTGGTGGAATCACAACTTCTAACAACTAACCGTCTAACAACTTCTCAAAAACAGCATGTTTTCCCAATGATGTGCAACCTGTACATATCCATTTACATCGCCAACATTTTTTGGGGGGTTTCATAACCTGTTAAATCCAATAAAAAATTCAATAACTAATAATTTCAGCATCTATACCTTGTCTATAATGGACTGCATGTGGGATTTGTGGGACTGGTCCCCATACAGTAGAGAGGACCACTGGTCGGGGGCAATTCGCAGCCCACCCTCCATAGCAATCTGAACGATCTGAGAGTCATGTTCCCTCCGAAGAGCCTCATATGTGCGAAACTCCTCCTTCAATTGCATCAAGGAGGAATCCTCGTCACGTTTGGTGACCTGACGTGGAAAAAAAAAAAAAAAAAAAGTATACACTTAAGATATGAAGATATTCTGTATTACTACCACTATAAATTTCAAAGAAATCTGCAACAAAGAGAAGCATCAGCAATGTAAAGGAAAAGCAGATGCACCTTGAAGCAGGAAGCCCTGTAGAGGAGCTGCACCACGTGTCCAATGCTAGTTTTTGAGGCCTGAGGGAAACGGGGTTCGAGTCTTTGGACCACAAACAGGACCAGAACCTTCCGTGAGAGGGCAGAACCGTCTTCCAGAGCAAGCAAGACTAGTTTCAATGACTCTTCCTGCATGGCTATAGAACGCAAAGAAAAACATCAACATTGATTAGCACCCACATAAAGAATCGGCTTTTGAATACAATTTCATAAAGTAGGTAAAATAACGGCACTTACCAGGGCCGAGAAACTGGCAGCCCCTGGCCCTGACGGCAGCCCACAGGTTGGAGGAGAGCTGCTGGGGGTTTTGATGCTGAAGGATGAGCTCAGTCACGGTACGTTCACCCAGAGATCGGGCCGCCCGCATGGCCCTGATGCGGCCCTCCTCCTCCACCAGCTGGCAGTGCACCAGGGTCACCAGCTTCCTTTGCATGGGTCTGCTGAGCATGCACTGAGTGGCATCATTCAGCCCAGCACCTGCATGGACCAAGATGAACAACAATCAAGCACTAACAATGAGCCTCTGTGTAAAGGCCTGTCTAGGATTTTTTTCTGCACTAAAATTATTGACATGCCGTGAATATTCCTTAATGGCGTTGGAACAAAATGTGCTCGTCTTCCTGATGCAGATTACATACCTCAGATTGAAGTACACACAGAATTCCAGTTAACAGATTTTTTTTGTTCGTATCTATGCTTAATTTGTTACTGTGGGGCGACTGTTCAAACTGTAACATGGTGCTATCATTACTAGTTGAACTTAACGATTGGTAAAAATGTACATACAGTAGAAATCACTGAATTTCACAAGAACCTGAAACCATTTACACATAAATAAGACTTGAGTATTTTTACTGCCTACTAATTTCATTTCTGATCATTTGTGTTTTGTTTAAACACGAAGTAAGTCACTTTATCAATGCTTAATGAATAAATCATTAACATTGTTATTGGTTATGAAAAATGCAGAGACCTCTGGTATTGCTGAGGGGTTTGAGATAGAGGGCCAGGTCCTCCACACATGTGCGAGACTCCTCATAGTGCTTGATGTCCTCTGCAGCTGTCAGTAATGTGACAGGCTGAGGACTGGAAACCTGCGGGAGAAAAGATAACATTAATTAACGTTCCATTATAAAGATTCTCGCACACCTAAAGATAGTTCTCGTAAACTAACGAAAGTCCTTATACACCTATAGCTAGCTTTTATACATCTAAGAAAATTCCCATACACCTAAAGATAGTTCCCAGTAGGGATGAGCAGGAGTAATGGAGTACTTTCTCTGCACCAGCTACTTGACTATTAAAACACTACCCGAATATTGCAAATTAATTTCCCTTTGTGCATTTGTCTGCCGTGGGCAGCCCTGAAATACACCGTTTAACCTCTGAATCTCTCACCAGATACTGCAGTTACAATTGAGTCCACTGGTGGGCGCTGCAGCTGTGCCACTGAGGTGTTGGGTGAGAGAAGAAGAAATCAGTATTGGTTTCTATGTAAGCTCCAGGTGAGTGCAAATACTGAATTTTTGCTGTCATTTCGTAAATCATTTTCGTTCCATTTTTAATAATACGTATATTTCATGAATTGTTGTCCCAAAAGAAAAGCATAGGTATCTTATTTTGAAACTGTTCTTGGTTACATGGATTAAAACAAAATATACATTTCACGCAAGTGTCACATGTGGTTATTTTGAACATGCCTACCTAAAGATAATACTTGTAAACCTAAAGACACCTAAAAGTAATTCCTGTACACATAAAGCAAGTTCTTGTACACCTATAAATAGCTATCATACATCTAAAGATAATTTCTGTACACCTAACCAAAAGATTGTGCTTGTACAAACAAAGATAGTCCTCCTACACCTATAGCTAGTTTTCATACAACGAAAGATAACACTTGTATGCCAAAAAGGCCTTGTTTGCATTCTTTACATAACTGTAACAGAACAGATGAGCTTTTGAATGCTGTCAGTATTCCTCAATTTGTTCCTCCTCTACATGCAGAAAACATTCACACCCACAAAAAACATCATGCTGAGCAATGGTTCACATAACAACGTCATGTGAGTTTTAAATAACAAGAATAGGGAGAGGAGCAAGTACTTTGCCTACATAATGGCAAAATATGACATTTTGGCCTGCTAAATGTGATTAGCCTTTATTGCAAGAAGGGACCATAAAAATGCTTATTTCGCAAAAGAATTGATAATTTAGATGGCAATGTGTAATTAGAATTTAAAATGCAAAATGATTGCGATCATCTCAAATTATCCCAATATGTGGATTCTGTAATCACTACGAGAGGCCTACCCGTCTCCAAGGGTGTGTTTGGCTAGTGCCTATCGTAGAATGATTTTACAGAAATCTGAAGATCTGGGCTGGGAATGACAGGTAGATAATGTTGATTCAACGGTTGTCGTCCTTCTAGTTCTCCTTGGCATTCACTGTCAGGGAACTGTGCGTATCAGAAAGGAAGCTCTGTGTGTATGTTTAGACTGCATAAACTACAAGTTCCCTTGCTCTGACCATGATGGCTCTGGTGAAATCTGCTGCTAGCTGGACAAACTCATACACATGCAAAGAGCTACAGACATGGAGACATCATACGCTTCAGTGCGTCACATCATGGCTGCAATCCAACCAGACCAGAACGACAAGCTGATTGTTTGAAACCTGATGTCCTGTGATCTACTGAATATTGAACTTCAGCTCACTATCCTGCCCTGACATGTTCTTTGCTACTGCTGCATCCTTTTGATTCAAAAAGATAAATGTGCCTGCAGTAAACAAAAAATGTAAACTCGCCAAGCGCGGGTGATAGTCTTCTGGCCAGAGGCTGGTAACATTATAAGAAACAGCAAAATACATTTAATTGTAAGAACAAGCTAAAATAGTACAACTGCGATGAAGACAAAATATAATATTGCAAAAATACAGTTTAATGACCGAACAGGAATATTTATGGCTGGGAAATGTTCTCAATTCATTCCGCATTAGCAGGGGTGGCAGAAAAATATGTTAGGACCCTCCCTGCACATGTCATGACTCACCTGTCCACTAACAAGCTGTAGAAGGGCTGTGTTGACGGGCAGTTGCTCGATATCGGTGTTGATTGCGGTCTGGTCGAACGGGCAGGCCTTGCGATGCAGTTTGTTCAGGCACATTTTGCACACAGTGTCCCCGCAGCCCAGGCTGATGGGCTTGCGGTGGCTCTCCTCGAAGGTTTGCATGCAGATGGGACACAGCAGAAACTCGGTCCATTGCGGAGCTTGCACAGGCATTGTAACGAAGCACAGTCTGTGATGCACTTGTACCACAGATCTACTTTTATTGCAGCATTTGTTTTTGTATTCGTTTTCAGTGAAACGATATTGCAAGTCCTATAGGTTCCACTGGAACTAATAATGCTCTTCCAAAGATCAAACTGTTTAATTATTTTCTGGCATTGTGGGCGTTCAGCACACAGTGTGAAAAACATAACCTGTAAAAAAAAAAACAAATCACAAATTAGAGAATTCACAATGAGATTTTCCTGTAAAGAAGGTTCTAGCTTAGCAAAACACCCCATATTAACTTATGGTGCATTCATGTCATGTCGGAAATACTGTAATTTAACTCTTCGCCAAGCTCCGCCTTGAAAGCGCTTCTTATCCTGCCTTAGCAACTGTTGCCCTGCTGCCATTACTCTGCCATAAATTTGCTTTTTTCCAATGACAGCCAATGGAAGAATTTTGTGTTTGAGTTCTTTTATGGGTGTTTTTAATCAACATAATAATAATAAAAAAAAATTAAACACAAAAAAAAAAGCACTGCTCCAAAACCCCATAAAAAATCCAGACTAGTTTTCAAGTGCACATGAGGACAAAGATCATACTTTAGATAAATGTTCTCTGGTCTAATAATAATTATTTTATTTTTTTAACAGTTCGGCCATAATAACCATCGTAATGTTTGGAGGAAAAAGGGTGAGGCTTGCAAGCCGAAGAACACCATACCAACCGTGAAGCATGGGGGTGGCAGCATCATGTTGTGGGGGTGCTTTGCAGCAGGAGGGACTGGTGCACTTCACAAAATAAATGTCATCATGAGGAAGGAAAATTTTGTGGGTATATTGAAGCAACATCTCAAGACATCAGCCAGGAAGTTAAAGCTCGGTCACAAATGGGTCTTCCAAATGGAACGTGACCCCAAGCATACCTCCCAAAGTTGTGGCAAAATCGCTTAAGTACAACAAAGTCAAGATATTGGTCTGGCCATCACAAAGCCCTGACCTCAATCCAATAGAAAATGTGTGGTCTGTACTGAAAAAGCGAGTGCGAGCAAGGAGGCCTATAAAACTCAGTACCACCAGTTCTGTCTGGAGGAATGGGCCAAAATTCCAGCATCTTATTTACATTTCTCCGTTTGGCAGATGCTTTTATCCAAAGCGACTTACAGTGCACTTATTACAGGGACAATCCCTCCAGAGCAACCTGGAGTTAAGTGCCTTGATCAAGGACACAATGGTGGTGGCTCGTGGGGATCAAACCGACACCATCTGCTTACCAGTTCTGTACTTTAGCCCACTATACCACCACTCCAGATTATTGTTCTGGTGTTATAATACAGCTAACCAAAATTCTGACCCACTAGGAATGTGATGAAAGAAATAAAATCTGAAATAAATCATTCTCTCTCCTATTATTCTGATATTTCACATTCTTAAAATAAAGTCGTG
This sequence comes from Moxostoma hubbsi, assembly GCA_032164185.1. Classification (NCBI taxonomy): domain Eukaryota; kingdom Metazoa; phylum Chordata; class Actinopteri; order Cypriniformes; family Catostomidae; genus Moxostoma; species Moxostoma hubbsi. The sequence goes on from JAVLUX010000048.1 coordinate 16,128,173, forward strand.
ATCCTAACTGACCTATGACAGGGAATGTATTCAACGATTAAATGTCAGGAATTGTGGAAAAGCTTTGTTGTTGATGGCAGCATAAACAAAATGTTGAGGTCACTGCTGTTTTGGTTCTATTTACATGATGTCATGAAACAGATCTATATTTAAGTCCTTTATCCTTCACTTTCACCTGTTTTTGGTTATTCACATTCTTCATGTATATCGCCCCCTACTGTACAGGGAATAAAATGTGTGATAAAACAACTACTTAAATTTTGATCTGTTTCTCACCCACACCTATACTTTTGTGTCCGAACCTACGGATTTAACCACTGGAATTGTATGGATAACTTTTATGATGCCTTTGTGGATTTTAGAGCTTCAAAATTTTGGCACCCATTCACTTGTATTGTATGGACCTACAGAGCTGAAATATTCTTCTAAAAATCTTAATTTGTGTTCTCCAGAAGAAAGCCATGTTTTTTATGGCAATGTAAAAACAATGGTATATTATTTTAATTAAGTAGATTTTCAAGATTTTAATAATTAAAAAAAAAAAAAAAAAAAAAAAAAAAATGCAATACAGTAAACAAATACAAGAGTAAAACACGTCTTAGTGTCCTGAAAACAATGACACAATGCAAAAAAACTTACCTTTTGCAAGAATTTGAGGTATTTTTAATAATCATTCTATCATGTACAAGAGTGAGAATCACACCCTTCTGTTGGAACAACTCAACTTTAACTTTTTTTTAAAGCCTTTCATAACATGCGCCATTTTATCTAATAGTCGCATGTATGTAAGATTCAAAAGCATGCTGTTATCTTCAGCAGGCACCCATGCAACAAAGGTACTTCCTCTTCTGGCAGCCATCAAAAGCACCGTTTTAAGTGAGCACACCCACTTGCTTTCAGTATATCATACTGGTTCATTGGCACCACAGATTTCCCAAAGACTATAAATAGGAATGTGAGTAGGGTGATCAAAATGGTTTTGACAAAAAAAAAAAAAGGTGTAACCTCTGTGGTGATACTGGTGTGGGAAGTGTATAACCTGGCATGGTAGCACCAGAAAGCAAGCCTTTTAAAAAAGGTAGCTTGGTAATGCGTAAACTGTATTTCCAAGTATCCCCCTTACTAGGAACTGATGCAAAAATGCAATGTAATCATGAGATGGCAATTAGTTTAAAAATGGAAACATAAGAGGGGACAGCAGGTGGCAATGACACTGGATGATATTTGACTATCTAAAGATAAAACGTCAATGATAGCTGATTCACATTTCGTTGCTGGTTTACTTAATTCAAAATGAAGAATACTTCCAAAACCCACGTGCCTTGCTACTGTAGTCATGGAAAAACTTACCATTGCTCAAAGCATGCTGAGGCACAAGACACAAGACCATATCAGGCCATTTATATCCACTGGAAATCCCCTAAAGCAGTTTAACAAAGACTTGGATGTATCGCATGATTAATATTATATTGTTTAATGATATAATGGTTAATCACCTCTGGTTTCTTAAAAACAACATCCAATTAGATCTGTGCCAAGACAGCAACAAAGCATTTGAGTGCATCACCACATTCCCATTTGGTTGAGCATCATGAAAGAAGCCAAAATTAAGCAAAGTAAATTTATTATAAAGTCATATACTTCCCAAGAACTCATGAAAAAAGGCTTATTAGGACACTATGCTAGATTTCCATTCTTCATCACTAATATCAGGCCCTTCAGGAAATGGGAGAATGAGCAAAGCCCATTGACTAGCCTATACATGGTCACAGTTGAAATGAGAAAATAGCTAAATACATTCTCCAATCTTTAAATAACTGGGTTTATTTAATGTCTGGAGCTTTATTCAAGCCCTAAAGAACTATATAGTGCTCTTAAATGGTCTGAGAAATGCTAAGCTAGTCAGCTAGCAGGTTGACAAATCGCAGGTGTTATAAACAAAAGCAAGAGTATTAACAAGAAGAAGCCTCATACATCAAGTTTCAAACATAAAATGTACCATTTTATTTTTTTTTCGCATTTTACAACGTCAGCGCGGTTTTGAACTATTTAAACCCACATGAAATTTGAATATATATAAATAAAAACAGCGCCGGTGTGCTAACAAAGCTTGTAGCTTTGAAGCTAAACGTCACGTATTAACAAAAGAAAGTGGCTATAATACAAAACCCATAAATGTTTTTAATAATATATGTTAAAATTATTATTTTAAAGCCAACACACTGATCTGTAACCGAATATAAAATATATTTACACCTAAATTGTGAACGTGACCATTAGCATTTACGCTATCTTTACTCGAGCGTCTTCGGTCTTAAACTTGTTTGTAATAGTTTTTGGCTCTTTTTAATTATATTAATTTCAGACACGTCATTCTGATCGTTTTATAAGCGATTCGGGCTATCCTACTGTACGTCTGGTGGTTTTCTTAAGCCATTTGTCTAGTACACATTGTGCAAGTCGTTGTTTATTATTTTAGAATCATACCAGTTAAAGGGCAGTAAAACCACATGAGATAAGGAGTAAATTGTATACTTACAATATTTGGTTCAGCTCAATCTTCGCAGAAGAAGGGCGAGAGTGAGTTTCGCCTGCTGCTGTAATGAAACTTTCTTTGGAGTGACTGAACCACAGATGGAACAAAATGTTTGTCAATGCAAAAATTCACCATCACGATGCTGGGACGTTGCTTTATGCTTTTGTGGTTGCTAAGGTGGTTTAACTGGTTTTTAGTGCATTGCTAAGCAGTTGCTAGGGTGTTCTGGGTGGTTACTAGGTGGTTACATGGCATGGAAAGCCAAAAGAGCCAATCCCTAAATTGTTATGCTATTCTCGTCCCTAGATTTGGATTGAGTCCCTCCTCCAATGCAATCTATGGGGCTTTATCCCCTCCTTTATTCATTTTTAAGTCCAATCACTTGAAAAGAAATGGCGTCATTAATATCCGAAGTTCAAACGGTGTGAGACCACCTACACCTCAAAATCAAATATTTAAGGTTAGAAATTTGAACAAACCTTGCTCCATCAGGATGCCTGAATTACAGATGCAAATTAAAAAAAAAAATTATATAAAAAGAATACATCACTCCATTTAATTGAGAGAAACAGATACATAAACAAAAGGAATATATATATATATATATATATATATATATATATATATATATATATATATATATATATATATATATATATATATATATATATATATATATATATATATATATATATATATCATAGAAAAGACAAAGGTTTAAAAAAAAAAAAAAAAAAAAAAAAAAAAAGAGTAATATATCTCCCTTTCATCTCTGTTGAAATTATTTACACCCATGAGGAACAATTTGAGACAATTCCAAAAACACAAGAAAATTGTCAAGAGTTTAAAATTGGTATAAGGGGGAAAAAAAATGACCGTAAATGACACATAAGAACATGTAAAAACCTTTAAAGTTTCCACAAGAAAGGAAAAATTAAAGCCCCTTTGAGCTAGACAAAACAAGACGAAGGTTACAGACAATAAAACATACTTAAAAGCTTTCCGTGGAACGAGCTAGTACACTTTTAAAAATAAAATCATGTTAAGATGGTGTAAACAATCAGGGGAAGACCAAAACAATAAGGGATTATTATCAAAATCAAAAGACAAGATTCCTTGAATCCCTTTTACACATTTCGACACTGTGGCCTTTCTGAAAATCCCCACGATGCATTTTAGAAAAGCTTGGGCAGCTGCCGTAACCTACTCAAATCCAGGAAATTTCCCACCGACCCCTGAGGATCTGAGGCTTCCCGTGTCCTCTGGTTTTTAGTTAGTGTAGTCCTGGGCTGAGGCAGAACGTTCTTTGTGACGTTTTCCTTCTCCGGATTTGTACTGCCCTTCACAAGCAGCTGCATTTTGGGCCGCAAATCTCGGATTAACAGCTCTTGAGAGTCCAGTGGAGATGGATGGAGATTGGCGACTGGTTGAAGCTGCTTGTTTGTAATGTTCTTTAATACCTCAGCACTTTGATCTTCACGTTCTAGCCTAACGCTCACATTCTTTGATGTTTCATGCTGTATAGAACACCCAATTGCAGAGTCTATCAGAACTGCATCCTCTCGCTCTTCCTCACTGCTGTTTTCTCCTTCAATTAGTCCATATTTCTTCATGTATTTACAAGTAGCTAGAGACATATTACTAGGGGACAATATACTGAGTCCAACACTGCTCTTTTCTGAAGCAGATCTTCTCAGGAGAATTGCACTGGGGTCCGGGCATGGGCTGTAGGATTGACCACCCAAAGAGAGTCTTGAGAGTTGAGAGTCGCTTAGGTACTTAAGTGCAATGGCATTGGCTTCAAGGCTGAGGTCTACACTGCCGCTAGGTCCCCAAATACTGGTCCCAACAGATTCGGAAAGAGCCAGTCTTGGTATCACTGCCTCAGGGTTAATGCAAGCGAGGGTGCTAAAGAGAAGATATTAATGAAAATAAATTAACAAGAAAGCTGATTTTCTAAGGCCCAAACATTAAATTATCATGAATGGTTGATAAAACAGCCAGTTGTTCAGAACGTTTACACACAGCATTGTGATCAAGCTACAGTGGGTTTTTGCATAGTCAAGCTACAGTCTTCATAAGTCTGTCAGAGTATACAATACACAATGCGTAATAAAATATTTGGAGGAACTTAGTTAGCTGAGAAAGTGACGTTGATGTTGACATTTTGCATCATTATTATCTTGCAAAGACGCCAGCTGACGAAGAGACGTTGACCTTGTGTGTCAATTTAGTGTGCAAAACCGAACACAAAAATCTAGCTGGTGTGAAATCAGCATTGTATATTTTGTACATTCTTTTCTTTTTAATTTTGGTTCAAATTGGTAGTAAAAATGTATGTTCCTAGCATTCGCTGTGATACCTCTACCTTGCTTGTATTGCATTCAACTTCCGGGGTTAATACTTCTTGTGCATCACCTCTGTTTTTCAGAGCATGCGCACGACAGCGAGGCCATTTGCGATCTATTTGATGTGTATACATGCTGGACAAAACAGAGCTCCAATTGGATTATCTAGGCATGTTAGTCCAGCTTTGCATAAATCAGACTGGTATGATTTCAGTCGGACTACAGCAAATACATGACATTTAAAAAAAGAAAAAGTAGTAGTCTGACTGTAATCGAATATTTAAAGTACATGTAAACATACTGATTGACCATGTCTATACCTAGCACTTTCCACAGTTGAATGCGTGGTCTTTCCCTGGGCAGAGTCTAGCTCCATGTTCACCCCAAACTGCTGGAGTTGTCTCAAAGTGGCACTTAAGACTCGGTCTTGATCTGGTGGAGTGTCTCTTTGCTTTGTGCGCCGAGACTCGGGCATGAAGGAAGTTGGCAGCGATTTCCTTGACTGAAGGCATATAGGGGACAGACTTTGTCTGTTTTGGACACTCTGTTGGTCTTGCTCCACCTTGTCCTCTTCACTAGCAGAATCTTTAAGACGACTTCTTACCTGTCCCTGAAGGAAGAATTAAAAAAATATATAACATAAAAACTTCCTTTATAATATGTTTGTGGTAATACATTTGTTTTATAACACTCCACAATTCATCATTAAATATGTGAATATTTGGCCATACCAGTAGCTCTTGGTAAAATCTTGGGTCATCTATTCCTTTACTTTCAGAGAGATTTTTGCTCTGTGAATTACAGTACATGCTAGCACTTTCACCCAACTCTGGACTCTGAAATGAATGGGCTCCAAAACCAGATGATGTGCTGTATAAAAATCAAAGAAATCAACAATAAACGCAAAATCAGTGTCAGGTTCAAGTTCCACCTCAGTGAAGTCAAGACCAAAAAAACCCTTAACATAAGAACACCCTGAGTGACAATCTTACAATGAAAACTAAGGGTTTTCTTAAACTTAAGGGGGTTTTCTTGCAAAAGTTGGACTCAAGGCTGAGTCCATTACAGCCCAAATACTAGTGAATCCGTTTATGAATCTTAATTCAAATTGCAACTATAAACACAACATTAAGCCATTAAATCAATATTTAAGTTTATTTGAATTTTCACAGCTAAGAAAACAATGTGTTCATATAGGAGTCGCAATTACCCATTTATGGGTATATCTACTTCCTGCAGAACTAAGAAACTTAGAACTACCTACTTAAAACTACACACAAACACACAAATTGTGTTTGACATCTGGTCCAAATAAAATGGACAATAAAGGTCCTCAACACATCAGAAAAAAGGCAATCAAGAAATAAACATTTGATATTTACTCGTGCTGTGGAGATGTTGTCTGTAGAGGAGATTCCGGACTCTGCTCTTCTGAGAACTGAGATGTATTATCAGATCCGAGCCTGGAAGTGACTGTACTGCCATTCTGACCTCCAGTCTGTGGATCCATTTCACGTCGCCATTCCAGATTTGAGTCCTTGTGTGCAGAGGCCTCCTGAGGCCCATTCCAAAACAAACTGGCTCCTAAATAACAAACAATGATGAACAAGAATTTCTGGACAGATCATAATAAAGGGAACTGAAAACGGATCCAAGTGACCTTTTTGTTGAAAGTACCTGTTCCTACAGCAACGCTAACACTTGTTCTTTTTGGTCGTGCAGGAGATGTTGGCATCTGATTGGTTCTCTCTTGTGGTCTGTCAGGCTCATCAGATGGTACTGGAGTCGTCTTGCTCTGAAACTCAAGTAGTTTCTGGATCTGTTAAAGAAAAAAAAAAATGAACAAACTCAACTAATGAGGAGGTGCGACAGATTAATACAAAAGTCATATGCATAGCACAAATACTATGGAGCCCCTTTAAGGACAGGGAGGGAATTTATTTTCTGATCTAGTTTAATATCAATTGCTTTATCATCCCTTATGAAAAGTAACCCTGATTTTAATCCAGTAACAATATTTTAACCATGATACTCTTGGCAAAACCATTATAATACAGGAAAACCAAAGACATGTTAATAACATTTCTGCAAGAAAACATGGTTAGTTTTAGTATAGTAACACCATGGTAAACATACCAGTTTTTAAAACCATAGTTCTTACTAGGGATGTGCCAGGGTGGTCAACTAATCAACTAGTCCTCTAACAACTGACTATTCGATTAGTGGGGGTCGACTACTAACATTAATATTTTTAGTGGTGGTGGTTTTAATAGGGGATGCAATTCTCATATTAATTGATGCAACTTCTTAGAGAGTATTTTTTTGCGTGACAATAGCTTGGTGTGCTTAAAAGTAAATAACACTCAGCAACACAATGCTTTAGTCTTTTTATGCACTGTTGTTAGAGCAAAGCACCCCATCAACATTAAATTTTAAGACCATCACTGTCAGACCTTCAATCCTCTGCTTTGTGTCCTCCCACATTTGTGAGGTGTTGTGAAGAGATTAAAGTCTTTTGCTGGTTCTGTCTAACACTGCTTGAATAAATAGTTGATGTAAAAAATATTTCAACTGCTTGATGTTGTGAACTAGATGTGTACCCGTAATAGTTTGAATGAGCAGGAAGGATCACACTGAAGCACTCCGGTTGAATTGTTTTAACCAACCGACCGACTAAACGATTGTGAAAATTGGTAGTTTTGTACATCCTTAGTTCTTACCAAGTTACTACAGTCTTACTATGGTGATGAATAAAGCTAAAATTGCATGGGAACCCAAACTTTGTGAGGGAACGCAAAACTAATAAATTCAATCACTGTCCTCTACGGGGCTCTGTACAGATACAAACCTGGAGTTGAAGCAGCTTTAACTGACGCTCTTGATCCATTAGCATCCTGTAGGCGTCAGCAGGAAGGAGACCCATAGTCCCACTGGCTGGATAGGCCACAGGGGTGTCCAAGCTTGCTGGATGGCTACATTGTACCTGGCAGCACTGGGCCTGACAGGAAGGCTCTACTTGTTCAACAGAACCTTTATTGGAATTGACTGCAGGGACACATGGACCATGTGATGGAGAGTAATGGACTGGAACAGCTGCATGACAAACAGGACTTTTGGTTGGGGAAATATGATATCCCGGAGACTGTCGAGATGGGGATAGGCAGTGATCCCCAGGTGGGACACTATCAGATGTGCAATGATGACCACAAGAATTGTTGATGGCCATGTGCACTGGAGCAGGATACACAGGTGTTCCTTGCCAGGTGTTATTTTGATACATAGGACCATGGCCAGGTTGGCTGGTGCAGCAACTGCAAGGGTTGGCAGCTGGGGTGCTGTGGAAGAGCCTGTGTTGAGAAGGATGAAGGATGGGGGACTGCCCAGGCACGACCGATCTCTTTCTGGAACTGCTGTGACCCGATGATGGAGGTCCAATATACATGGCTGGCTGAGCTTTGGATGGGAGACTTTGCAAAGAACGTGGCCTTTGTTGATGAAATGAGCCATTGGGTGATGCAGCGTTCTTTGGCGAGGAAGAAGATGAGGACGATGACACCGATGATGCTGAGGAGCCATCTTTTGATCTTCTATTCATCAAAGGTAACGATTTGCGACTCACATTAATTTTTGTTGTTTGCTGTCCAGGATCAGCCTGTAGTTTGTTTTTCGGATGGGAAAGAGCAGGAGTTAGCGGTCTTCGGATTGGAGGATGTCCGGGGATGCTACCTTGGTCTAAAAGCCTCAACCCTGAGTGGCCCTGGTGGGTGGGGCTAATGTTCCTCCACTGAACATTTGATTGGCTGTGATTAGGAGGAGCAGAGTCTTGTGTATTTACCATATTCCCATCCAAAAAGCTGCCATCTAGAACCATAGAGAGTTCCGGTACCGAAGGATGAACCCGTCTTGTCTGATGAAAAATATTTTAACAGGAAATTCACAGGAATAAAGCAAGTTATACAGCATGAAATATTAGAGGTACATGAGGGGTCTAAAACATTCTGAAATGCAGGTCTCAAGCTAACAAACCTGTTCACTAACAGGGTGAGGGTTTGGAGATGGCCGAGGAGAAAGGTCTTCATCTTCTACACCAGAGTCATGATCACTGATGGATAATTTATTCTGAGAAGCCGCTGAAGATACTGCCAGAGACCTCCTGACAGTGCAAGTAGTAGATATATATATATATAGTCATATTGTCGCTCACATCTACAACCCTATTCCCAAAAAAGTTGGAACAGTATGGAAGCAAATTAAAACAAAAAGGAGTGATTTGCATATTCTTCTCAAAATGTGCTGGGGGTAAATTTCACTGGCTAAACATAGATAATTTTAATTTTTGGGGTTAACCATCTTATTTACTCACTTCATGCCATCCCAGATGTGTGTGACTTTGTTTCTTCTGCAGAACTCAAATGAAGGTTTTTAGAAGAATATCTCAGCTCTGTAATATTATACAATGCAAGTGAATGGTGATCAGATATTTGTAGCTCCAAAAATCATATAAAGGAATCATAAAAGTAATCCATAAGACTCCAGTGGTTTAATCAATGTCTTCTAAACTGATCCAATTAGTTTTCGGTAAGAACAAACCAAAATATACCTCCTTTTCACTGTACATCTTGCCATTACAGTTTCTAGGCACGATCGCGATTTCAAGCTCGATTACACACTTACACTAGAATGCTAGATGGTGCTACAGGAAGGGTAATCAAGCTAGAAATCACTATTGCCAAGGAGACTGCGGTCAAGGTTTATAGTCAAAAAGGAATTACATTTTGGTGTGAACTTACCTAAAAAACAACACATTGGATTACTTCAGAATACATTGATTAAACCACTGGAGAAACATTACTCTAAAAATCTTAATTTGTGTTCTGCAGAAGATAGTCATACATATCTGGAATGGCATGTGAGTAAATGACGAGAGAATATTCATTTTTGGGTGAAATATCCCTTTAAACTTGTGTCTTCATTGCCCAAACAATTAATAAGTGTTATTAAATAAATAATGCAAGTAAACACTCTACTCTGACTGTCCCAACTTTTTGGGAGTGTGTTGCAATCATCTGATTGGAAATGAGAGAATAGACACACACACACACACACTTTGTCTCATTTCCATATATATAAGTTTATATTAGAATTTTCTATACTGTACCAACTTTTTCGGAATTGGGGTTGTGCATGCATGCATGTGTGTGTATATATATATATATATATATATATATATATATATATAAAAAACAACAAACACACACACGCACTGTTTTTTGTATTGCATTTACACATTTGAACAGTAATGGATGAAAAAGAATTAGAATTAAAATTGAGGAAAAACAAAGATTTTACCCTGTTAACACTAACCTGGACAGCACTTCCTTAAACAGCACAGTCTCCTGATTTTGGTTCTCGGCACTGAGCTCAAACTGAAGAGGACACCCCTCAGAAGGCTCTACGTTCTATATATTGAAAAATAAGTAGTATAAAAGTATAAATCATAAGTATAGAGACACATCTTACTGTACTGCCACATAAGAAAACATTTGATAGACTTCAGATTTCAATACATTTGCACACTAAAATACAGTATGTCCAAAGAGAAACAATAGGAATGTTATTATCTAAAGGAGGACTCATTTCTAATGTAGATTGCACAAGGAAGGTTTGATTCTATAGACCTAAGAGTAGATGCATCATTTAATTTGCAGAAGATAAAAATGAGGACATGATGGAAAGAATTGTTCAATATGTCGCACAGTATTTCTCTAGGTGATCCGTCATGTCTAATTTTCACAACGTGTTTTACAGATGTTTTTTTTTTTTAATTTCACTAGTAAAAGGTATAATTTCAATGTTCCTTGAGCTGAATAATCGACACCAGGTACAGTTTGAGATGCTGAATGGACTGCACTGTATGTTCTGTTGTTTTAGTGTCCACCAAATTAAATGTGGCATCAACTCAGACTATGGTTAATATTATTTTCTCCAAGGAAACTGATGGCAGTCTGGATAGATTTCCTGACCTTGTAAAGTGTGAATGACTCTTTGCTGGTGAGCAGTTGAAAGCTCATTTGCTGTTGTCCTACACATGGTTTACACTGGTAGAACTCAGGATCCCGGTGTGTCAAAGAATACAGAACCACAAGGAAAGTGCCTCCCTCTGACGTCACTCTGGAAGAATAAACCCAAATGTGTAAGATGCAAGCATGACCAGGAAGAGAGTGAAGATTTTCACAGATGAAAGATTCTAACAACAAGGAAGAGATTTTATTTTCCGTGATTGCACTGATAACTCAAATAATATTACAAATATGTTTCTCTAAAAAGATGATGTTATTTATGGGTTGTTATAGAACAGATTTTAAGACTGCATTTTTATAACAACATGAAGCAGCATTAGCAACTAATTTAAATTCCATTATGATGAATTTTATCCATCAGGATTTGATTAGCTCATGAAACATGGGCTAAATTTTTTTTTTTTTAAAAGATGGCTTTTTGTGGTTACATCAGTTGAAAAGTATCAGGCTTTGTGAAAGCTACAACATTTTGTTAAATTTTTCTTTTCATTTTTTTTTAAATTTTAAATCTAAGCCCCTCATGGACCCAACTGTCAAAAGGACCCCAAAGGAGTTAAAGAACAGATGGAGGGGACACTCACTTATCTTGGAGGGCAGAGCTGTACAGGTACCTCAGACACCATGCCCACACCAGGGGATTATGGATGTGTGTGACACCACTCAGCCATCTGCCGAAGAAGAACTGTTACACACCTACTCTGAACATCTTGTAGGATTCAAAGCAAGTAATTAATGGAGCCAAATTACAATTCCAGCCAACAGGCAGAATAAAGCAGCAAGAAAGTGACCAATTTCTAAACAATAAATAGAGTAACTTACATTCCTACTAGTGGGAGAGTGTAAGCCTTCGGATCAGATTCAAGTACAAGGAGAAGTTTCCGGGTCTGATCCATTGTAAGAAACCTAAAGGGGCATTTCAACCATAGGCAATATAAATAAAGACAAGATATCACATTTTAAAACACACAAAGCCATTTCACAGCCCTCGAGGACAAAATAATGCCACATAAGCAAACAGATATCATTACTTACCCACGTTTCCTGCTGTTTTGTGCCACACCTGCTGGGTTGCTGAGGTTCCTGGCAAGTGCGGTAGGGATAACAGGCACTGTCCGGACAGGAACAGCGTCCAGCATGCAGGCCAAAGTGACTGCTGCCCAGGACAGGTCAAAGGTCAATCTGTCCATGTTCTCGGAGCAGCTGAGGCGAGCACGCAGGGTGAGGAGTTTGGACAACTCCAGTGTCTCTTTGCTGCAACAGCAATGCTGAAGCATCTAGAAAGAGGCCCAGGAATAATAAGCATTAGTGGTAATTGGAGGTGGGTAAAAATATTGATTTTCTGATTAATCGCGAGTATCTGAAATTAACATAAATGTTATACAACAATATTTACCCAAAATGTATAAACAATTATAAATAATATATAAATATATATAAATATATATATATATATATATATATATATATATATATATATATATATATATATATATATATATATATATATATATATATATATATAACTGAGGAACAAATTGGCTAAGCTGACTCGGTTATCAGGTGATAAAATCACTTACTAACCGTTTCTGTTTAAATTTATAGACAATTTTACAACTTGGTTGCCATAACGATGTAATGTCAACAATCCCTAAAACGACAATTTAAACAACTTTACAGTTCAAATTATGAAGTATTTTTAACAGAAGAATTGCTGCTTTTAAAAAATTATAAGCTTCCCATTTCTGCTTAAACAATACAGAAACTGGCCCCATTCACTTCCATTGTAAGCATCTTACTGTAACCTCAAATTTGTATCTTTTAAAGGAGGGACGAGTCAAAATTAATATTTGTGGTAATCAATATTATGTAAGAAAATGCTGTCAGTTGAGCTTAACTTGTATTGAATCTAGAATATTCCTTTAACAAGTAGTTAGAGAGAAAAAAGTTTAATTAAATTGCACTGTATATGAGTGTTTCTTCAACTTCAGGTAATTTCATGTCCCAGGGGGTGATTTTTATCAAAGAAAACAAAATTAACTTTTTTACATGAAGATCCCATTTTTTTTTAATAGGCCATAATCATTTATTTATGCTACTTTTCAAATGCCATTTATGTATAGATTTCACCGGTTTAGACTTGTTCCTGAAACAGACTCCCACTATCAAACTATAAGAATACAATTACTACATGTTTAAAACTATGATCATCTAAGGGAACACTCAGTCACAATCAGGACAGCTGTTACTGACAAGTTACACAGTGAAGTTGATTACTATGGCCTCAAAATGTTGCCATAGCAACAGGAGAAAAGAGCCCCATTAACAGTCGTTAGATCCTAAACATGCATGGCCACTAATTATAGATTAAACTTCAGAACGGCTACCTTAAATGAGATGTTCAAGTCATCCCCTGAGTGTACTGTACTGCCAGGAACAAGCTGGCCTTCAAATACACATGGTACAAGGATGTCTCCAGGGAGCAAAGCAGTTGGTGCTTTCCCAGGGCATCCCGTCTGCTCTCTGCCTGGATCAAAACGATCCAGAGTGATCGTCACACCCTCCTCATCTAAAGGACAAAGAAAAATTGTAGTTACTAAAATGAAGTGAAACGCAATCAAGACATTTAAAGGAATATTCTGGATTGAGTACAAGTTCATCTTAAACGACAGCATTTGTGGCATTATGTTAACTACCAAAATGCATTAAGCAGTTAAATTCTGGGTTATAGTGAAACACATACATTGGGGCCAATCCGTACACGTTAAAATAGACACAGTTTTCAAAAGTATAGACATGTGATCAAATCGCTCAGACTTTTAGGTGTAAAGCTACATCCAATTTAACAACTTTGTTGCCATGACGACATAAGGCCGTAAACCCTAAAACGCCATAAAAACAATGAAAAAGTGTTCATGTAGAAAAAAGTTTGAACTTAACATATTTGACATTATTACGGTTTCATTCTGCTTTCTAAAAACTGGTTGGAAATCATGAGATTAATCATTAATATATTATTCAATTGACAGCCCATAGTACGTTTGTGATTTAAAAAAAAAAAAAAAAATATATATATATATATATATATATCAATATACTTTTATTTGCTTGCTCACTGGGGGTTATAAGAACAGATTCTCAGTGAAGCGGAGACAGAATAATATTTATTATGAAAGCACTTTAAAAATATATTTGAATTGAACTTTTCTCTCTTCAGGTTTACATACAAACATTAATAGTGAAAATAAGATATGAAAAAGATGGGACATACAATATAAATATTTTTGGAGATATTTAACAGATACTATTTTAATCATTTCTTTTGGCTTTTAGTGCAATGACAATATGAAAGCCATGTATTTACTTTTGATAATGTTACACATTTTTCTTATTGGGTCATTATACGTGAAAATATAAAACTGCTTTTACATTTTAGGAACGGTGTCCCTCGTAAGGATATCATCATATATGAGGGTTCTTGGCATCAAACGTTTGAAAACCCCTACATCTACGCTACTGTGCAAAAGTGTTAGGCACTTTAAAAATGTCTTCAAACATAATGAAATAAATAATTTTCATTTATCACTTAAATGTCATACAAAGTCCAGTAAACATAAAGCTAAATCAATATTTGTTGTGGCCATCTTTGCCTTTAAAACAGCACCAATTCTTCTAGGGACACCTGGACACAGTTTTTCTTGGTTGTTGGCTGATAGGATGTTCCAAGCATATTGGAGTATTTGCCACAGTTCTTCTATTTATTTAGTCTGTCTCAATTGCTTCTGTCTCTTCATATAATCTTAGACTGACACAATGTTCAGTGGTGGGCTTTGTGACATCTGTTCTAATATTTTCTATTTGGAGAAGTAATGTTTAGGAGTCTAACATTTATATTTCCTATTGACACACAACCTGAAGATATAAATAACAATCTTAAGAGAAATGCTTTTGTGAAACAACTTTGAAAAAATAGTTTTAGATGGCATGTAGGCTACAGCATGTCACACTGCATGGCATGTCAACTACCCACTTACCACTGTCGACCGCCAACGTCCCCATCAGGAAACAGCAAAACGGAGGCTTGTTGCTTTGTCTAGCATGCCGGTGAGCTAAACGTAAGGCCTTTTCCACAAGATATAGTCTCGGATTCCTGAAACAGGCCAAATGTTAGAACTTTCAGAACAGACAAAAAAAAAACCTTTGTAAAATCCATGAATACGATGGACATGAAACACACCTGTAATATGACAAATGAAGACTCACAACATCACCGTTGGGAGTCGGATCCCAGAGAGAAATTTTAGATTTGGGAAATGCCAGATGAGTGAGGACATTGTCTGAAGACCTTTAAACGACCATGCAAATCCATTGAAATCATTACTTTTATTAAACAATTAAAAATGCATTCTACTGGTAGTTTGGTTGCAATGCCTGAAGACCTTCAAAGACAATGCTAATCCATTTAAATCATTTAAATTTAAATCAATTATTTTTGTTGAATAAATTAAAAAAAGAGCATTGAAAACATCATGTATGTAAGAACCTGAGATTTTGCAATGTTTCTGGTCTGACACTGTTCTCCAGGATATGGGGTGGCAACCCTTTAAAATCCACTTGAACACGATTCATCCTGATGAAAACAAGATTTCTCGATGACTTAAAGCGTATCTGATCTGATACACACATATATTTGCTTAAATAACAGAATAATGTCATATATACTTACCAGAAAAGTCAATGCTAATTGTTTGTGGTAAGAAATTTGGCAAGTTCAGTAACTAGCTTGCTTGCTAGCATGGCAACCCCAGTAGATACCATTGAAAAAAAACTACATCCCTAACAATAAACATTATAACATATGTAAGATGCAAGATGTTTATTTAATGTCTTACCTTTGAGCTGCTTGGACTCTTCGTCGTGTTTTTAATCGAAACACACTCAAACTCCAGCTCCGCGTGAGGGTGTGTTTACGGACATATGTGTTAAAACGGTCCTTCCAGCCTATCGAGCGGTTTTAACCGCGCCAAGACGCGTCAAAGTTAATAATTGAACTCCTTTACTGAGCCAGAAAAGGTAGAAATACCAGTTGTTGTCACTAAAAGACAAACGCATTCACCAAACGCAACAACTCGAAAATAAATCGTGGCGCTGTTTCTAGGTTCCAATGGCGGGGCGCTGCAGTTGGGCGGCTCAGCCAATAGAAATTCACTGACGAGGGACGCTTGACCAATCAGAAGCCAGGAACCGACCCGCTTGCTGGATGAGCGTATTTGAATGGCTCTCTATTATCTCATGTAGATTATGATATTGTTATACATCAAGTGAACGTTGTTATATTGTCAATAACGGCACTGTATAGATATCAGTATCTTTATGGTCTTAGCTTCCTTGACTACATATTTGATAGACTTTGAGTCAACATTATACATCCTGTATTTAACATTATATCAAAATGGTCAGCTTTTGTAAAAATAAAAAAATAAATCTATATTATAAGATTTAAAATGGAATTCCTAGTGAAACTGTACCGTAAATAATTATGGAGATATTTAAAACATTTTATTTTTATTTTAGAACAGCATTTGCAATACTGTATGTATAGTTTTGTCATTGTAGCACACTGACAACTGATTGAAAATGTACAATAGCTTAATACAGATAAGCCCTTCAAAAAATGTTTTAGAAAAAAGAAAAAAGATTTCGGAACACAACATGGGAGTAAAGACATTCCATGAGAGTGTTTTTGATACAGCAGCTGTAGTACAATGTATGCATGTTTTTCTATCATGTACAACAAATCTAGCATTCATTACAAATGCAATCAAGTCAAGTGTGAACTTGAAAAAGTCATTATTGTGAAATATAAAGTTGCAATTGCAAGACATAAAGTCGCAATTGCAAGATTTAAAGTCAAAATTGTTTGAGATAAAGCTGCAATTACAAATACAGAAGTCGTATTAATTCACAATTGTGAGTTGTCATTACGAGAAAATAAATTGAAAATATAAAGTTGCAATTGTGAGATAAAAGCTTGCAGTTACAAGTAAAAAAGTCGCAATTGTAAGATAGAAAATTGCAAGAAATACATTTGCAATTGTAAAGTTGTAATTGCAAGATATAAAGTTACAATTACAAGTAAAAAAGTTGCAATTGTAAGATATAAAGTTATAATCGCAAGATATGAAGTTACAATTACAAGTAAAAAAGTCGCAATTGTGAGATATAAAGTTACAATTTTGAGATATAAAGTTGCAATGTATAATGTTTTTTTATGAGAAAAAAGTTATGATTGTGAAAAAAAAGTTGCAAATGCGGGAGATAAAGTTGCAATTGCAAGACACAATTTTGAGATGTAAAGTCTCAATGACATAATTTTTGTTTTCATCTGTGGTGGGATCAGGGCACAATAATTGAGTGTGAATACTACTGAATACTTAATCAGAATGTGTTCTAAGTGGATTATTTGTAGTAAATACAGTACAGTATGCATTATGTGTGCACTGCATATATACTAAGGAGGGTGGTGGGTATATTCTAACTAGTGCATCATACCATATGGGCAACATACCATATGGGTATATCATATATAGTGCATACTATTCTTTGTAATAGTATGCAATGTGAACTAAGTATGATACAGTATGCAAATATATTTTGCATAATATAAATACTATATATAAATACTAATCCAGAAGTAAATAGTGTATTTACAAGTAGCATACAATATGCATAGTAGTATTTAGTACTATTAGTGAGTACTGCTATTAGTATGCTTTACGTACTAAGTCAACTGTAGTATGCAACGGGCCACATATATACTCACATCCCTCCATCCGCCGTTTCCGCAGCAACAGGGAAAATATGGCAGCCCTCGCAACTCTCACTCAGGTAATACGAGCTTAAACGTCCAGTTCACGGGCATTTCGAGGAGAAACACCGACATGCAGGAAAATAATCGTTCAATTAGTGAAGAATTGATCCCTTTGCTTGTGTCACCGGATAGTTTAATCGTCATTTAAGGCGAAAATGTCACGGGCCTCAGGTTGCTAGCCGGTTAGCTCGCGTGGGTCATTCAATATGAGATAATGAAGGTAGATTTAATTGAAATTTGCGATAAACTATTGGTAGCAATTACATAAGTATGTTGTGCATTTATATGAATGACAAATATAGTAAATGGGGTTTAAGCAATGTAGCTAGCCGCAACACATCATCAGAGAATATACTGTAAAATTAACGTTTAAGGTGCTGCATAAATAAAGTAACGTTTCAGAATGCATTTATAGTTTGTTATTCAACAAGGTAAGATGTCAAATGGCAATAAACAACGTTATAACATAGTTATTAGCTCTCATAGAAGATAACGGACGTTGTACTGCTAGTTTAGCTTTAGCAGTAATGGGAATTAGTGAGTAGTCAGTAATCTCTATGCAACACTGCTTTATCACAAAGTGTAATGGATTTACATGGCTTTTATTTATATATTTTGTGGCATTTTAAGGGTGGGTTTATGGAATAAAAACTGTTTTTACATGCATACATTATGCATACATTAAATGGCACAGTTCTCTACCTATGAGATGGATAGATAGATCTATTGTGAAACATGTTTTACATTATCTTGAACCAGAATTGATCAGTTTAATCAGCAAGTATTCTTTACTCTCTTTTTCTGCCTCTCTTAGCTGTCAAGTGGGAACCCTGTATTTGAGAACTTTTACAGACAGGTAAAACCATCAAAATTTGTGAAAACAGGATTACATTTGATCTGTTTTGGTGCATCATGTTTGTAGTCCCATCTGTGATCAAACCTTATGATTCAATGTGGATATTTTCGAAATAAATGATCTTTTAATACTGTATGCAAAATCCTACACCGAACAATTTGTATGCTAAACAGCCATAGAAATTTACAGATTTATTACATGCTTAGCTTGATTTAATTATCTTCAGTGTGATCAACACAAAATATCAATTTAGAGAGTTACAAAAAGTAAATGGATAATTGTGAGTTCCTTGAACTTCTGTAACTTACAAATCCATAAAATTAAGTTTTTAAGTACTACTAACTCAAACAATCAAGTACAGAACTAAGGTTGTGTGGAATACCCATGAACCTTTGCGCTTGAATAATTTAAGAATGTTTGTTTGGTCTAATGGAACTTAAGTGGGGATTTAATTCGTTTATTAGCCACACTGACAGCCAAAAGTTTAGAATAATGTACAGATCTTGCTCTTATGGAAAGAAATTGGTACTTTTATTCACGAAAGTGGCATTTAACTGATCACAATGTACACTCAGGACATTAACAACGTGAAAAATTACTCTTACAATTTGAACTTCTTAAACTACTTCAAAGAGTTCTCATCAAAATAGCCTCCACATGCAGCAATGACAGCGTTGCAGATTCTTGGCATTCTAGCTGTCAGTTTATTCAGATACTCAGGTGACATTTCACCCCACACTTCCTGTAGCACTTGCCATAGATGTGACTGTCTTGTTGGGCAATTCTCAGGCACCTTACAGTCTATCTGATCCCACAAAAGCTCAATGGGGTTAAGATCCATAACACTCTTTTCTTTGCCCACTCTAACCTTTTCTTTTTGTTTTTCTGTTTCTTTTTCTTTGTAATTCTTCCCGTAAGGCACCCCTGAGTCTTCTCTTTACTGTTGTACATGAAACTGGTGTTGAGCGGGTAGAATTCAATGAAGCTGTCAGCTGAGGACATGTGAGGCGTCTATTTCTCAAACTAGAGACTCTGATGTACTTATCCTCTTGTTTATTTGTACATCTGGTCTTCCACATCTCTTACTGTCCTTGTTAGAGCCAGTTGTGCTATGTCTTTGAAGACTGTAGTGTACACCTTTGTATGAAATCTTCAGGTTTTTTTGGGCAATTTCAAGCATTGTATATCCTTCATTCCTCAAAACAATGATTGACTGATGAGTTTCTAGAGAAAGCTGTTTCTTTTTTGCCATTTTTGACCAAATATTGACCTTAAGACATGCCAGTCTATTGCATACTGTGTCAACTCAAAAACAGTCACAAAGACAATGTTAAGGTTCATTTAACGAACCAAATATCTTTCAACTGTGTTTGATATAATGGCAAGTCATTTTCTAGTACCAAATTATCAATGTAGCATTATAATTCAAGGATAAGGTGTTGAAGTGATGCTGCTGGATATGGGGCCTGTCTAGATTTGATCAAAAATGACTTTTTTCAAATAGTGATGGTGTTGTTTTTTTACATCAGTAATGACCTGACTATATTTTGTGATCAGCTGAATGCCACTTTAGTGAATTAAAGTACCAATTTCCTTCTGAAACAGCAAAATCTGTACATTATTCCAAACTTTTGGCTACCAGTGTATATTTAGTATTATTGCTGTTGTTTTACTGTAATTAGCTGTAATTTGTTCATGTGACATACATTTTTAAGTAAATCAAATTGAATGAGCTGATACATTTGGGTACATCAAACAAAATATTTCTAGTTGTGCTGAAAAAATAACCGCAAGTTGAACTTACTTTAAAAGTGTGATGCAAAAATGCTATGTATATATTTCAAGTAAATCCTAAAAAAATAATAATAATTTTTTAGTGTATACGTAGACCTTGCCATAAATTATATCTGTATTTTTTCTGCCACGGCACACTTATTACAACAAAAAAATTCTATGGCACACCACTATTCCACATAGTCTAACCAGCGTCAATATTTTTCCTTTTCAAGAACTTGTCCATGTTTTCTGTCCGTCTTAATAGTGTGTTTACTTGTAATGTTTAAAATTCGGCCATGCAAAAATTAAGCCTTCTCACCGTCATATTGACGGACAGGGTCGTAAAAATTCCATCATTATCTATTATTACCCATCACTTTAATTGTCATATTTTAACGATAAGTCATTTAATAGCTTTTATTTTCATTCACATTTTCATTTTTAATCATGAATTTACAGGACGAGCATATAGCAGATTATTTATTTATGAAGAGAACAGATTAACAACAGAGACACGAAGCAGATGAATGTTTTTTTTTCCCCGCAGTGACAGCGGATACAACTAAAACACGGCATATGAACAGCGCAATATTACAAAAAAAACAAATATGATTAAAAGATGAACAAAGCACGTAAAAATGAACTGAACAGAACTCAATCAACAAGTAAAATCTTCCTCCTGGTCCGCATTGACCGGTGCTCGCCTGTGCGTATTCAAACGTATCAAGGGAGACTGATGCTGAGGTAATTGTCATTAGATTTTGTGTCTTTGCCTCGGACAGACGACTTCTCTTGGCAGTTTAAATTTGGTTCTGCAGGCAAAACCCAACATCAAGCACCGCATTGCTCTCCACATGACAAGAGTTGCAGAAAGCATCACAGAGGGGCGATTTTACGAGTTTGCCACGTAAAAAAGTGGGAGATGTGCACAATAAACATTGAAAACATGTATTTGGAAGAGAGACAAAAGCTTGTAGTTGCTTTGACAGCAGAAAATAATAAAAGGACTTGTTTATGTTTAGGTCGAAGAGTTTTCTTGGTGAATTTGAATTAGTTCAATTACTGGGGTCTCTGATATTCGTAAAGGATAAGGTAATATTTAATTAAAAGAAATTATGAGACATTCAATGTCTCTTCACAAATTTGGACAGTTTTTAAATATTTCTTGTTGCTTAGTACTCTCAAAGACATTATTGGTGAAGCAAAAGTGTGTGTGAAAACTCTTTGGTGTGACGTCACTTCATAGACTTCAATGTCATGTGAAAGACCCTTAACGTGTATAAATATTTCTCACGTTTGCACATTAATCATAGCTCTTCACAATCACAAAAGTGACCGATTATGGTTTCAAAATGGCACATTTCTCAGAAAAGTGAGGAGTTTGAAATGATAATTATTATTGTTTTCATGCATTTATTTATTTTTTGGAATTTTATAATTTTCCTTGGTAAACCTGCCTCACAGTGGTTGGGAAAGATTTTGCAGATTGCATTATTTTGCCGCCAAACCAATATCTGACCCTTTTCTGATTTGTTTTTTGAAGGTGGATCCAGGAAACACAGGGAGGGTTGGACCCACAGAGGCGGCCTTATTCTTAAAGAAATCAGGCCTACCAGACATCACTTTAGGAAAGGTTGGCGATTTGAATAAATGTGTATTTGTTTATATTAAATCATAATTGAACTTTGGCATTCTCAATCCAAGCTTGTCAATTGTCTTTGCTCAGATCTGGGATTTAGCTGATCCAGATGGCAAAGGTTTCTTGGATAAACAGGTAAAGTAGTTATTGCTTCTTATAGTGTCTTCATAATAATCATGGAAGACAGCATAAGAAACTGTACATTAAACTACAGTAATGTGCATAAGTCTTAGGCACATAAGAGGTTTCACAACAACATTTGTCTTAAGATTGTTATTTATATCTTCAGCTTTAGTGTGACAGTAGGAAATATACATTTTAGACTTCTAAACATTACTTTTGCAAATAGAATAGAATAGAAGAACAGGGAGCCCTGCAACCGATGTCATGGCCATCACAAAGCCCCCCACTGAACATAGCATCATTCTGAGATTACATGAAGTGACAGAAGCAATTGAGACCGACTAAATAAATAGAAGAACTGTGGCAAATACTCCAATACGCTTGGAACATCCTATCAGCCAACAACCAAGAAAAACTGTCCAGGTGTCCCTAGGAGAATTGGTGCTGTTTTAAAGGCAAAGGTGGTCATACCAAATTGATTTAGCATACTGAACTTTGTATGATGTTAATTGATGAAAGAAAATTATCTTTGAAATGGTCTTTATATGGCGCTGAGGCCTGACGTACCCAACCCCTGGCCTAAAACTTTTGCACAGTACTGTACCTTTCAACATGATGTCCAAATTTGATTCTTGTTGTTTCTTATTAGGGATTTTATGTTGCTCTGCGACTGGTAGCCTGCGCACAGAGTGGGCATGACATCAGCCTGGCCAGTTTAAACTTCCCTGTTCCCCCTCCAAAATTCGTAAGTCTCCATTCACCGCTGTTTTGAGACTTTTGCCATTGTGGTTACGGGAATAGTTAGTGCTACTTTCATAGTTGTTTCTAGACATGTATGCGTAAGCTCATTGATTTTCTAATCTCTTCTAGACGGACCACAGTAGCCCATCGCTGAGTTCTGTAACAACATCAAATGAAAGCCATTGGGCAGTGCGGGTATGTTACATTATTTTGAATCTGTGTAAGCTTAGTTAAACTATGTTTGTCTCTTACGCTTCTTAGATATTTTGCATATGACTGCAAATGAGTAGTTTTTGAATCTTTATTTGAAAACCACTTTATATGTAATTTTTCAGCCAGAAGAGAAGAGCAAATTTGATGGTATTTTTGAAAGTCTTGCTCCAGTAAATGGATTATTGTCTGGTGAGAAGGTCAAACCAGTCTTAATAAACTCTAAACTACCTGTGGACATCCTTGGAAAGGTAATAATACACCCAATTCACTCTTTAGAAAATATTTATCTAGTTCTATAATAATGTAATCTTATAACCCAAGACCACAGTAATAAACAAGTCTTCTATTCAATCAGGTTTGGGATTTGAGTGACATTGACAAAGATGGTCACTTGGACAAAGATGAGTTTGCAGTGGTGAGTGGTTATTATTACAGTAATAACAAAGTAATCAATGACTGCTCTAAAAACAAATGCTTTCTACAGTTAAACCAGTCATCATGCTATGTTATGACCCTAACCTTTGGGGGCCCTTCACATCAAACACATTTTTGCATCTGTCTTCGCTTTTCTATATAAACGTGCTAAACAGATGCATTCATCTGTTGCGCATCATCTAGCTATTTTTGCAGCATCTCACAAAGGAGTGCACCATTTTTTAGTCACATGTTTCGAGATGTTTTTCGTGATTTTACGATTTTTTTTTAGCAAGGACGCTTTCCGTCTGATTGGCTGTGTTTTTAATGGAATGCTGGCAAGTTTCATTCTGCACGCTACTGCTTTCTATTTCTTTTATGTGAAATAGTATGCAATATGCATATCAAGTCAGTTATTAGTTTTGTTTGTTATTAGTGTCTATTATCAATCTTGCATACCAAATTGTAACCTTTGGCAGTCCATTAAATATTAAGTGAAGATGTTAAAAATTGCGTTTGGTTCTTGAAGATTAGAATGATTTATTGGCTTTGCCACTTTATCAGTTTTGCCAATTAATCTGCACCGATAGTTGTTTTGAAACTATTTGTTTTTGGCTGAAATCAATGACAGTAGTTTACAGAATAGTTCACTAGAGATCGACAGATATTGGTTTTTAATGACCGATGTGACACCACGAATATTTCAGTGTTTAAGTGTCTGATAACCAATATACATAACTGATTTCACATTTTTGGGCACATTAACAACTTTGTGTGTTTATTTTGTTAAAAATGACCATCTGACTCCTCAGTACTCAGCCTATTACAAGACTATTTGCCAAATAAATAAATGCACGTGAAACATTGATTTGAGTTTAGCTTACTTGTAGACATGGCACAGTGATCCGAGAAGCAGGACAAGTGGCTCGCAGAACCAGGATTCGTGGTCTGATACATCTTGATCCCCGGATGTGCGGTTGTGACAGAGCAATAACTCACTGCTGGATGGCGCAATTGACCAATCAGAATCGAGTATTCCAGAGAGCCGCGTAATAAGCTGCAATATAAACTTGTCCAAAGCCTCTCACTTAATTAATATTTCAAATGTAAAGTCTTTTTTGTCCTATTTTATCAGTAAACCCAATATTAAAGAACCGATAACAGTTTAAGTGGAAAAGTGTAAATATTACAATAAATATAACGGTTAAAAATATCAATCAAACCGATTATCGTTGTATCTCTATAGTTCATAGTTTGTAAAAAACTATTGGGCAATTAATGAGTTATTAACCTTATAGTTATAAACCTTAATCAGATTGCATTGATGGATACAGTATTCCACACGTCACGTTTCGGTTGTAAACCTCACATTTTGGCAAATGTAGCAAGCAAGTCATCTGGGTGTCAACTCCTCGCATTATACATACTGCATACTTCAAAAATAGTATGAGTAGAATAGCAGAATGCCTTTCTGAATGTATTGAATGTCTAAATTCACTTTCTTGCGTCCAGGCTATGCACCTAGTGTACCGCGCCCTGGAGAAGGAGCCAGTGCCTTCCATCTTGCCCTCCTCTCTCATCCCTCCATCCAAAAGGAAGAAGACCTCAGGCTCTTTGTCCAGCATGGGGCCAGTGTTGCCAGGAAGCCCACCGCCACCAAAAGATAGTTTGCGCTCCACACCTTCTCACGGCAGCATGAATTCCTTGAACAGTGCTGGGAGTTTGTCTCCAAAACACACCCTCAAATCCTCACAGGTATACAGCCCTGCTAAAGCACCAGATTGCTGAACCTTGTGTTAAAATGAGTTGTTAAAGTTTTAGGAATATTTTTAAAAATTTCTCACAAAGTTTAGTCAGTGTTTGAAAGAATGTCTTTGATACGTTTGTGAAAATAGAAGAATGAGGAAAGAAAGATTGCCTGAAGCCTTTTTTTTTTACTCTGTCATCAGTATTCGGTAAACTGGGTGGTACCAGTCATAGACAGAGGCCGCTATGACGACATCTTCCTCAAAACTGACACTGACCTTGACGGTTTTGTCAACGGCCATGAAGTTAAAGACATTTTCATGCAGTCTGGGCTTCATCAGAATTTCCTGGCACATATTTGGTACCATTCAAACATACTTTCATTCACAACCTCTCAAAATTCCCCATTTTCAGTCACTCTTTCTGTTGTGATTACGGCAGTCATCACTTACTCTGTTGCCTTTCTCAGGGCTTTGGCGGACACCAGGCAAATTGGCAAACTCACACGGGAGCAGTTTTCCTTAGCCATGCATTTCATTCAACAGAAAGTGAGCAAAGGTTTGGACCCTCCACAAGCTCTGACTCCAGACATGATACCGCCGTCTGAACGGGGCACTCCGGGACCGGTGAGTCAAACCAGCATGTTTACTGATTCTGTGATTTGGCAACTAAAAACAGCCATTTGGCTCCTTAATGTTTCAGTTTAGGAGCCAATGGCTCCTTAGAATCTTTTTTTTGTCTGGAGCTCTGAATTAAGTGAAAAGTCACATCATGCATGATAACCATCAATCATCGTTTTCATGATCGATCATTGCTGCCACATCCGAGTACTCGTTACCATCTCTAGCCTGAAGCAAATGACAGGTACAGATGCAGAACTGTTTAAGTATTGAGACAAGAAATACCTGCGATTGCACGGAAAATATAGACAAACAATATATATATATACATTATCCCACTTTCTCACAATTTGGAATGCCCAATTCCCACTACTTCCAGACGCCCCATCGAGAGCGAAAAACTCTAATCGCGACCACGAGGAGGTTACCCCATGTGACTCTACCCTCCCTTGCAACTGGGCCAATTTGTTTGCTTAGGAGACCTGACTGGAGTCATGCAGCACACCCTGGATTCGAACTCGCGACTCCAGGGGTGGTAGTCAGCGTGAAATCTCGATGAGCTACCCAGGCCTCCAAACCATATATTTTCTTATTCATCTATTTATTCACAACATCTCTCCTAAATCTAAACGTTATTATTATGGATTACACAGAGTTTATGAGGATAATGTCCAAGTGGAGCAAAGCAGTGCACATAAAGTTAGAACAATCAAGGAGCAAATAGTGTCGTCTTCTGCTTTCAAAGAAGGCACAATGGATAAGGTACATTTGATTGGCACCAAAATCATTGCGTTAAGAATGTAAGAAATACACATGGCTGTAAAGTTTTCCATGTTGCTGTGACCATTATGCATGTCATGTAATGCAATATAATATATTGTTAAAGTACAGTAGATCAATTATTGGATTATATTTAGGCCTCTAAAATATATTTGAAAAGATATAAACATTAAAGATGTAAACATCAAGACCTTAAAAATCCATGAGTCACTCAGTAATGATCTAATCGGCAACAGACGGCCGAGGACAGTAAATGCATTTAAAATTGCAGTTATTTCCAAATATTTCTTTTTTTAATGTAAGAATCGTTAATGGAACCAATGGAATTAATTTTTAATTGATTCACAGAAATGAATAAAATGTTACCAACTCCAACACTGTTTTTCTACTGAAGTGTAAGTCAGGTTTGCCTTGTTGCGAAACTTGTCTAATGACATTTTCTTGCGTAAAACATAATGGTAAAATAAAAAGTGCATTAAAAACATTGCTGTGGTAGCAGGGGCCGAGCGTCCGGAAAGATAAGTGGTGAAAGAGGTCCGCCTGTGTGCCACGTAAGGCCACACCCTCCTCGTCACAATGTGATTTTAACAATGTTACTTAATGTCATATAACCAGTGAAATCATCACAAATTTATTGTGAATGTTAGATGTACTGACCAGCCCTGCCTATAATGTTGTCACTTTATAAATCAGCATCGAAAGTAAATTGCTAGTTAATATACAGAATTTTACTTGCTTTTATGGGTTAATGTGCAGCACCCATTCTTATATCATATTTTATCTCTTTTCAGAGTCTATCAGGGTACATGACACCAGTGGGATCTGAAATGGCTGCACTGACAGAAATGCGCCGGGTATACAAATATTTTTCTCTGTCTCTCTTTGTTCCAGTATATATATATATTTATATATATATATATATAGTATATTGTAAATTGTAGTATTCACATACTTAGGTTTTACAATGTGTGGCAGGGCGGAGGGTGGGGCTGGGTCGTGAGTCTACACACCCGGTCCCTTGTTAGGCTAATCAAGCCTCTGAGAGGGATAAAGGCCAACTGCGGAGGATGGTGCGGGAGAGAGATCTCGTTTATGGACATGTCTGTCATGTGTGTGTTTTTGTATCTTTTGTTTAAGTTTCCCATTAAACTATTATTTATATTGTCAAGCCGGTTCTCGCCTCCTCCTTTCCGGGTTTTCGGCACCAGTGTAACGCAGTTCTATGGAAAGGAGGAGGCGACCAAACCATCCACCGCAGTCGGCCTTTATCCCTCTCAGAGGCTTGATAAGCCTAACAAGGGACCGGGTGTGTAGGCTCACGATCCGGCTCCGCCCTCCGCCCTGCCACACAATGATTTTTATATGATTTTTCTAAATGGATGTCAGAGTCTTTATACCGATCATTTTTTATACCAACAATCTTTATTGATAGAATTTTCATCAAATCCTAAACATTTATCAGATTATATTGTAGCTCTGTCATTTACAATACAGCAAGAGAGCTACTTGAATTTGAAAAGGCTATTTCAAACCCTAAATGCATCTTAATGACAAATGCCTCACCAAACATTCTTGTTTTCCTCTTTATCCATATTTCAATGCTGCTGATGTTTATGCCTTTATCACTGGCTAATATCAGGCAATAATGTTCAAGTTATGGGTAGGTAAAGTTTGTAAAACAGAGCAAATGAACCAAAACCAATGCTTTTGGTGGCCTGTTAGCAAAGACGTTTAGTTTAAAAAGCATTTGTGACAGATCCAGTGCTGTGAATGGTGCTGTGCCTTGACTTCCCGGTGTATTGATCTTAGAGGTGGAAGACAAGCACGTCTCTGCACTCTCTGCTCCTGTGTGGTGTTCCTTGATGTTCTCTACCCCTCTTTTTTGTGGTGCTATGCTTCTATGATTAGACAACTGCAGAACTGATTTTATTTAATGGCCCTGCCTCATACAGGACAGCTCCAGCTCTGTGGGTTCTGGCGAGTTCACCGGGATTAAAGAACTGGATGACATCAGTCAGGAAATCGCTCAGCTGCAGAGGTAATACTGTACACTGGGATTTAAGAGTGGCTTGTGATGTATTTGAACCTTTACCTTTATTACTTTAGCAACAGATTGACACAAATTAAAATACATATATTAAACTGAGAAAATATGTGATTATGCATTTTTTTATTTTGAAAAGTGTCCTTAAGCTTGAGAATATTAAACTTGGGGATTTGAGCAATGAGCATGCAAACTTTTTTAACAACTGCTTGTTCACATGTGGAAATGTCACTGGTGACACTACAGAAACCCCCAAAAAATACAAAAAAATTTGAAGACACAGAGGAGTGTTTTCTGTAACTGTTCATAATTTGTACTTTTGCCTTAACCTAGCATTTAATACAATGTTAACCCAGGGTTAAAAGTGGCCTTACCCTGAAGTTTCAAAAGATGTTAACCCAGGGTTAAAAGTGGCCTTACCCTGAAGTTTCAAAAGATGTTAACCCAGGGTTAAAATTGGCCTTACCCTGGAGTTTTAAAAGGCGTTATCCCAGGGTTTAAAGTGCCCTTACTTCTGAATTTAAAAAGACGTTAACCCAGGGTTGAATGTGGCCTTAACCCAGATATGTAAAAAATGTTAACCCTGCATTAACAGTGGCCTTATTCCAGAGTTTTAAAAGACGTTAACCCTGGGTTAAATATGGCCTTAACCTAGAGTTTTAAGATGTTAACCCAGGGTTTAAAGTGGCCTTGCCCTGGAGTTTTAAAATACATTTTCCCAGGGTTTAAAGTGCCCTTACTTCTGAATTTAAAAATACTTTAACCCATGGTTAAAAGTGTCCTTAACCCAGAGTTTTAAATGCCGTTTCCAGGGTTAAAAGGGGCCTGTACTGAGAGTTTAATAAAATGTTAACCTAGGGCTTTACCCTTAACTCAGAGTTTTAATAGATGTTATCCCAGGCTTAAAGTGGCCTTAACTCAAGAGTTTAAAACTAAGTTAACCCATGGTTAAAGTGGCCTTAACTCAGAGTTTAAAAATAAGTTAACCCAGGGTTAAAAGTGGCCTTAATCCAGAGTTTAGTTGTTAACCCTGAGTTTTTAAAGATGGAAAAATGGGAAAGGCTATTTATTTAGTCATCAATCCATCTGCAGGCCTTGACATCTTTTTTTCCTGTCTTTTGATAGGAAAATAAGCTGATCTTGTTATTCCACTTTTTTACACAAGCCTTTTTTATGACTTTTAAGTATTTTTGAGGGGGTGTGCAAGCTGTTTGACTTTCGCCTCCTCCCATCTATCTCCATTGTCCTCCATTTTTCTTACTGGCCAGCCCCACCAACCCCAGTAAATCTTTCCTTTTTCTGAACAATTTCCCCTATAGACGACTCAACCCTGAAATGGCTCTGAGTCTAAAATACACACTTCAAAAGAAGAGGAAAGGTACCAGAAAGCTCTTGGTGGTGGATGAGTTTCCCCTTACATACAAATCCTCATCTCACCTCCTGTCCTGCCTCATAGTGTCAGTTTAATGTGTGTATTATTTACGAATTCTCTTGTTTTCACTTGCCTATTCTTCATGCGGCCTCAGCACACTTGCTTTCACACACTGGGAAACTCTCAGGTAAAACCTTCTCTTGGCTGTCACCATTCTTGTTTTGTGCCGGTATTTGTAGGTGAAAGAGGCAGGTATAAGGGTTTTTTCTGTATATGGTTGCCAGTGGTTTATAAAGTTTTGTGTTTTATGTTTTTATTTGTTTAACAGAGAGAAATACACATTAGAACAAGACATCAGAGAAACAGAAGAGACCATTAGAAACAAAACCACAGAGGTTCAGGTAAAAATGGCAATGCTGTGTGAACTTACAGGAAGGGTGACATCATGATTGACAGGATTTACATGGTCTGATTGATAGGAGATGCAGAACGATCTGGACAGAGAGACGTGCAGCCTCCAGGAGCTTGAGGCACAGAAGCAGGATGCCCAGGACCGGCTGGAGGAGATGGATCAGCAGAAGGCAAAACTAGAAGACATGCTCAACGACGTCAGACAGAAATGCCAAGAAGAGTCGCAAATGGTGAGAGGGAAGTCAGAAAACTATTTTTTGGCACACATTTTTTGTGCAATTAAGCTAAATGTTTGTTCACATTTACATTACATTTAGATGTATTCATTAAGCAGATGCTTTTATCCATAACAACTTAAAAATGAATGCCAAAAATTACTTACATGTGAATGCTACAAACTGTAAAAATGTCTAAAAACATACCAGCACATACCAATGCTACAACATAATTGTTCACAGGGACGGTACTAAGATAAACTCAGCAACAACAAAAAAAACGTCCCTTTTACAAGACACTGTATTTGAAAGATAATTTTGTAAAAATCCAAGTAACTTTAAAACTCTTTATTGTAAAGGGTTTAAACAAGGTTTTCCATGCTTGTTCAACGAAACATAAAGAATTAATGAACATGCACCTGTGGAACGGCCATTAAGACACTAACAGCTTACAGACGGTAAGCATTTCAGGTCACAATTATAAAAACTTAGCACACTAAAGAGACCTTTCTACTGACTCTGAAAAACACTAAAAGAAAGATACCCAGGGTCCCTGATCATCTGTGTGAACGTGCCTTAGGCATGCTGCATGGAGGCATGAGGACTGCAGATGTGGACAGGGCAATAAATTGCAATGTCCGTACTGTGAGATGCCTAAGACAGCGCTACAGGGAGACAGGAAGGACAGCTGATCGTCCTCGCAGTGGCAGACCACATGCAGACCACAGTACATCAGAATATCGCACCTGCGGGACAGGTACAGGATGGCAGCAACAACTGCCTGAGTAACACCAGGAACACACAATCCCTCCATCAGTGCTCAGACTGTCTGCAATAGGCTGAGAAAGGCTGGACTGAGGGCTTGTAGGCCTGTTGTAAGGCAGGTCCTTATCAGACATCATCGGCAACAATGGCGCCTATGGGCACAAACCCACCTTTGCTGGACTAGACAGGACTGGCAAAATGTACTCTTCACTGACGAGTCATGGTTTTGTCTCACCAGGGGTGATGGTCAGACTCACATTTATCGTTGAAGCAATGAGCGTTACACCGAGGCCTGTACTGTGGAGTGGGATCGATTTGGAGGTGGTGGGTCCGTCATGGTCTGGGGCGGTGTGTCACAGCAACATCGGACTGAGCTTGTTGTCATTGCAGGCAATCTCAGCGCTGTGCTTTACAGGGAAGACATCCTCCTCCCTCGTGTGGTACCCTTCATGCAGGCTCATCTAGACATGACCGGCCAGCATTACAATGCCATCAGTCATACTGCTCGTTCTGTGCGTAATTTCCTGCAAGACTGGAATGTCAGTGTTCAGCCAAGGCCAGCGAAGAGCCGGATCTCAATCCCATTGAGCACATCTGGGACCTGTTGAATCGGAGGGTGAGGGCTGGGGCCATTCCCCCCAGAAATGTCCAGGAACTTGCAAATGCCATGGTGGAAGAGTGGGGTAACATCTCACAGCAAGAACTGGCAAATGTGGTGCAGTCCATGAGGAAGAGATGCACTGCAGTATTTAATGCAGCTGGTGGCCACTCCAGATACTGACTGTTACTTTTGACAGGGACACATTATTCCATTCCTGTTAGTCACATGTATGTGAAATTGTTCAGTTTATGTCTTAGTTGTTGAATCTTTTTATGTTCATACAAATATTTACACATGTTAAGTTTGCTGAAATTAAAAGCAGTTGAAAGTGAGAGGACGTTTCATTTTTTTGCTGAGTTTATATAGATCGAATTATTAGTTAGGTTTTGTTGATATTGTAATGACTGTAATTTGATTAGTTAGTAAATATTTTAGCATTAACTTAATTTTTTTGTTATCAAACCTTAAACCTGTTCACTTTAAACACCATTGTATTCAGAGGTAATGTTTTTTAAACATTTTAATGAAAAAGTAATTAATGACGGATAAAAATAGAAAGTTATAGAAATTTTACATGACAGATAAGTCCAAATGCTGTTCATCATTTCAACAGATAATAAAACAAAAACAAAAAAATATTTACAATTCAATATGATACAATACATTATTATTTTTGCACATTTTAATGCAAATTACCCAAAAGTAACTTAAGACTAAAATCAATAAAAATAGACAGTGACAGGAATTTTACTACGCATAACAATTATTTGTAGCGCAACCTCAGGTTGCAATATTAATAATTTCTAAACAGCACTGATCCACTGTATTTTTGTCAGATCACCTCCCTTCAGAACCAGATCCACTCTCAGGAGTCAGACCTGCAGTGTCAGGAAGAGGAGTTGGGCCGAGCAAAAGCTGACCTGAACCACCTGCAACAGGAAGAGGCTCAGTTAGAACAGAGTCTACAGGCGGGCAAGATTCAGCTGGAAACCATCATAAAGTCCCTCAAAGCCACACAAGATGAAATCAACCAGGTTTTGCTTTCAATCATCTTTATTTATGTATGAACCAAAAGTGTAGTTCCACATTTGTTCACCAGAGGGAGGCAAACACAATTATTTTTGTTCTCTGATTCAAACGCTTTGAAATGGTTGCTCATATGGTTCTAGAAAGCAGATGCTATAAATTATTCTTCTGGTGAACTGTGGGGGAAAAAAGACATTTGGTGCTTATCAAAGCAGTTATCTGGTAAACTGACTTGTGTGTGTATGTGTGTATAAACTAACCTGTATGTTTGCGTTACAGGCTCGGAGCAAACTCTCCCAGATCCAGGACAGTCAACATGAGATCAGTAAGAATATCGAGCAGTACAGCAGCACTCTGAACGGAACCCACGGGGGCAGCATGACCAACCTGGCCGACATGAGTGAAGGCTACCCAGAGAAAGAAAATGGAGGCTTCAGGGCTATGGTGAGACTGGGTTCTTATTTAGTCAAGCATTGTATACTTTCTTTAAACTAATAACAATATGTAAGCTAATTAGAGAGAAATTAGAAATGTTAAGGCACCATTTGGTTAAAACTGCTACGCATTGAGTTGTTAATGATGTTTGGTTTCAGCCAACTAAGAGCCTTACAGTAATTTAAAATGTGATTCATAGGGCACCTTTAAAGTAAATAGAAGCAAAGTACTTTAAAGATAAATGGAAAGAATAAATAATGTATTTTTAAAAATGTAGCTACAAAAATGTAATATAAGTACAAAAGGTATATGCAAAGACCTGTTCTAACTAAAAGCCAAATAGTACCTTGTCATAGTTGACTTTTCTCTGAATATATGAGGAAATGGATTTAGTGTGCATTCTACATACTATTTTTGTAAACTGTATGCATATTTTAATACGATCTGCTTGAATGTATACTGAATGTAAACTACTTTTGTTATTATGCATTATTATGTTAAATGGTCGGCACTTATATAACGCCTTTTTAACCTTTGCGGTATTCAAAACGCTTTACACTGCATCTCATTCACCCATTCACACACACATTCACACACTAATGACAGCAGAGCTGCCATGCAAGGCGCTAGCCTGCCATTGGGAGCAACTTGAGGTTCAGTGTCTTGCCCAAGGACACTTCGGCATGTGGAGTCGTGTGGGCCAGGATTCGAACCACCAATCCTGGGATTAGTGGCCAACTTGCTCTACCACCTGAGCCACAGCCGCCCATTATGAGATTTTTAAAAGTGTTAAAAGTCCTGCTAACAAGTTGGTAAAATTCACCGCCACCTCCGCTGAGAATAAACCACTGAATTTTACAATTTGATATTAGCTGTTGGTTATCAGCAAAAATCTATGCTGATAGTTGTCGAAAGTGTTTTTTGGGGGGGGGGGCTGCATCTTAATCAGCAAAAATCTATGCCGATATTTGTTGTAATTTATTTATTTTATATTTTTGGGGAAAACCTCCAGCTTTAACAGCAAAAATCTATGTGATCAAGGGAGATAATCGGCCCTAATTGGAACTTTAATACTATATTACAGAATATATTTCCTCATGATACTTTAATAAAATAGGCCTGACCGAACATATAGAGTTTCCTTATGATCATATTACTGACTCATACTTATACACTATGGCATTTCGAATTTGTTTTTCTTATTTAAGCTCAATAATCAGAGAATGTAAGGATAGGCATAAACCTTACTCATATGTGACTGCAAATTATTAAGCGTTGAGAAGAATCTGCGATTGAATGCTTGTTGACATTCTCTGGTTTCTGAAGAAAAACTTTGCTTGCTTTTCTTTCTGAATTACGCCTCACATGCAAAGGTACAATTTGGAAACCCAGCACTTTTAACAGAGCGTCTTATGTTGTGGCTATTATTTGGAACAGCTGAATTACTGACTAAAAATCTTAGGCACAAAATTGTTAAAATTGGAACTGTAAGGTTCCTATTACAGATGTTTCTTCTCCCAAGAGTTACTGCTTTTCAGCTTTATTTAAGTTGAAATACCTGCGGCGTAGTGGTGGCCTGTTTCTTAGATATTTGGGTTAAATGCTTGTTTTTAAGTTTGGCAAGTCTGACAGGTTAAACATTTGTTAGGCTAAACTATGGAATGAATGTGAAGATTACTACAATGTGCTCCAGAACGTTAAAAATTCTTGCTTTTGAAGAGTAAACCGTATAATTATAGAGTCAGACACAACAAAAAACTCTGGGCAGGAATTAATCTCTTGCAGCGATCTTTACCTTTATAAAAAAAAAAAAAAATCAGTGAAACAGGCCTCAGATCAGTGTGAAAGGAAATATTTAGGGTTAATTATATTAACCCTTATTATTTTAACCCATTACAGGAGGATCCTTTTAAGGTGAAGTCCACAGTGTTCAACAGCGCACCTCAGGAGATACACACAGACCCCTTCCAGTCTGAGGACCCATTTAAAACAGATCCATTCAAAGGTGTTGCTTATTCTCTTCTCTCTCTCTCTTTGTACATGTCTGCTTAAATAAAGCACTTTTTGGGTCAAGATTGAGGCCTTGCTAATGGCTACTTAACTAATCTTCATCTGTCTTTCCACTTTGCTTTAGGTGACCCTTTCCAGAACGACCCTTTCTCAAAGCAGACCAACACAGTTGCAGGTATCCAGTCCATCTATTGATGCACGTAACAGTTGCACCATGGGAAAGTGTTAAAGTCATAAATGGCCCATATTTATTACATTAATTTGGATCTTTCAATAAAGGTACCACAATTATGCTACAAAGATTGCAACTGCATGGTATTGAACATCATGTTCAGTTACCTTGGCACAGTTCCCTCTTAGTAATATATGAGGCTTTCAGTTCCCCAACTGTCATACTATGTTTAAAATGTACGCTAAATATAGATACCTGATATGATGATGATATCATATGAATTAGGATATTTAAATGCATGTCCCTCGGCTCTCTGGGTTATTGTTTGAATGCTTTTAACAGGGCTTGATGAAATGGTTACAAATATTATATCTAAATATTTTTCAACCTTTTGACAATATTCAAGATGTATCTCAATAATTGTGTATTTTACACTGAAATGCCATAAAAGTGATCAGTGGAACCATCAAACGCATGGACAATGAACACATGGAAGAATGATATTTAATCATTTTAAGTAGGGCTGTTGATTTAACACGATAATTCAATGCGGTTAATTTTACCAAAAAATAACGCGTTAAAAAAAATTAACGCATTTAATCGCGTGCCCACGGACCATAATAAGGAAGATTCCTGAGAAATGCAAGCTTGTAGTACCACCTGTTTACTCCAGAGGCCATTAAGTGAAACTTCAGCTGTATGACAACACACAGTTTATACAGTGAATAAAACACTTCAGTAGCAGAACAACACAAACATGCGTTACATTCTTGCGTTCAAAACACTCGAAGGAGCGCAATTGTGATCTAAGGGATCTCAAGATGTGTTTAAAGATTGAGTATTAAACTATATTTAACTTGACATAGTGATCTAAACATTTGACACGGTGACATGCAATACAACCGAGACATCTGACGCAGGTGTACATTGACGTGTCCTTAAACAAGCCCTCATAATAAATCTCCAACTGATTGACAAATTCACTTGTGAAATGGATTGCTGTGAGCTGTGAGCCAATGATTGACTTATGATCAATAATATGGTAGTAAACAATACATTGTATTCTAAAGCCGCTTTATCAATGATTAACTCTTCTGCTACAGGAATGTAAAGCATTTTAAATATCTGAATATATATATATATATATATATATATATATATATATATATATATATATATATATATATATAATTTTTAAATATTTAAAGATAACTATGTATAATTATATATTGATATAAATATGTATAATCATTATATATTGAGTTATTGTTAGATGAGTGGCTTTCTCAGCAAATATTTGTATATGCGATTAATCGCGATTAATTAATCGGGACACCGTGTAATTAATTAGATTAAAAATTGTAATCGATTGACAGCCCTAATTTTAAGTGATAGTTATAGTAATAGTATATTAGTTTAAGCTATAGTATAGGTTTTGCTCTAATTGAGGAAATATACTCTTTAGAGGAGAAATACACACTTTTAGCACTGTCGAACGCCCAGGGGTGTTGCTCTGCACTAAGTGTGCAAATGGATAGAAAGCCGCTGGAATGTGCCATATATCCAACAGCAAATGCTTCTTTAGAGGTGAATTGGAATGACTCCTAATGTCACTACAATGACACAACTTCGAGTGAGTGACAGAAGGGGAACTAGAACTTGACTCGCTTATTTTTTGGAACCCTGTTGAATATTTTTATAATACTAAATTATTGTTGTGGGACCCAGTCAAGTTTATTATTATTATATAATACTCAATTACTATTATTAATTTAAGTGTTGTTTTGTTTTATATTTGTCTTTTAGAGCCTTTATTTCGGCGGAAAACTCGTCAAAAAATTGTTGAAATGCTGTCATCTTCTCAATTTCTGTGATACAGCGTTGCGTTTTTAGATTTGTATAATAAATTGTAGCAGTTACAAATGTTTGGTATCGCGTAAATTTGTGAAACTTTTGTTCACAATGCATGTGGACCACTCTGAAAAAGGTGTATTATGAGCCCCGCGCATGCACACAGAGCACATTACCCATTCACTTTATAGCACACAAACTATGTGATAATTTGATTAAAGTGCAGTCTTTGTGGTTTAATGCATATGCTCATATTGCGATTCCAGTGTTAGAATTACAGGCCTTAAGGATAGTTAAATTAGACTAATGATGCCCTCTTTAGGAAATGTAGTGGCCAAAGAAAAAGTGAAATAAATCTTCAAAATATTCACAATATTGCTTAATTTTATACTGGCAGAAAAATCATAGTGATTTTATCCTGAGTATTCAATATACTGTATCGACCAGCCCTAATTTGACACTGTCAGCCCATTTGTTTTTAAGTTCAGACATTTACGTTACGCTCCAAACTCTCTCAGATCCTTTCGGTGGAGACCCTTTCAAGGAGACCGACCCATTTATGACCTCTTCTGAAGATTTCTTCAAGAAGCCCTCAAAGCCAGACCCCTTCAGCAACACCGATCCATTTAGTAAAAGTGCCACTCTTCCCTCAAAGGTAGAGTGAAAGCCACAATCCACAAACTAAAATTTCAGAAACTAATGGGACTTATGTCATTCTCAACCATCTCCTGTCTTCTGTCTTGTAGAGTCATCACTTCTCAAGCAATGACCCTTTCAGCTCCACCAGCCCCAAACCGAAAGGCCAAGGTAGCATTTGCACGCCTCTCGCTTTTTGCTGAATCATATCACCCCTACCACTCCCTTTCTTTGCAGATGCTGATCCAAGATCTATCTCATATATTCAGTGCAACATTCTAAAAAGAACCTGTGAAACTGATCTGGCATCAGATTTAAAGTCCTAAAATGCCTTATTT
This sequence comes from Moxostoma hubbsi, assembly GCA_032164185.1. Lineage (NCBI taxonomy): Eukaryota > Metazoa > Chordata > Actinopteri > Cypriniformes > Catostomidae > Moxostoma > Moxostoma hubbsi. The sequence goes on from JAVLUX010000048.1 coordinate 16,166,789, forward strand.
CCCTCTCGCCTTGAGCGACTTGCTTAGGGTGAGTTACTCAACTCAAGCTAGATGATGCTTTCACACCTCATGCCCAGTGGCGACACTTTTTTTTTTTTTCGAAGACCAGTCAGAGTGTTCTGTGTGTGAAGAAGCTGTCGAAAGAGTTCCCATGTAAGACGTGTGCTCACTCATGGGGCCTTCAGCAGTCTGGTTGTAGCATTGTTTGACACTGAGGCGATGCCAGGAAATGCTCAACACCTTTGTTTTTTCTAACCTGAGGGTTGAAAGGAAGAAATAAAACAAAACAGCTTGGTGCAAAGTCTCACATTTTTGGATTACATTCTTGAGATGGAGAAATAGATGATCATAATTGCTAATTGCTCCAGTCTAGGTCTGTGTATTAGACTAGAGTAAATTATGTTCTTTCTCTCACCCCTTGGTTTTCTGTCCTCTCTCAACTATGAATACCAACAAAAAGTGGCAAAAATGGAATGAAAAAAGAAATGAGGATGGAAAGGAATTTGCTCCATGGCTCAATGTTTCAGAGCATGTACACTGACTGCTAGGACAATCTTAAAAAATCTTCTTTCAAATATAGTTCCATAATATACTGTAAATATTATAATCCCATAATAAGTAAAAACTGTACAAATATCTACCCTAATGTTTAACGGATGTTTAAAACCATAACATGTGGTTTATAAGTAGATTTGCACAATATATCCAGGTTATATTATTTGTTTGTCAGTTTTTTCAGAGACGACACAAGCCTGATTGTTTTGTGTACCGATTACAGATTTCTTCGGTACATTGGACCTTTTCGGAAGCAGTTCGTTTGGCAGCAACAGCGGATTTGCCGACTTCAGTCAGATGTCAAAGGTAGCCAACACATTTTCATTGGTTTCATGAAGCAGTGTGTACATTTCTCACGCATCTGCAACATGACACTTGTAAGATGTGGTTTTGATTGATGTGTCACTCATAAGTTGTTGAGTTTTTGTACCTTGTGGCTGATAATGACCCACCGCTTCTCCTTTCTTTTGTGGTTAAATTCAGGGCTTTGTAGATGACCCCTTCAGCCGAAAACAAGACATGCCAGCTCTGCCGCCCAAGAAAAGCATACCACCTCGGCCTAAACCATCAAGTGGTAAGTATTTCACTTTCGTCTACCATCTTTACTCCCACAAGCAAACAATGACCCTTTTCGAAAGCTTTATATACATTTATAACCAAATAAGGTGTTAAATTCGACTTTAATGTTAATGTCACACAATAAACAAATACTGAAACTTCACTTTTTCTTTGTTCTTTGCACTAATATTTAAGAAGAAATATCTTCAAAGTACTGCAGAAAATATGGAACCTTTCTAATTATAAGCCGTTATTAGATGTTTATCAGTGGTGAAAGCATAACAACTTTATTGCGTAAAGTTATTGACCTCAGCTTACAAGCTCACGTAAAGAACTTCTAGTAAACTGACAGAGCTTGTGAGAACATGAAACTACAGGTGAAACCGAATTTTGATTAACCACAATGATATCTCATACATACTGGGTGTCAACAGGAAATAATGTAAAACCTTAAAAAAAAAAATAGTTTCCAACAAAAAAAAAAAAAAGTCCAATATTGCTTAATAAAGACAGATTTTCTCAAGGAGAACTAGCTAAATTGTTTAATCTCTGTCCACTGTAAATCACTCCATCATGCACAAATCTTTAATCCTGAATGGAAGAGAACTTTGTGACTTAAAACGAATGAAACCTGAACTGTTTCCTATGCAGTTATGAGTTAGAGGAAAAAGTGAATCTGTGCAGCTCACTTTTTTTACTTTTTTTTTTTTTTTGCCATCCTAGAAAACAAGGGACTACTTTCCTGGTGTTGCAGAGGTTTAAAGTTGGGTTATGAAGGTTAAATTGGGAGGTTTTCTGGTGTGCTTAGGGTTGTATAGCTAACTTGCTTTGTTGATCTGCGGTTAGCCTGCACTGCCAGCATCGTGCGCTGATCTACACACCCCACCCTGCTTCCTGTATATGTGTGTGTTTACACACTCTATTGGGCACTGTAGCCTAGCTGCCACAACTATTTCACATTTTACCTTTTGCTTATTGCTCTTCCAAAAGACATTTTTGAATTTGTTGAACCCTGCTGCTTGAATAATAAGTGCCATTCAATTATGTAATTGTCACAAGATATTAGCTTTCATGTAGTCATGTGCGTAATATCAATAGTAACAGAAACATTTTTAATAAAAAATTAAAAGAAAGAGTTAAGTACAATAGTTAAATAAGGAACATACTTCTGCAAATTGTAAAGATATTGTGTGAAATCACCAGAATAAAGAGTAAACAAAAGTTTTTCTATTAGCTCACTTATTTGTTTTAACAATGAAAATCACGTATTAACATAAATCAAAATAATGCAATGGAAAAGTAATACACTTTTGCAAATTAAGGTTTTTTAAGATCATAAAATAAAAAACAAATGAAGCCAAACAAAAATACATCTGTTAGCTCATAGATTTGTTTTAGCATTAAAAATCATTAAGCAAAATAGATCAAAATAATACAATTGAATAAGAATAAACTTAAGCAAATTTTGTACAGTTTTGTGTGATCACCGATATAAAGTGAGATCACCAGTATATAGTGAGATCACCAGTATATAGTGAGATCACCAGTATAAAGTGAGATCACCAGTATATAGTGAGATCACCAGTATAAAGTGAGATCACCAGTATAAAGTGAGATCACCAGTATAAAGTGAGATCACCAGTATATAGTGAGATCACCTGTATATAGTGAGATCACCAGTATAAAGTGAGATCACCAGTATATAGTGAGATCACCAGTATAAAGTGAGATCACCAGTATAAAGTGAGATCACCAGTATATAGTGAGATCACCAGTATAAAGTGAGATCACCAGTATATAGTGAGATCACCAGTATAAAAAACTAACAAAACCTAACAAAACAATTGTTAGCTCATAGATTCAATAGACATTGTATTTAAAAAAATATTTTTTTGTTTGTTTATGCTGTATTTTATTGAAGGGCACAGCTTTTTTGTGACCTCTTCAGCAGGGTGGAGTTCTTTATTACGGTATTGTATTCTGTTTACTTCCATTTGCTGGTCTGGTATAAATAACAGCCCTATTGAAAATGTGGTTAACACCTTTAGAGGAACCAGCAACCATTTCAAAGTTCTCATGAGTAAAGAGTCAAAATGCCAGTCTCTGCTATTTGTGCTTGGGAAAAAAGAAGTATGCATAAGCATTTTTCTTTCTGAAGATCCTCACCAGTTATGTGTATGTACGATCATGTTTTCAACTTGCGCAAATTTCTATAATTAGCAGATTGCTTGTGCAAGGATTTTTTTTCCTATAAAACAAATGACAGCCTTTGAACCATATTTAGTGCTCTTGTTGGGTGTGTGTGAGAAAGACAAAGAGATGTCAGTGTATTTTTGCATTCAGAGAGACAGTTACCGCATCACACAATCTGGAACCACCAGTGGGTTTTTTGGTTGAGCTTGCGAAGGGATAAAAACAAATGACATCCACACTAATAAACAATCATTTAACTTGTTTTTTAATAGTTTTTTTTAGTCTTTTTAGATTTCGCTGAAATGCTGGTTTCCTCTTGTTCATTTTACACATGGCAAGGGCAGTGTGGCTAAGTGTTTAAAGATTTGGGTTGGTAATCGAAAGGTTGCAAGTTCAAACCCCACAAATGAGTGGTTAAATTAACTTTGACCATTTTGCTTAATAGAGTGATTGCTTTGGTAAAAAAATAAATAAATGAAATCTGCTAACTTTTTCAGACCAAGGACGCCTTAGTGGATAGAGAGACAGACCGGGGACCCTCTGTTACATATTGTATAAAATTGAGTGTACTGCATTTTAAGCATGAACAATAATAGCCAGTGTAAAGTATTACACAATTTACCATAAACATTCTTCACTTAAATTTTACTTATTACATTTTAATTTGAAAGGAATAATGAAACTGTGAGCTTTAGCTTCAGCGTTGCAACTTTAGCTTTGTTCAAGTTATCTTAAAGTATTTTTGTTTAGCACATATTTTAATTTTTTCACTCAGGATTAGGTGATTTTTGTGCTAAATGACTATCTAGTAAATTTTGTGGTATCTTGCAATTTTAGATTTTTGGGAAGTACATACTTTGATTTCAATTATCATTAATAAGTAAATAAAGTTTCACTCTACAGTACTCAAACATGTTTCCTAACCATGTACGGTGCGACAAGTTTCCACCGACAAGTTATTCTTCTGTACAAACTGAACACAAAAATTCTGTGACACAGTCGCAGCCAATCAGAACATATTTGATGCTTTATAAACATTTATTTGAGGGATTTTAGACCAATTTCACTGTGGGTGTGGCTACTTAACGTTAGACTACAGACATGAAACCAAGAGACTAGCAAAATGACGTATCGCTCATCAGTTATTGTGGTTGCTGTTGGTTAAAGGCAAAAACTATTTACATGGAAGAGTGCTTGCCACTTTATCAAATTGCACCTGGTTAGGACACGGTAATTGTTAGAAAACTGCAATATCCTTCCTTTGGCCAATGAAAACTTTTATTTCATAACACTTCCAGGTAAAAGCTCTCCAGTAAATGTGCCCGGATCTGCGGATTCAACCAAGACGAGCGATCCATTCCAACCATTCAGCGCTGACCCCGTCGACCCTTTTCAGAGTAAAAAAGGGGTGGGAGACCCGTTTAGTGGCAAAGACCTGTTTGCTCCATCTGCCTCAAGTAAAGCCTCTAAAGACTCTTCATTGGGTTTTGCAGACTTCAGCTCTGTAAGTTGAGCATAGTGATACTCTTCTCTTGTCCGATCCACTTGTTTCTTTCCAAAAAACGAAATAAAACCTACAAACAAACCCAAAAATGCTATCTGGTGATCACTAGTGAGGTTTTCTAGAGCAAAACACGCCATTCTGTTTCGCTCAGTCTGTTGCCATGTGCCGGCTACTCATTTATTTCCTCCATGCCTGCAGTCCATTTCTATCTGTGATTAACTCTCACCAATGCACAGAGATTCAGGATAATAAACCCTAATCAACCAGCCAGACATCACCTCTATCTCTCAGTGACTCAAGTACGGTTGTTTGTTGCCCACTTGGGTATGATGTCATCTTTAGCATTGCTCAGCTCTTGCATGGGCTTGTGGGAAGAGGAGCAGTCGCACTTGGTGACTCCAAGTTCTCTCAGCTAAGCTAATGTTGCTTCTCGCTTTTCTTCTGTGACTTGTGAGGGGTTTTTGTAAACTTTTATGCAAATGTGTCTCTTTTTTTGAGGAATAATATTCAGGTTGCAATGATTATTTAAAAGCAGTCTGTAAAATATGTTTACTTGAGGTTAATGCTTGGTTTCAAATCAAGATGAGATATGATTATTTACTTTTTGATAGTAAAAATGTAGTTTTGTGTAAAGGCCTGTGCAGAGCCGAATTTAAAAAAAAGGACCATATTAATACTAATTTCCTGTAACCTATCAGATATTTTTCTGTTTATTCATAATTCTTCATGTGGTTAGCTGCGTTTATATTAGAATCGATGTGCCCAGTGTCAATATTTTCAGCTCATGATCCTTCATCATAGATAGTCTGATTGGCTCCTAAGAGAAACCAAAATTTTGGGAGCATCTTAAAAGTTTTTGTTTGTTCAAACAATGTGTGTGTGTTTATAATATGTTCAGTATTTTCGCCTTATGATCCTTCATCATAGGTCATCTGATTGTCTCCTAAGAAGAACCAAAATTTTGGGAGCTTATTAAAATTGTGTTGGTTCGTTTAAACAAAGTGTCAGCGTTTATATATAATCAGCCATTTCACCTCATGATCCTTCAGCATAGATCATCTGATTGGCTCCTAAGAGAAACCTACATTTTGGGAGCGCCCCGCACGTATGTTCGTTTGTTTGTTTGTTCATTAGAAAAAAGCATTAGTGTTTAGAGTATGATTCGTTTTTTCGTCACATGATCCTTCAGGATCGATCATCTTATTGTCTCCTAAGAAAAAACTAAATTTCAGGAGCGTCCTTACAGTTAATTTGTTTGTTTTTTTGTTCAGACAAATTGTAAGTATTTATAGTATAATCAGTATTTTCGACTCATGTTCCTTCAGCAGAGATTGTCTGATTTGATCCTATGAAAAACGTACATTTCGGGAATGTCTCACAAGTCTGTTTGTTTGAACGAACAAAGGGTCAGTGTTTATAATATAATCAGTATTTTTGCATCATGATCCTTCAGCATAGATCTTCTGATTGGCTCCTAAGAAAAAACTCAATTTCGGGAGCATCTCGCAAGTTTGTTTGAATGTACAAAGCACCAGAGTTTGTAATATAACAATAATTTTCACCTCATGATCATTCAAAATAGATCAGCTAATTGGATCCTAAGAGAAATTTAAAAAAATTTGAACGTCCCGAAAGATAATTTTTTTCTTTCTTACAGCTATGGCTGTCAACAATTTCAAACAACTCAGCCCTTTTGAATGGACTCTTTTGCAACCTACAGATGGATTTCACCATTCTCTTATCAGTCATCAGTTCATTTCAAGAAGTGTAGGCAGCGTGTTTTGACACATCTGCCGCATGGTCACACTTCCACGAGCAGTTAGTGGAGCAAGCATAATCAGCGTTCATCTCAACTTTATTTGAACCAATGTATTTTCTGCCCACTTAAACCCTCAAAGCCTCATGTTTATCCATCCGAAACAAGATTGCATGGAAGATTTAGTTGTTTTACAAAGAGAATTTCATTGTTTTCAAATGCACCAGATTGAGGTTGATAATGGCGGATCGATTGACGTGGGAAGTGTCAGTATCACTACTCAGCTCTCAGGCTGTCATTTTCTCAGCATGGGCTCAATGTTCGCTTCCAGTCCTGCCTTACTGCAAATCCATTTGGTCCTAGAACCATGGTGTTTGATGTAGCATCATCTTCCTCTGCCCTGCCTTCTGTCCATAGTATCGCTGTGCAACTTGGGTGTAATGGACATGCTAAACCATCTTTGATTGATCACATGACCGAAAACATCCTGGAAGATTTTAATTTTATTTATTTCATTGTTTCTATTGTATAATTTTTTTTACGTTTGACCAAAGGTGTCATGGCCTCATAGGTGGTATCTTCGAAAACCTATAAAATGTATTTATTTATTTGATTGTATCCCCTTTTTCTCCCCAATTTGGAATGCCCAATTCCCAATGCACTCCCAAGTTCTTGTGGTGGCGTAGTGACTCACCTCAATCTGGGTGGCAGAGGACGAATCTTAGTTGCTTACGCGTCTTAGACCATCAACCCGCGCATCTTATCACATGGCTTGTTGAGCTTGTTACCATGGAGACAGCACGTGTGAAGGCTTCACGCTGTTCTCTGCGGCATCCACGCACAACTCACTACGTGCCCCACCAAGAGCGAACCACATTATAGCGACCACAAGGAGGTTACCCCATTAGACTCTACCCTCCCTAGCATCCAGTTTGGTTGCTTAGGAGACCTGGCTGGAGTCATTCAGCATGCCCTAAAATTCAAACTTGCGAACTCCAGGGGTGGTAGTTAAAAAACCAAATATTAAGATTGTGGCCAAAAAAATTGAACAACTTAGAATATCTATTACAATTTCCAAATAATATGTAGTACAGTTTTGGTGGGTAACAATTGAAGAACGCTTTAGATTAAAATGTGCAAATCCAAAGATTATCCAACAGAAACAATAGAAAAACGAATGTTTTGTGAACATCAACTTTTCCAATCCTACATGGTGGTTTAGCAATGCTCTCATTCACCTGCAGTCAAGTTGGTGTGCATGTTACATTGCATATATTAGGAGCCTATAGATTACAATTTATAGCTAACAATGAACAAGCTTTGTATTGTCTTTTTCTTCTGTCCTTATCGTTCTGCATGATATTAATGCATGTTTTCACATTTCCTGTCCATGACTTCTTTCAATATTAATGACTAGTTAAAAAAGTCCCTCATGACTCATCAGTGGTAGTGGTCTGTTGGTGTCCAATCAGCATATGTGTACATGTGTGTTCGTTTGTAGTTCGGTGGATGGTTGTGTGGTGGTTTGGTGTAAATCTCTTTTGTGTTTTTTGTAATCCATTCCTCTCTTTCAGGAACTGAGCGAAATAAGGTAAGATCTGCCTGAAAATGTGACTCAAGTTCTTATTTCTGATAGAAAATATTTATGTAGTGCTGTTGATACAAAATCAAAAATATGGTCACAGAATATAGTGACTAAGAATACGTTGAAAATCATCCATGCATGCTTAATTTTGTAATTTCTACATGGGCAGTTTCTGTACATTTCATGCATGATTTAATGATGGAGCCATTGCGAAAGACTTTGCAGACATGTAGTTAGATTAATCTTGAATATGTCTTAATCAGATATACTTAATCACTTTTTCAGTTTACTTCACTTACAAAAATATTTTTAAAAAAGTGTATTTTCGGTGTGTATAAAGTGTTATTTCAGCGGCACTGGTCCCACCAAACAGAATTGCAAAAATAATGACTGTTTTCAATGAAGTTTCAGACACTCTCCCCACTTTAGTCCAACCCCAGACTCACCCGATTGTTTGAGCCAATTTTATGTCCTGCTCGGTCAGTTTAAACAGATTGCATTTCCATTCGGTGCCACTAGTGGCACAATGTCTTCAGCACTGAAATGTGACAGCTCTGTTTTTGTTATAAACTTATATTTGTGTAGCTGTGTATATATACCGGTATATTCTATCTGCGTTATTTATGATAACTTTGGACATTTACAGTAAAGTTTTTTAACTGTATTGAAAGCATTAAATAACGTGCATCATTTTTACATAGTACATCTTTGTTTGCAAAAACGATCCACTCTTACCACAACTACAGTACCATGTAATGCACACCACTATGCAATCTGGGATCGATGGGTCTTAACATGGCCTGTTCCTGTTTTTCCGGCTCAGTTTGGGAATGAAGCCCAGCAGATGGAGTGGGCAAAACGGGAAAGCGAGAGAGCGGAACGGGAGCGGCTGAAGAGACTCCGGCAACAAGAGCAGGAAGACCTAGAGCTGGCTATTGCTCTTAGCAAGGCCGAGATGTCCAACGCCTGAGCCCTTCCACCAATACCCTTCAGATCCACCCCTCCGTACACTACAGTAATGTGTGTGTGTGTGTGTCTGCGTTCGAAAGCTAATGGGCCGCTCACACCGATCATTTTGCATCCGTATGCGCTAGTAGGACCTCTTTGACCGTTGCGCCGTGTCGCACTGTTTTTCCAGCGTCTCGCACAGGAGCGTCATGTTTTTTAGTATTCATGTCAAGTTCAACTTTTGAATCACAAGAGACACCGGCGTCTTGCTTGTTTTAGTGCAAGAACACCTTTTGTCTGAACAGCCCCTAAGGGACTTCACAGGCAGTGCTTTGTTTATAAAGGTACATCGTAAGGAAAATAGTTTCAAGAAAGAAAAACGTCTTGGGTTACTTAAGTGTAACCCCTTGTTCCCTGATAAAAGCGGAACGAGATGCTGCGCTGAAAAAAGCGCTTTGTTCCCAAAGCGCTTTTCTCAGCGCAGCATCATAAGTGTAGCTTTTTGAAAGGGAAATGGACATTTCTAAACTAATTTACATTTTTATTCTTTCAACCAATTGCAGAACTGCACACACGTGATTTTGGGATATCGAAGGCAGCAAAGGATGCATCTATGCTGCCTTTAAAAATTGACTTGACCAAGGCATCTCCATAGACAGCATGTTATGCAAATATTGGATTCGGACATGTTCTTGCATGCCTTCCTGCTTTCGGACGCAGCAGTTGTGTGTATGTGTGTGATGGATAAAATAAATGCAAGTGGGCAGGGTGCTGTATAGTATTTTTTAATATGATAGGATGGGCAGCCTTTGTTTTGTGAGTCAGCTAATTTACTCTACGTGCACTGCATTAACCTCTAAGATGGAGTAAATAGTTTATTTAAAGTGTTTTAGATTGTGTATGTGTGTGTGAATGTGCATCAATAGAGCCATGGACATTGAAGACCGTTATTGGTCTCCGCAGGTCATTATCTCCACTGTGTCTCCCACTCACTCATTGGTGGACTAAAGTTCTGTGTGAGTTTTAAATAGGCTCAACTCCACATTACCAAGGCTGCAGTCCCTATTGTCTCTGAACCCTTGTGCAAGGCACTTAATTCCATGTTTCTTCAGTTGCGACTGAATTAAATTCTAGAAAGCGTACTGTAAGTCGATTGGGATAAAGACTTTGGGCTAAATGATAAGTTACTGGCTCTAGCTGTAGTCAGTATGATACAAACTGGAATTATAGGAGCGCCTGGCAGACTAAACGTCTGTAAGAGACACTTGAGGTGACGTGAAGCTGAATGAGGGATCCTCTGTTATCTGTTGGTGTTGTTTGAGAGAGCCATTTGATTTAGACTGGAACAAAATGAATAGGTTTGCTTTAATAGCATTATTCAGAGTGAGTTAGAGGAGAATGATCCACATAAAGTAACTTGGATAAACTGCACTGATTTTTAATTTTGTTTTATTTTTATTATTATTATTATTATTATTATTATTATTATTATCCCCAGTGTTATAAAATACCTAGCAAGATCAAGAAGGTTGAGTCCACAATGAACACATTTAACTGCACTGCAATACTCTAACAGTGATCAAAAATCATTTATAAAAGCGGCAACATAAGAATCCGGGATTTATAGGAGATTTGAAATCATCAGATTATTCTCTGCTTTTAACATTAAATGTAAGCGCACATAGGATAAGCCGGTAAGATCATGCGTAAATGTGTTTACATGCAACATGAAATTGGGGTAATGGGCAAATATCTACCTGTGCCGTTTTTTCTTAAAGCGTTTATGACCTTACCCCGATAACATGTAAACCTTTAAGGCATTTACATGTTGGTTTGTTAAGCATAATTAGTGTAAGAATTGTGTAAAAGTGCTCAATGTTGCATAAACAACAACAACTAATGCCTAGATTAGGGATGAGATATGATCAGTGTTTTTGTTTGCTATTAAGATTCATTGCTATTTAGATTGTCTCTTTCGTTGTTTGGATTATGTCTTTATGCCGATAAGCAATTGTTGATGAATCAATCCATGGGCCTAAAAGCACAATTCTGTTTTGGTGGAAGGTTCTAATATCGTTTTTGCAAAACATTAACCTGTAAGTATGCCCAGACAGAATCTGTAAACTGGACTGTTTTTGAGAGAAAGTTGTGTGCTAGATTTAAATATGATGAAATATGTTAAACCGAGTTGAAATACTGCACTTTTATTGTTAGCTGAAAGTGCAATCAAATTAGCAAAATCTTACAAATCCAAACACGCAAGGGGTGAGGAGTTCTCAAAACTTTGCAAATGACGGTCAATCCCATCTTCGGAGCTTTCTGTGGCATTCCAAACAGCTTTCTCTTGCTGGGTTTCCTTTCAACTATTTTTATGCCAATTTTAAATTTGTGCTTAAGAAAACCTGAATGGAAACGCTTGATATGCGCATAAACTTTTAAAATTCACTTAAAATGTGTTGACTAGCAGAGGTGATGAAAACGGTCTATTCGTAAAACAATAATGTGTTTTGACCATTTGTGCATGAAAGGTCCGTCCTTGCCACACAATTCGGTTTAACTCACAGCTGGTTGTTAAAGTGGGTCCTCACTATCCGTCGGAACAGTTTTGAGCACGGGTGCTCCCAGGTATACGGAGGCTGGCGGCGTATGGGCATAGCTGCTATTTCAGCCCTCATCATATGAATATTATGCACATTCTGCAGCATCTCCTGGCAGTATTTAATAAAACGATGTACATTTGCTCCAATACTGCTAATAAAACTCTACTCGGAGCAAGTTGATCATTCAGCTGCTCCATCATGACAAGGCGGGATCACTCAGAATAACCCGCATGATATAGTGGATGAAAACGTCCAATGATTCGGATTTTCTTCAGTTTCATTTTTAGAAATGCGCTTAAAAATGTGAAACATTTGGATGGAAACCCAGCTATTGTCTTTTTGGGTTTTGCTATTGGCATATCCAAAACCTTAAGTCAGTATTGAATTCAATTCTTTTGTTTTTATCGACTTTTTGTGGTACGATTGTGGTTTAATTATTGTAATATTATCAGGTTTTGAAACCCATCTGCTGTTCTCAAATGGTAGATGCTCTCTAACTGGTACTATTAACACATATTAACACTTTTTTAAATGATCCCCGTTCACTCCTCCAACCTCATTTGAACAGCTGTTTCTTTTTACTTTGAGTATTTTAAATGACTTCTGAGTGTGTTATGTGATCTGTGTCAATTATTCCTGTAAAGGCAAAAAAGGTTCATTATAGCCTGTGTAATGATAGATGTCTAGTGTCCAACAAGTTGGACAGAAATATTGTGTTATGTTAATAAGAACAACTGTGACATATCCATGTACACTGCTAATTTTCAGCAATGTCAACTTTTTCTGTCATGTTTTTGGTTTGTTCCACTTTTTCTTTTTTTACGTCCAATCAGCTTGTGCTGTTTTGACCTCAAATAGCTGCTTGACACTCCGTCATGTTAGTGTCACAATAAACAGTGTTACTTTATCTTATTTAAAATATGTAAAGTGTATGTGTATTGGGCCCAGCTCACACTGAGACTCTAGTGCCGTGTTTTTTCACGTGAATTTGATTCCAGTACACTAATCTTAAATCATATGTGTCATTTGAGCATCGTAACAAGCTGTAACTACGTCTTACAGACCGGAATCGAAAGGGTGAAGAAAGAGATATGGTTATGGGACAACATGAAGGTCCCGGATAAGGATGAAGGCCATTGGGGCTGGCTTTTCTGCCTTTTTCGCTGTTACAAAAATGAATAGAACTGTTGGAACTGAAAAACAAACCTTTTGGATCCATCTCTCAAACATTTTGTCGTAGCTCCTTTTATGCTGTTTTTGCCCTGTATACCTCCATTGTGCAATAGTTTGTATATTGTATTTGTTGTAATACCTGTAAATTCATTTCAAGTTTTAATATTCTGTTTTGTTATCCATGTTTTTTGTTTTATTTTTAAAAATGAAAGTGATTATTTTTTAATTTAGGGTGTATGCATCACAGAACTCGAGCTGAATGCATTCCTTTTTGGCCTGCTTTTAACACTCTCCAATGTAGATAAGATATTAACCTGATTAAGAAATGCATAAAAAATATACATAAACCATGTATTTTATGTGTTATATTTGAAATGCTTTTGCTCAGTATGTTGTCCCTTGAGTAATATTTCACGGAATAAAGAAAAGATAACATTTCAGATATAGTTTTACATCACCCTTATATTCATTTAACTTGAGTAGCATCTAATACAGTGGCCCTAAAAAGTATTTGAACACTATTTGAAAAAAATTGCATTAAATAACAATATATGAAACCATTTGGCACTTATTTTATATGTGCACAAGCACACTTTTCAAGCAAAACATTTCACAAAATGATGTTTGTTAGGTTTTAAATGATATCACAATTAATATACTGTTTAAAATTAAAGTAATAATCCGGATTTAATGCATGTTAAGCTCATTCAACAGCATTTGTGGCATAATGTTGACGACCACAAAACAATTATTGAGGCACTTACAATGGAAGTGAAGGGGGCACATTTTTGGAGGGTTTAATGGCAGACATTTTAAACTTATAATTTAATAAAAGCACTAAAATTAATTCTTCTAATAGAACTTGTGTATTATTTGAGCTCTAAAGTTTTTTAAAGGGATAGTTCACCCCAAAAGGATAATTTACTCACCCGCATGTCATCCCAGATGTGTATTCCTTTCTTTCTTCTGCAGAACACAAACAAAGATTTTTAGAAGAATATTTCAGCTCTGTAGGTCCATACGATGTAAGTGTCACATACGTCAGCATAAAAGTAATCCATAAGACTCCAGTGGGTAAATCCATGTCTTCAGAAGTGCTATGATAGGTGCGGGTGAGAAAACAGCTAAGTATTTAAGTCCTTTTTTTTTCTTTAAATCTTCACCTTTGACCAGACCGACCATTAGGTTGCAATATGCACATAGAATATGAATTGCCAAAAAACAGAAGAAGAAGAATGCTAAAGTAAAAGTGGAGATTTATGGTAAAAAGGACTCAAATATTGATCTTTTAGCTATTATATTGCTTCTGAAGATATGGATTTATGATATTAAGATATGGTTGGTTCTGAAAAATGACATTCATTCATTTTTAAGTGTGGCTTCAGTATCCAAATACTTTTTGGGTCACTGTATTTAGTTTCACTTGAAACTCAAGAGAACCTGCACATGGAAAGTTAACAATCATGGACCAACAAGAAATTTAGATTTACTTAACCTTAGCTAGTGGATGTTAGGAATCAAACCCATGGAAATGGGCCAAAGAGATGGATATTCTTGACTTCCAGATTCAACTTGAGATGTTTATTCCACATGCATGCTTCTATACTTTTTCATAGTGCTGAGTAAAAACAAACATTTTCCAATGCATCACAATCTTCATCGAAATCATCTCGATTCTTGAATCTCAAGATCGATCATATATCCTGCCCTTTATAATGCAAGGAAATCACTCACATTTGCGACCAACTTTGGCAAAATGCGACTGTAAACGTATGATTAACCACTGGCTGGTAAATGTTTAGATTTCACTCACCAGTGATTGAGTCATATATTGGAAGAAGTTGAGTACTGAGATCTTTTCATTGTGTGTTGAGTGTATAAGTTTGGTTTGACGCATTCTGTATATCCAAAGACGAGATCCATGTAATCCATTCGTCATAACATAATGTCTCTTTTACGCTTTTTTACCCTTTCCTAACAGTCAGTTATTGACCAAAAACAACATGCACATGAATGCATTTAGAAAGCTGTGCGACTCCACTCGTTAATATGCGCTCAGCCAAAACGATTATTTGAGATGCTCTGCTGAACTGCCGCTGTTCTACATATCAGTGGTAATACCTGTAAATAGTACTAATTATGCATGTAAACAATAAACATGTAACTGTATATACAGTGGCATGCAAACGTTTGGACACCCCTGATCAAAATTTCTGTTGCTGTGAATAGCTAAGCGGGCAAAAGATGGCCTTATTTTCAAAAGGCATAAAGTTAAAGATGACTAATTTCTTTAATATTTTAAGCAATTTTACTTTTTTTATTTACATCTTTTACAGTTTCAAAAAAACAAAAAAGGAAAAGGGACCAAAGCAAAAGTTTGCTGCAAGGTCAGTATTTATTAACACCCCCTTTTGCAAGTATCATATCTTGTAAACATTTTCGTGGCCAGCTAAGAGTCTTTAAATTCTTGTTTGGGGGATTTTCGCCCATTCTTCCTTGCAAAAGGCTTCTACATTTACATTTCTGCATTTGGCATACGCTTTTATCCAAAGCGACTTACAGTGCACTTATTACAGGGACAATCCCCCCGGAGCAACCAGGAGTTAAGTGCCTTGATCAAGGACAAAATGGTGGTGGCTGTGGGGATCGAACCAGCAACCTTCTGATTACCAGATTACCAGTTATGTGCTTTAGACCACTACCACCACCACCACCACGGCTTCTAGTTCTGTGATACTTGGGCCGTCTTGCATGCACTGCTCTTTTGAGGTCTATCCACAGATTTTTTTATGTTTAGGTCGGGGGACTGTGAGGGCCATGGCAAAACCTTCAGCTTGCACCTCTTGATTGTTATACTGTAGTAGAAGCATCCTCTTTTCATCTTCAGCTTTTTTACAGATGGTGTGATGTTTCCTTCCAGAATTTGCTGGCATTTAATTGAATCCATTCTTCCTTCTACTAGTGAAATGTTCCCCATACCGCTAGCTGCAACACAAACCCAAAGCATGATCGATCCACCCCTGTGCTTAACAGTTGGAGAGGTGTTCTTTTCATGAAATTCTGCACCCTTTTTTCTCCAAATATACATTTGCGCATTGCACCAAAAAGTTATATTTTAACTTTATCAGTTCACAGGACTTCCAAAATGCATCAGGCTTGTTTACATGTTCATTTGCAAACTTCTGATGCTGAATTTTGTGGCGAGGATGCAGGAAAGGTTTTCTTTTCATGACTCTTCCATGAAGGTCATATTTGTGCAGGTGTCGCTGCACAGTAGAACAGTGCACCACTACTCCAGAGTCTGTTAATCTTCCTTAAGGTCTACTGCAGTCAAACAGGGGGTTTGATTTGCCTTTCTAGCAATCCTACGAGGAGTTCTCTCGGAAAGTTTTCTTGGTCTTCCAGACCTTAACTTGGCCTCAACCGTTCCTGTTAACTGCCATTTCTTAATTACATTAAAAACTGAGGAATCGGCAGTGTGAAAACACTTTGCTATCTTCTTATACCATTCTCCTGCTTTGTGGGCATCAATTATTTCAGTTTTCAGAGAGCTAGGCAGCTGCTTAGGGGAGCCCATGTCTGCTGATTATTGCTGGTTTGAGGAGTCAGAGTATTTGTAATATTTTGATATTTGCATCACCTGGCCTTTCCAAATGATTATTGTGAACAAGCCATAGCCCTAACAAGCTAACTAAGTTCTGAGACCTTGGTAAAAGTCATCTGAGAGCTCAAGTCTCTTGGGGTGCCCAAACTTTTGTATGGTGCTCCTTTCATTTTTTTTCACTCTAAAATTGTGCAAAACAAAAATAATACACTAATCTTGCTTAAAATGTTGAAAAGAATGTTTCATCTTTAACTTTATGCCTTTTGGAGATCAGTTCATTTTCTACTCACTTAAATATTCACAGCAACAGAAATTTTGGCCAGGGGTGCCAAAACATTTGCATTCCACTGTACAGTATATGCAATTTCAAGACATTTGGAATGCTTTAAACTCTGGTGAATGATTGTCTTCAGGCAGCTGTTTATATAATGGACATGAAAGACACCACACCTCTCCTTACCGTACGTACTGTATATATACAATAATTTCTGGAAATCGGTGCATACTTCAAGTCAAGTGAGACAATCCAGGTGCCAGTAATGTTATATTCTATTTTACCAGTGCAATAATATCTTAAATACCTTATTGAATTTCTTAAATGCGACACACATGTATATCAGGAGGTCTGGAAGGGGTCATTAGTACTGGTAACGAGATCCTCTGTATGTGCTCACTTGGGTACGAGGGGACCCTTCGTGGTCATGAGCATTTTGACAGCTGGCTGTGAATAGTTGACCCGCTCTTGCGTGGAAAATTATTTGGAATGAGTATTGATTTAAATCAGCATGTTGACTAATCTAGGCCCGATCTGCCCATGAAGAGCTCCAGACGTGAGTGACTTGAGCTGGACTGTGTGTATTTAATCAGCTGGGTCTGCGCCGGGAAACAAGGACTCTCCAAAGTGTAATGCTGCCCCAGGGATGTTGCGGTGCTCTGACGGACACTCTCGTGTGCTCCACCAGGACGTCAGTAGAGGTATACTGGGAAATCTAAGCCAGATGGCCGCTTTCCATTATGTTGTCGCACAAACATGGTTTTGCATTAGCCATGGGGATTATCCTCTTCCGATCTTTGTTTTGCTATGTTCATACGGGACTTTGGAGGGCTGACCATATACTGTAGTTTTATCACCTCTCAATACAGGGACCTATTTGGAAATTTTGCGCTCAACATGTAAAAAACACCATGTCCTGACGTTGTGCTCCATGCAAAGAATCATTACAAATAAGTTTGGACATGTAGTTAACTAACTAAAAAGTAGAGACGCTACTTTTTTTTTTTTTTTTTTTGTAGCGTGGCAGTAGCTGAACTATTTTCACAATGTACCTTATTTACAGTGGTTCCATCTTTTTTTATATTGGACAGAAATGAAAATGAGGCTGTGTGGGATAGACTTAAGGCCAAAGTATAATTTGGTTGTCCACGTTACTGATCGGAATGGTCACAGTTTGCTTGAAACAAATTTCGCCATCAGGTCAGTCTGTGCGGACTGATCATGCGCAGCCCAGATTTTCTCGACAGGCAGAGAGATACATTCTCGTCTTGTGCGGATCGCCGGTGCATGCATCTGCTGATGACTGCACTAATAGCGTATCACAAAGCAGTCATAGTGCACATGATTCGAAATCAGATCTTTTTAAGATGTTTAGCGATGTTAATTAGATTGTGATGCTTTCCAGATGAAGTGCTTTTAAACAGACATCTTGGAGGTGTCTTCTGTTTTGGATTAAATGAGCCAATCCAGGCCAACTCCATGTCACAGCCACGCCAGAGTCAGCTCCAGGCCATGTTACAGCCACGCCAGAGTCAGCTCCAGGCCATGTCACAGCCACGCCAGAGTCAGCTCCAGGCCATGTCACAGCCACGCCAGAGTCAGCTCCAGGCCATGTTACAGCCACGCCAGAGTCAGCTCCAGGCCATGTCACAGCCACGCCAGAGTCAGCTCCAGGCCATGTTACAGCCACGCCAGAGTCAGCTCCAGGCCATGTCACAGCCACGCCAGAGTCAGCTCCAGGCCATGTTACAGCCACGCCAGAGTCAGCTCCAGGCCATGTCTCAGCCAAGCCTCAGACTGCTCCATGTCACAGCCGAACCTCAGTATGCTCCATGCCATGTCTCAGCCAAGCTCCAAACTGCTCCATGCCTTGTCTCAAACAAGCCTTTGCTTCACGGCCCAGGGCCGCCTCTGCTCCACGGTCCCGGGCCGCCTCTGCTCCACGGCCCAGGGCCGCCTCTGCTCCACGGTCCCGGCCTGCCTCTGCTCCACAGTCCTGGCCCTCCTCTGCTCCAAAGGTTTTTTGGGACCTCCATCCCTGCGGCTCCGCCTTGGTACTCATCCTTATTGGCTCCTCGAGCCTCTCAGGGCCCCAACTTTCCATTGGCTTTGCCCTGTTCCCATGCTCCACACCCTGTCTGGCCAGGCCACGCCTCACGCCCTGTCTCGCCAGGCCACGCCCCACGGCTTATCTCACCAGGCCACGTCTCATGTTATTATGTTTTGGGGCATCAGGAGCCACCCCTAGAGGGGGGGATATGTCATGTTTATTCTATTGGTTCATGTTTTCATATCTTTAATTTTCTAGTTTAGTTCCTGTTCTGGTCATGTGGTCCCTAGTCATGTGATTCCTGTTTCCCTCCATGTTGATGTGTATTGTTTTCATTGGTTTAAGTTTATTAGTCTTGTTATGTTTTTAGTTCTGTCTGTTCATTGGTTTTCTTGTTACCCTTGTCTTTGTATTTAAGCCTGCATGTTTGCCATTGTCTCTTGTAAAGTATTGTTAATGTAGCCTTGTTCGTTAGTCAAGTCTAGTTCATGTTCATGTGTATTTCACGTGTGGATTTACGGTTGCTGGATACCACATTGTTTAATAAACTGCACTTGTGTTCTCACTACGTCATTGTTTTTGTCATTGCCGGCACGGCCAGCATTACATTGATAAAAGCATTTACATTCATCCTTTTATCTGTTAAAACATCTGTATTATGTCGTTTTAGATTGTATAATTGGCTATAACTTCTCACAGAAAAGGTTTGTAAGTGATTTAATTACATTAAAATCATGTTTACATGTATGTTGTTTATGTCTTGTGCTTAACAAGTGTGTATTTTAACATTTAAATACTGGCCACAGCACTTCCATTGTACGTGCTTCACTGTAACTTAGATTTTTGCTTTTTTTTTTAACGAAAAGGAGAGATAAGTCAAAAATATTTTTTGTGGTAGTCAATATAATGCTACAAATGCTGTTTGAGGATTAAGGATAACTTTGTATTGACCCTGGAATATTCCTTTAAAAAATGTTAAAGTGTAGCTTGACTGTTATTTAACTGAAAGTTATGAGTATCTTTTACCTTGGGAAGCTACAGTTTTAAGTTGCTTCCCCAACCCTGAATGTCTTGTAGCATGGACAACAGATTAGTTAGGATGATTCCTATGGAAGTCCAGCAGGTGGCAAACTCTTCCCATGACATTCCAATGCTTTCCAAAGGAACGTGTGCCAGAAGAATTGCACAAGAAATTAAAAATACTCCTTTTTTGACACAAATGCTTAATTATGCACTAAAGCAGCTACACTGATGGTTTATAGACTATCAAACTGAAATTTCCCATCTTATAGTACGCACTTCCCAAACTTCCCATTATGATCTCTAATTCAAAGGGACATAGAAAGCCTCAAGGCTATCCCATTGCTTGGAGGCCTTTGCGATTAGTCTCCTTTGAAGAGAATGAAAAAGATTTAAGATTTCGTCAGTGGACGTAATTTATATACTGTATTTTTAAAGTGGTTTAGCTCCTAAAGAATACCCTCTAGACATAAATGAATAGCTTCCAAGAATGTAAAAGACTCTTGATTTTATCTTTCAGCATGAAATCTGAGGAGTTCTCTGGCTTGAAGCCAGACGATTAACATAATCCTAAATGTGTGAATGGAGAGTTTCTTATTTAGGTTAAAATGCTTCCCAGGTGAATTGTGTCAGATCAAGGGATGTAACCTTTTTTTAAATTTTTTTATTTATTTTTGCTGATTTGTCAACTATAGAGCAACCTGAAAGTGATATGAAAATGTTTTTCTTACTTCACAAAGTAAGTCATCCATTGAGACAGTTTTAGTTCCTCCTTTCCTCAAAATAGACCACACAGTGAATAATACCTCTTATACAAGTGAAAGGTGTAATATTTCCATGCCACTGCACAGGGCCCCAAAAACAAAACAGAAAGGTCTAAGCATATTATAATATAATACTAAGTCTGGAGCTCTGTTTTCCACACCATTAGACACATTATTCTCAGAACATTTGAGTGGCTTATTGGATGGGATTGCTGCCTTGTGGCCTGAATGCACACACTGGATGTCCCTTATTAAGAGATGGATGCGCAAAAAAAATGCAAATGTTTTTGTTTTCCTGGGTTTTAAGCATCTGGAAGACTTTGTTGTTTGTTTAATCAAGAACATTTAATGCAAAACTGATATTTACATAAAGACTTGGTGGCAAATACCCTTGAACTCTTGATATGACTGTCAACTTTTACTGAAAAGTTACCTACCTTTAAAGTGTACAGTGCCTGTAAGGTATTAAGTTTGAATTCTTACCCTTAAAGAACTTAAAGAAATTCAAAGTTGAACCTTCCCAACCATAAATATCCCATATTTTCAATTCTTTTTCCAAGGAGACAGGGTTCACCTCTCTTAAAATGTGGTGTAGCCCTCTGCCCAGACATGGCTATATTCAGTCTCAACAATTATGTAAATGTAATGTTTGTATTTATAGGCCTAGCCACAGCCCTCTGGCATAGTAATATTGCAGCTGGATATCCCTCAACCCCCATAACATATTACAGTACCAGGAATATGTATATTTTAGTGTACAACTGATTAAAACATTATGTCCAACCGGAATAAAGCTGGAATAAAGACAAAAACGTAACAAAACAACAGACACAGATGTTTTTATCCCAGTTAAGTTTAATATATACATTAAGTACAATATGTACAGTGTATAAATTATATACAAGTCATACAAAGGTTGCTCCAGATGAACTCACATAGCCCTTGTCATGTCATTTGAACATGGGACAGTCTGCAATGCACATTAAAAACATGAATTGTAAGAATACGTTAGGAAAACAAAAGAACAAAACAACCAAACGACCCTGATTTTAAATTGTTTATGTCGATAAATGCACAAATTACTTCAACCATTCAGTTAACGCCCCTTTGTTAACTTCTAAGGCAGTTTTAAAAAGAAAAAAACATTGTCTTATAAAAGCTTATTTAGTTTCATGAAATAATAGCATACATTTTGAAAAATGCCAAGATTAAAATTGGCACTCGTGAGATGTATACATGCATTAAAAGGCACTATCGTGATGTTCATAGTAGCAACATCATGTTAACTTACACTTTTTTGTTATTCTCTGATTCCAGTTGCATCTGAGGTTTAGGTCCAGCCTAACATGAGTTGAACTTGTTTTTTTTTTTTTGCATTCTTAAAGCTCTTTGGATAAAAAATATTTCTTGATTTGAAGTGTAGAACCAGCTACTTTGCAAAAGACTGTATGGCTATAGGATTCAGCAAAAGGTCATGTCAGTTCATGGTAAAGAAAATGCTTTCGTCAAACATCATCCGTGATGTTCATTGTACAGTGCATTTAGTCCAAATATTGGAGTCCATTCCTACATATGACGCTTCATATGGAGGGCGAGATGGTCAGACCTGGAGAAGGCGCGCTCGCACAGGTGGCACTGGAAGGGTCGGTGCCCAGTGTGTTTGCGGAAGTGGCGGGTCAGTTCGTCGGAGCGGGCAAACTTCCAGCCGCAACCTTCCCAGCTGCAATGGTAAGGCTTTTCACCTAATAAAAGAGAAAAACCATGTCAGATTAAAATTCATTCATGTACAGCTATCAATTATGACGCCATGACAGTGGTGTGACGCAAGATGCAAGAAAGCTACTTCAAGTGACGTTTATTTACCTGTATGCGTTCTGTGATGCGCCTTCAAGTGGGAACTCTTTGTATAAGTTTTGCCGCATCCTGAAAAAGTGCAAGTATGAGTTGCAGTCCGTTTCCTCGGCCAGGTGCGTCTACCCCTCTTTGGTTTGGCGTCCAGCTCCAGCGGAGATGAAGGAGGTGTCAGAAGTACTCTTTGGTTGGCATTGGGCATCCCGAGCCCGTCGTCGCACACGCTGAAGTGATGTGCATTTGGGTATGGCAGCTGCATCTGCGGAGGCGCTGCGTGGGGGAATCCCGCACTGGCTTGGTAACCCTGTGTGAAAGTCATTGCATGGCACATCTGTGACTGACAGTCCGTGTTGATGAGATCCGCAGGGCTCTGCGGTGGGGTCATGCTGCCCGCACCCAGTGGAGAGTTGGCCAGCCTCGGCTGCTCGTACGACCGCATGCATGCACCACTTCCCTCCTGTTTGACTTTGGGAACCATTCCCCTAACAGGTCCATAACCGTCCATGCAGGGCTCCACTTTAATACACTCTGAAATGTCCTGATTGGGAAACGCACACCTGACCAGGAATCTTCCCTGATTGTTGTTAGGCAGAGATGGCTGGCAGTAGGTGTCTACATCGGATTGCAGAAGCTCTGCCATAAGGCTGGTACTATACGGTGGGGGTGAAGAGTTGATCTCGGGTACTGAGTAGGTGCTGGGAGGCACCGGTGGGTTGAACATGTTTCTGGACTCTTGCATTCTGTAGTCACCACCCAACCCCTGTCCAAGATTGTCTGAACCGGCGGTGTTGGCCAGAATAAACTCCAGATCCAGATATTTATCAAGATCTTCGTCATCTGTTGATCTGCAGAGGTTGTCCATGTTTGAAATGTCAGCCAAGCAGCTGGTTTGCATGGACCTGTCCAATTCATCCTTCCACCTCTGCAATGGAAAGAGATTTGTTAAAAACTATGAATAAACTCAACTTAATTGGCAGTTATGTTTCATGACATTTCTTAAAATGTTCAGATGTGGCCAATAAAGTCAACATATTCAACTTTAACAGTTATGTTTCATGTTTGGTATGTTTAGTAATAGCTATGATGCATTAGAAACCTTTAGTTTAGTTATGCTTAAATACATAATCATTATTATTATTCTATATGTAAAAAAAATACTCACGTTTTCCCAGCATTTTTCCTTCTGTGCTGAAAATGTCGAAATTGACGGTAAAATGGTTCCACTTAAAGCCATTTCCAGTTGTCCCAGTGCAAATCAAAATTCAAGATGCAGGGACCAGTTGCAATCCCTCGAAGAAACGTTGGTTGTAGTGAACTACAACTCGGGTTTCTGTTCCTTTCGCACTGTGTTTAAAGCTCATGCAACAAGTATGAGTGGTGGAAGACCTTATCTTATAAATATCACAGCAGTGGAAGCTGGACCAATTGTACGAAGCGGAGGAAATACGCACTAGCCGTTCCTAATTTTAGCCCCGGTATATAGCTAGTGTTGCTCTTCGACGAGTGCGCCTTTCGTCTTGTGCTGGATGGTGAGAGCGCACCAGCTCTCTTCTTTAAATTCACTCCACAGCACTCCACGCCCCCTCGGTAAAAACGAGTTAAACGAGTATAACATGTTGCGAGAGAACCCTCCTCTCTTCTGCCTTTCAGCCCCAGGAAAAAAAACAGAATGGGAGAAAATAAACATCATTAACACGCTGTTTCCAAATGAAAAGTGTCGAGCCCAAATCGCGCGCGCCAACTGTAAGCCCCCAAGACACATATTAACAAAGTTTTTTTTTGTTTGTTGCATGGGCCATTTATGCATTTTAGAATAACATCACTTTTTGGGGGGGTCAAGAGCAAATAAACAATTCAGTCTTAAATCACAGCAATACGCCACGAAAATACAACGATTGAGCACGGGTAAAAGTTAAAATGACCTTAACTGTCATGCACGGTCTCGAGAGGCTTATTGTTTTTTTCACAGCGACAGCTTGAGGCATGTAATAAAACACACCAATGTGCAAAAGTAAACATGCAGTGATTACCTTAATGAGCTATTTCTGCTTGAACAAACCTTTTTTTTCAAACGTAAATCACTCGTTTGTTAAATGCAGTCTGATCGATTCAGTCAAATTTAAACCAGTTATTTTAGCCCATTTTCCCGCTAAATTAATTAATTTTTTTAAAAATTTTTTTTACAGTGTACGAGTATTATGCTACTAATAATAAGAATACCAAAAATTAAAAAAAAATCTTCATTAAAATAGATAATTTGTCTAACGGTACGGGTTGCCAAGCAACGATCGCGAATTGGCGCTTAAAATTAAACCGAAGCGCGCTAAATGAGCTAATATTTCTAACGTGGCGCATATAGTCCGAAAGACTCTTTGCATATTTGTTTTGTTAGTTAACAAATAAATTATGATAAGATGTCAATTTTATGCTGTCTTGAAATGATGTTGTGTTGCTCCACGCACCTGCAGCTGCAACTTTTACCCATTGAATTTGCATATCATCATACCAAAGCATTAACAATAACATGACTCGTGCTTTTAAAAACCATATAAGCCACTGGGCGCCAAATGTATCTGTAGTATCATCAAGCTCTATACAAAGCATGTGCCATTAAGCTCTTAAAGCCCTTTTCATTTGCAAATACAACTGGTCAGCAAGGGGTGGCTGTGATTCTTTCCCCAGTGGCAATGGTAATCAAGAATGGTTGGGGAAGCCTTTGTAGATTTATTTATTTATTTATTTATTATTATTATTTTTTAGATCGTGTGAAATTACATTGAGTGTCAACGCAAAAGGTTGAAAAGTTAAGAGCAAGAGGTCAAATGCCAGCCGGATAGGACAAGAAATGTTCCCCAAGTGAATGCCATGAACAACCCAAGACTGTTTCAAAAGGACTACACTAATCAGAATTATGCTTTGATCTCTTTCTTATTTCCTCTGCACCTTTCTAAAACCCAAAAAACATGATTCATAGCAAATTTTAGAAGTACTGTATGTAATTCGGACTGCATTAACCACAGAATTAATTTGCTGATGAGTCTTAAAATTTAAGACTAGGGTGCAGTTTTATTATATAGTACAACATGTTCTACCCTTAAGGCTGTAGACAATATTGTCTTCTGATTGACTTAGGAACATGTGCTTAGGAGTTTGTCTTGCTACCACACCTTTACATTCCATCAGGTAAACAGGCCTATGTAGTCTGTAGCTGATCAGTCATAAAACAAATCTGTGCTTATTTATAATAATTCAAATACTGAGACATACTTTATAGACTAATACACTGTAGATTAGTGTTAAAATGAAAGCAAACAGGTGCCATCAGATACTGTATTAACGTGTTAATACAGTATCTGATGGCACCTGTTTGCTTTCATTTTAACACTAATTTTAACACAAAGAAATTGCCTGTTTATTTGTTGTATCCAATCTAGTTGTATACTGTACAAAAATTTCAACCCATTCAAATTTTAAGTTTAACTTTTGCCTTTAAAAGGATAGTTCACCCCAAAATGAAAATTCTCTCTTTTACACACCCTCATGCCATCCCAGATGTGTATGACTTTCTTTCATCAGCAGAACACAAACAAAGATTTTTAAAAAGAATATCTCCGCTCTGTAGGTCCATACAATGCAAGTGAATGGTGACCAGAAATTTGTAGCTCCAAAAATCACATTAATTAAACATAAAAGTAACCCATCTTTCTCCAGTGTTTTAATCCATGTCTTCAGAAACGATATAGTAGGTGTGGGCGAGAAACAGATAAAAATATACGTACTTTTTTACTCTAAATATCCACTTTCTCTTTTACATCTGAAGGTCTCATGCCTGTTTAGTTTCACTTTCACATCTGAAAGTGAAAGATAAAGTGGAGAGTTAACTTTACAGTTACATTTTGATCTGTTTTTCATCCACACCATCGCTTCTGAAGATATGGATTTAATTAATGTGATTTTTGGAGCTATAATGGCCTAATCACCATTCACATGAATTATATGTACCTACAGAGCGAAGATATTTTTCTAATAATCTTTATTTCTGTTCTGCCGATGAAAGAAAGTCATACACATCTGGGATGGCACGAGGTGGGAAGATGAAGAGAGAATTTTCATTTTTGGGGTAAACTATCCCTTGAAGCTCCCTGTACTTTTTCTACCAATTTGAATGTACTTACAGATGAAGAAAACCATTAAAATACTCTTGCAAATAGTCATAAACTCAAGTAAAAATGACAAAGTATTGCTACAAAATAAATGAATGAAAACAAGCACATTATTAAATTGTATTTTCCAACAAAAATGTGGTGGTATCTACACAGCAGTGTGTTTTTTTAACAACGTGCTAGCAAAATGATCACATGGGAAGTCATGTGGTTTCAGAGAGTTCCAGTCCCTGAAAAATGCTGAAAACAACTTGTTTCACAACTCAATTTTGGTGGCCCTCTGTGGACTTTGCACCCGGAAAATGAAGCTAAAACATATCCAAACGGCCAACAGCACTTACCGCTTTGGCCACTGGGGGCAGTGTTTTGAATTTCAGAAAGTACGGACCGATCTTCAGCTAAAGAGAGGTCAACCCACTGTTTCCAATTTAACCGTGAGATCAGCGTGGTGCTATAGGGGTTCTTCAGTGTGCCATAATTTATGTTTTGGCCAATGAATATAAAATATCTGCCCTGGAGTCTCTTCAAGGTACACCAAGTTCTTGCCCTTTAAACGTTCTGTCATTTCGGAAAAGGTATTATACTTAGCGTGTGAACTGAGCTCAAGTTACATGGTCGGCATCAAGCATTTATTTGGAAAAAGCATTTTTCCTCCCTTTGATTATCCAATGTAATGCATATTTTGCTGTTGAGTCAAACACTGGGAAACACCTGCTCTTTCTTCACAGCAGGATGACACTGCGGCTGCCCTGGGCCCTGCTTTCGAGAGAGGAGGAAACCGAGAGTCCTGCCAGAAAGTGTACGAGTGAGAGTTTGAGCCGAAATGGGATTCTGAGCAGACCTTTATATACGGCACTATTTTTAACCCACTCCCTCTCGCCTATCACAGGGCTTCCTCTCTCGGATGCTCAGGAAGCAAGCTTGGCTCAGTTTCCTGCCTGCACGCCGGCCCATTCAGAGCCAATCAGGAATGGATAGCACTGTGATGACCAGGCACTGCGTCAAAAGGAAAACAAGCCAAAATCATGGCACATATTTGCATGATTAGATTTCAGTGAAGCAAGTGATTTTTAAAAAAAGGGATTTTGACATGTAACTGCATGAATCATGTTTTTTCAGCCTTCAAGATTAGTGATGAACTCAGGAGAATTAAGCCAAATGGCCAATAACTGCATTTATATGAGTCTTCTGGAACAGCGTTGCCTAACCTTTTTTTTTTGTTGTATAGGCATTTTTGGGTGAACTATTCCAACATACCCCTGGTTGGGAATCACTGCCTAAGAATGTAGCTAAAACGTACTCAAAAGGACTTTGTTTACTGACGATGAAACTCAGAAATGCATGTCTGTATATTCTCAGGTCAACATCAACAAGGAGTTTCATAAACATCTCGCTCTAGCCTCCATCTCCTCAACGATGAAGGAGGAGTTGACAGGTCAAGATAGATTATATTCCATGGGGGAGTTTTGAATTCTGCTTTTTCTGTCAGTTCATGTGGATTTAATTGGTTCGGTAATTCTCCTGGGAGGGAGCCAATTTATAGCCTGTTAACACTTGACATCATGCAGGTCGTGTGTTGTGAGCACAATTCGTGATTTTTTTGGTTGTGAAATATGTTTGCAATAACAAAAAAAGTAATTACGGCAATATTTATAGCTATTAATCAAGAAAAACCTTTTTTCCCCTCGTATAATGTCTTAAACTTCCACTTGAGGTCCACTTCGACCCTAGAATTGAAACGTCAAACATGTTAGTGGCTTCTGGATAACATGTTTCTAATCTTCGTCATTTTACGGCTTCGAAATGTTTGATATGGTGTTGATTCTTTGGCCCTCCGAGAAAACCGACTGGATCGAATCTCATATTTCAGAACGGTCACTGCAGCTTGACCAAAAACATAAAAACATACATTGAAGTCATGTGTAATTTCAATCGTGATCCCAAAACAACCTTTTTTCCCAGTTGAAGTGATACCATGAGAACATTACGATATTGTGTTGTGAGTGATGAATCCAGAGACAGCAGATTGGAAAATTATAAGCTTGGGTTGAAATGTTTTGCAGTTGAACCTGGCAGCATGCGTGTAGTTTCAACATCTCTGTATTCCTCTGTTATAAGTCTTAAAGCCACAGGAATTGCCGTGGTGTTCTGCCAAAATACAGTTCCTTTTCATGCAGGAGTAGGAATTATGGACAAAGAGGGAGAGAGAGTTACAATGGGGAGTTGATCTCTATAACCAGGCAGTTTTTAGACACCAGTCTGACCGCAAACGTGTCCGCGTTTCCTTAAATCGTGCCAGCTGCATAAATACACCAGCCTGCACTTACACACAGGTCTCTTTCTATTGTGGCTTTGAACTCCTTCGTCTAAGTTGTGCCTGTAAAGTCATGTATATAGCTAAAATGGATGACCCAATCCATAAATTTGCCAGACATTCCTGAGCTGCACTTTGGGGAAACTTCTAAAAGAAGCCCCTCGTGGTGTGAACCAATGTACACAGATTAGCACTTCAGAAGATCCAAGAATTCACCTTTCTTTGGCAATGAACAACATCTGCCTCGAACAATATCTTCTCACAAGAAGAGTGGATTAAAATATGAATTGAATCCATGCCAGCTATGTACCCAAACATCAGGTTGTTTTATCTGTTTGCACCATGTGAACATCTTTTAAGTTGAATTAAGGTGTTGCGTACAGTGTGTGCCATCAACCACATGTTGTCTTACCCAGTTTCAATGTACTGTGCTCATGTTCTAAGAAAGGTACATACATTATTATTGAGGAATGTAGCGTGGTATGTCTTTCCCTTCTGTCAGAATGTGGTGACACACATTTGCTGCACGTGAATTATAGCTCTCAGGTAACAAACTCTTCGTGAACAAGCGTGCGCTTGAGAACAGCGAGTTCTGCGTTTCCCCCCAGGCCATTCGTGAAGGTTTTCCAGGAATATTGTCGAGGCATGTTAAGTTTGAAAGATGGCATGCCAGCCTTGTTCCTTTTAAATATTCTTTTCATTGACTGACCTTCTTGGGCCTAGTAGGCATGTACTAATAATGTGCATCCCTCATCTCAGATCTAAATAAAAATATACATATATGTAAAGAACCAAAACCGGTTTTACAGTCTAATGCCATAACAAAGCTTTTTTAAGTTTCTATAATGTCCTAAGATAACCTATTAAAGTTTGTATGATGCCATTGGAGAGAATTTTTAAGTCTTATTTTATAAAAGAAAATGTTTACTTACTTATGAAGCCACTAGAGAACATTTAAAAACAAAATTCCCCCTAAAATAAAATGTCAAGTTCTTATGATGCCATGGGAAAAAAATTTAAATTCTTACTTCATATGAAATAGAAGAATGAATGGGTGTGACATCATTTAGAAACAAATCTGGCCAAAAAGGTGTTTTTGAGTTTGTTTCGGTGGTTAGTAACAGCTCGCCTGAGCAAACTTTCAGGAAAACCTCTGGAGTATTAACAGAGAATTTCTTCTTTGCTCTTCGTTTAGAAGCAACGACATACTGTTTGCGAACATTCAGACACCAGCCACGGCGTTTGGAATGCGTTTAGACTGAAGTACATTTAAATATGAGGATGCATAAGACTACTGTTTAAACATATGACTAGAATGACATTAAAATGTGTTTACATTGACTCCATGCCTCATTCCATGAGTTGATTTCACATAAGATCAGTAAAAGAAGCTGTTTTAATTGTTTAGTGTTGATTTTAAGTAATATACAGTGCATCCGGAAAGTATTCACAGCGCCTCACTTTTTCCAAATTTTTTCATGTTGCAGCCTTATTCCAAAATGGATCAAATTCATAATTTTCCTCAAAATTCTACAAACAATACCCCATAATGACAACGTGAAAAAAGTTTCATTGAAACCTTTGCAAATTTCAAAAAAATAAAAAACGAAAAAAAAAAATCACATGTACATAAGTATTCACAGCCTTTCAATACTTTGTTGAAGCACCTTTGGCACCAATTACATCCTCAAGTCTTTTGAGTATGATGCTACAAGCTTGGCACACCTATTTTTGGGCAGTTTCTCCCATTCTTCTTTGCAGGACCTCTCAAGCTCCATCAGGTTGGATGGGGAGTGTCGGTGCACAGCCATTTTCAGATCTCTCCAGAGATGTTCAATCGGTTTCAAGTCTGGCCACTCTACCATACAGGCCTGATTGGTGGAGTGCTGCAGAGATGGTTGTTCTTCTGGAAGGTTCTCCTCTCTCCACAGAGAAACGCTGGAGCTCTGTCAGAGCGGTTCTTGATCACCTCCCTGACTAAGGTCCTTCGGAGATCGCTCAGTCTGGCCGGGCGGCCAGCTCTAGGAAGAGTCCTGGTGGATCCAAACTTTTTCCATTTACGGATGATGGAGGCTACTGTGCTCATTGGGACCTTCAAATGTTTCTGTACCCTTCCCCAGATCTGTGCCTCGATACAATCCTGTCTTGGAGGTCTACATACATCCATTTTCCTTGGACTTCATGGCTTTGTTTGTGCTCTGACATGCACTGTTAACTGTCGGACCTTATATAGACATGTGTGTGCCTTTCCAAATCATGTCCAATCAACTGAATTTACCACAGGTGGACTCCAATCAAGTTGTAGAAACATCTCAAGGATGATCAGTGGAAACAGGATGCACCTGAGCTCAATTTTGAGTGTCATGGCAAAGGCTGTGAATACTTATGTACATGTGATTTTGTTGTTTTTTATTTTTAGTAAATTTGCAAATATTTCAAACAAACTTCTTTCATGTTGTCATTATGGGATATTGTTTGTAGAATTTTGAGGAAAATAATGAATTTAATCAATTTTGTAATAAGGGTGTAACATAACATAATATGGAAAAAGTGAAGCGCTGTGAATACTTTCCGGATGCACTGTATATGCAGTAGATAATGTGTAATTTGTAGTATTTACCTTTTGCATTAATGGGGCTAATACACTAACATGCTATACGTGACCATAATATGCACCGATTACACTTCAAAATCAAATCAAATCAAAATCAATCAAATCACTTTATTGTCACACTACTGTGTACACGAGTGCAACAGTAGGTGAAATTCTTGTGTGCAGTTCCGAGCAACATTGCAGTAATGACAGTGACGAGACATAAACCACTTTACAATAACAACATATTTACACAAAACAATTTACATAACAAATGTACACATACTTACACAACAATTTACATAACAAATGTACACAATACACAATGTAGAATACACATACACTAGATACGGGTATAAATATATATATACACTAACTGAATTGGGAGCGAGAATATATTGACAGAGTGAGGATTAATAAAGTGCAGTGCTGATTGTTGATCGTGAGAGATCATGTGTTCAAAAGTCTTATTGCTTGTGGGAAGAAGCTGTCATGTAGTCGGGTGGTGCGGGTCCTGATGCTGCGATACCACCTGCCTGATGGAAGCAGTGAGAGCAGCCCATGACTCGGGTGACTGGAGTCTCTGATGATCCTCCGAGCTTTATTCACACACCGTCTGTTATATATATCCTGGAGGGAGGGAAGCTCACCTCTGATGATGTTTCTGGCCGTTCGCACCACCCTTTGCAGGTCTGGCAGTTCGCACCACCCTTTGCAGGTCTTTGCGGTTGTGGGCGGTGCTATTGCCGTACCAGGCGGTGATGCAGCCAGTCAGGATGCTCTCTACAGTACTGGTGTAGAACCGTGTGAGGATGTGGTGGTTCATTCCAAACTTCCTCAGCCGTCTCAGGAAGAAGAGGCGCTGGTGAGCCTTCTTCACAACGGCCTCAGTGTGGACGGACCATGTGAGTTCCTCAGTAATGTGGACACCGAGGAACTTGAAGCTGCTGACTCTTTCCACCGGTGCTCCATTAATGGTGATGGGGCTGTGTTCTCTGTCTTTCTTCCTGAAGTCCACCACAAGCTCCTTGGTTTTACTGACGTTGAGGGAGAGGTTGTGCTCCTGACACCAGCGTGTCAGAGTGTGCACCTCCTCTCTGTAGGCTGTTTCATCATTGTCAGTGATCAGACCTACCACCGTCGTATCGTCAGCAAACTTAATGATGGCATTGGAGCTATGTGTCGCCACACAGTCATGTGTGTAAAGGGAATACAGGAGTGGGCTGAGAACACAGCCCTGCGGGGCTCCAGTGTTGAGGGTCAGTGATGAGGAGATGTTGCTGCCCATTCTAACCACCTGACGTCTGCCTGACAGGAAATCCAGGATCCAGCTGCACAGCGAGCTGTTTAAGCCCAGAGCCCGGAGTTTCTCATCAAGCTTGGAGGGCACTATGGTGTTGAATGCTGAGCTGTAGTCTACAAACAGCATTCTCACATATGTGTTCCTTTTTTCCAGGTGGGAAAGAGCAGTGTGTATTGTAGATGCAATGGCATCATCAGTGGAGCGGTTGTTACGGTAGGCAAACTGCAATGGGTCCAAAGAGGTGGGCAGAACAGAGCAGATGTGATCTCTGATCAACCTCTCAAAGCATTTGCTGATGATGGGGGTCAGAGCAACAGGACGCCAGTCATTTAAACAAGTGATTTTTGATTGCTTCGGTACAGGCACAATGGTTGATGTTTTGAAGCATGTGGGGACTACAGACAGGGAGAGGGACAAGTTGAAAATGTCCGTAAAAACACCAGCCAGTTGGTTCGCGCATGCTCTGATGACGCGGCCCGGAATGCCATCTGGACCCGCGGCTTTACGGATGTTCACCCGTCGAAAGGATCGGGTTACATCCGCAACAGAGACGGAGAGTGAACCATCATCTGTAGTATCGGCCGCGAGTGCTCTCTCTGTGAGGGCGGTGTTGTTGTTGTCCTCGAAACGAGCATAAAATTTATTAAGCTCGTCCGGGAGAGAGGCAGCGGTGTTCATGGCGGAGTTTTTATTCCGTTTATAGTCCGTGATGGTGTTAATTCCCTGCCACATACTTCTGGAGTCAGTGGTGTTGAACTGTTCTTCAATTTTGTGCCTGTACTGGCGTTTGGCTGCACGGATGGAGTTACGGAGGGCATAACTGGCTTGTTTACGCTCCTCCGCGTTCCCGGAATTAAAAGCGGTGGTCCGCGCAGTAAGTGCCGCGCGAACATCGCCGTTAACCCATGGTTTCATGGTTAATGAAAAAAAATTAACATGGTTTCATGGTTAATAAAACCTCATGGTTAACCCATGGTTTACTTTAATTGTAAATTATGATGACACTGACACTACTGCAAAGATGGGTCTATAAAACATGGTTAATGGGCAGTGTTAATACAGACAAAAGAATGATTATAGGCATATTCTTGACTGAGTTCCAGGTCACTCCTACCGATTACGAGGACCAATGACAGTAAGAAGGTGTTCAGCAGCCTGTACAAAGTTTTCCTGAAAGTTTGCCCTGTTGAGCCATTACAAACCACTGAAACAATCTCAGAAACACCTTTGTTTTGGCCAGATTTTGTTCTTAATGATAGCACACCTGTTCATTCTTAGATTTAGTATGAAGTATGCAGGGGCTTTTATTCCATTAAAGAATGTTTTCATGTTCCTATTTTGCCACGGAAAACATTTCAAAAATGTTATACCATAAGGATACCATTTAAAGTTCCTACAGTATGAATTTAAGTTCTTATTCCACAGAACCATTTTACATTCTTATGATGCCATTGGAGAATGTTTTTATGTTCTTATTTCAGAAAATCATTTTTTTTTCATGTTCCTATGCTGTCACTGGAGAACATTATTGAGTTCTTATTTCATAAAATACGTTTTTTTGTTTTGTTCCTATGATACCATCGGAGAAAAAAATGTACGTTCTTATTCAATAATAGATTCTATTAAAATTCTTATGATGTCGCTGGAGAACATTTCAAATTCGTATTCCATAAAATAACCATTTAAAGTTCTTATAATGCCACTGGTGAATGTTTTCACGTTCTTATTCCATAAAATACCTTTTTTTAGGATTCTACAATGCCACTGGAGAACATTTTAAAGTTCTGATTGCATAAAAAAACCCTTTTATGTTCCTATAATGCCATAGAATAACCTTTTTAAGTTCCTTTGATGCAATTGGAGAACCTTATTAAGTTCCTATAATGCCATAGAATAACCTTTTTAAGTTCCTTTGATGCAATTGGAAAACCTTATTAAGTTCATATAATGCCATAGAATAACCTTTTTAAGTTCCTTTGATTCAATTGGAGAACCTTATTAAGTTCCTATAATGCCATAAGGGAAATTTTGACAACTCTGTTCCTATGACAACAAAAGACTACATTTTTAATTTCCCCCCAAAATAAATAGATAAATAAATAATAATAAAAAGACTCCATGAGTTTCTTTGCTCTTCTGAAAACCATCTACATATTGGTGCTTTAAAGAACCAAGGAAGGCTTTATTTCTCCTTTGTTAAAATAGCGAAAATGGTTAGATAAGAAGAGTGTTCTGCAAAGACACATTGAAGAACCTTTGCCTTTCAGAGCATACACAAAGTGACATAAGCAATGTGTACTTCTTCACGCAAATTCTCAAATTAGTTGTATGAACATGTAGAAACCTTAAAAGGAAACCAAATCATGACAATAGTGGTTAACAAACGCCACCTTTAGAGTTGTTCTGACTCATAATTTTTGGATTCGGTTGGATAGGCCTCACAGTAGAGTGCATGTGCGACTGTTTGATTTGCTCGACAGGGTGTAGAAAACAGATCGAGCTCTCTTGTAAAGCTGTGTTTTTCATTTTTAGTGTGAGTCAGATAGACCTTTTGTGGTTTTGCACAGTGTGCGATCAGATTGACAAGGCCTCCCTGTACCATTGGTTCACACTTCAGTATGGTGCACAGAATGCATTGTAAGTCAGTGAGGGTTTTCACTTTGCAGCTACAGGATGTGTGGTCTGTTAAACCGCACCTTAGTTTCAGTGCAGGCCAGATCTTAAAGCAACCATGTGCCCCACACCCAAAAGCTGCACACTCTCAGCAAGATGCCAATACCAATACTTGTCACCTCTTTAAGACAATGGAAACATGATAATGTCAGTAAACTGATTTAGTAACTGATCTATTGAGTTTCTCTACGAGGGGCTTATTGGAAAACACATTGCCCCTTTGATTAGTTCTCAATCCTGCACATAGAAAGAAAAATCATAAATTATTTTGTTATTCCTCAAGAACAATGAGACTGAATGGAGACTAAATGGAGACTTTATCTTAAATTTTTCAGATTGTTCACCAGAGAAAAATGCCCCAGTAATCTGTCTCAGATTTGCCAAAATACTAAGGTCTGCAATCAGAAGTCAGAAATTACCAAAATTCAGGCAGAATGATCTGAGCTATGCAATCTACATTGACTATATATCTCTATACTCTTCCTTTATGTCTTTTTGTAAGTTGAGACAACACAAAGGCAAAGTCTATATTTGAATACCTACATCGATGCTTGTCTTTAGCTTACACCAATAGTTGCATGGCACACAGTATCAGTAACCATAGTGTTGCCTGTAATATTAGCATTTACATTATATTTACATTTATGCATTAGGCAGATGCTTTTATCCAAAGCAACTTACAGTGCATTTATTACAGGGACAATCCCCCCGGAGCAACCTGGAGTTAAGTGTCTTGCTCAAGGACACAATGGTGGTGGCTGTGGGTATCGAACCAGCGACCTTCTGATTAACAGTTATGCGCTTTAGCCCACTACGCCACCACCACTCAATAATACATCTTCAATAGACTGCAGATGAGATCAGTTCAAGCTGCACTGCCTAAAAGCTGAAACAGCTCCAGAAATAAGTTGTAGGCTGAAAACACTTATTATAATCTGGTAGATAAGCTGCATTAAGGCAAAGGTAAAACATAGTTTTTCTGCGTGCTGTTCCATCTTGTGAATGGTCTGTATACAGATGCATTCGATGAATGTGCACTATGACTGCTTTGCAAAAAAAAAAAAGAAAAGAAAATCTAGACTGTATGCGGAGAGTCTGCACATATTGTTCATGAAGTTTGCGTATTGCACTCTGCTCGACACGTGCCAGTATGTGGGAAACACACTTTGGCCTTTAGCCATACTATTAGGTACTAATAGCTTCAATCACGAATCACTTCCACGTTCATGTGAGTTTGGAATAACATGAAGTAATTTTCAGTTTTTTTATTTTTTCGGAGAACTATATATACCTTTAAGCAAAAAGTCATAGAGGTGTCACTGTTTTAGGAAACTATTGTTGTGGCAGTACCACTAATAGCCTACAAGTAACACCATTTGCAGATTGTACCTTCAAAGACTGGTGGTTGAGCTCCAAGCATATACGCAGAGTGTCGATCTGGGTGTTCCGTGTGCCGCCACAAGGCAGCCATGTGTCTTTAAACCCAATGGCTGTTTTATTAGAGCTGTAATTACACATCCACTAGATGGGGGGTCAGTCAGCACTGCAACAACAGAGGGACCTCAAGGTTCTTGCCACTTATTACCACTCAGATCAACGTCTCGATATAATGGCCTTAAACCGCTAGTGTGGCCCCTCTCAAGGGGGTTGACTTTGAATAAGCAGGTCCCGCTTATCTGGGGTTTGACATTGCCTTCCTGCTTCTGAGCTGGCTGTCCCCAGATCTGTGATTATGGAGTAATTAAGCGTCTGCATGATGGCACATCAAAAAGAACACAATGAACACAATGATTTTTTCATGCATTTCCCTGGAAACCACCAGACTGATCAAACTGTGAATTCAGCAACAGAAGACCGGAAGTTCTTCAGCTGAAATCAGTCTGTACTTATCAAAATTCGAATCACTGCCCCTAGTGGACAACGCTGGAAGTATTATTGAATGTGTGGGCATGTATTAGCTCCAGTTTCTGAGAGAAATGTCCACAGAGTGGCGCCAAAAGCGAGTTGTATTTTTAGTTGTATATTACGTAATGCAGTCAACAGGAATGTATATTTTATTAACTCTACTCCTTAACCCAAACCCGAAACCTAAATATAATGGCCAGTTGATAAAAATGTAATTTTAGAGTGAAAATGCAACCTCTGAGTCACACCTAACCATTTTTTATGGCCAGAGGCTACAGCTTCAGTCACAAGGAGTGTCACAGGAAGAGGTAAACACATTAAAATTGATGCAAAGATGTCTGATGGGAGATGAACCTTGTCAATAACTCGGCAGAATTGGGTCAATAACATCATTGTACATTCTTGTGGCAGGGTGGAGGGCGGGGGCCGGGTCATGATTCCGCACACCCGGCCCCTAATCAGGCTGATTAGCCCGAGAGGGCTAAGTGCCGACTGGAGACGGCAGTGCGACAGAGAGAGAGATTTACGGGCAGCTGCCTGACACCTGTGTGTGTGTTTGTCTTTTTGGTTCAGTTCTTCATTAAACTATTATTTATAATGTCAATCCGGATCTCACCTCCTCCTTGCCCATATTAACCCCTTTACGATTCTATAGCAACATGTCTATTTCCCATGTGATCATAGTTCAGTTATTCAGAGTTCGCCTTGGTGGAGCTTCATTTCAGTTAAATGAAGCTTTGAAAATGACTCACAATATCACATTTTACTTTCGTTATAATGATTCAGCAACAGATTATAATTGAAATTGCTCACTGTGGTAATAAAACATGCACAGAGATGTTTCACCTTTCTACTCTTTCATCGTGAAGACTGAACGTTTTCATCTCAAGAAATCCTCCCTCGGAAGCGTGGTGACTTTCAGAACTGGTAATCACTTCCTTCAATTGAAACAGAGTAACTGTCAGGTAGAGAAGTTGATATTATTCAATTTGCCCTTTTTCCACTCAACTTTAGTTTTGGTCATCATTTACTCACTCTCATACTCTTCCAAACCCATATGACCCCTATGACATATTAAACAAAGCCTATGGGTTTTGAACATTATAGGGTGAATAAAAGATGACCGAATTTTCACTTTTGTTTGAGCTATCACTTTAAAATTTTAACTTTAGTTTAAAAACTAAAGCATTTGGCATGCTTATCTGCTTACCCTAACGTTGTTCTAACACATTTTAAATGCATGGCTCTGACTCACACTGTTTATATGGGATCATGTGCTTTCCACATAAGTCCTCTTACATCAGCGGTTGAGTTGATGTCTTTCATTCGTTTCGTAATTATGTCAGCATCCAAGTGCATGGACGATGTAATGATAAGTTGCCTGTGTGAGCATGGAATGTTTTTGACTTTACAAAGTTGCTGCTTAGCAACAGCAGATGTTTAAAAGCTGATGTTGTGTTTGCTGCGTCAAGAAAATATTAGTTTTTTTTAAACCTTGTGTCTACAACTGCAAAGACACGTGAAAAGCCTTCAGAACACAGCTTGTGCAGTGCTTTCTCAATGTCTACTCAGTTTAAAGGAATAGTTCACCAAAAATGAAAACTATGTCATCGTTTACTCACCCTCATGTTCCAAACCCATATAACTTTCTTTCTTGTGGAATGCAACTAAATTACGCATGCGTTTAACAGTTGAACTGGAGCCAAGATTAATTCCTCAATAGTCATAAGCTGTCCCCTTATCTTGGAGAACACATCTACAGAACTTTGGCGGTCTTAAAATTGGATCATCAAGATTTGGACGTAATTCCCCATGATGAGGTCCAATGAGGCGCATAACCTTTGTTTTTCAAATGTTCAACATGGTGTTCTCATCCCTCAACACAATGTTTGATATGAGCCAATATATCAGGCCAATATCTCTCTCTATATTGTGAATTAATTACATATTAACCACAACATTCGTATGTGGTCGGCTAGTACAGTAAAATATAAAAAAGTATCATACTAATAACTTGTTTGAAACATGAAGTAGGCCCCTAGCATCATTAAAAGGATTAGCAAAAATGTGTTTTTCAAACAGGCGTCCCGAACACCCTCCCAAGTCCTCCCAAGACTCCCGTTGGCCGAATGGCTTACTTAGAAACTATTTTTGACCTAAAACAACACATTTCAGCTTTAAAGAAAAGTGTTTAAGCATAAATGTACTTTACATGAATTGGGAATTAACTCATATGTGATGAAACGGGCAAAACAATTCCCATTTTGGTAAGTCAGTATTTAAATTAAAAGTAGACATTATCATTTCTTTCTGTTTTAATTCACTTTTTTGTTTATATTATAAGATTTAGAGAGATCATCTTATGAATGTGCTGTTGTGCTTCAAATTTCAACCAATGATATGACTTTGTTTACCTTTAAAATGTAAGTGAAAGCAGGTGTGTATGCATGTCTTTTCCTTTTGAATGGTAACCACTTCCTTTCCATTTTGTACGTGCAGATAAGTTGTATCTGAAGTCCGTTCCTCTTCTGAGTGTCACAAACACCCTTTGAAACCAGCTGAATTGTAACCAACAGTGGTGCTAACATATGTACGGAAACAACCACTCCTGACAAGGGTGCACTTGTAAACAGTTTGTTAA
Organism: Moxostoma hubbsi; assembly: GCA_032164185.1. NCBI lineage: Eukaryota > Metazoa > Chordata > Actinopteri > Cypriniformes > Catostomidae > Moxostoma > Moxostoma hubbsi. The sequence continues at coordinate 16,206,816 of JAVLUX010000048.1, forward strand.
TAATTTCACTCTTTCTCATGTACCATTTTTTAATGAAGATGCTTACACAATAGAGATAAATGGGGCAAAAAAAGAAATATTTCTAAGTATTGCGATATTTTACCTTATGGATCGATATTTTAACTTCAAGAATCTGTATTTTAAAAATGTTCACAATTGTATTTTTGGGAAAACTAGATTGACCGCCATTAAGAGCATGTGTGTGACGAACGTCGAAAAGACAAACACCACACTGTGTCAAAAACCACTCAATTATACCCAGATATCAATTTAATATTGTATTGGCATTTGGCCAGGTCCCTTCAGATTCTCACTCCTAATATACAAGTGGACAAGATGAAACATTATACCCAGAGCTTTTGTATTGGTGGCTTGTGTCCGCATGGACAGACATTATTATAGAAGCAAGCAAGGCCAACAGATGTTGGTGTCTTTTTGGAAGCATGATGACTCTTTTAATCTCCTCTGTGGTTGATACTCAATCCACAGTCATGCAGAAAAACAAGCATTTTTCAAAGTGGTTCTGCCTAAACCCAATTGGCCAACGGCTAAACCTCCATTTTCCCTCTGCTTTACCACATAGTCACACATTTTTTGCTTCATACCACTCTGTTGCATCAGCATAGCGATCTTTTGCAGTCTTTTTCCTCAGAATGGATAAACAACTTAAACTGCAAAGAATGTTTTCCTCTGCTGTACGCACACACATTTACACCCACGGCTGTTCTGAGACCTGTGTTGAGAAGTTATCTGTACACTACTCCAAAACAGGCCTTTTCAATAAGATGAAGTGAGTGCCTCAGAACTGGAACAAGACTTTATTGCAAAGTGCTGATTAGTGGTTTCTTTCAGTCAGCAGCACCTGCGAATTACTATGAAGTTCCTGTCAAATGGAAGTTCATGCAATGTAGACCCGCAATCATGTTGTATTCTCTGACCACAGAGACCTGAGCTGAAACATTTGGTAATATGTCGATAAAATGTGTGTTTTTGAAGGAGATGGTCTTAAGGCAGGTGTAATGTCTCTCAGTTTAAAGTATACATTAAATGTGATGTTCAAAGATGATGTAAGCATTTTTTTTTTCAATGGAATGTCAGGAATTTGCTTTATGTTCTGTATATGCACAACGAACGTCTATACCAGCTAAAGTTTATTCATTAAATGTTGTTCAAACATTATATTGTGGTAGTGGGAATGTGAAAATGCCCAGTTTTCTTAATGTAGATCAAATGTTTTTTTAAATATTAGCATAACATTCACGATAATGTAAAAATTTTCTGAAAACATATATTGCCAATTTGATCAGTTTTCACTCTTAGAAAAAGTACGTACGAACAATGTTGTACTATCATTGCATGAACTTTTATCGAATACTAATAATACATTAATACTATTTTAAAGTGTCCATAACCTTTACGTAACTTTAGCTAAAGTTGTTGGAGCGTTCATTCCCTGAATGATAGGACGTTATGACAGATAGTGAAAGATAAAATTTTTTAGTGTTAAAACAGTTTGATGTGCAGAGACAATTTTAAAAGAATAGTTCAATCAAATATTGAACAGAACAAAATTCACTCTCAAATCAAATCATTAATAAAGCGCTGAAACCGAATATGGCAGCTGTGAGACACGATGACAACCAACAAGGTTTAAAGTTATCGACGTAGCCACCATATTTGATTTTAGCGCATTATTAATAATTTCATTTGACAGTGAATAACTTTAAAATTCTGTACATCGCTCAAAGGGATCAAATGGCTTTAGAAGACTTGAAATATAGTCCATACAAGTCATACATTTTTCTTTTATCATGTTTTACCATTTCCTTTTTCAGTCCTGACAGATCAATGGCAGACAGACAGTGTTTCGGAAACCTCTTCGAAAAAGTGATTATTTTTGCAATTCCATTTGGTGCCACTAGAGGTGCAGAAATAACACATTTCAGCTTTAGAAAGATAATACATTTTTTAGAAATATCCTTGATCACCAACTATATACGTGATCAGCATTTTGCATTTTCGTAACCCAGCAGCACCCATGCGTGTTTAGCAGCAATATTCCCTCTGCACAAGCATGGATGAATTATAATGGGTAACAGCTGGAGGTTTTGCAATAGGAGTCTACCACTAGCTGGTACTAACTCTCACTGATTTGGCAGTGCTGGTGGAAGTATTTCCTTGAGACTGTCAATATGGAAAGATAGTGTGCTTTTTAATCTCAGCCCACTATGATGTAGATAAGTTCTGATTTGGTTGGCGTAGCCAGTGTGTACACATGGAATCATATATTTTTTGTGCTTGTAGCCAGTGGAATGTTGGCAGCTTTCATTATGTACTATACTGTATATCTGTACCTCTTTCCAAATGTCCATTGTCCATTGTGGTTGTCGGAAAATGTCCACATCCACGGTATTTTAACGTTTACAGATTGGCCCTATTCTCTTCCATTATACAGGTCGAACTCATTTTTGTGATATCAACGTTATGCTACAATTGCTGTCGATTTAGCTTAACTTGTATTGAACATGGAATAGTCTTTAAACATTTTAGAATTACATTCACAAAAGTGTTTTATATTTTCTGAAAACTTAATTTGCTATAGTAATAATAATTTTTTTTTTAAAGAAATGTTCTTCAAAAGACATACAAACAATGTTGTACTAGGATCATTTTCACCTAACATTAGGAGAACTTTTATCAGTTACAAATAATATCATAAGGATGTTCAATTCATGTTATTTAAATGTTCATTCCTAGCCATTACAAAACATTGGTCAAAGTCGTTGGAACTTTCCCTGTTAGAGTCTATGTCACATGCTATTAAATCTGAATGGACTTCGAATTTTATGACTGATGGCAACAAAAAACGCGTTCCAGAATGCATACTCTTACACATCGAACAATCTAGTGGGAGTATTCGCTAAACTTTGCCAGAAGTTTGATAAAATGGCATGCACTGAACTTGAATCTTTTTCACATGTTTTCTTATAACCAAGAACATTGCGAGTTCCCAAGAATTCCACAAGGATTTTAACGTGAGCCCGCACACAGCATTCTCCTAAGGGGAAGATGAAGAATGGAGGGGAGGGGTATAGATGGAGGAAGGGGTAATTGCTCCATCCAATGCTGTCAGAAAGCTGCCCGCTCCTGTTGGCCACACATCTGCTGTGCATTAAGGCTTTGGTGATGAAGCCCAGGCTTGGCTTGCAGGGGGAAAGCCTGTGATTGGAGCATCGGTGCTCTGTTGACTTTGGGGCTTGGAGCCCAACTCAGCCCTACAGCTGGGTGGGTTTCCCCCTCTGTTGCCATGGTTTTCTTCCAAACAAGTAAAGCAGGCGCCTTGCAAAAGCATCTGGGCCCCCTCTCCATGCCGTGATGTTACATCATATCAGTGCTTTGAGCTCAGTCGCTGTTCTCAGCAGATTCTAGCACTTTATCTTCTTCTGGTTGGTGTCCATCTCCCATGGCGTCTTAAGGCAGACAGATTTTTTTTCAATATTTAGATTTTTCAGTTTCAATTATGCTAGTATGAATAACTGATAGTGACCTGGACTGTGCAGATATCTATGCTTGTAATTATTTCAAATGTACATTTAGCCTTTTCATTTGGCAGACACTTTAATCCAAAGCAATTTAAGGCTGATTCACACTGCCCCATTTAACAGAAAACAACAAATTAAGTTCCATATGTAAGTTCGGGAGGAGCTTATTCATCTTGGTATACCAACCATATTCCAAGGATATATAACTGGCTGTTTCCTCAAAAATAGTTTGAAGTGTTGAGTTTGTTGGCATTTGTTGGGGCAGTGTGAACCTATCTTTGCAGTGCATTGAAGGTGTACATTTAATGGCCAGTACGTTACAGTAAGATGTGATCTTTGGGGGTCATTTTGATCTAAACGGTGGGCAAGTGATTGTATTGTATTGGACTGGGAGGGGGTGTCAGAGGTTTCTGGGGATGGGGCACCAGGAAAATCTAGCCCAGGCCATGGTTTGCATGTTCGCTGGGAATCAAACCCATGATCTTGGCATTGCTAAAACAGTGCTCCACCAATTGGATCACAGTGATTTATATTTTACATATTTTGTTGGTCCAGGAACAACATTCCTATCAGAGAAACATAGTACTAACCCTATACGCCTAACCACAACCATAACTATTCATTACCCCTAAAATCAGAGGGAAATTATAGTGTGGCATGGGGGGCATGGTCATGTGTTGGTCTGCGGGAAAGAGAGAGCGGTAAGCCTCGTCACCTGGTTCACAATTATCCCTAACACCTGTCTCTCGATATAATGATGCGGAGGGAGACCAAAAAGGGATGCCAGCGCGTCAGGTAGAGGAGAGTGACCTGAAGGCACAACAAGCATGCTCTGAGAGTTTTTATTGGGAGTGCTTTGATTTATTTAAGGACGTATTCTTTGGTTGTTTACGGTTATCGTCAAACGAGAATAAAAACCCTGATTCGTTGTCTCCTGACTCCTCCATTGCCCTCGAACTAAGGTCTCATTACAGATAGGTTGATAAGAATTTTGCTCAAGCCCCTAACACCAGCTCTAAGCATAACCCTAACTATTTCCTTATCCCTAAAATGTTGATCCAGGAACCTATCTTACTTTATACAATCACAGTCTACCTACTAATTGAGCAGCAGGAACAACTAACTGGTTCCTACCAGGAGCAAATTAACAGGCCAGCAAGTGTGCCGTGAGTCACATTTCACTCGTGTTGCATCTTGATACACTTCACAATCATAAAAACTTTGATTCCTGTGGTTTGATTTTCAGAATGCCTGATGCACATTAAGTAAAAATTGTGTGAAAGGTGTATGTGCCACTAGTAAAAGATTCACGCAGCTGCACATACCACTTTGGTATCCCACACCTGCCACTGCTTACAAAGAATCAGGTCACTCTAAGCTGCATGCACTGTTGTGGTTTTAGCAGAAGTGATAACTCAAGACTGCCTGTTTGTGGCAACCCCCCAATAAAACAAAACAACAAAAAGAGAAGAAAAACTATGAGCATCTGTTCACAATGTGGTCTGGAGGCAACCAAACATCGGTTAACTTTACCCTGCATTTGGGCGTAGAACTTTACCAGATGAGATTCTAAGTGTAACCTGTGATTAGTAACCATCACAAGTTTAGGTTGCAAGGCTAGATGTAGAGTTCAATGGCCATGTAAATGCCTTAAACTCTTTAATCAGGGTGAAGTCATAAATGGTTTAAGGTTTAACCGATCAGCACATGTAGATTTCTGTCCATTACATTCGCATTGTAAGTAAACATCTTTACCTTTCAGCATTCTTACCATCTTATCCTTATGTCCTAATAAATGGAGAATAATCTGAGTTTGTTATCAGTGCTGGTAAACACATTCTTTAACTAATAATTGCGAGCAAGTTGCGCAATTGGTTGCATACCCCAACTGAGCCTGGCCTGTTATTTTTTTCCATAAAATAACTTGTGGAGTTTTGTGTTCCTTGCTACAGTAGCCTTTGGCTTGCTCACTGGAGGGCTAAAGACAATACATTTTAAGGCATGTTCAAACTGCACAATGAGGAACATTAAGACATCAAATGCTCACAGCATAATCTTTCTGTTACTGCAAAGTGTTCTGTAATGCTGCTTCAAAATTACATGTGTTGTGAAAAGTAATATAATTGACTTGACCTATGTGCACAGAAAATTTTCTTATGCAAATATTTCCTCTGGATTTACAACAGGTGCATACACACACATTAACTTGATTTTATTATCCTGATTGTAATGTTGCCGAATCAAAATTGTTTGATTTCCATTTTTGTTCCTCTGAAATATGCACAACTTATCGTAGGGTCACATTCAATTTGTAATACATATGTAATTATAATATTTATAAATAAACATTTGTGTTTAATATATTCCACATTTCTAAGGCACCGGGTATCCTATGCTGATGTGTATATCTTCCTCACGTAAAAAATAAGCTTATAAATGAAAAAAATATATATCCTGCTGATCGGAAATGGAGAACGCGATATATCGCTTACTCTTTGGTGCGTGGAGAGTTGTTGGCGTTGAGGAAATGATTGCCCCCTGCTGGTATTGCAACTACACGCGCGCGTGTCACGCACACGCCTAGAGGAGGCAAAGCGTGACACCGACACGCATCCGCTAGTGGACCAGCGTGTCTATTTCACGCCTTGGCGTGATACCGGGTTGCAACTGGGAGTATGTGATATTTGCATACATGTGGTTTAAGTCAGTTATTAATTTTACTCTAAATGTAGGACAAATTTTGTTCACACTGTCGTCACCGTTCACACAGACTGCACAATATGCATGCTTGTTTAGTGTTGCTCAACTGGAAAATAGCACTTCAACTTTCTGATGACAAATACTCTTCTGATGAGAAACTTTCCGTTCCAAAGAATTCCAAGGGTATTAATGATGGTAATTTACAGTAGTTTTTTTTTATTAAGTCATATGCGTTGACACTGTCCAATCCTACCCAACTTAACCAGCTCGAACTCACAGTGAAATCGGAAAGAGTAGACCGAATTTTCTTATCTCAAAATTGGTATACTTTGACCGAAATTTCGAAAGACTGCCCCCCCAGTTGCCAAATCGGTAAGTGTTGAAGGGCATATGGACATCCATTTATGTCCAGGAGAAGTTGCCAAATGCTATTAGTGAAGCAAGTTGTTTTCAGCTTTACAGTACATTATAAAGTACAATGAAGAGAAAAGAATATAAATTCAGCAAAAAAGAAATATAACTTTTTCAGGACACTGTATTTTAAAGATAATTTTGTAAAAATCCAAATAACTTTACAAATCTTTATTGTAAAGGGTTTGAACCATAAAGAATTAATGAACATGCACCTGTGGAACGGCCATTAAGACACAAACAGCTTACAGACGGTAGGCATTTCAGGTCACAATTATAAAAACTTAGCACACTAAAGAGACCTTTCTACTGACTCTGAAAAACACCAAAACAAAGATGCCCAGGGTCGCTGCTCATCTGTGTGAACGTGCCTTAGGCATGCTGCATGGAGGCATGAGGACTGCAGATGTGGCCAGGGCAATAAATTGCAATGTCCGTACTGTGAGACGCCTAAGACGGCGCTACAGGGAGACAGGAAGGACAGCTGATCGTCCTCGCAGTGTAACAACACCTGTACAGGATCGGTACATCCGAATATCACACCTGCGGGACAGGTACAGGATGGCAACAACAACTGCCCGAGTTACACCAGGAACACACAATCCCTCCATCAGTGCTCAGACTGTCCGCAATAGGCTGAGAAAGGCTGGACTGAGGGCTTGTAGGCCTGTTGTAAGGCAGGTCCTTACCAGACATCACCGGCAACAATGAGGCCTATGGGCACAAACCCACCTTCGTTGGACCAGACAGGACTGGCAAAAAAGTACTCTTCATTGATGAGTCACGATTTTGTCTCACCAGGGGTGATGGCCGGACTCGCGTTTATCATTGAAGGAATGAGCGTTACACCGAGGCCTGTACTCTGGAGCGGGATCGATTTGGAGGTGGTGGGTCCGTCATGGTCTGGGGCGGTGTGTCACAGCATCATCGGACTGAGCTTGTTGTCATTGCAGGCAATCTCAACACTTTGCATTACAGGGAAGACATCCTCCTCCCTCATGTGATACCTTTCCTTCAGGCTCATCCTGACATGACCCTCCGGCATTACAATGCCACCAGCCATACTGCTCGTTCTGTGCTTGTTTTCCTGCAAGACTGGAATGTCAGTGTTCTGCCATGGCCAGCGAAGAGGCGGATGTCAATCCCATTGAGCACATCTGGGACCTGTTGAATCGGAGGGTGAGGGCTGGGGCCATTCCCCCCAGAAATGTCCGAGAACTTGCAAATGCCATGGTGGAAGAGTGGGGTAACATCTCACAGCAAGAACTGGCAAATCTGGTGCAGTCCATGAGGAGGAGATGCACTGCAGTATTTAATGCAGCTGGTGGCCACTCCAGATACTGACTGTTACTTTTGACCCCCATTTTGTTCAGGGACACGTTATTCCATTCCTGTTAGTCACATGTCTGTGAAACTTGCTCAGTTTATGTCTTAGTTGTTGAATCTTTTTATGTTCATACAAATATTTACACATGTTAAATTTGCTGAAATTAAAAGCAGTCGAAATTGAGAGGACGTTTCATTTTTTTGCAGAGTTTATTTATAGCTTCTATCCCCCAACCCAAACCTTACCATTAGTGGAGTGAAAAAGTAATGTTAGAGGGAAAAGTGAAACCTCTGAATCATGCTCATAAACCACTGCAAACATGTCATGCCAACTTCACGTGTGATCATGTTGACTTAATCCAGTAACGCAGTAGAAAAAACAGGGGCTTGGGATTAGCACTAATAAAATTTTGGCCACTGGGGGCAGTGGTTTGAATTTCTGAATTTTAGCTAAAGAAATTTCTACCTACTGTTGCCAAATTCACAGTGCAATCTGTTATTGTGTATTGACAGAAAAAATTATAATTGACCGTTTTCCTGGTCATTTATTTACTAAATTACTGAGCTAGTTTCATGTCTCTCAGTTCACTCTGTGTCTCTTCCTTCATACATAATTTCTTTTTTTTTTTTTACTCAAATCAATATTTCATGTCCATTTACTTATTTATTTATTGGCTAAGCAGGATAATATACAGCCAGCATGTAATTATCACAAAATAAACCCCTATAATGATCATATAACTGTAAATCATTCCTTACTTATGATACAATGTAATAAAAAATCATCAGGTTGCCTAAAACATGTGCTTCATGTGGTAACATCTAACTTAACTGGTCAAAAATTGTATTTATTATGACTGAATCAACATATGGAGTTACACCAACAAAAGTCATTTTAAAAGGTCAAATGAAGTAGAAATTGTTTGTAAATGTAATAACTCCCTGTATTCATTTATTACTGAGTTTGCCCAAATAAAATGGAAAATGAAATGGGGAAAAGAGTCTAATCGACTCATCTTAAGGAATATGGTGACGTAATTACAGATGCCTCTTTAAAGTAGCACAGATGAAGACAGGTGTGAAATCTCTCATAAAAACCTCACCTCACCTCCCCGTACCATTGTTAAAATCTAAAAAACAGGTGGAACATACCTCACAGCTTTAAACAGGTGGAAAACTATGACAAAACAGGAAAGAATTGGGCAATGTTGTAAACAGATTTTAGGAGAACACTGGCATTGGCTCATAAACTGGCGTGCTCCTAGAATGCAAACCTTGCTGTTCAAATCACACAGCATACTTTGATGTCAGTCCCGCATCAGTATTATCTTCACCATCAGCTTTTAATGTGTCTTTGAAATGGAAAAGTGCATAGCCATTTAATTCTGATGTTTCGTTCTGGACAACTATAATGCAACTGTCAATCACTGTGTTTGAATTATCAGAGTGTTAACTCATAAAGTGGCTAGTTTGACATGATCTAACCACTTTGCCATCTCCATAGCGCTGGCAGTGTTTGAAAATATATTTTTAGTGGCAAGACTCACCACTCACATAAACTGTTATTTTGGTTAGCAATAGCTAATGCGTGGCAACTGTTAGCCTTCTCTTTGTATTTGTAAAATGATAAAGTTTAGGCACATATTAAATTAATGAAGCTTATTTTTTTTATCTGGCTTGGAAACTGAGCATACAAATGATCAAAATCTGTATTATTCATGTTTGACTTCCATTTATCAGAGAGCTAGCGACTCTGCTCAACAGGCTAAGCTAAGCGCAAGCTTAGCCAGGCTAGTAAAAATTCCTGGATGCAGGTGTGCGGCAATAAAGTAAAGGGCAAAGCCTATTTTCCACCACTGCTTTTCCACTATTCCAAATCAACTGTCACTCTCACTAATAGTAACCATGACTCATGGAATGCTTGCAGACAACAGTATAACTTTTCGTATATATGAGCTGCATAAACAGGTGTCACTGCAGACATTGATAAATATGTCATTCCAGTCAGTAACCACAACTCTTGCAACACACTGTTACACCTTAATATGAGAAAACAAGTCTATAGGCAAGTTGTTTAAGGAGATAGTTCACCCGAAAATGAAATTTGTAATTTGACATAACTGTGAGTAAATAATAACAAAATTAGCATTTTTGTGGAAACTAACCTTATAAGACTGAGTTTGAGATATTGAGGCCATATGCCAACCAAACACGTGAGAGTCATTAAACGAAGAAACTGAATCAAAATGGAACATTTGTCCAAACAGGAAAACTGCTGCTAACACACCCAGCGCTTTTCATAGACTTCAGACTTTTATAGAGAAGCTTAAAATGTACCAAATAAATAAAATTGCTTTTGAGTTAATGAAATTAATTGGTTGGTGTTTGCATTTAGCGTGGGTAAGAATTAGCAAAAACATAGCGCCAAGCAAACAGGGCTTGATTGTGGAAGCGCTTATAGCTGTTGTTGTGGGCACTGATTTTGGAACAACATATGGTAACATAGTAATTGTTATATTGTCTTCAAAGTGCTATTTTCCATAAAGCTTCTTGGAAGCTTTGCTTTTGTTCCCCTTTTTTCACACTATACAGTGCTAGTCGTATTTATGGCTAAACTTAGAATAATTTTGCATTTTTGGCTTGGAACTGCTAAAAACCTAATAAGGCAACCACTAGATTTCCCAGCACTGATAAAGTGTTATTGCTGTAAATGTGACGCTCAGTAGCTCTCTAATGAAGGGATTTCAAAGCTTATTGCTGGTGTTGTAATTACAATCACGCTCTTGTTGAAAGCCCTTGTATATACACATTTCCCAGTGAAGCCTTGAGCTTTTTTAAGTGCTCTTTGATTGATACCAAAGGGCTCCATTCAAATTCAGAGGATCCCTAAGCAGTGTTTACTGCTCCTTACACACTCAGAAGGAAATATCTGCTGAAGTTATCTTCAGTTGACAAAATTTGATCATTTACAATGTTCTGCAATGTTATCAAACATACTTCACACAGAAGTAAAGTCAAACGTGTTTGAAACAACATGAGGTTAAATAGCCTAGATACAGGTTTTTAATTTATGGTTAAACTATTTCTTTAAGTTTCTATATGACAACTTCCTAATATTAGTTTTGTTTCCATTCGTATTACACAACTCATGAGCAATGAAACTTCTTGGCCAACACTAACTCTGACTGGCCGTCTTAGTAAGCCTTGAAGAACATCCCGTTGCATTACTCGGTTCACCAGGAAGTCTCTATCCTCTACCAACTACCTCATACGATTTCTGACTGATTGAATGCTCAGGCAGTCCGTTTATATAGCCGCTCCCAAAATAGCTTCACCCCTATTGGCTGAAAAGGAAAAAAAAAAAAGTTCTCACTGAATCACTTTGGGCAAATTAGAGAGGAGCACTTCCTGTTCTGCAAAAGATGTTTCCTGTTGATAGCCAGGCGCCAAGGGACAAGACATTGCAAAGCTGGCCGTGTGTTGTGACTGTAGATACACTGTTGGCGATAGCGGCTAGCCATGCACTGGAACACATGGTCCCGTCCGCTGCGTGAGAGCCAATGTTTTGGTCCGAGTGTAAACACACGAGCTGATGAGGTGCCTTGACTATAAGCACATGTGTCTACACTGGTCTGCTATTGACTCAGTATGACACTAATGATCCATTAAGGTCTTTTTATTTGAGCTAGTAATGCATTAGCTTAGGGCTAAACAGTGTGCGGTTGTATACAAAGTGTTTGATTGTATTTAGAGTTTTCTTTGCAACTAATAACAACACTGTAGCTTGCTGGGAGCAGTTGATCACATTTTCCAAAGAGTTTCTCCATCAAGGGTTGACACTGCAACACTATAATCATGTAATCTGATGAATTTATTCAGATTGTTTATGGAAAATAGGTCCCTTGAAAGGAAAATTCACTCAAAATGGAAATTCCATGTTGTTCCAAACATGTACTGTATGATGTTCTTTCTTCCGTGTAACACAAAAGGAGAAGGTTTAAAGAATGTTCACACTGCTCTCAACTATATAATCCCTTACAAAAAACTAAACTAGCCTCAAATTTGTCGCTCTTATTTTCACATGCAAATTAGCTTTTGATTCGGCGAAAATGTTAGTCAGAAGTATGCAGCTCTTCGCCGGTAGTGGTGAACCTCTGAAAAACCTTTGGCAACAATGGACGATTTGCCGCAAGTTTTCCGCAAAGCTTATTTGCATGTGGAAATTATCAGTGGCGAATTTGCCGCAAGTTTGCGGAGAATTTGCCATGAGCTCTCGATTTTCGTATGGGATGAAATTGGATGGGGACCAGGTGCTATCATACTCCAAAAACCACCATAAAATCATAATAAAAGGTAGTCCATATGACTCCTGCTCTATATAGCATGTCTTCAAAAGCCATACGATAGACTTGTGTTAGGAACAGACTGAAATCAAGTTTTCTTACTTGACAGCCACGGTCACCATTCTCTTACATAGTTAAAAAGAAACATGGACATTCTGCTATTACCAACGTTACAACCAAACTACTTCAGATTGATCCAGCGCCAAACACTAGGCGTCCAGGAAACTGTGTTGTATCCTGAGACTGATCTCTTGGCCAAAGTCCTGAGTTCTTTGTGTGTGCTATTCTCCCAGTTGTGAAAACAGCGCATTTCCTTGGTCTTAAAACAGACAATTGGGAGGTTAAAGCTAATCCTGCCTTCGAGGAGGCACATGGCCACTTTCACAGCGCTTTTAAGCTGAACTGCCTCTTACAAAGTGTACTTTACACATACTGTACTTAAAGGAATGTTCTGGGTTCCATACAAGTTAAGCTCATTTGGCATTTGTGTCATAATGTTGATTACCACAAAAATGTATTTTGAGTAGTTCCTCCATTTCTTTAAAAACAAAAAAGCAAAAATGGAGGTTACAATGAGGCACTTACAATGAAAGTGATTGAGGAACATTTTTGGAGGGTTTAAAACACAGAAATGTGAAGCTTATCATATTAAAAGCGCTTGCATTAATTCTTCTGTTAAAACTCATGTGTTATTTGAGCTGTCCTTTGTGTTGTTTAAATTGTATTTTTAACAGATGTTTTAGGGTTTTAGGATTTGATGACATCACATCGTCATGGTAACGAAGTTGCGAATTTGGCTATAACTTGACACAGAAAAGGTTAGTAAGTGATTTTATCACACTAAAATCATGTTTACACGCATATCCTTTATGTCTCGTGGCTATACTTCTGAAACTTTTTGAGTATTTTTATGTTCACAAATTGGCCCCATTGTAAAATCGATTTTTACTTTTTTTTAAAGAAACAACGATCATGTGATAACGCCTTAAGCAGTTTTCCTTCATCTGGACAAAGTCATAAAGTGTTTCAGTTTAAAGTGATCATCGCACGTACGTAGATTTTTGCCCATTGCATTGATTTTATGCTGCATGTAAAAACAGGGTTTAAATGTATTCCACTACAGATTACAGAATACATGCTGTAAAATGTAATTTGTAACCTATTCTGTTAGATTACTCAATGTCAGTAATGTAATCTAAATACTTTGGATTACTTCTTCAACACTGGTAGATTTGTTCACTTGTTTTGACTATAAAAACTCTAATCGACTCAGTAAGATAAAACACACATGTTAAAAATACGTTCTCTGAAAAAACGAAATATCTTATGCAGTGTTGTTTCTAAAACTTTTTAAAACGTTTTAAGGATTTTTAGATATTTTTACAGGAAAACAATAAAATAATTTTTATCAAGAATATTATTTTTGCCCTAATATCAAAGGTCTTACTAAAAAAAAAAAATTATGATCCAACGTGAATTTTCTTGATAAAAAATATGATCGTGTCTGGTAACACGTGCATGTAAAATGGCTAGAAATAGTATTTTAGCTTAACGTAAAGCTAACGATTTACGCAAGGTTTATTTCTATTTCTTCTGCTCCAAACTTACTTCAAACTTACTTCTCTGTCTGCTCGTATGAATGTAACACATCATAAGAAAGTGTTTCACCGCTGTTCAAATGCACTTTTGATCGCATCATTTATATGTATAAATGTGAAAGGACTAAATATTAAATGAAACAAATGACAATAAAATGCAAAGTAATCTCTTCAGTAATCAAAATACTTTTTGAATGTAACTGTACTCTAATTACCAATGATTTAAATTGTAATTGTAGTGGAATACAGTTACTAACATTTTGTATTTTAAATAAGTAATCCTGTTACTTGTATTTCATTACTCCCCAACCCTGTGTAAAAATGCCCGGCTTTTCCAACGTGTGCAAGTGTTTACATTTTCACGGCAAAAGTAGAAAATAACCCAAATGATTTCAAATCTCATCTCGTATTTTTTGTTGCATTGTTTGATTTTTTCAAGAAGCTCATTTTGGGTAGTTATCAGTGTGTTGATGTGAATGAAAAAAATAGTCATTGTTGAACTGATTGATTCTGATTGGTGGAGTAACATTTCAAGGTGTTTATTATTATTATTTATAGGTGGCTGTTCAAAAATACAGTCCTGAGTCCCCTACATGGGACGGATCTTTTAATATTTAACTAAACTTAACAAAAGTTTCAAAGTAAAGTGTTGTTATAGCAACAACCACACTTATTTATCCTGGTTACGTTGGCAGCATAACGACTCATGTTATTAATGATTCATTCATTTATTGGGCTGTTGTGGTTGTATTGAACTCATGTCTTTTGCTGTCCGATCATGATCTTTTTTATTCTCTTTCCAAAAACGCACAAGCATATGCACACACAAAACTATTGCTTATATCCTAACCATGCTTGCAGTGTACTGGCTCTCAACATTTGTCGCCTTATATTGTGACTGCATGAATGACTAACAGATGACTAATGAGGCAATATTTTTACACAACTAAAACTCTAAAACTTTATATCTATTTCCCATGCAATGGAGCATTTACAGTATGAACGACAGATCTTTCCCTGTTACTTTATAGGTAGTTTACTACAAAGTAATATGATTATGAATTAAACAGCCTCCTTTTTATTTTCACTGTCAGTTGATGAGCAATCGTGCGAAGGGATGACATCCTTTGTTTGTGTGCCAAAAACTGTTCGGACATGAAGCCAAAGTCACGTTAGTCATTGAAGAAGGCAGAGTAATCACAGAAACGTTACGCTAAGTACAATGGGCCTTCCGTTTTTTTCTCAAACAATGGCTGATTACTACCAGAGCCTTAGCTCGATGTTCTCACATTGTGTCGATGTTTGAGTGTGTGCTAAGGATATTACCTCACCGTTAGTGTTCAATACAGAGCAGCCTGTTTGAAGTTTGTTGTATTGACACAAAGGCAGAATGTTTACCTCATGATGTTAAGTTTGGCCTGGGGTACAATGTTCTTGTTTATCTGGAAAGGTTCATTTTAGTAACCGTGCCATCTTAATGTAAATGAATATGTCAATGAATTGTGGTAAACTATTTATACTTTAACTTTGATGGCATTAGTGAGCGGCGCACTATACACCAACCCACACTGCTACTAAAAGTGACAGGTGGTAAATTGCGCAGTATCAAATAGCGCTTTGAGAGGGATGGATTACGACATTGTAAACATACCTTTACTGTTGACCTACATTAAATAAAGGCTCTTTGGATGATCACGTGAGCCATAAAAGATTCTTTTGTGTTGGAAACAAAGGTTCAAATACGTTTCTTGCACTTTTACCTACAGTTGTGCAGTAATTTGAAAAGATAAATGGCTGTTCAAGTACAGGTTTTTGTTTACCCTAGTTGCGTTCTGCATAATGGCTAAAAAAACTGATAATTTATGTTATTTTTCATTATGAACTAATCCGTTTAAAGGAAATATTGACTTTGGATGACATTTATTCTCACAGATTTGACATTTTGGAGTATTGTTGGTCTATTGTCGGTGAATTGTGGGGTCTAAAAGTCTCAGATCTCTGGTTAAAATGCTTCTATTTTGTATTATCATTTAAAACAACATTTTTATTACAAATTTGCTTCTATTTGACTAATGCAGACTCTTAAATATTTCTTCTGCTTTTTAGAACTTTTGTTGAAACGCTAAAACTTTCCATGTATTACTAAGCATTTATAAAGTGAATTTCAGATTTTCATTATAATCTGAGACTTTTGGACCCCACTGTACCTCTGGTTGCATCTTTGAACCTTAAATGAACTGAACACAAACTGTACATTAAGACAGGTTTGGTGAATTTAGGATAAACAATCCACAGGGTACAGGATCATAATGTATTTGCATTGTGAAAAGTTTGTTCTAATAATGTACATTACTGTAATGTTCAGATCTGTGGTATGAGCCCCAGGCATTTGCAGCGAGACAGTGAACTTACAGAACTAGTTCACTAGTTCACCTCAACGAAGCAATGATGAAATGAATTCAGCCAGTACCAGATCTTAAACAAGCCAAAGTTGATTTGCTAATCTAAAGATGGTGGTCAAAGTGATTTTAAGATGGGTTAAGATGGTCTCCCTGCCTGACCAGCTAGAAAAGTGCACAAAACTTCTTTAAAACCAGCCTAAGATGATTTTCTGGTCTTAGCTGGTCTAAAGATGGTGGTCTAAGTGGGTTTAAGATCATCTCCCTGCCTGACCAGCTAAAAAAGTGCACAAAACTTCTTTAAAACCAGCCTAAGATGATTTTCTGGTCTTAGCTGGTTGAAAGATGGTGGTCTAAATGGGTTTAAGATCATCTCCCTGCCTGACCAGCTAAAAAAGTGCACAAAACTTATTTAAAACCAGCCTAAGATGATTTTCTGGTCCTAGCTGGTCTACATGTGGTAGTTTAAATGGGTTTAAGATGGTCTACAAGCCTGGCCAAACCGGTCTTCATTTGTACTCCCATCCTGACTAGATGAAAAGTGCTCAAAGCTTCTGTAAAACCAACCTAAGATGATTTGCTGGTCTTAGCTGGTCTAAAGATGATGGTATAAACTGGTTCAAGATGGTCTCCCAGCCAGGTCAAGCTGATCTTCATCTTATGTCCCAGCCTGGCCAACTGAAAAGTGCCTAAAACTTCTCTAAAACCAGCCCGAGCTTATTTGTGGTCTGAGCCCACCACTGAAAATGCTTCTATTTTTGTATTTTTTATCATTTAAAATATTCTATTTATTTATTTAAAAAATTTAATTTATATAGTAAATTAAATAAAAATAGTGCAAAATCTTAAAAATGTCTACTTAATATTAGAACTTTTGTTGAAACACTAAAATATCTGTTTATTTCCATGTTTATATAAAACTAATCACAGATTTTCAAAGGGTTCTCTGACTTCTGGACCCCACTGCACCTCTGGTTGCATATTTTAACCTTAAATGAACTGAGCACAAACTGTACATTAGGGTAGGATAGGTGAATCGTGTACAGTTCCATGCATTCAGGGCAATCCACAGAGTACAGGATCAGAATTTAATTGTGGTGTGAAATGTTTGTTCTAATAACGTACTAGTACTGTAATGTTCAGAACTTTGTTATGAGCCCCAGGCGTTTGCTGCGAGACTGTGAAAATACTTGATGAAAGTTCACCTCGATGAAGCAATGGTGAAATGAACTCAGCCAAGCTTTCAATTTTAGAAGTGGTAAAACAACATCTTAAACCAGCCTAAGATGATTTGCTGGTCTAAAGATGGTGGTCTAAGCAGGTTTAAGATGGACTCCCAAATAAGTGCCTACAACTTCTCTAAAATCAGCCTAATCTGATTTTCTGCTCTTAGCTGGCCTAAAGATGGTGCTCCTAATGGGTTGAATATGGTCTCCAAGCCTGGTCAAGATGGTCTTCATTTGGTCTTTCATTCTGACCAGCTGTAAATTGCCAAAAACTTTTCTAAAACCAGCTTAAGCTGATTTTTTTGGTCTTAGCTGGTCTAAGAAATTCTAAATATGGTGGTACAAATGGTTTAAAATAGTCTTCAAGCCTGGCCAAGCTGGTCTTCATCTGGTCTCTCTGTCTGACCATCTGAAAAGAGCCCAAAACTTCTCTAAAACCAGCCTAAGCTGATTTTATGGTCTTAGCTGCTCTAAATATTGTGGTCTAAAAGGTTTTAATATGATTTACAACCCTAGCCAAACTGGTCTTCATCTGGTCTCTCAGTTTGAACATCTGAAAAGTGCCCAAAACTTAGCCTAAGCCAGCCTAAGATGATTTGCTGGTCTTAACTGGTCTAAATATGGTACTCTAAATGGTTTTATTATGGCCTCCAGGCCTGGCCAAGCTAGTCTTAATCTGGTCTTCCAGTCTGATCAGCTGTAAAGTGACAAAACATTTCTAAAACCAGCCTAAACTGATTGTCTGGTCTTAGCTGGGGTAAGATGGTCTAAATATGGTGTTCTAAAAGGGTTTAAATGGTTTACAAGCCTGGCTAAACTGGTCTTTATTTGGTGTCTCAATTTGACCATCTGAAATGTGACCAGAACTTTTCTTTAACCTGCCTAAGCTTATTTGATGGTCTTAGCTGGTCTAAACACTGTGGTCTTACTGGATTTAAGATGGTCTACAAACCTGGCCAGGCTGGCCTTAATCTGGTCTCCCAGCCTGACCATCTGAAAAGTACCCAAAACGTCTCTAAGACTACGTCCATCCTACAGACCAGCCTGGCCAGGTTGGGAGACCTGCTTTGACTTGCTCAAAACAGATGCAAATAGCCTAACCTGGATGTGAATCTGTTTGTAAAATGTTATGGCCAAGCACTGTTCCTGGATAAGTTATACAACTACAATATGATCATAAAATAATTAAAGACCCGTCTGTCAATAAAACAGTCAAAACTAAATCAATGATGCCAAAGCCATATCAAGTTTTTAATATCTAACTTGTTGCTTGGCATCCACTTGTTTGTTTTGGTTTTGATCTAAAGCAATCAATAAGAGAAAAAAAGGACTAATGTACTGCAAGCATCCCTGCCGCATTCCTTTAGATCGTTTGATGGGAATGAAAGGATCATACTTGTGAATGTTTGCAGAATGAGTCATTTGCGGTGTGGGTACATATTTGTAAAAGGTCTCACAATGACAACAGTGACAGGATGAACAGGAAGGCCAGCAGGAACCTTTGGACTGAGGGATATCTGTCACAAACACAGCAGCAATTTCTTGGCCCTCTTGGTGAAGAATCTATGGCGACATCCTTTGTGTGATGCACAGGCAGTTACAAAAGATGAAGCATTACTTGAAAAGATAGCTGTAGACACCATGACTCTGGAAAATATGGTGGGGTTAAAAGACTGTGGCCATATTGAAAATCTGGGACCTTTTTATTTTAACCAGGGATGGGTCACAATCAGGGGCATAACAAGAGTCACTCTTGAAACAGAAAATCAAAAAGAAAAGGTTCAAGTGGGCAAAGAAACACAGACATTGGACAACAGATGATTGGAAAAGAGTGTTATGGATCTTTACCCCATTGAGCTTTTATGGGATCAGATAGACTGTAAGGTGCGTGAGAATTGCCCGACAAGACAGTCACATCTATGGCAAGTGCTACAGGAAGTGTGGGGTGAAAGGTCACCTGAGTATCTGGACAAACTGAGCTGCAATGTCAAGGATCTGCAAAGCTGTCATTGCTGCACATGGACTCTTTGAAGTAGTTTAAGAAGTTCTGATAAAAAAAATTCAAATTGTAATAGTAATTTTTAACATTATTAATGTCCAGTTTATACATTGTGATCAGTTGAATGCCACTTTGGTGAATAAAAGTGCCAATTTCTTTCCAAAAGCAAAATCTGCACATTATTCCAGACTATTGGCCACCAGTGCGTGTGTGTGTGTGTGTGTGTGTGTGTGTATATATATATATATATATATTTAGTTTTGATACTTATAGCCATGGTGTTGTGCTAACACTCTATGAGGGCTACCGCACAAGCTAATCACATTGGAATAAGTGTATATATCTAGGTGGGTCTGTAATACAAGCATTAAAATGTAGAGTTTTTCTAAAGATGTGTTTGAGGAAAAGTGCGTCGATATCATAAAATATCAGGGTCTGAGTAATACAGAGAAAAATAATTATTTATAAAGCCATTCATAGCTATTTAAGTCATATTTAAGTCATGAGTTGAGTGAAAGTGAATAAAACAGTTGTTGTAGCACCTCTAGTCTTCATTTCACATGGAAACTGCAGTGAATTGTAACTGGAGACACGTATAACAAGTTTTGCAAAAATGTATATAGAGTCATGTTTTCATTATGAGACCAGGATGACCTAATTACATCCTCAGCCTAACTAAAAAAGGATTCCTCGTGACAGATTAGCCAACAAGTCTTTCAGGCAACCTACCGACTAATAGATTTTGGAAATATGCCGTTTTGCACATCCCTAATCTAAACCTGCCAATAAACAACGTTTTATGATTTTGAAAATCTTAAAAAGAAAAGTATGACGTAACGAAGAAGAAGCTTAATATTTTACAATTATTTCTAGTTAACTAATCTGTTGTGAGCATGTTTTCTAGACATAACATTTCAAAACTAGAGATGAGCAGTGATTGCAGTACTGATTTCCAGTTTAACAGCTGAAGTTCAGTTTTAAAGCTGAAAGGAGTTCATTTCATCATTCCTTTTTCAAGTTTCCTTTTTCATCAAAGTATGTTCACATGTAAAGGAGTCTCTCACAGCCAGTGCCTGCGGCTAATAACACGGATTTGTCAATTACAGCACATTTTTAGACCAAACAGTTCAAACCGCAAATACATTCTGATCCTGTACTCTTTAACAAGGATGGTTTATGCATAATACTTGGAACTGTTCAAGATTCACCTAACCTGTTCTGATGTACACTTTGTTTTTCAGGTCAATTAAGGTTAAAAGAAGCAACCAGCAGAGCAGTGACATCCAAAATTCAGAGACCTCACATCGAAAATCTGAGAAAAATTTAATTTAAACCTGGAAATAAACCAGGATTAAAAAAAATAATAATTTAAACAAAGAAAGTTACAACATAAAATGATAAAGAAGTACTAGAGATTCTCCTCAATTTTTGGGTCACTAATCAAATGGAAGCAAATTTGTGACATAAACCATGTTAACTCATTAAGAACATTCTGGGTTCAATATGATGTAAGTCACTTACAATGGAAGTGAATGGGGCCAATGGAAGTGAATGGGGACAATGGAAGTGAATGGGGCCAATTTTTTGAGGGTTTAATAGCAGAAATGTGAAGCTTATAATTTTATAAAAGCTCTCACATTAATTCTTCTGTTAGTCTTGTCGCTATACTATTGAAACAGTGCATATTTAAACGTTTATGGATTGGCCCCCATTCACTTCCATTGTAAGTGCCTCACTGTAATCCAGATTTTTGTTTAAAAAGGAGGGACAAGGCGAACTAATGTTTTTGTAATCAACATCATGCCACAAATGCTGTCGATTAAGCAGCTTGTATTGAACCCGGAATATTCCTTTACATTTCTTTGCATCTCACGCTCATCAGGTTTTGCACAAACTTGTGAAGTTTATACCAGCTCGAGTGCACGTCGCCATTAAAGCAAAAGGGGGACAAACCAAATCTTACGAAATCATAATTTTTTTCAATTTAACATTTCTCTCAAATTGTTAAGCTAATAATAGCATATATTTGTCATTTAAAAAATACATCGTTTTAGAAAAGAATACAAAACAGAAGCTTTGTCTTTTGTTCTCCACAGTGTAAAGTGAAGCAAATCATCACTAGCATTTCAATGACATATAGCTGTTTTCACTGATGCTTTGAAGTTTCCTGGCAGTGAAACTGAGAATTCATTGTTACAAATGTATCGTTGCTTAGAAATAGCTTGTGCACTTTCAAAATGGCAATTTCGGGTCTTTCTGTTAAACTGAGAGTCTGTTTAACATGGTCTAAGAAACTAGTGGATGTATGAAGGTAACCAGGAGGGTAGGAGCCGACAGTGGACTGCACGTGACGACCGTTGTGAGCCTAACCGTGCATGCACTGAAACTGGTTTAATGGAGTATGCAAAGGATACACTTTTTTCTGGCTACAGCCGTCATCAACTGTAAATGCTGTTTTTGCCCTAAATTACGGTGTTAGACTTGTGCCAAGTCTACAATTTTCAAGACAAAGCCTTTTAGTTATGGGCCATAAAGGTAAGACGCAGCGAGGTTTTGAAATGGTAATTCCCTTTGTGCATTAACATGAGACCTTGTAGAGGGACTGGATCCAAGGGTTCGAACAAAAATGTTTCCTTTAGTGGAACATACATCTTTGTTTATCACATTCCCAAGAGATTGTTTTCCCAAGCCATGGCTGTTACAGCTGTTTTTGTAGGTGGTTATATTTATATGTACCCGGAGAAAACCTTCTAAAAGGCTTTAATGGAATGGACGTGTTTACATTGTCATAATACATCACTAGATGGCCACATGACAAGTGTGAGTTAACTGTTTTGACTCCAGTCAGTCATAGGCGTTTCTCAGATCGTTGCTTCTCTGAAATAGATAAAGTGATAGTACATCAACGCAATGGATGACGTAGGAGGTCTTATCGCCTAGACGGATGTCTTGAGCGCATAGTAGATGAATATTTATGGAAGAAGCCTCCGCAACTTGTCTTTGAGTGTCTCCGAAGTGCAGCCCTGCAGTTAATCTTTGTTTAACCCCCCACCCCCCCAGACAGAGTTTCTACAATTGACTCGACATGATCATAAAAACCTCTTTGTCCCAGCAGTTTATTAGGGTTTTGGGCGCTGTGGAAAATACATGATGTACCTGTAAATTTGATAGCTCACAGGATCAAAAGGAATGATTTGTAATTAGCCTAAAGTTACAGTTAATTTTACCATAAAAGACTACCGTTAACTGTTTTATGGGTTAACGCTGTAAAATATGGGTCTCAGCTCTTCCAGGAGGTTGGGACTGAATTCAAAAGCATTGCATACTTGTATTTGCCGTGTAAATATTTTAATGCTCTGTGAAACATTTTTAGAACCCAAGATGAGTGATTTGAGCTTGACGGATTTCGACGCACTGATATACGACACAATGCATTCCAGTTGCATTGGCGTCTGAAGAAACTCCAAAATTTGGTGAACTCAATTTGTAAAGGCGATCGGATCAAATTAAGACATAGTTCAGGCCAGTTGGAAGTATTTTCATGCAATGCCTCACTACGAAACCTATTAGATTACAAAGGTCTTCACGCCAACACTTTCAGATCATTAAGACCACCAACATTTTACTAGAAGTTCTGGAAAACTCCTTTGCTTTGATCATCTTAGTATGCTTAGCCAAACTTAAAGGCATAGGTCATCCCAAAATGACAATGCTGTCAACATTTACTCACCCATGGTATTTTTCCAAAGCATGACTTTTTTTGCTTCTAAGGAACATAAAAGGAGATGTTAGGCAGAATGATAGCCTCAGTCACGATTAACTTTCATTGTTGCTCTTTTCCATACAATGAAAGTGAATGATGAATGAGGCTGTTCTGCATAAAACCCTATTTCAATATGAACTCAGAGATGTCTCATCAAATTCTTCCAAGACCATTTGATCATGGCCTTTGCTATCCACATGAAATTGTATAACTCTATACTCAAGAATGGTCTCATTTTTATTTAAATTTAATACAGTTTTATTTTATTATTTAAAATGTTATGAGAAATATGCATTTACATTTACGCATTTGGCAGATGCTTTTATCCAAAGCGACTTACAGTGCAAGGACACAATGGTGGTGGCTGTGGGGACCGAACCAGCAACCTTCTGATTACCAGTTATGTGCTTTAACCCATATCCCAGAATTAGATCATTTAGGAGAAATATCTGAGGGTTGATACTTAATGGAGTTCTCAGTTATGTTTCATTTATGTTTCCTGAGCTATGAAAGAGCAACCGCAGAGCCATAAAAGTTTCTGTGTGTACACTTTGATATTACTGTATGTATTGGTCTTTAAAATTGCTTCACAAGAGGAAACCCAACAGGTAGAGCTTTACATTTCGTGTTCAAGTTTGCCCAATTCTTTCAAGCTCACACAAAGGAGGATACATTTCTGAAAGGCCTCTTTATCTGCCTGTTCTGAAAATCTCATCGTGATTCATTAGTAGCACCTTTTTCACACTTTGTCCAACGTGTGCCCAGGTAGAGTAAACATGGGAATGTGTCAGAGGGCATGTGTGCAAACATGATTATTCAAACGTCAAAAAGAGATCCAACACCATGCTAGATACTGAGTGATAAGAACGGCAAAGCTTGTTTTGTTTACCCTCCTATAAGCCTCTGTTTGCCTTGGTCACTTAAGGAAGATATCGGCATCGAACAAACACGGGTCAACTAATTACAGTTTCAAGAGCAATTGATGAAAACTATGTCAAGCATAGTTCAATACACTGCATGACTTTGTGCAAAAGATCTGTTGCAGCTACATGTTGCAAAACAGTTTGTTTTTAGAAACAAAAAAAGGGGCCGTTCAAAACGAACGCAATCTTGCGCTAAAAAAAGCGTGACGCAACGCGCAGAACAGAACGCAGGTGTCTTGGGATGCGTTTTACAAAGTTGAAGTTCCTGTGTGAGATGACAAAAACAAAAAGAAACAGTGAGACGCACCGCAAAGGTCAAACATGTCCAAGTAGCGTAAGTTTACATAGAAAAACTATTGAAAAACAGTGCACATGGACTGACGCACTTGCGCTTAAAAAACTAACAAGTAGAACAGAATGCTGGTGTCAAAACAGCTAAAAAAAACAGCCCAGATGAACGAAAATGTTTGGTGTGAACGGCCCCTAGAATGGCAGTAAGGTCAAAAGGAGCACAAAGTAAGATGTAGGTATTTACTGTTTGTAAGATGTAATGTTTGCCATTCTACCGTTGTTTTCAAGCCTTCCTTTTCAAATTTTCCAACCTCTAATTTGTGAAAGTTGTGTTTAAAGAGCACATGGTACATAATTATGACCATTTTGTCTAACCTGAAGGTGTTTTGTTCGCAAAACTGAGTGTAGAGCAAACATTTCCATTCAATTGATTTGTTGCGGTGAATTCTCTGTCACTTTGTCTTTTTTTTCAGTCAGCCGCAACTTTGGTGGGCCCTAGAAGCAAACACGCATACAAACACACACACACACACACACACACACACACACACACACACACACGTCATCCCCTTTCTTTCAAGTCAGGTGTAGACACGTAATTATGTGCTTCATTCAGTTTGAAGTTACAGGCCGTGAATTCTGTCTTTAATGCAAGCCCAATTTTGAGTGTTTAAATGGAAGTTCAGAGGCTGTTTGTGTTTCCCCCAGATTGCATCTAAATACTGATAAAATGGGAGCAAAAATCAGCTTGACCCAGTGCTGGTGAAGTGACAGTCATTTGCCTGGAACAAAGACCAGGCAGACAATGTGGCATGATTGAACAAACTTTGACATTTTCAAATATGAAAGCCTGTAAGAGCACACTATTTTGCTTCCTTGGTTATGTTCATGGTTCAGTAAAATAAATGTGGTGGTAAATAAATGTTCAGAAAAGGTGAATAACCGCAAAAAAGTTTAAAGGAAATCTGTGAGTTGGCATGTGGTGTTTTATTACATTAGGTTTTCAATTTGAAAAATAAAAAGTAACAAATTATTTAATATCTCAATTTTTCTCCTACATTGCAATGAGATTAAATAGAAAGCAAATGGATACCTTTGACTTTGAGTCTCCTGCTTCTTAGATATTGTTTGGGGCAAAAAGACAAAAGAGATCTGCTCAATGTCTCAAAACTGTGCTTAATATTTAAGATTAATACTCTTACTCTGTCAACAGTTGTCTCATTTATGTCTATTTTTTGTCTCATTTATGTCTATTTTTACCTCCAGAGTTATGAAAGAGCAACTTCTGAGCAAAAACATGTACCATTGAGTTTACATGATATTATGGGAAACAAATATTTGTTGAATCTAACAATAACTATGCAAAAACCCCTGCTGTAGCTCGATTATAACTGCATATGTAAACATACTGTGTACCTGGGGGCTAGTATCTTTCTTGGAGCTACTCCTGATGCCCACCTGCACTCACAAAACCATGTTTTGCTGATAGGGATAGAAAATTCCCCAAGCTTCTCCATTTCTGCCCCTGTAGATCTTGGCCCATCAGCAGTTGGGGGGAAGAGTGGGATTTGAATGCTAATGCAAGGCATGGGGAGAACAGAGAAAAAGATGGGTTATTGTTTCATGTTCAGGTTAAGACAATAAACTTGAAGAGAGAGGAGAAAGCAGGCAGCGCATTCCTGCTGTTTTAAGCGTCTGCACTTTCCCAAAAACTCCCACCGAAAACCTGCGGAGGGGAAAATATTTAGCTTGGAGATCCACACAGCAGTGAGGGCAGGCCAAGCTAAACCGCACATATGATGACTACGGTTGGGGAAGGTGGAGGAGGTGGAGGAGGCGATGCAACAGACAGTTGCTATGGTATGTGAGAAAGTCTGGAGCCTAACATGACATACCAGGCACATCGTCAACTTGTAGACTGATGTAACATAATATGGTACATTGAAACTCTAGTAAGTCAGTTTCCCACTAAAGCAATGGTAATGTAAGTCGGTTAAAGCTAATGAATACATAATAGGCGAAGACAATTCTGTAAGTTTGTCTACGAAAATTATGAATAAATAAATTTTGTTCTGCTAAGGTGTTCATTTGGTGATGTTTATCCTGTTTGTGCAGGGTTGCTAACTTTTGGCACATGTGATTCCCCCTGAGCGTTTTGTAACTTAAATACTGGGCAATCAGCAAACTGTACAGAATGTCTTCCTTTTGACCAAAATATGGGACGGCTCGGCTAATATGAGTCAGTAGGCAAACCTTTGTTCGCACATATACCTGAAAATCAAAAGGGTATTTCCATCCAACCGGGGTGTGTTTGCTTTGTGGATCTTGTTGCTTCAATATGGGAGACAATGCCTTAAATATGGAGTGTTTTGTCAACTGACCATCTCAAATATTTTGCCACTTAAAAATGGGACCATTGAAAAATTCGGGACTTTTTTATTTCAACCATAATGCAAGAAGTACTCGCTAATATGAAGCAGTTGGCAAGCCTATGTTCAAGCACATCCATGATATTCTTGATCTACGAGAACTTGACTCATCGAAGAGTGTTGAAGATTGGTTAAAACAAATCCTGTATGTTTCTACAGTATGTGACATTATGTATTAATGGTGGTTTGGACTCGACGTTCCTCAACGAATACATTTTAAAACGATTCCGCCCTGTATCCTTTAGTTTGTGCAGGAGAAAAAAGTTTGGCTTCTTCTATTGTATAAATTAGTCTTTAGTTGACCAAAGTAGTGTTGTTACAGGAAAGATAATGTCAAAAGGTTGAATCACAGGAGTATTGGTATGACCACAAGATTCCACTGTACACTTTCACAGCTGTTTCTCAGGAAGCTATGAGGTTTCAGCTCCTGTACGAGGGCCGAATACTATAGTGGGCCGTTGAGTCAATTGCCATTCTTTTTGGAGTCAAGCAGTTCAGCTCTCGGTTCATGGTTCAAAAACATCAGCTCTACTGGCACGTCTTCTACTACATGTCAATTGAGGAACCCGTGTTCATCAGTCATTCTTAGACTTGCAAATGGAGGAGAAGAAATGGTTTGTGAGAGAGCCGGAAAACCTCACGAAAGCATCAACTTGACAGTCAGAGCCAGGTCAGGGAAGTCTACGCTCCATGACTCCCCCTTCACCTCCGCAAATAAATCTGGTTTATGTGGATCCAGAGGTCTTCAAAGAGTCTGAAGCCTTAATGGAGATTAGCAAACAAAGTCTGACCTGTTTAATTACCCCTAAAAATACTGCAGGTACAAATGCTACCCCCCATTCCTTTCTCCACCCCCCCATGTATTGACCATGTATCTCCCTCAGTCAAACCCCTTTCAGCCAAACTACCTCAGAGCCCAAAGTTTAATATTGTGGCCTTCAAGGGTTGCTTCCTCAGAGAAGGCATTCAGACAGACTGGAGACAGTGCTCACTAAAAATGCCTCCTTAGAGCTGAAGTCTTCTTTTATTAAGCTAATTAGCCCAGTGGAGGTTTCTAAGATGCAGGCATTCTTGACAAGTTACTGAACATGAAAGACATACAACATATCTGTAAGATAAAAATAACATCAACAACAACAACAAGAATCTATAAAACTACAGAATACAATCTACACCCCAATACAATTAGTAACAAAAGTACTGGCATCCTAAACCTACTACCTAAATGTCCAGCTCTTGAAAAGAGTGAGTTCCTTTGGTTTGAAATATTTTTCTCAGCTTTGTTAAGAGATCTGGTTTCATACATTTGTTCTAGGCCAGTCAGGGGAATGCAAAGCAACTCGCTTGCAGTAGTTAAAATTTAAAGAGACTCTGTGGTGGAAAGTGCACCCAGCTGTTAATAAAATAAGAGCCTTGTCATCTTTTCTCACCAAAACATAGTTTAGTTGCTTAATTTATGATGCATTAATTAAAGAATGTGAATAATCAAACCAATAAATAATGCAGCTATGATACAGGAAGAATTTTGCATTTACAATTTAGACACTGTGACGAACAGGGCAGGGCCGAGCGGCATCTGGGCAGAGCTAGGCCAGGAAGATAAGTTGTAAGCGGTCTCGCATTCCAGTGAGGGGCAGTAGGAGTATTTTGGGGAGAGGAGACAGCATCAGATGGAGAGAGAGAGAGACACATGGACCTGCGTGTTTTTGTGTTTAAGTATTGAAAGTAAAAGCCGGCGATGTTTGTAACAGTGAAAAGTGGGTGTGTAAATAAATGTCTACGTGTTTGTTAAGCCGGTCCCAGCTTCCTCCTTGCCCATGCATTTCTTGAATCATTACACTGGTGCTGAAACCCAGGAAGGAGGAAGGATGCGCTGTCGTGGAGTCCTTGCCGCTGCTGTCCGCCAGTAGAAGGAGGAGCTGTTGCCGTCCACCAGGGGACGGAGGAGTAGCTGCTGTCCGCCAGGAGCCGGAGGAACCGCTGCTGTCCTCCAGGAAGTGGAGGAGCCATTGCCTGATTTATCCATCAGGAATTGATTGGATTGTGAAATGTGGTCTCTATATGACAGGTGGTTGAAGGGGAGAGGTTGAAAAATAAGACGGCTTGGTGACATCAGCTTGGTATATAGTTAATATACTATATTTTTGGAGTTCATATATTTTGATGAAACATTATAAAGACTAAAAAAAATCTTTATAGAGTAACATACACTGATGAATCATTCACAATACTACTAAGAACGTGTACTTAAAAAGTAGTGTCCATTTTGATTTCATGTTGACTTTGGACTATCACCTCAGAAAATCAACCTGGTCTCATAGAACCATGTTACTATTCCTGTGTTTATGCTAAATTATTTTTACGAAGCTTGTTGTACGTATCGGGGCAGTTTCCTGGTGAAATGAACACTAGAGGTGCTATGACAACAACAACTATATCTTTATATATCATTAACCTTAAAAACCTCATATGTTTGGGAGAAAACCACGTAATATCTTTTTGCACAGATGTTGCCAGTCATGTAGTTTTTCATGGGATGAGCAGTCAAACATTTAGCAATTCATTTTGCTTTCCTCTCCAGCACCCTTTGCATCTTCAATCCATGTAGTTTCTCTCTGACCATTCTCCTCAAGGGAACTTTCGTGATCTCTTGCTTACCATTCCTCAGATTGAATCTTCTAAATACATTTACATTTATGCATTTTGGCAGACACTTTTATCCAAAGTGACTTACAGTGCACTTATTACAGTGACAATCCCTCTGGAGCATCCTGGAGTTAAATGCCTTGGATTGATGGATTTAACCAGCAACCTTCTGATTAACAGTTTAGTGCTTTAGACCACTACACCACCACGCACTCTCAGCAACTAAATAGTTGCTGAGAGTGCTCTCTCTCTCTCTCTCTTTATCATACATTTTCTCTCTCTCTCTCTGAGTTAAGGGAAAACATTTGGGAATGTTTTGAGGCTGTCCATTCAAGAGTGTAACTGAGGACTATTTCTAAATCTGTCTATGTGTAATTTAAGCTATAAGACCCCAGTTAATCCATGTGCCAAAACTTGTACTGCATACAGCATGAAGCACCTGCTGAATATTAATATGTCCAGTTATATCAGAGGATGCTTGCCTGAGGAATTCATTCCCCACGGACACACACTCTCACACATTGATGTGTTGGTGCTCTGGATTGAAAACTAGACAGGTGCACCACAACTGTAAAAATGGAATTCAAATGTCTCTGACAATAGAACTTATTTTTTATCACAGACTAATTAATTTGCTGCTTTTAGGTCTGACCTGTTGATCTTAAAATTCACTGCTTTAAAGGCATTCCATTGTTCTCTGCCATAAGAGGTTTGAATAGACCTTTCTTTAAGACCAAGCTGCTGGCCCCTTGCCAGATCCATTGTTTGTAGGTTTCATATAATCTTGGATTCCAATTTGGATGAAGATTTTGTACTGTCTTCCTGCTTGGGAGGCCATGTTGGAATTGTAGGTTTAAAATAGAAAAATTAATAGTGCTAAACAATAAAGTTAAAGTTAAATCTAAAACAAGTTCTTGCAATAACAAGCAAGCCGCTGTGAATGAGCTTCTCTCATAACACTCAGAAAGGCACAACAGATGCATTTTTATGTTGTGCTTAAGAAATAAAGTAATATGTGTTTGAAATGATATGAGCATGAGTAAATTACAGTGAAATTTTCTTTTAAACTATTCCTTATACATTTCATCAATTTCAATAAAAGCATATCTAATTCAATGGAACCTGATATTGTTCTGAAGCAAGATTCAGAGCTCAAGTATGGCTGAATCCATTACAACAACTTTTCTGTGATTGACGCTTGATTGCTGGCAGTGAACACTAATGTTTTGGCAGTCCGATGGTCTCAGGTTGCACTTATTTTCTGTGTGAGGTCTACACAGATGGTTTTGAAACACTGCCTGAATCCTCCTCCATTGCAAAGCAGAGGTATTACTCAGAGCAAAACAAGTCATCCCATTCTTTACATCTTGTGATGTTGCATCAATGTCCCTAGGGGATTGTCTAGCTTTACTACAAACTATATTGCAAAAGACATAATGAGCAGGGTTTTCTCAACCTCAAGCAACAACATTGAGTTTTACTACATTTGTCATGTAAAACAATTGTCTTGACATATTTAAATCATGTAACTTACATAAGTTGTATATATAGTATCGTGTTTTGACCCTACATTGAACACGCGGCAATAGAAGATGGATGGATGGATGGATGGATGGATGGATGGATGGATGGATGGGTTCCTACATTGAGATTTTCCTGTGATGATGGTCATTCATTGGCCATATAAAATAGTGATTGTTAATGGGTCATTCAGACCTATTATAAACTTAATTGTCATGATTTCTAATTTACATGCAGAGGAGGTAAATGGTAATTGATTAACATGAAATGGAACTCCATACCTCAAATTGCAGAATCTAAAAAAGAGAGAGATGATTTTTGATACCAGTATTTTGTTGTAAATAGAAACACTAAATGTCAGAACTGTGGTGTATACTGTGTCTTTTATGTTATACTGTACAGTGCTCAGTCCATGGTAAGTGCCTGCCATTTCCTCTCCTCTACCGTATGACCTTCGAGTCTTGGAGAGCGAATGGGCTGTCACCACAGGAAGTGTGTAATCAGCTGATAGAGAACCGTCAGAAGATATTAGGTGCAGAATGCCCTGCTTTATCTCTGAGACTAGAGACATGATGGTACCCTTTGTCCCTGGCACCCTCTAACCCAAACAAATGCCACAGGAAATGGACACTGATGACTCTTGATGAGTTGGATCATGTTAAGGGAAGGCAAAGGTTTTACTGCCTTCCATACCCGATCAGAGCAGCTAATGTTCATTATCCAGTGTGCCAAGGTGAGACATTGAGTGATTTTTCTACCTTGCCAAATGTGGTTCTAGATGACAAACCTTCACACATGCATGCAAACAAACTAACAAATACCCATCTTATACCAGCATTAGGTGGTCTAGCTTGTATCCAAGCCTGGCTAAACTGGACTTCATCTGGTCTCCAAGCCTGGCCAAGCTGGAGTTTGGCTTCCTTGCTAAGGTGGTTTTCTGGTCTTAGCTGGTTTAAACTGGTTTAGCAGGTCGTTCATCCTAGCAAAGCTGGACTTCAACTGCTCTAGCTGGTCTCCAAGCCTGTCCAAGCTGGTCTTCAGCTGGTCGAGCTGGTAACCAGACAACTGGTGTGTAGCTCGTTTAGTTTTCTGGCTGACAACAGGTTAAGTCAGCCCAAGTTTATTTACTGGACTTAGCTAGTTTAAACTGGTTTAGCAGGCCTCCCAGCCTAGCCAAGATGGTCTTCAGCTGGTCTAGCTGGTATTCAATCTTGCCAAGCTGGTGTTTAGCTGGTTTAGTAGGATCTTAGTTGGATTAATCTGTTGGTCTTCCAGCCTGTCCAAGCTGGTCTTCAGCTGGTTAAGCTGGACTCCAGACCTGGTCAAGCTGTTGTTATGCTGGGTTTAGTTTCCCGGCTGAAAACAGGTTAAGTCAGCCAAATTTTATTTACAGGTCTTAGCTGGTTTAAACTGGGTTAGCAGGTCTCCCAGCCTGGCCAAGCTGGTCTTTAGCTGGTCTAGCTGGCATCCAAGCTAGCTGGTTTAGTGATATTAGTTGGTTTAAACTGCTGGTCTTCCAGCCTGGCCAAGCTAGTGTTAAGCTGGTTTAGTTGTTTGGCCAGTTTATCTCCCAGCTGCATCAACAAGAAGTGCCTTGCCAGTTATTGCATTTAGGAAATATATTTTGTAACCAGCTAACTATTTTAGGCTGGTTTAAACTGTTTTCAGCAGGGTTCCCTTGCAGACCCTTCACATAGTCTTTGTGCTTCAGTCAAAAAGGGAAAACAGAGTTGTTTCATGGTTGCCACGGAGAGTGGGGCCCAAATAGAGGAGTTATGATTTGACACACACTTATTTTCTCCATCTCACATCTCCCTCCTGAAGAGGGGCGCCCTCTAAAGCGGACCTTTTGCGTAGGACAGGCGTGTCTGTGACTTTCTTCCAGGGTATTTTCCAGCCTCCATATTAACTTGGCCCCATGACAGTGGAGTCGACAGCAAATTAATTTAGAGCTTTTTATGGGCCAGCAATAATCACTGGCATGTTCGGATTTCTGTCTCCTGAACCGCAGAGAAAACACTCTGACTGATCGAGAAAGAGAATGGGGAGAGGATTCCCGCCTGACAGACGTCAGTGATGGCGTAACCTTGGCATGCATCTCAGAGTAAATGGAATGTCATCAAAATGACTGAGGCTTCTGGAGACAGGCCAAGCCTGATGCAAAGCTCTAAACTGGGGGTGCTTGCCAGGCGAGTGCACAGTTTGGTATTTGGACTGCAAATGTGTTTGCCAGAGTGTTGGTAGACTTAGAAATGCATGGTGACCACAGCAGAGGGTTTCTGAGGTCCACCTGCAAGAACTATGGCTGCCCTCGTGGTCTTTAGGGCACAGCGAGTCTGAGGGCTGCCCCCCGACAGTGAAGAACCACTGATCTAGTCCAGTGGGGGTCACGGAAGGCAGCCGAATGCTGTAATGAAGCCCATATGTGTTGAACACCACAAGCATCTTGATCAAATTGGCAGCTATCTCCATATTCTCTCTTGCTGGCTTTTTCTACACTACCCTCCCCTTTTTGTCAGCCTGCTGAGAGTAATTATCTTTTCCCCACCTCTCCAATGAAGCAAGAATCTGTGAAAACTAGCTTGCTATAAAGACTTTACTTCCTGTTTCATCTCACAAAGGTCATGTAGTACCTTCATGGTATAATGGTACAAACGTATGATGGTAACCACAATTGGCTCTTTATTCCTATTCCAATTCATGGCTTCAAAAATCCCAATCCAATCTCACCATCAGAATTATTTCTCCTAGATAGCATTGAGATTAAATTGAGACCAATTAGAGACTTCCAAGTCTCAAGTCTCAAGTCTCCTTCTTTTCAAATATTCCTCCTGAGAAATAGACTTTTGTAATCATGCACATGCGGTTTTCAAAAGAGATCTTGAAAGAGTGTCTCGAACTGTCCTCAGATGTGCCAACATACCAAAGTCTGCAATCAAAACTGATATTTCATTATGAACTTAAAGTTTCTTCTGGATCAACTCATTCACCTCAAATCCAAAGCCATGAACACTAAACTTTGTAAACAGAACTTGTGGTGCCTGTATAAATGTCTTCATAAGTGTCCAAATGTCAATGAAACACACACAAAAAACATTGTTTTGAAACTAA
This sequence comes from Moxostoma hubbsi, assembly GCA_032164185.1. NCBI lineage: Eukaryota > Metazoa > Chordata > Actinopteri > Cypriniformes > Catostomidae > Moxostoma > Moxostoma hubbsi. The sequence goes on from JAVLUX010000048.1 coordinate 16,241,044, forward strand.
ACTCCTTCCATTCTCCAGATTCTGCAATATATAACCAACCTTTAGAAGTAAATCCGGGACAGCTCGTTCGTTTTGTAATTGACGTTTACTACCCTCGTCTCTTACCAGCCTCTCTTCCAGGAATACAATCATAAGTTTGCTGGAGGAATTGCTCCTTTCTTTCTCAGGAATGTATCGTTCCTGTATATGAGTCCTAGGGGAGTAGTGGAAAAATATGGGCATATTTCAATAAACAACTGCAGCAGATACAGAGTGCTCAGCCAACTCTATTCTAACCCCTTGTTTCATGGATGACGTGAGACATTAATAAAAGACAGAAACACTTGAAGAGTCCACCATTCAGAATTGTTTTCAGGTGCTCTGTTTGGGCACTTAACCTTTATATGTTATTGTAATATTCTGTCCGTTGCTCAACAATTGGTATTGCAGTACAAGACAGCTAAATCCCTGCAATAGATCACCTGCTATAAAACTTCCTAAAAATTAAATAGCGTGATGTGCTTGATATAGTTTTAGTGGCCATTAAAAGACTCTATTATTTTTTTATGTCACCATTCACTTTTATAGTGAAGAATAAGATGCAATGGAATTGAATGGTTTCTGAAACTATCATAAAGCCTAATATCTACTTTTGTGTTTCTAAAAAGAAAGTCATTTAGATTTATAACAACATGAGGGTAAATGAAGGCAAAATGTGTCATTCTCTTTAAAAGTAATTCTAAACCCTATCTCCTTGTCTAACATGAGCCCCCCATTTTTGGATTGCATGCCAAAGTTTGGATAAACTTCTTAATACCCCCTTTAATATAATCACTTTTGGCTGCCGGTTTGCTTTAGTTTGGCTACACTAAGTGAGCTTCAGGCCGCTAGCAGATAATAACAAGCTTTAACATCTAATAAGCACCTCACGGTAAGCCAAGCCTCACTTTTCATGCTGCTCATATGGACCATATTAATGATCACATATTTTAATAGCTACAGTGTGACGAGTAGGAGGGTGTGGCTAGGCAGTGAGGGTGCACGGCCGGGCTACTCCCGCCTCCTGGTCACATACAGCATTTAAACATTTTTACAAAAATTTGGTGCCATGATCTGAACTTATTTACCTTACAAACAAAGAAAGTTAGCTAACTAACCAAACGACCAACCAACCATCTAACTAACAAACAAACAAGCAAACTAACTAACTACTAGTTAATTAGATTAACTTTCCAACTAACAAACAAACTAAAAATTAGTAAACAAACTAACAGCTAGCTAGTTTTGTTTGTTTAACAAACAAATTAACAAATTAACTATTAAACTTAAAACTTATGAATTAAATGATTAACTAACTAACTAACTAACTGCTAGTTAATTAGGTTAACTAGCCAATTAACAAACTAAAGAATGAGTAAACAAGATAACAAACAAACTAACAGCTAGCTAGTTAAATTAAATTAATTTCTCCCCAATTTCGAATGCCCAATTCTCACTACATAGTAGGTCCTCGTGGTGGCGCAGTTACTCACTTCAATCTGCGTTGTGGAGGACAAGTCTTAGTTGACTCCGCTTCTGAGACCGTCAATCCGCGCATCTTATAACGTGGCTCACTGTGCATGACACCGTGGATACTCCGCATGTGGAGGCTCGTGCTATTTTCCGTGATCCACGCACAACTTACCACGTGCCCCATTGAGAGCAAGAACCACTAATCACGACCAAAAGGAGGTTACCCCATGTGAATCTACCCTCCCTAGCAACCGGGCCAATTTGTTTGCTTAGGAGACCTGGCTGGAGTCATTCAGCACACCCTGGATTCAAACTCATGACTCCAGGGGTAGTCAGCGTCAATACTCGCTGAGCTACCCAGGCCCCCAACAAGTTCTTTAAGTTCTTTGAGTTCTTTAACAGGTTGTTTAACTGTAAGTCCTATGCCTGTAATTAGTGCACTGTTACTCACAAAGTGTCACTAATGACATACATAAGATTTCTATTTGCATTGCTTTACTAGCTATCTCTTATTCAATGTTGTCGTGTCACCACTCATACAGCTACCAGACTGTTTAAATTTCACAGCCTTGAATTTTTTGTCACAAAATACACCACATGTAGGCATATATATATATATAAGGACATTTCAGAAAGGTTTTGATGTGCAAATAAATAAATAAATACATAAAATAAATCTAAACTGAATGATTTTATAAGAAACAGCCCCAGAAACTTCAAGTTATTGGCTCCAAGACCGGTTTATCTCATTACCATGGCAACCTCACGAAGCATCTACTCAAACACGGGAGAACAGGATGGACACACGCAGTCCTAGTTTACTGAAAGGTAAACAAACAGTGTGTATCTTCATTGTGTTATGTACATGCTAGCAGGTGTGGCAATATTTGTTGCTAATGTGTCTCAATGCAGTTAAACGGGGCATTATAGAAAACATAGTAAGAACATTTAGCATGAAAACCGCCAGTTACTTCAAACAGTTCAATATGCCAGCAGCTAAGTGATTCTACCTTGTTATCACAATAAATACACAACCTCTTTGCAAATTTAACGAACAGATGTGAGACAGGACCCACTTGCAGAGGAGTGCAACGCATTTACAACACGGACAAAACTGTGCCAAAATATATATTAAGAGTCTTTGCGTGCAAGTGCTTGCACTGCTGTAGTTCATACTTTTTTAATAAAAAAAGCAACCCAGCTTTGCTTTGTTCTGACACAATGATTTGATTTTCATTGCTTCTAAGTATGAGCATGCAAGCACTGCAGCAAATACAATATGAATGAGTTATTTTAGAATATCCCTGAACAACTGCAACAGAATGGCACAATTTAACCTAATCCAAACGAATAGACTTGAAAACATGGCGCATTAATTTAGATAACAAGCATGTTTTTAGCTATTTTTAAATACTTTCCATTGCGGCTCATCAATTCATAATTTAGAGTTAGGAATGTTCATTTTAGATGGATGGATAGATTCTGATTAACCATCAACTAACCATTTAACCATCCAGCGAATCATGGATGTTGGATGGATGGATATTTGAATGTTTTGATGGAAGATCAATAGATAGGCCCCTATATGTCGATTATGACCTGATAATGAATTACAGTCAGTCTGGTTTTAATAGCTTTTAATAGCTGTATCTTGTTTCATATGTCAGATGTCATTTGTCAGTGAGTATGTGATGTCGATGGATGTTATTGTTATTTAATCTCCCGAGCTGTGATCATTTAAAAGAATTGTTGCATAAATAGATCCACAGTCAACATATTGCACACATCACATTATTATCAGTTAATTATTAAACCATTGACAAGAGTTGCAAGAGATAAATTAAACATAATATGAGTTAACATGAAACTGTATGTTGTACACATACCCACTACAAACTTGAGTTTATCTGTCAAAGGACATGTTGAAAGATAAGCGTGCGTCTCAAGCAATCGATCACAATTATGTCACAGATTTTCTCAAAATAACCAAATGGAGCAGTTTTGTTGCTGAAGGGCATAGATTAGTCTCTGAGATATAGGCACATTGTTTTTTTTATATTAGCCCGCCTAGAAACAAAGTTGTTTTTACAATGGATCGTGTTGATTTCCAATGATGTAATCATTGGATTTGTCAAAGTTTGCCAGGTTAGTGACATCAAATCTAAAAAAATATTCAGGGGCGAATTCACCAAACAGTTGCATCAACTTTGAGCATCGTATTTCTGCGCAAAAACCTGCACCTTATTGAAATGTATGTAGCCGGCGGGCTATGAAAAAACAACACATGATCCAAAAAATATTTGGGGGGAGTTTTGGGGAGCCATTTTGCATTTAAAAAAAAAAAAAAAAAGAAGAAAAAAAAAACCAATGAAATACAAACATAAAACACGGTGTAATTAAGTTCAAGGAATGAGGAAGCGGGAGATGGCCATACCAACTCAGGTATGTCACTTTTATCAAATGCGCAACGGTATAGCTTCACATGCAGCTTCTCAGCTGGGCTCTCTTTCACGACTGCCGCTGTCTCCTCTCTTTAAAGGCCCTATCACTCCTCACTGAAACACAAGACAGGTGTTTAGGATAGGTGGAAATCATTCACCACTCATCTCCCCTGCTTCACTCTCCACAGCACAGCGCTCGGCCACACCTCCACATGCGGTAAAGAAATACGGTAAAAGGCTAATGTACGGTACGATAGAGGCTAATGTCAAAAGAAAACACAAACAGGGCATTAGCCTACCCACATGGTACAACACATACTTAATACATGCTTATATCATTCACAGCACCCTATGCACTTAAGTACTTGCTCAAACAGGCCTGTGGTGGCTCAGCGGTTAAGGCTCTGGGTTCCTGACTGAAAGGTTGGGGGTTCAAGCCCCTGCACTGCCAAGATACCACTGTTGGGCCCTTGAACAAGGCCCTCGACCCTATCTGCTATCTGACCCTAGCTTAGTTGGGATATGAAAACAATTGTATTTCATTGGCTCTGTACAATGACAATAAAGTTTTTAAATGTTTAACCAAGCTTTAAGGACATGTATTACAGATTAAAACAATCAAATTCTCATTACACATATTCTCTTAATTGGAAACCTATAAATCATTAAATAAGATATGATTAATTCTAAATTTACATACCCAGTCCTATACGTGTGCAAAAACGTAGCCAAACTCCACACATGCAGTCCATATGCATCCTTCAATAATAGCCCATAACAAACACACAATTTTAACATTCAACTCTTCTGAACACTTGTCTACTAATGCAATTTATGAGCATTTTGTGCCAAATTTGACATTTACCCAAGTACTTCTCAAACAATGAAGAAAACAGGGAGTTCTCTTGCACCATGTGTGCTCTTATGAGAGAGGGTCAGAAAGCGGGTGTAGCAAAACTCTGGTTCTTAAAGGGGCCACGTCCAATTTATGACTAAAGTTAAATTACACGAAATGTATCCACTTGGCTACATGTAAGTTTGGGAGGAACTTGTTCAACTAGGCCTGCCATATATCATTATACATTATATCCCTGTTTGCGCTAAACCAGTGCAAACAGCACAAGCAAATAAACATTGCGTTTCCTGGGAGAAATTAATTCTTAGTTTTATTCTATGCACTACATAGCAAGTAAACTAGATATCAATGAGATACAGCAGAACTGTATTTTATATATAGTCATAAACAATGTGAACTGTGATTGATCACTTTGCATGTCTTTCAGACAGCTGTTCCTGTCTAAATGGGCAGTTCTTTGCTAGAATAAGCTGCAATATGGACCTGATCTTTGGACATTTAGTCAAACTGAGGCAACATCAGACTACAAACTCTCTTGACCCTTACACACAAACAAATACCTAGTCTATCCTTTTTACTAGTGGCAGCAACAGGAGACCAACAAGATGTATTCAGGTGTGTTGGTGTCTGACAGAAGATAATGCATAGTAAAAGACGTGAGGGACAAATGAGTAGGACTCCCACAAACCCCTGTGGAGCGCCTGTCTCAGGTGTGTGTTTGGGGATAAACAAACACGCTCTTTGTTACAGCAAAAATGTTTATCAGGCTAAATCAAAGTCTAGACTTGCATGACAATGAGCTAGTAACAGAGGGCACTCATAGTGTTGGTTTTGCTGTTTAGATGACCATAAATGAAATAATGACGTGACTTTTAATTGAGGCATTAGACCAGTGGTTCTCAACCTTTTTTTGATGAACCCCCATACTTAATTCCCTTACCCCATGATTTCGATAAATCAAATAATGGCATTTTTTGTAATTATAAACATTAGTCCTACTCTAAACACATGTAAAAATAATAAATACAAAATATAATTGTTTATAAGTTGTAACAAAAATGATTTATAGTTCCTCACTGCCCTAATGTAGCCTATGATGAATTTAATAGAGCTGAAGTAGTGATATGATAATATTTATTATCAATCAATTTCTGCCTAGAGTAGAGTTAGTGATACTATATTCAATTCAAGGATGGAGATGTAAAATTCTCTGCTGAATTCAAATGGTTTCCACTTCTCGCTCCGTGCGTCTCACTGATTCTCGCAAAGCTGTGAGTTTAAGAGCTCGAGCTTTAAGAGCTTTGCGCTCGCGCTGCTCTGTCCATTGGGCCGTATACATCTACAGAGCAATACAGGTGCATTAGCCGAGGTTGTGCCTCCACTTGTGTATTTGACGGTGCTAAAACAGATACTTCAGATGTGTCGCTAGACTTCAAAATCAGATGAACCGCAGTACAAATGCGTACCAACCCGTATAATTGAGAACCAACTGATATACTCCCAAGTCTAGATAAACGTTTTAATGCAAAGAGGAACTTGATGATAGACTTGATTATTATGACTGTAAACGCTGGCATCCTTTGAACGCCCCCATGGGGGGGCGGTACCACCTCCGTTGAGAACCCCTGCTTTAGACAATCAAAAAATTCTTAAAATGCTTTTGTGGTTGTTTTACTTCATTATCGCAGCCTGTCCATGTTGACATCTACCTAATTTGGCTAGCTTTTACCAAGTGACAGATAAATTTGCACCAGAATACCGTAGAGTTTGATTGGACAGACTTCTTTTGACATCAACAACAAAAGACATGGGTAGCATTGTCTCCTACCTTTTGAAAGGGCTATTTATTTATCATATGCATGATTATATAGTAAGTTGCATTTTATCATTTTAAATTTAGCATTGTTTTTTCCTGCTGTCAGCGAGATCATCAGAAAAGACCTGCAACCTACCAGTTAAAGCAATCACTGATTCTGTAGACAACTGAAAGTAACTTAAAACCATGTTTGATTAAAACATTTGGACCACCATCGCTTTCAGATTTATCTCCAGAGTCCACCGGCAGGTCATAAATCTCCTCAAACCTCTTCACATGTTCCTGAAGAACTAAGCAGTTACTGTTAACCTTTGCAAAATGGATAGTTTCAATGTTTCAGTTTGACTTACTTCTGCGTGATGCAATGTTTTGCAATTGTTAAAGGTTAAAATGTTCGCAAATCATGTACAAGGTAACTGCTCGTTGGGGACTTGCTCATCCTAAAATAATACTCGTTTCACTTTTTTGTGATAAAGATGGTTGGCAACGCAAGGTGAGTTATGTCGGCAGTTATCCTTTGTGAAAGTTGCACAGGGCTTGTTTAAAATCATTTAAAAGAAATGCATTTGGCAAAGCCTGCAATTTTGTTGGCCAGAGAAGCTCAGAGCGGTTGCATTTGACAACTGAGTCAATTCAAAAGAAGACCAAAAGACTTTACCTCACATTTGTAAAGCCAACACATGAAATATTGCCCGCAGTAAAAAAGCCAGGCTTTTCATCTCTTTTCATGACCTGCTTTAAACCCATCTTTCTGAGTAGTGATTTCTCAAACACTCGATGGAGGCCAAGCTTTTTATTTCTTCCCTCACAAGAACCCTTAACTCGCTACCGTGACATCAGCTAACCTTTTAATTTTAGCCTAGCGCAGCACAGCCTAAATACACCGACAGCAGCATGCATATGTGATTTTCCTGCAAATTGCAGACTTCGTCAACGCTTCAATGGCGAGTTACTAACCTAAAATGACATGCTTCTCTCAAATAGTGTAATTACATGATTGGGGGGTTTGCGTGTGTTGTTTAATGTGTGGCCTAAGAGTGTGACAGGATGGAGGGGGAGGGGGGTTAAAGATGGGGATGCGGGGGGGATGCGGTCGACTGATGTTGACATGTGGCACTTGACCGTAGAGAAGGCCCATCTGCCTTGGTCTGCTGGAGTGAGAGAGCTTGTGCTGAATCTGTAATTCACTCCCACATGTTTTGCTCAAGAGCGACCTTAAGCTGGCTGGTATGAGTCGCTCTGGAAGGAATGCAGGTATGGCACCTTCGTCTAGACAGCATGTTCTGCTGATCCAACGTCTGCTCCCATAGTCCCTTCCCAGCTCTCCTGCAAAGGACTTCTTTCCGGGTGGACTCAGTCCTCAAAGGACAGGTGTCTTACTGGGAGATGAATAGAACAAAATCTCGAGCTAAACTTGAACTTATCTAACTCTTCATGCAAATTCAGTATTTCTGTCTTGATTGGTTGACAATGTAAATGTGAACAAAGAATCTGATAATGATCTGTGCTTTATGTCATATTTTTGTGCTGCGATTAGTTTTGATGTGCAACCTCTTTCGTCTACATTGTTCATAGATTCATTGTCAAATCGGAAACACTCTGGGCCATTACATTTCACTGAAAGATAGCTGATCATGCACAGCACACTAAAGAAACAAGGTATTTGTGTAAAAATACTTCACGGATCACATGACTGTGCTTATTTGTGTATTTAAAAGACAAGCCAATATGCCTGAATGAATTACATGCCAAATGTTTGACGTACCAATATGGTTAGTAATAGTGTGACAAAAGCCAATAAGATAAAAAAAACAGAATGGCATGAATATTTGTAAGTGTATTCTTTGGTCAGCGTCCCATGTGGTTAATGTACACTTTCACTGGCAGAACCAGAAATAGTGCAAACAAACGTACATGCTTCTCATGGGAATTTTCATTTGACTGCGTGCATACACAGCAATCATACATAGTACATCCCTTATGTAGGAGGAGAAGGTATTCTTAGTATCCTTTTTAGGCACATACATAGAATTCCTTTCAAACATTTTATTTATGCAAATATAGAAACACTATAAAGTAAAAAATGTTGTAAAGGCTAATTAAAATGTGAGCAGTTTCCATACTTTACTTTGTAACATTGTTCTAACCATTCGAACATCTAATGTTAGCATCCTCTCACAAATTGCAGGTCTCCAATACAGCAATTAGTTATAAACACATTTTTTATCCACTTTTCCCCCAGTTTGGAATGCCCAATTCCCACTACTTAGTAGGTCCTCGTAGTGGCGCAGTTACTCACCTCAATCCGGGTGGCGGAGGACAAGTCTCAGTTGCCTCCGTTTCTGAGAGAGTCAATCCTGCATGTTATCATGTGGCTCTTTGTGAATGACACTGCGGAGACTCACAGCATGTGGAGACTCATGCTATTCTCCACGATCCACGCACAACTTACCACGTGCCCCGTTGATAGTGAGAACCATTAATCGCGACCACGAGGAGATTACCCCATGTGACTCTACCCTCCCTAGCTACCAGGCCAATTTGGGTGCTTAGGAGACCTGACTGGAGTCACACAGCACACCCTGTATTCGAACTCCAGGGGTGGTAGTCAGCGTCAATACTCGCTGAGCTATCCAGGCCTCCACAAACCACCTACTATTACATTTTGGTAAAAGCAATAAATATCAGCCTACCTCTACTTCCGATGGTGCACGAGAATTTCATAAAGTTTGGTGAACTTTAAAATGCAAATTCGCAGAGTTGACCAATTGGAAGTTGCTTGATTTGGCAGGGACCTCTGAGTGGTCGGTGCTTCGTACATAGCTACACTGAGTATTCGCAATGTACGAGTAAATCATTTTAGAGTGGAGTTTCTTCATAACTTCCCTCTCCGAGAGTATAAAGTGTAAAAAAGGTGCAGCTTAAAAAGTAAAAAGTTTCATGATCGCTTCACAAAGGCTTCTTCGGTTACGAAATTTCACCATGCAAAGTTAAATGTGACCACACCTTAACGCAAATTGAGAGATGAAACTACTGCCCTTCTGAATATTGCATATATAACAAGTGTTTAATCTTCCTAATACGGTTATAAGTTTGTGCTGGGAAAATAATATTATTTAGTTTTTTGGCTTAATTCAAATCAACGGTGTTCGTTATCAAAGATTGTTATTTCAGTGATGTATGGTAAGGAATTTTCTTTTGCTCAAACACTGAACCTTATAAGATTTTGTCCCATTCATCGTAGAGTGATCCTTTGAAACAGCTGGAATGTTCTTCACAAAGCTGTTATTTTTTTATGTTCTTACCGAGAGCTCATGTGCAGATCAAACTAGAGCAAATTTGCAGCTTCAGATCACAGACGCATTTGAAAAAACAAGCATACATGTTTGGGACCCCTCATACCTGCTGTTGTATTCTTGGTAGCAGGTCAAATGCCCACTCAGAGCTGTTGGATCTTATGGGTTTTATGTTGATACTGTAACTGTAGAACTTAGGAGTGTGTGTTACAACTAAAAAGTGGCCAAAATAGGCAATAGCAATTTATTTTCGGCGATGGAATAGTTTGCCCAAAAACAAAAATGTTGTTATCATGTACTCAGTCTCCATTCATTTTCATTGTATGGAAAAAAGAGCAACTTTAACATCCTTTAAAATTTCTCTTGAGTTCCTGATAAGAAAGAAAGTCATCCCTACTGAAAACAATATCTTAAACCAGCCGAAGCTAGTTTACTGGTCTAAAATGGCTTAAGCTGGTCCTAGATGGGTGCCCAGCCTGACAAGCTGCAAAGTGCCCAAAACCACTAAAACCAGCTAACTGACCTGCTAAGACAAGACCAGCAAACCAGCTTAAGCTAGCTAAAGCTATTTTTAAGTATGTTATCATTTATGTGACATGGGGGTGAGTAAATGATGACACAGGTTTCATTTTTAGTGAACTATACTTTTAATGAGCCTGCACCTAGTAGTTGCAGTGTTTGCCTAGTTGCAACTACTGCTATTATAGGACAGGCGGAAAACATGCTAACCGGATTACTCAAAGTCAACATGATTTTATCTTTTTTGATGTCTGAGAATGATTGTGTTACATTAAAATGAAGGCAGCATTCCATGTTGACTCGCAGACATGTGGTAAACAAAACATGCTAAACTAATCAGAGACAAAGCTCCGTGGGGAACGTCAATTTATGGTATCTGAGAGTTTGCCTCTGATTTTGAGAACCTAGCTGAGTGCATGAACTTAATTTTTATTGCTAAAGCAAGCATCATTATTACTATTGCTCATACTTCAAACAAAGTTTAACAAATCCCTAACCTTAAGAATTACATTTTCAGTGTGTGATGAATACTAATAGGAATACAATCATGTTTTCCGCCTGTCCTATAATAGCAGTAGTTGCAACTAGGTGCAGGCTCATTAAAAGAATAGTTCACTATTAATGAAACCTGTGTTGTCATTTACTCACCCCCATGTCAAATAAATGATAACATATTAAAAACAGCTTGTAGTGGTGAGGTGTGCTATTACTTTTCTAAGTGGTGAAACCAAGGGCCAGAATATCATAGAGTCTGGGGGATTGACCATTTTAGGCCATTAACCAACAACCTTATGCTGGGCTTTTTCCAAATATGCCATTCCTGGACAATCCCTTAATATCTCTGCAGTGAACCGTGAGTGTTTTTGTCTTGTGAATCCACATTGATCTGGTTTTGTGCACCTTGCACAGCTATGACAGCTGCTTGCCCAGAGGGGGGGAAAGACCTGCTTTCATCCTTGGATGTTCACCTGACCTTCTCGTAATGTAATAAAGCCCCGTAATGTTTACAGTATTGGTTTTGCTTCAGAGAATCCTTGAAATTTGTCTTCCTAGCAGGAGACTGCACTCTTGACCTCATATAAGGTAATATGCATGACTGGTTTCACATGTGTTCTTTTCTCTTGGGGGGGGGGGGGGGATTTTTGCTGGTTTAAGGTGTTTTAAGCTGGTCTTCCAGCCAGGCCAGCTGACAAGTGCCCAAAACCACTTTGGAATCAGCAAAACATACCTGGCTGGTTAATACTGTTTTTTTAACAACTGTGAAGCGCCATCCCACATCAGCCATTTCTGCACCATTTCAACTGTGATCACATTTCGCTCTAGCGATACTAACAACATGTTGAGCAACCTCCGAGACATGGCTTCTGGTCCCGTGGAAACCTGGAAGTAATTGCGTTGCATAAACAATTGTGAGTTGCATTATGCTCTAAAATAAAGATTTAGGGTTTGGGTTGGGCCTTAGAGTCAATAAATGATGCATTCCTGTTGACTGTATTACATCATTTACTATTCAACTATGTGGAAATTTCAAGAAAACGTCCAGCTTTGGACACTGTGGTGGCAGTGATTTTAATTTCGGTAAGCACAGGCCGATTTTAGCAGCGAAACGTTTGACCTACTCTCGATGCATTCACAGTGTGATCAGTCTACTTATTATAAAAATTCGTAATATTTAACTCCACTCCATAACTTGTAGCTGTATATTCTAGCAGGTGTTATTAAGCAATAACATTGGTGCTATTTATTATGAAATAATTGTCCCATTTAAAAATATCTTTATTTAGTCATTTCTGAGTTATAAAGCAACAAAGGTTTTCCTACAGGCTGTGCAACTTTGGCTTGTCTACTAAACTAGTGGTGTCTATTAAATAACTGAATAATGATTTCTATAATGTTACCAGGATGTTTGACTTTCTTTAACACACAAACACAGCAGGTTTAGATTAAAACGAGTCTTAATTGTTATCTGTTTTGGTCAGAATCTGGCCTACATCTCTGTTTATCACAACTAATCTGAAACCTCTATTGAGATTGGGGGTTTAAAACCAATTCAGGCCTAAGGGAAGATGCCGTTGTCCCAGTTTAGTGGGAAAGCGGTGTGAAAATGCAAGCCGTTAATCCTTGCCAAGGGGTACTTTTTTGGCTGGGATTCACCTGCTCCACAACTAGCTGGGAAAAGTACAGAGCCATTTACCTTAAGGCAGTGGCTGAGGTGAGGAAATAATGTCAGAAATACCATTTTTGGGTGAACTATCAGCAGATGTGGTGGAAGGACTTTCAAATCTGTGCTTAATTTTAGCTACTAAACAGCAACACAATTGGTTGTTTAAGCCGGGTATCTGTGGACAATGTTTTCAGTTAGCTTTGTTTTCGAATGCAAAGTGTTTGGATCACTGAAAAGCTTCAGCCATAATGAACCACACACTTTCTTTTGATCGTTCCCAGCCTTCTAAACTTGTTTGGCAAGAGACAGAGTTAAGTTTAGAACAGGAATTGGCACAGTTGCTGCGATTACCTTCATCTCAGGTAAGAACTGTCTGTACGCATATTCCACAATGCCCCACGGCATTACGCAGCATGACCTCACATGATCTGTGCTCAAAACACAAACCACACAGAACAGGATGTCCCTGCTCTTTTGAGGACAATAAATACATTAATGAATATGTCAGACCATATGCGGACAAGTTGATCTAGTTTAAGCCTATAATTAATTTTGTAGTCGTACATTTTGTAGTTTACTGTGGCCCCAAAAAGTATTTGGACACTCATGCCACAATTAAATGTACGAACTTCATTGTGTTAGATAATAAATTATTAAACTATGTAGTGGCATCTGCAAATAAATGATACTATAGCTTTTCTCAGAACTAGCTTTACATTTTGAGCCATTTTTGTATAATTGTAAGTTGTAACCAACTGGTCAGTGGACATATGAAGTCAGTTTCCCTCAAATTGGAATTTCATATGCCATATATGAGTCCAGGCATTTTTTAAAGGTTATGTTTCCACAGCACTATGTGTGTGTGTGTGTGTGTGTGTGTGTACAGGTTTGGGTGGTTTACGAACAAATTTTTTAGGTTACAAACTGGTAATTACAAGGGTATTATGCTATAAATGTGGTTTATGAGGACATTTATAGTGTCCCCATAATTCAAATAGTTTAAAAAACATACTAAACAATGTTTTTTGTTTTGTTTTTTAAATCTAAAAAGTTTTTTGTGAGGGTTAGGGTATATCATCTATCGTTCGTACAGTATAAAACTCATTATGTCTATGGAGAGTCCTCATAAGGATAGCTGCACCAACATGTGTGTGTGTGTGTGTGTGTTTGTGTATGAATATTATGGTGAATGGCGATTGTGTTTATTGTAGTGCATCAGATGGGAAATAGAGTCTTCTCTTAAAATACCATAAAAATCAATCATTAGTAGTTTGATGGAAAGCTACTATCACTATGTCATCTTAAACATTATCTCTAAATCCTCTAGTTGGCATACAGCTTAAAGATATGGCATGTTCCCTCCTTAGTCTAAGAATATTGATTAAACACTTAGTTTAGTTATTTACACACTGAGTCATCCATGGCAAAGACAAATGTTTAAAGCAAGAACAATGTCAATATGCAGTGCAACATTTGACTTGAACGTGAGATAAAAGATTAATCAGTTAGCAATGGCTAAGGGCATTTTATCTAATTTTAAAGCTCATTTTAGAGCTTAAAAAAGGACCCCCAGTGTAGCATGAAAATAGTCCACTATTGTGACTTTTGCACCATATTCCGAGACAATCAATAGTTTTGGTGAGAATCAACCCAAAGACAAAATCTTGATGTGTGTTCAGCGCATAATAATGCACGCTCTGTTTCAATATTTATTAACGCACAATGGACGTCAAGTTTTCACTGAAATAAGACAAAATTCCTATTTCTAGTTTGTTTTAATGTCATTTAGCATATTTTTGATGATATTCTATATTGTGTGTGCAATATTATTTATAGAGACATGGTACATTTCATTAAGCATGTCATTTCATGCTCGCATATTCTGCCTTCCATTTGATATGCTATACCATTGGTTTATACATGCTATTTTGGGGGTATTTTTTACGAGGAACAAGTTATATTTAACTTTTCTTTCATTGAACAACCCCCCCCCCCCCCCCACCACTTCACTCATGTCAGGGCCTTTCTTTTGTTGTGTGCACCCTCCTATTTAAAGGGAGTAATCTGTAAATTGCATGCTGTTTTTAAGCTTAATCATAACAACTCAAAGTAAATAGGTCACAATGAGTGCTTCTTTCTTACCCCCCCCCCCCCCCCCCCCACCTCCTTCTTCGAGTCAAATGGAAAGCACATGTGTCTCCAGGGTTTATTTTTTACTCTCATTTAAAGCAGTTTAGAAGGACTAGAAACCACTTCATGACTGTGGAGAGGGGACGAAATTACGGGATGGAGTGCACGTCACCCTGGCGGTTTTCCTGCATTCCACTGCGGGAAGTCGTATTAAAGAAGCAGATGGGGACGCAGTGGTTAGCATTAGCATTAGCAACATCTCACACACTGCGTTTACATGCACTTTAAAAGTTCGATTTCAGTCTGACTTAAAAGGTATTCATGTAAACGCTTTAGTCTGACTGAAATCGACAGTCCAATTTTTGCAAAGTCAGACTAGCAGACTTAGAGAATGTGATTGTAGCTCAGCCTCTTCCTGCATGTATACATGCTAATCAGAATGTAATTTACCTTGTGTTGTGCATGTACTCTGTAAAACATGTATTTCTGCCACCTCAGCTGATGTCATTCCTTAAAATATTCGATTACAAATTGTGTCATGTGTACCTATGAAGACTGCAGCTCGACTTTGTAAAAACCTGTTGTAGCTTAATTATATGTGGCTCCATGGTGGTGATAATTCACAAAGTCGCGATGAAGACCTTTTGACAGTGCCTTGACCTTTCAAAATTTAAGGAGTGGGTAAATGAAATAAAGTGATGGCCTGAGGTTAGTTATGTTGATATATATTGATATAACTACTTTGAGTTGTTATGACAGCCAACAACTGCTCAATTTGAGCCTGAGCCCTAATTTTTACTCAAAATAACAATTAAAATGGTTGTTGTTCTCTGACTGGATCGCTCGTTTTATTAGTTTTTACATTTCTACTTGGAGACCGGAACCAGAAAACAGTCCAGGGGCAATCAGAATCATTATGTCACCGCCCAGTGGTTGGTGACGAAAACTGTGGATAACCACGCATGTAAGTGCACGTTTAATACGCTCCTGGACTATGACCTTTTATTTGAAACAAGCTAACTGAAGTCACAAAGTACACTGCTAAAAATGTTTCTGTCTTCTTAGAAATGGACAATAAAGATCCTCCATAAAAAAATATCTGCAAGGATCACAGGTGTGCCTTAAACAGTAACTATTGGGCAGTCCTTCAGACTAGTTACACTGAACATTCGTAGCAGGGGCGGACTGGCCTCAGGGAGAACAAGGACTTTTCCCGGTGGGTCAGCCGTGAAACAGTCCCACGGTCAACAGCTTATGGGCAACTACCACCGATTTCGCTTCTCAGTCCGCCCTTGATTCGTAGATTGCAATTCCTGCTGAAAACACTAGCTATTTACCAACACATGTTGTATTTGGGATGCTGATGTGCTGGTGATTCCCCCATTCTTCTTAATAAGCATAACCAACGATGACATCCTTGATAAACTAACTTCACGAAAAGACCAAGCCAAAAAGACCAAGTTTTGCTAATTAACAGCATGGCTTTACTGGTCCACCATCTAGACTAGCACCAAACCAGCACTAATAAACCGACTTGAACCAGCATGGAAAATCTTGCTGGCCTAAGATAGCCTTTATAACTAATCATTCACTATTGGTGATGCTAAGATAAATGGCCCTTACTCATGTTGATTTCAGGTCTACAAAACAGAAATTGATCTGTTAACAGCTGTTTTTTTAAGGGTTTAGCCCATGATGGATTACACAAAATGTCAAATGATGATTGAGCTGCTGAATATCAATGCTGACCTCCAACACGTGGGACACATTTCTAAATCTTCTAGGGTCAACAGTGGATTGCGCACACCTTACAAAGTTTTAGTCTAAAAGGTAACGTGTTAACCAGTCAGGCAACGTTCCTGATAGCAAACGTACCATCACCTAGATGTTTATCTGATGTATCTGTAAAATATCTATAAAATCTATGTCAATAAGTATGTCTTGGGTGTCAATTTGATATTCAGCATATGTCTTTGAGATGTTTATGATTTAGAATGCTTTTAATCTGATCTTTTTAAGATGTTTAGCAGATGTTAATTAGTTTGTGATGCTTTCCAGATGAAAAGATCTAAAACAGACATCTCGGTACGTATTCTATCTGGGGTATGCCTTGAAAGGCAGTGTCAGAGCGAGAGTGAGAGTGAGACAGAAACCCAATAGCAGAACAAGAGTTCAAAGGATTTATTAACACAAAATGTCAAAATATACTTGTGCTGACGATGAATAAGAATCCCAGCAGTGGCTGCAGTAGCAAGAGGCAAGGGACAAGTCTATGTGTGTGTTGTGGCTGTGCAGCAGGCAAAGGATGAGTGTGTTCATAGACAGGTTGTAGAAGTCAAGAGCAGATCCGAAGGAAGAGTGGTGTTGTGCTGAGAGCAAAGCCCGGACAAAGGAGGTCAGTCACATTCCTGACATGTTGGCAGAGATGAAGAATCCTCCACTGGCGATTTGTGGGCGGCGAGGAAAGGCGTACGGCAAACTGGAAGGTAATCGCACTTCCCGACAAGCGGGCACAGACAGATACACGAGACAGCACCAACTAGACAGAGAGAGCAAGATAAGCCACTCGACAGCACAAGTGATAATCTAGTGAAGACAGTGAGGGCACACAAGGATTAAGTAGGGAGTGCAATTAGAGTGGAACAGGTGTAGCTAGCACGTTACTCAGCGGCTTGATCAGCGCTTTCCCAGGAACGATCAACGTCCATATGGTAAAAAAACAACAACATAATAAACCTGTGAACTCACCGGAGCCATGACAGGCAGATGTTCTGAAATTGTCTTGGCAATTTCACAAAAATATCCATAAGATATAACAAAGATATAACAAAGGCCAGAAACATTCTTTATGCATGTACGCAGACGGGAATTCTTGGTCAACGAATTGCAAGTGTGAATTCCCACTTCGCATATGCACTCTGTGCATATGTTGCTATGTGGGTAACAAACCACTGTCCCCAAGAGCGCAATAGAGTTACCTTCAAATTTGTATGCCATTTAACTGGACATGTTTTCAGGTAGCTAAGTATAAATATGTCAATTTTAACCAACTTTCTCAGCCAGATTAAATTCAGACTTCTCCATTATGACTGTAGTTGACCTGAAAGAAAAACTGGATTTATAAGAAGATGATACAATAAGAAGAATTCTACAAAAGCGCCCATTGTTAAGAACTCCAGAACTAGCATTTTGGAAGAAGATGTATATGAGTTCACGAATTTGCGTGAAGTATTTTTCAGGAATAAACTGCGCCATTCAACTTTTAATATTAAACTTAAAATTGTTTTAACATGAAAAGAATATTATTTTACAAAATGTTTTTGCAGCCTTCTTTCATTGTGCTTTTGAAGCAGAAAACATATAAGTTTAAATGTAGTAGACGACAGTTTACGGTAATTCAGGCCAAAATGACCGAAAGATAACATAAGCGTTAAAAAAAAGATAAACATAGAAAGAAAAACATTAGATTTCATACAAATCTTGAATTAAATAGATTTTTCTTACCCAACAGGCAAATTGTGTTTCTTGTTTCAAGAGCAAACCTCAATAAACAATTATAAAACTTGGCCAATTTGCCAGTGGGGTAAAATCAACATAATCAAGACATATTCTAAAAAGAAGTCTTTTTGTCTCACACAATTTTGCTTAGGTAAATGCATTTGATTTAATGATGGTTTGATATTAAGGGATTTTTATAAAGGGATTTGATTTCATTCCATTTGATATTACTGGAAAAAAAACAAGACAATTTTGCAGTTTGTCATTGATTTTGCAGTTTGTCATTAAAAGTCTACAATTTTCATTCAGCTAATTGTCTGACATTATCTTTTATAATGCATTTATGAGTCAAGTACATCTATGTTATGTTTGAGGTATTCAAATAGAATCTTTTTAAAAGCTTTTTGCCAATCCAACACTCTATAAAGCTAAGCCTTTCTGCCTATTACTTATATACGTTTGTGGATTGCATCCAATGATCTCAAATCAGTCGATACCACTTGGCCAACGGTAAGTAGATTTTTGTCTGCTTTAGCCTAAGTATGACTGTATGGTTGCATCACAAAACCAGGTGTGCTCACGCAAGGATTTCCCTAAAAAAACTGGTTGCTAGGCAATAATGTCAGAGAATAACAAACAGCAGGACTCCCAAGCACGCAACACTCCTTTATAGAGCCGAGAGGCACTCTATGTCCTATGCAATTCAATACGTAGTTAATCATATCACGTCAAAGGCAAACACAGAGCCATGAGAAATACCAATTCAAAAAGCACAAATTAATAACTGTAATAGGCTCAGATCATCTACTATTTTTAAACAATCAATGTCTGATAATTGCTTTTATCGGCCGATAACAACGTTTGGCCGATATATTGGTGCATCTGTATCTAAAATTGTCTTGGTTATCTTCTCTTTTAGAGATCCAATCCCAAACATCTGGCATAGGGCCTCTCGCAATGCAAACAGAGTGCCAGTAATACAACATCATAAATCTAAGTATGCCACAATAAGCTGCAATTAAATATACACTAAGAAATACACACTAATAACATTCAAACTGCTTCAAACTTCTTATGTCTCTCCAACTCATTCATGTGGGTCATGCTGATTTCTATAGATGGCTTTGCTTGTTTGGACTACTTAAGTAAAGGTGTAATTTAGGCCAGAGTGTTTAGTGATTTTCAGTCATTTAATTCACATAAACACATTGAATAGGGCTAATGTGCCGTTTCTTGAAAGTCTTGTTGGATACTGCTGCAGCTTTGTTGCCACTGGCTTGAATTGAATTGACAGTATTTGGGGAACAGTGCCCTCTAAAGAATAGTTTAGGTTATGGCAACTCTACAACTTTAGTCCAAAGGCTTCCTTTGCACAGCATGGGTATGTTTGGAATACCATACTAACATACTCCTTTTACTATTGCTCCACTGTTTAGTATGTATATACAGCCATGGCTATTAAAATCCATTTTTAGACTCATCATTTGATTGGATTGCCACAAAATGAAATTAAAACGGACAATAAAAACGTCAAGATGATAACTGGATGTTACTCAAATGCAACTCAATGAAGTCGTATGACGAGCATAATACAGTTTGAAATGTTGAGTGTGGAATAATGGCTACTGTTTCACTACCAGTTTTTAAAAACAGTTGGAAGTGTATTCAGTAAATAGGATTGCATTCTGAACATAGTATCCGACTTCATAGATAATATTGTATTGTAATATAGTTTACAAACATCCAGTAAAATCCAATAAAACATTAAATACATTCTTAAATACATTCTTGATGAAAACATGGTTAGCCTACGCGCCAAGATATTAACTGTCTCACCGTAATCCCCTCATTACTTCAGAGAATCAGACAAGGTGATTACCAAAAGCACCTCATCCTGTCTCACTCGAGAAACAGAAAGAAATCTGTTCATGTGCGATACAGCCACATTGACCACAAGCACCTCACATACCAAAGTGAGCCACACAGATTAGATAACTGCACAATACTTGGGGGAAAGTCTGCTTGACAAAGTTCTTTTCAAACAGGCATAATACCAGTATCAGACAGGCAAACACTGGGTCTTCTAAGATTTCTACAGTGGTCCTGCATGGGGATTATTTTCACGAGTTCAAAATGTCAATAACATACTTAGCTACTTTAACAGGAAGTTTTGTCATTGTTTGCTCACCCTCATCTCATTGTGTAATTTTTTCTGTCAAACACAGAAAGCAAATTTTTGACCAAAAAACAAACGAACCGTAAAATAATTCCATATGACTTGTGCGCTATATTGCAAATCTTCTAAAGCCTAACGATAGCTTTGTTTGAGGAAAAAAAATACATTTAAGTTGCTATTCCCAACAATGCTTGCTCTTCCATGCTCCTCTCAGATAAAATATGGCAGTATTGGCCATTTTTGTGAACTGACTGATCACACTGTGAATTTGGCAACAGTAGGTTGAACATTCTGCTGTTGAAATCAGTCTGTGCTTACTGAAATTCAAACCACTGCCCCTAGTGGCCGAAGTGTTGTTGAATGCATGAGCACATGTGAGATCCACTTTCCGAGTGAAATATCCACAGAGTGGCGCCAAAAGGAAGCTTAATTTTTAGTTGTAAAAATGACATAATAAAGTCAACAGGAATGCATATTTTATTCACTATACCCCCTAACCCAAACCCCAACACTAAACCTAACCGTCTATGGAGTAAAAGTGTAATTTTAGAACAAAAATGCATCCACCAAATCGTGCTTACCAATGATTATGTGAACTTTTCTTCCTGGTTCCCACAGAACAAGGATCTGTGTCTTGGAGATTGCTCACGCAACATGCTATCAGTAGCACTATTGTGAAATGTGTTCATGTTTGACTTGATGCAAAAATGTCTGATGGGGATGGCGTTTGTCAGTAATTTGAAGTTTCATAAGCAACATGTTGATATCCTGTGTGATCATGTAAGAACTGTTCTTTTAATAGGGGGCTAAGACCACACTGTTTGAAATGGTCAAAAAGAGGTCACTATATTTTAGTTGAAGGGAATTCCAGAACAGTTAAAGTTTTTTCTGAAAACATGTTAGTAATATGCATAGACCAGGTGAGTACACGCAGAATCTAAAAAAAATTAAAATTCTAAATTAGGTGCAATACCAAGAAAACACAATTGGTTAAGCATGTGTTTGGACAGTAGCATTGTCTCTTCATTGTGTCCTGTCCATATTTTGTATCCAAGGAGAATCTGTCAGACAGTAGCTTTAAACCACTTCCTCAATCACATTCCAGAACTCTTGAACCAAAATACGTCACTTCAGAGCACAGGAGGTGACATCAACCGAATGCTGGATGCTGACCTCAGCTCCTGGAACTGCCTTCTATGGTCAGCTGGAAGAAAAGGCTCTAGTAGGTTTTTCAGGATTTCTGAGTATTATATTTGTTATATTCCAGAACATATTATTTGTATGTCCCACTTTCGCTTTAATGACAGTTGGGATTGAGAAAATCTCACTCATTTCATAATAAACTCTTTTGACCGCGAGCCCGCATGGACACATTTACTGCATGGGCAATTTCAACATCTTTGTGGTATATTAGTACAGTCAATGACGATGATGTGCAAAGACGCATAATGCCCACGGTTCTAGAAAAATTGGGCTGCATGTGGACAGTCAAAATTTGCGTCATGCGCACTGGCGCGAGACAGAGATAGCCTGATCTCACAGTGAAATCAGAAACATTAAGTCGACTTTTATTTAGCAAAAATCTGTAGACTGTATACTTACCAAAATTTTAAAAACTGTCCCCAGTGGCCAAAGTGTTAAGTTGGGTGTTTAGGCACGTGTGAGCTCAGTTTATGTCCAGGAGAGGTTACCAAAAGTAAGTTGTGAAGCAAGTTCTTTTCAGCTGTAAAGAATGTAACAAAGTGAAAAGGAATGCATATTTTTATGGACTCTATCCCCCAACCTAAACCTAAACCTAACCATTAGTGGAGTAAAAATGAAATGTTCAACCTCACGCTCGTTACTGATTAAGCAAGCGCGAGTACTTCCTGATTTTAACGTAGATACAAATTCGGGTCTCTCACGCTGCTGACACAACCCGCTGCCGGTCGAGTCACGTGGGTTTGAAACCGATACAAAAAGGTCTGGTGGGAAATGTCACATGTCTGTGAGTCAACATACTGTCACCAATCCTATGGTACCAAAACTTTCAGAAACAGCATGCCAGGGCCATGGGTAGCTCAGCGAGTACTGACGCTGACTACCACCCCTGGAGTCACGAGTTCGAATGCTGAGTGACTCCAGCCAGGTCTCCTAAGCAACCAAATTGGCCCAGTTGCTAGGGAGGGTAGAGTCACATGGGGTAACCTCCTTGTGGTCGCGATTAGTGGTTCTCGCTCTCAATGGGGGAGCGTGGTAAGTTGTGCGTGGATCGCGGAGAGTAGCATGAATCTCCACATGCAGGATCTCTACGGTGTCATGCAGGATGAGCCACGTGATAAGATGCGTGGATTGACGTCTCAGAAGCGGAGGCAACCGAGACTTGTCCTCCACCACCTGGATTGAGGTGAGTAACTGCGCAACCACAAGGACCTACTAAGTAGTGGGAATTGGGCATTCCAAATTGGGAGAAAAGGGGATACAAAGGAATAATAAAAAAAAATTAAAAAAACAGCATGCTGACTTCCTGTGTGATCATGTTGACGTAGCAGTACGCAGAAAGCCAAAGTATACTCTACTTTACTAAGTGTATATACTGGGAAACCAGCCAGGACCAGAAATCCACCTTAGGCTGGATCAAGCTGACTTTAGTAAGACTGTCAGCAGAACTCCAATTCAAAACTTGTTTGCAGGTTCCCATTCTTCAAACTTGTCCATGGGACTTTCCACTCTGCAATGGAAGCTTTAAGTTTATCCAGCTATGTTATAAGATCATCACATTCAGAATTCTCAATCCTGCTCGCTGACAGGCTAATTATTTCAATAAATATCCCGGTTTTATGACGTGAAAAAATTCCTGAAATTTATCTTGTTAACTTTGTAAACCACTTTTGATGACTCAAGATACCCAGGACTCTTAATTGTTCATTTTGCATCATCTTGTAATGACATTCAGCCTTTCTGAAAGATCTTTTAGCAAGATCTGCTTGTAAGCATTGGCTGAATGCTGAAACAGCTGTGTTGAATTTCAGGATTTAAGTTTGAGCCAAATCGTTAGTACTATCTGCACTGGGATCTGGAGATCAGCGGTGGTGAACCTGACGTCCGGCCCGGCTCAAACAATAGGCAGAGTGCACATGTTTTATTTTAAATTTGTCACAGTGAGACCAAACCAGCTGTTGGAGAAGACCATATGGAGAAGGTTACACTAGATCAAGTGTGCAACTTTTGCTGTAAAACAATAACAATGAGAGGCTGCCATTAGGAGTTTTTATTGGCAATGAAGCATGGAGGATTACAGTATGTGTTGACAGACAATTAAGGACAAAGACCATGGAGGGCCCATGTGTATGCCATTGCCATGGAAACCAAACTTATGAGTCGATAGTAAGGTTCAGGAGTCAGATGTTTGAGTGAAATGTTGCACTAAAAATCTAACATCGTATTGATAGTATTTGGAATGCCCCCATTTTACATCATAACTTTTCAATGTTTACATTTTAAAATCTGTTTTCTTCCAAATCCAAAAAAAGAAAAAAAAGAATATAGCTAAAGTAAAGTTGTTCCAGAAAACATTTTAATGAAACCACATTCAATACCCGTAAATTGATCATGTTTTCAAAATTTCATCAGTCATTATATTTCTAATACATGATTATAACCTAGGCATTTCTCCTTGTATATGTCTAGACAATGGATCCAAATAGCTGTTTCCTCTTTCCTGAAGGATCCTCTAAAATGAATGTCTACAGAGCCATCAAACAATTTGGTTTCCCGGAGGGGTTGTGAGACAAGAACATTAAAAAGGGTGAAACCAAACGGTTTGATGTTCAGGGGGTTTGTAGCCATAATTGATAGGTAGAGTTTAGTTGCCTGAACTAGATGATGGAAGAAGGTTTGTAATTTGGCCCAGTACCACAACTCCCTCAACCCAGTACAAAGCTTATTGGGGAAAATTACAGATGGGTCACTGATCTGGGTGCATTCGACATGTCCATTACACTTACAAGCATTTTGTATGTATTAGGAATTCTATCATATATTTGTTAGCATAAATACAACATTCAAAGTGAAATTTTACAATTGAAGGAACAAGTTTGGCCAAAAATGAAATTTCGTCATTATATACTCTTAACTGTTTTTTTTTTTTTTCTCCCTTTAGTGCACACGGAAGGTTAATTTTTGAAGAACATTCTGGGTACTTTACTACGAAAATCCTTACGGAATTTATTTTCTGAAATAGTTTTGTGTTTCCTCACAAAAAGATTTGCTATCCCTCATAATAGTTTGCATTCCCTCGCAATAACTTTTGCATTCCCCCATGATTATTTTGGTTCCCTCATACTATCGTTATCATTCCCTTAAAGAAATTAACCATGGCTTTACTACAGTAGATAATCATAGTTCAACTATGGTATTTGGAGTAAAACCATAACCACAAAGACACAAGTCTTCTGTCATATGATAGCGATTGTGTCTGGTTATTTGTTTTATTACAGATAGATAAATAATATTAGCATTACATTCAGGCTGTATAGCCAGAGAGGAACTTGCTCACCCAGCAGAGCCTGGTTTCTCCCAAGGTTATTTTTCACCTTACCAAAGTTGCCTTTGGCTTGCTCACTGGGGGCCTAAAGACATTTCATAATTACTCAAAGAGAACTTTAAGACATTACAGACATTACAGCATTGTTTTCTGTAATGCTGTTTGAAACGATATGTGTTGTGAAAAACGCTATCAAATAAAAAATACATGATTTGTCATTTTTGTCATTCATTTTCATTATATGTTAAAGAGTAGCCAGGATGTTCTTTAAATATTCCCTCTTTGCGAGCCAAAGTAGAAAGAAATTCATAGGGGTTTGGAATGAGGGTGAGTAAAGAATTACAGAATTTTCATCCATCAATCCATTTTCTACAGCTGCTTGTCCTATGTAGGGTGGCGGGTCCGAATTTTCATGTTTGGGTGAATTATTCCTTATTATGTGAAGAACTTAAAGGAATTTATGGAAAAAATGCCATGAAAAACTTCCTCATTCTGGAAAGAAATCCAAAAAAGTTTGGTGGTA
This sequence comes from Moxostoma hubbsi, assembly GCA_032164185.1. NCBI lineage: Eukaryota > Metazoa > Chordata > Actinopteri > Cypriniformes > Catostomidae > Moxostoma > Moxostoma hubbsi. The sequence continues at coordinate 16,266,479 of JAVLUX010000048.1, forward strand.
GATGCCAGCACCAGAACACGCAAAAGCAACTGACTACAGTGTTCTATTAAGTTACGTCCCTCTTAATTTCCTCTTGGTGGATTTTGGATTCTCTGAAAGTCTCGCTTAGCAGATATGAAAACATGTGGCGGTTGTCCTCATTTTCACTGAATTTGTGCCAATGGTAAATTAAAAACAAATTCAGCTATAAGCTGTTGTTTGATTTTTGCCTGTTTTACATATCTTGGCTTTCAAACTGTTGATGGAACTTCTATTATGTGCAGGAAGACTGCTCAAGCATTGGCAAGAACTTGTCTAGTTCACTATCAATCAAAGAAATGCTTGCATGTTGTACTTAAATTGCATTTCCTTTGTGCCTGCCAATGTAAAACAACTATTTAATTGGCATTTTTTGCTCAAATGCCCATTGTCACTTCACAATTGTAGATTTCCAGCAATGGTAGCAACCCTGAGGCATAAGAATTGTAACATAAACATTCTAGTCATGTTTTTGGAGTCCCATAGGTTAGCACAACGTTCGTCATCAACCAACCTTTAGCTGCAAAAGTTCAACACTATTGGCAGACAGCAACAGTTAGACCTCTGTGCAAGCAGGCCCACAATATTACGCCCTAATTCCCCCTGAGTGTTCTACGCTTTCTCCTCATTGTTTTCTTCACTTAATAGTTATTGTAAGAGATAACATCAACGTCTGAGTTTCACCGTCTTCCTTAAGTGTTTTCTTTTTCTACATCCAAGTGGTGCTCATTTGGATTTTCTGGACAAACCTGACCCCCTCGCTCGATGTCAGAGGTTTACCATCAACTCAGATGAATTATGTATATTATTCACTAGAACTCCCCCCTCCGGACACTTATATCATGTTTTATCAAAGTCAAACACTGACAGGAATTCCATTGGGACTTTATCTGCAGAAAAAGACCAATAACAAGCAGAGACTTTGAGGTGTCAGCAGTCTATCTTGTCTTCTGTTCTGCATAGCATAATTGAAATAGTTACACTTAAGTTAAAATGGTGTACATCAAGCAGCAGATAAATGTTTTAACAAAGGATAGGACAAGAAATTTGTTTGGGTTCATTCACATTGAACATGGTTTTTTGCATCCGTCCAGAGTTTTTCATTTGTTTTCCCCTAGGGGCCATTCACATAGAATGTGTGCTTGCACATTGGCATGAATAGTGTCTCGAGACAAATTCTTTTTAACTTAAAAAATGGGGCGCTCCAGCTCTAGACACTTAACTAAATAAAACAAAGCCTTGAACCAGTTATATACATCCGACTAACATATGATGCTAAATACACTACAAAAGCAAGCGATCTGTCATTGACAATAAGGAAAAAAGTTTATTAAATCATTATTTAACAGCAATTGACATTGCCTTGTCCACCATGATTTTTCCTCCAGGAAACTCCTGTCCACTGTGATTGGTCAAGAGGATCAGCAGTAGGCACTGTTGGGAAGTAGTCCGCTGTGGAGCTTGCACTGATGCGGGCTCAGTGAAGGGCACACTGAAGTTGCAAAGAGGGCACTCGTGATCACCCCTCAGAGCTCTAAAATATCAAGTGGGACACCCTACGGTCTCATGGACCGCGAGTCTACATCAAGTGTGCCATTTGGGACAGACCCTACATCATCCAGCACTTCGCCATGACAGCCATGTCTCAATTGTGAGTGTTGCCACCTTGTGGACCCTCTAATTAGTGCAGATAATTCCAGGCGCATGTGTATTCTGCGTGTTCACATTCAGTGCTCGAGCACTCATGACAAAATTTGCATCACATTTCCTTTACGCAGACACCTAGCTTTCACGTCTATCTGCGCAATGGTCAAAGCTTTTTCGGTGTGAACAGCCCCTTATACAATAATCTCAAGCATCAAGTAAAAAGTAGCAACGCTAACAGAACTACATTTCAGTAGCATGATAGTAGCTTAGCTTTGGTACTTTCCTACAAGCTGAACTGTAGTGTGAAAAAACTAAAAATTGTTGTTGTTGTTTTTGTTGTTGTTTTTGCCACATAATCCCGCTGACCTAGCTGAGGCAATATTAAAACGCACGCTCTCCCAAACTACCCTCTCTTCAAATTGTTGGAAAGTTAATTCTGATGAACCTGTTAATTCGGATGGTTCATGCAAATAGATCAATTCAAAAAGCAATTAAGTGATTCGAGTCCCTGCATAGAAGTCACACGGTGCGGCACTCTAATTACTTTATTTTAAAGTGATATATTAGAGTGATACTTAGCTAAATGTTGCTGTTAAGGACTGTTTTGACTCAGTTAAATCAATAATTTTTTCTGCCATGTCTCCGATTAATCTGTATACCTTGTTACATACTTTGATGGTTAGGCCTATGTATTTGAATAGATATTGCACCCTTTAAGTAGCTTCAAAGTTGTTCATCACTTTTTCTTGCTTAAAAGTAGGAGTCTGCGTTTTAACGAGAATCTATTTAGCCAGAGAATGAGCACTTGTATTTAAATGAATGGGTGAAATTGCACAATATGGCAGATATAGAAAAGGAAGTATGGTTTTACAGGTAAAAGAGCCAATTATTGTTAAGATACAGACATCGCCTCTCAGTCAACTCGTGAATGTGCAATAGGCTGACCAGCCTGAAAATGATTTTTTTTTTTAGTTATCTGAACTACAGAAACACAATGTATGATTCCATTGTTGTCTGATTTTACTGCTAATTTCAAATATGTTATTTGAACAACCTTTGGAGATTTTGGACTTTCTCCATTGAAGTAGATAGAAGCTGTACATCTATGCAGCTTGTTTACATAGAAAATAGCTGCTCAACACATTTTGCTATCTACCTATCTAGTTTTACATTATTGTGTACTCATCTAAGCTTTCTGACTGAATAAAAGCTAAAAAAAAAAAAACTCTAGATGAAGCATTTGCTACCATGTTTCTTATACAGAGGGCGGATGATAATGTGAATGTGCACACTGATAATGATAGTAAATGAAATATTCATAGTGCTACAACTGTACTCTGATTTAACTGTACATTGCAAAGTACAGTTTTGAAGTAGCTTCCCCAACTCTGCTGCAAAGGAAGAATACAGAACAGACATTGAGAGTAGCCTACATCACTTTACTATTACAGTACATCTGTTACAACTTAATGTCAACCCTGAAATCAGTCAATGGTCTTCTGCGATGTTTGCTCTGTGCAAACATTTCATTATACATATTTTTTTTCAGATGTGTTTAATCTTCTTCTTAATACATTACAATGGCTTTGTAAATGGACCACTATACAGATGTGGCCAAATGTACTTGCACACTTGGAAAATATGAGCAAAAAAGACTTTGAAAAAAAATCTGCATTGTTGATATTTCATTCAATTAAATCACAAAAAAATTAACCTTTACTTGAAGTAAACCAATTGAAACAAGGGAAATATCTCATTATCAAATAAACATGTTTCTCCAAAATGCATTGGCCATAATTATTGGCACCCTTTTATTCAATACTTTTTGCAACCTCCATTTGCCAAGATTTCAGCTCTGAGTCTTCTACTATAATGCCTAATGAGGTTGGAAAACACCTGGCCAGGGATCTGAGATCATTCCTCCATACAGAATCTCTCCAGATCCTTCAAATTCAGAGGTCCATGTTGGTGGACTCTCCTCAAAATCACAGATTTTCTATGGAGTTCAGGTGAGTGAACTGGGCTGGCCATGGCAGAACCTTGATTTAGTGGTCAGAGAACCATTTTTGATTTTGCTGTTTGTTTTGGATCATTGTCCTGCTGGAAGATCCAACCAGAGCCCATTTGAAGCTTTCTGGCAGAGGCAGTCAGGTTCTGATTTTGCATCTGTTGGTATTTGATAGAGTCCATGATGCTATGTATCCAAACAAGATGTCCAGGACTTCTGGCAGAAAAACATCCCACAACATTAAAGATCCAGCAGCACATTTAACCGTGGGCATTGGGTGCTTCATCATCTCTGTGTGCGCCAAACCCATTTTTTTGTTTCATCCGACCATAGAACCCGGTCGCATTTGATTTTCCAGTAGTGTCAGAAAAAACTGAAGCCGCTTGAGTTAGTTGTTGGATGAGAGCAGAGGCTTTTTTTCTTGAAACCCTCCCAAACAACTTGTGGTGATGTAGGCGATGTCTGATATTTTTTATGGGAATTTCTGACCCCAAGACCCAACTAATACAGTTCTCCAGATGTGATCCTTGGAGATTCATTGGCCAGTTGAAGCAACCTCCTCACTGCGCATGGAGACAATATAGACACACGTCCTTTTCCAGACCAATTCTAAAGATCTCCATTTGATTGGAACTTGTTAATTATTACCCTGATGGTGTAAATGGGTACTTTCAATGCTTTGGCCATTTTCTTTTAGCCAATTCCATTTTGTGAAGCTCAACAACCTTTTGCCACACATCAGAACTATATTCTTTAGTGTAACCCACTGTGATTGAGGATTAAGGGAATTTGGCCTTTGTATTACCTCATATTTATATCTCTGTAAAACAGGAAGTCATGGCTGAACAAATTCATGTTCCTAGTCACCCAGATGCACTAAAAAATGTAAAATATGAATGGGAATATACTTCAGATATATTTTACTCATAATCATTTCTGGGTGCCAATAATTGTGGCCAACGTGTTTTGGAGAAAAATATTTAATAATGAGATATTTCCCCTATTTTAATTGTTTTACCTCAATTAAAGGTTTGTGAATATTTTAAATGAAAGATCAAATGAACAATTCAGATTTTTATTTCACAGCCTTCTATGCTTATATTTACCAAGGCTGCCAATATTTTTGGTCACCACTGTATTTGAGCATGCCTAAAACCTGACTGTGTCAACCTGCACTGCAGTTTGATCTTTCCCGGGAAGCTCCTGAAAGACCTTCTGTTTTTCACTGAGGCCCATATCTCCATAACAGTTCTTTCATTATGTTTGTGGGTTTGAGGTCTGTGTTTAGCTCCTGTGGCCCATGCACACATCATGCTCATGATTAGAGACCAGTTCATCATGGTTTTAGATTTATTCTTGAACCTCAATGGTGGTGACAGCACAAGTGTGTCCCAACTCAACTTAGAGAAAAATAAAATGAAATTTATATGATTCTAAATTCAAATAATTAACTTCCTCCTTCACTATTTACCTTATGATTTTTGCACCAATAGTAGCACCAAATGACATTGAAATCTGTTTGTTTGAGAGGCCTGACTAGGCTGGACAAATCAATATTGCCTCAAACAATGGTGTATTTGGAGCATGACTACCAGTTTGGCTGAACAATGGAAGATATGAAGAGTGTTTATTTTCCAGGTTGGTTTGAGGCTGTTATTGGCCTCACATTCACCTTCAATGATTAAAACTGCATTTTCCATCAATGTATGTATACATCAGTTTTAAGGTAACAAAAAACTTGAGGTTGTAGAAGCAATTTTTGCTTTTTAGGAAGCTGTACAAATGTACTTCCCTCTCTTACAGTAAATATCTTTAAAAAAAGGGGATCCTCTTCAGTGTCTGTGGTTCATGAGTGCATCTGAGGATAAATTAAAACTAAAAGTTTCACAAGGGAATTTCCATTGTGCTATTTACTCCATATGATGTGCTAAATGTTTTTCACAGTGTGGAGATTGCATAATATGTAATAACTGAAAAAATACATCCCTGCCAAGTATTTAATTTTCCCATTTAAAGTCAGAACACAAACTGTAGCCAAATGGCAACCAATGTTTTAAATCTTAAAGATAAGACAAGTTCAATATTGGACTAAGAATCACATCGGTATTGCAGTTGAACCTTGTGAAGTCAGGCCTGCGATAACATCAGTATTCTACATTCTCATCAGAACCATATGGGACACTTATCCAATGTCACAGACCCTGAGATTCCACCCTGTTCACCATTGAAACAGTAATTTATGACTTAATTCTAATTAAGGTGCAGTGTCTGGGGTTTTGTAGATATTGGCTCAAGGGGAAATTTAGGCTTGACAAATTCCCTGAACTCATTTGTACACATTCACACACATATTGAGGTGACATTGCATGAAATATAGTGCATAATTAATTTGTTTTTGGGAGGTATGTTGGTTGCTTTTTTAGATTATTCTGATTTTAAGCCAGTCAAACATTTACCTAGTGTGTCATCTCAACAAATTGTTGATTAAGAGCCCTCTAAAGAGCTCTTCAGACTCTTTGATGGTTCTTTAATGTATTATAATCTGCTTACCAATTTACTTAATTCAAAATGCCATATTCACTTGCAAAATTACTTGGATTCACGTTAAGTGATTGTTTGATGTTAAGGACATGTCATGCTGATCTGCAATTATACACCATGACAGCGCTTTGATAAATTTCAGTTTCTGAGTGTGTAATTAAAAAGGTGATTATGTATGTGGTTTCCCCCCGTTTCATGTTTGTTCATCCATGTGTGTGTCGAGAACACAGAGTCCGGAATTGCATACTACCATACTACTGATACTTTTTCTGCCATAAACACAAATGGCAGTAGTAGTAAGAGTAGTATGGGTAGAGTGCTATTCCGAACTCAGCCATGTGCACACCTACACAAACGGTAAATGGTGTTGCTCCAACTCATTTTAGCCAAACGGTTCATTCGAACTGTTCGCTTCAATTAATCATTTCAACAATCTGATTCAGATTCACTAAGAAATAGCCAATCCAATAAAGTTCTGAAGTGTGCCTTGGAACCTATTTTACTATAAACTGATTCAGAGATTAATTTTCTGGTTGTGAACATACGTATTGCGTTTTGTTCAGCTTCTTATTTTACTTACAATACAGTTTACACATGAAGTTTCCCTTAGAAACAAGAAAATGCTTCTCATAACCCAAACAGCAAAATATAATCTTTCCATTTTTATTGCCAGAAGTCATAATTTAGATTGTTAACATCACACACCCATTTATAAACTGCAGACGATCATCAAACAATAATAGGAATTCGGTTTAGGCAGGCTTTTTACTTGCCATTCGCATGGATCACTTCAATTAAAGGAAGCGAATAAAATAAAGTGAGAGGTTTGTTTGCGATTCGTACATATCTATGCTACTTTTACCAACTGTAAAGACCACATGAGCTACAGAATGTAAAGAGAAGAGACCTAGTGGTGTAAAATGAAGATGGCCTCATTATTATATTTTCTTAAATAGGACTTCTAAAGTTAATCTTACCAGTGGTCAACAACGCTATTAGATCTAAGATCAAGGAAGCCAACTTCCACATATTTTTTAATGACCACCATAACAATTAATAATAAAAGTCAACAAATTTTATTACAAATTATCTTTCAGATCCCATGGCTGAGTTTGGAATGGCATACTGCACATCTACTTCTGCAACGTCTGTCTATGGCAAAAATAGTAAGAGTACTATGGTATGATGCAATTCCGTACTGGCCCAGAAGTCAATCCATTTGGTATTGTTCAGTCACTCCTAAACCAACATCGCCACCTGCTTGCACTAAACTATTTTGCAATCCATTTATAGGCAACGGAATAAAAAAAAAATAAAAAAAGCTAAATTCTTCAAGACATCAGAACAAAATCTACAATGTCCTACCCTTTACCTTTTTGAAGATAACACGCTACAGTTCACTGGTAACTACAAAGCAAACTATAACCAGAGGGCAAAACATACTCTCTCAGGGAGACGTGGTGTGACTGGATATCATTAAACCGAAAAACCAGTTTGTTTATTGCACATACATATACTCTTATATATAGTTCAAAATCTTAAGGAATACTAAGAACAAATAAAAAAACTTTAGATGTATATTTGGTAACAGAGCTCTTAAAAACAGAATCAATTAAGAGTTACAGAACTCAATCAATGCAAACATGCACCAAAATAACATTCCATAAACACCAAAGTAAATGTTGTTTAAAGCAGAATAAAAAAAAGAACCCTGAAAAATATACATCAGAATAACTAACAATCAATTTTTCAGGCTCACTGAGGAAAATGTGAAAAAGTCAATCAAAAGCTTCCAATCAATGGTGAACAGATTTTCTACACACTCAAAAGAAGGAAATCTACAGAGCATCACAAAGAACAGCATCACATTAAAACATTGATGTCATATTACTCTATTGTGAGAAAGCAAAAAAAAAAAAAAACGACTTTTATTCTGCCTGCAACCAGATCCATTGAAAATCCATAGATGTTTTTATTTTGTCCAGCTGACTTTGGGAATGTCATAATGCTCCGTTAATTTGTCCAGATGTCTGTTGAAATCCTGTAACGCAAAAAAGAAAACAGCTGTGACTATTGTGCCCTTCAAGTGGAGTCGGAAATATTGAAATTATAAGTTCCGAGCACACGAATGATCAAGTCATATTTACAAGTGGGAAACTTTGAATTCTAGATGATTCCAGAGTTGCCGAGTTGTGACGTGTCAAAATAAAAGATGATGGTAACCAGTGATTTTCCAAAATAATTTCAACTTCTCTACTTTATTTAAATAACATTACATTAATTTTCTATATATACACTTAACAGTCAACTAAGGACCCACACTTCGTGGTTTGTTTTAAGCAAACTGATAATTTGTTAGATACCATGCATTAAAAAAATATATATATGGTGATACAGGTACAACAGATTGATTCATTGTGTATTTGATTCATTTTGGCTTCTTCTGTATGTTCCCAATTGAATGCATGATGAATGCCCAACTTGACAAAAATATAAGTCTTCACCTTTATTATGAGCACAGGCTTACCTCAACTCTTCTCTTGTGTGTTTTGGAGGCCTTCTTCAAAATTCTTTCCATTTGCTAATATGAAAGAAAATAAAATCGATGAGAATAAACAACAAATACATCACTTTACAATCCAATAGGATGTTTAACAGCAATTGAAAAAAACATTTTTTAAATATACAATATAAAATATCAAAATCAATGCCATAAATACCCTTTTCTCTTGCAATTTGTCAAACGCCATCTGAGCTGGTGTTCTCTTGTCAACATATCCTTTCTTAGTTCCCTCTTCATTTTGAGTGGTCAACACCTGCTGCTCTAAATGTTTCCTTTCCTGATCCTTCTTCTTCTTTCTAGTAAAAAAAAACGCATTTCAGTCAACATTTTTATATTGTGTAACACAAAACAACAGCGAGCTAGCATAACAGCTAACTGTACTGTTTACTTAATCATAGTTGACGATTTTTCCACCACAAAGAGATACCAATTCATTTACAATACATAGGAATGCAAGAATATAACAAACTACATACTTTTTACTTGCCAAAGAGACTCCTTTTAGTTTTAAAGAGCCTTTCTGGACAGACACATACTCAGACATGTTTGCTTCTCTGCGTCGACTGGTTTCCGTCTAACTGAAGGCACAACAAATTATCCTTTGTTTTACTGCCATCTAGCGGACTGGAATGACACTATTCGATTAATAACTTGCATTTAATTTGCTATTATTTTACAATCCATACACTCATTGTTCAAATTGAGTTGCACTGTACGTTTGGAAAGGATTTTTTGAAATGTTTAAAAAGCGCTCTTGCAACTAGTAACACGTGAGCCAACAGGGCTCCATCTTGGATCACAGTGCGCATGCGCGTTGCAGCTTCTCCCGAAAGTACGTCTTACACGTATATCCGGATAGCATGGTGGATGACGAGAAAAGGCACAATGGCACTACATAATGTGCTGCATTCTTTCAAGAGGTTAAACTTGCCTTCTCTTAATGCCTATAACGAGTGTTGTATGAGGCCTTTTCTAATCCAGAATCGTTGTTATGCAAAGAAAGTAGGTAAGTTTGAAGCTGTATCCATAGATGTCAACATTAGCCTACAACATCTGACCTTGCCAAGTGTATTACATTTTATGTAAGTTTAAAAATGTATTTGACTTAACTATATTACATTTAGTACAGCTTTTGCCAACATTTCTCATTTAATACATAAATATGTATATAGAATACATATATGAACAAACACAAATGAGGAATTTCATGCTACACAAAATCTAAATCAAAAATATTTCTAAAATACACAAAATAATGTTTTACAATAGTATATTTAAAATATAATATTATTATAAAATCTAATTAACTCCACTTCATTTGGAAATGTCTGGAAATTTTGTTCATTTTCTTGCCTTTTTTAGCAATCAAAGGGAAAGGGAAAGGAATGGTAAAGGAGGTTATTAAGGGCCCAGAAATTTGTAAGGATCCAGTGAAACTTTGCACTCATGCAGTTGGGGTCAACATTTTCAAACAGGGAGAGGACCCACCACTTAAACCCAAGGAAGAGTATCCAGAATGGTATGAATGGTTATTTCACTATGTGCTTTATAAATGCGTTTATCATCCGATTTAATTTGCTGAATCGAAATGCTTGTAACCCAAGTTGTATATTTTGCTACATTCTTTCAGGCTATTTCAATTGGACCTTGGTCCACCCAAAAAACTCAATGAACTGGATCCAGACAGTCGGGAATACTGGAAGCATTTACGGAAGGAGCATATTTGGAGACATAATAAACTGCATAAAGGCAAAAATATGTAAAGTGTTTGAACAGACTCATGCTTTCCTAGCAGGCACAGTGGACATTACCTGAGCCACAGGTCACATTCTGTTAGTTGACTGGACTGCTGATACAGAGAGTTTCATAGTTCTTGAAGCCCAGTCCCTTTGCCAATTTACAGATTAAATCAGTACTGGCAAAGATAAACAAACTTGCGACAGCAAAGTTTTTGAATTTTGGTTCTGCTGTACCCAAGGACCAAGTGGCTATATTTTTGCTACTGTGTGTATTTAAGAGTTTTGTTGTCATTCTGTGTATTTCTATTAATGTCATTATGTGTATTGTCTCACTGCAGTCACATTAAAAAAATAAACATCAACATTATCAATTAGCCATATCTAAAAAGTGTACTGTGTCGTGCATATTTTGGAAGAAAGCTCGACACTGGTAAAAAAACAAGTCAAAGTTTTACAAACATTTAAAGCTGACGTCATTTCTGCGACACTAGCGCCGCCAGATTTGCAAGAAAAATCTCTTTTCTAAACAGCTTTTTGAAAACCATTAGTCAAAGAGATAGTCCTGCATTTAACTCACGCCATTGGTTGAGTAACGTTGTTGGGGTGGGTCTAAGCAAGTCGTTCAAAACAGAAATGTTTATAGTGCCACAGAGACACAGTGTTTACCGTTTTTGACCAATGAATGGCTATCTATCTATCTATCCATCCATCCATCCATCCATCTATCTATCTATTTACAGTTGCAGGTTGTCTAGAAAATCTTTCCAACAATTGTGTACAGACAGATTGTTTAACTTTTAATTGAATATATCACAATTCCAGTGGGTCATTCACTAAGTTAACTGTTCCTGTAAGCAGCTTGAAAAATTCCTTTAGGCAATTAGACAATTACCTTCTGATAGCAGGTGTACTGAATTGGAGGTGTTTATGTGGATGTATGTTAAGGCCTACCTTCAAACTCGGTGCCTCTTTGCTTGACATCACGGGAAAATAACAAATTGTGGACCTCAAGTTTTGTTCATCATTGGGAGCAATTTCCAAACATCTGAAGGTACCGTGTTTGTCTGTATAAACAATACTATGCAAGTATAAACCCCATGGGAGCACGCAGCCATCATACCGCTCAGGAAGGAGAAGCATCCTAGTCCGTCTCCTAGTGATGAACGTAGTTTGGTGCGAAAAGAGCAAATCAATCCCAGAACAACAGCAACGGACCTTGTGAAGATGCTGGAGGAAACAGATAGACAAGTATCTATATCAACAGTAAAACAAGTCCTAAATCAACATACCCTGTAAGGCTGCTCAGCAAGGAAGAAGCCACTGCTCGAAAACCACCATAAAAAAGCCAGACTACAGTTTGCACGTGCACATGGGGACAAATATCTTACTTTCTGGAGAAATGTCCTCTGGTATAATGAAACAAAAATGTAACTGTTTGGCCATAATGATCATTGTTATTTTTGGAGGAAAAAGGGTGAGGCTTGCAAACCGAAGAACAACATCCCAACCATGAAGCATAGGGGTGGCAGCATCATATTGTGGGGGTGCTTTACTGCAGGATGGACTGGTGCACTTCACAAAATAGATGTCATCATTGGGAAGAAAATAATGTGGATATGTTGAAGCAATATCTCAAGACATCAGCCAGGAAGTTAAAGCTTGGTCGCAAATGGGTCTTCCAAATGGACAATGACCCCAAGCATACCTCCAAAGTTGTGGCAAAATGGTTTAAGGACAACAAAGTCAAGATAATGAGTGGCCATCACAAAGCCCTGACCTCAAACCTGACTCGGATACACCAGTTCTGTCTGGAGGAATGGGACAAATTCCAGCCACTTATTGTGAGAAGCTTGTGGAAGGCTACTCAAAATGATTGACCCAAGTTAAAGAATTTAAAGAAAATGCTACAAAATTCTAACAAAGTGCATGTATGTCCCACTGGGTATGTGATGAATGAAATAAAAGCTGAAATAAATAATTCTCTCTACCATTATTCTGACATTTCACAGTATTAAAATATAGCAGTGATCCTATGTGACCTTTTTTTTACCATTAAATGTCAGGAATTGTGAAAAACTGAGTTTAAAGTGTATGTAAACTTCTGACTTCAACTCTCTCTCTCTGGCTCTCTCTCTCTCTCTCTCTCTCTCTCTCTCTCTCCCCCCCCCCCCCCCCCCCCCTCTCTTTATCTCACACACCCCCCCTCTCTCTTTCTCTCACCCCCCCCCCCATCCCCCCCCCCCCCACCCTCTTTCTCTCACCCCCCCCCCCCCCCCCCCCCCCCCCCTCTCTCTCTTTCTCTCAAGTCAAACCCAAACATGCCAAATGACAGAGAGGATGACGCTTCGCTGCTATGGGTCGAGAGAAGGTGAAAGTAAAAAGCTCGTGACTCGCGCATGGTGGGTGTACATGCAAATGCATGTTATAAAGAGGAACTACATGCTAAAAAAAAAAAAAAGGGAAAGAAACTGCTTTGGATGTTTACTCGTACTGATTTGCGGATTTTTTAAAGGTAGAAACACGCACAACCAATCCAGATTCAAAGCGGATAAACAGATGTTTAGGATCTGATTGTATGTGTAAATCAAAGTTAATACGCTGATTCTGTATCAGGCGTCACTAGCGTCTCAAGATTGTAACCTCCGTTTTACGAAGCAGGGATACGCTTACTTCCTAGAGCCCAAGTTACCGTATTACAGGTAAATGCACCTTTGTTTTTGCCGGCATAAACTGTTGGAATTAAGAGATTTCCGTTTTTACATGTTTCGTTTAATTAACAAATGAATCGAACCGTGTATTACTGTAATGTATATGATCGCAGTGATCGATATCGAGCTTCTCTGATCCTTAAGTGGCAGTGATGTGATGCGTAGTGAACTTAAATGTTTAACAGGTATAAACTTCACAACGCACGCTGCTATATGCCTTTAATGCGAAAATATTCATTTCCGCATTTCTCTATGAACTTGGTGTCTTTTTATTGTTTCATAGGAACAAAGTCAAGCTTTGAACAAGTGGAAGGACAGAATTTTAGTGGTTAAATGGGAGATTAAATTGGTTTTAATATTAATGTTTTGTTTTTATTTTTATTTTTATTTATTTATTATTATAATATATAGATATATATATAGAATAAGACTGAAGGTTAATAGATTGGTAACTATAAAGTTTGTTAACTTTTTCATGCTATGTTGATATATAACATTATACCGTAGTTAATGCAATGTAATCATGATGACCGATATTTTATATTACAGCCTTTATTAATCTCGGTTAATGTTAATAGATGAAAATATATTTTTTGTCATTGTTAGTTCATAATGGATTAACTAATGTTAATATATTATAATACAACTTAGTTTAAAAAATGTACAAGTAGGCTATATGTTGACAGTATCAATAAGTACTGAAAAACTTTTGCCCATTGATAGTTCATGCTAATTAACAGTTAACAACTAGGTTTACACTAAACTAAAATGAACAAACAAAATAAACGAATATGATCAAATACAAGCTTATTAACACTGTAAAGTGTTACAGATTTGTGTGATTTAAATAATCTGAAATGTAAGTGTAAGTTTAATAGTCATAATCATTATGTTAATAGCAATAGGTTGTTTGAGCTTGACAAGTAAGGCAATCTGTATGCATTAGCAAAATCATTGCACAAATATTATTTGATAAGTTTACACATGTCTTTCCGAAATGCTTGAAGATACTGGCCCAAACAGATGCGATGATCTGCCGGTGAAAGTTGGTTAATTTATTTTTCTACATTTCTAATGCTAGTTTCCTTGTTTGCTTGTAGATAGGTATGTACAATTCATCCAACCCTTTTCTTTCCCAATTCATGCTATTAACTGACATACCAGTAACAGTTTACTTAAAAAAACTGAAAGTTGTGATCTGGGTTAAGAGGCTAGACATCTTCTGCTTTTTGGTATACTGTGGTTTTTAATTCAATCAATTCTCAGGAATATTCGAATATGGTGTTACAGGAACAACATATTAGTTAGGAAATTCCAATGAATAGTTAGGCTATTGGAAATCCCTTGAAGGAAGAATGATCAGTTGCTTAAAAAGAATCTTGGAATTTCCTTTTTTATGATTTGTTTATTGAGGCTTTTAGTCAGGTGCAATCATAGTAAATAGTAAATAAAATTAAGTTCAGATATCACATAATATCACAAAGTGCCTCATTAATAGAGAAAAATTATATACATCCAGGGAATTGTTCATTATGTCCATATAGGTGGATATATATAAGTACAATCATACAACTTGTATTTGAAAAGGTAAATTATGTTTTATCCCAATTCTGCGTAGTTAACTAAGTTAACGTTCCTACTTATTCATTAATAAAAACAATACCATCGCTCACTTAGAAAGTAATTTTTTACATCAGATATATCTCTGCTGTTACATCAATCCAGTCGTTTAAAGTCGGTCTTTCTTGTTGTAGCCATTTCCGTGTAATAGCTTTTTTACTGGACGCCCACCAGATATTTGTCTACGAATATTAAATCGAGACCCTAATAGCCGAAATAAAGTGCTTTGCTTTGTTGGGGGATGTCTGTTCTAAAAATATTCTCAAGGGGTATCCGTATGTCCTCCCAATATTTTTGAACATTTGGGCATTGGCAGAAAATATGGTAGTGGTGAGCCTCTAAACATCCACAGTTTCTCCAACGTCTTGAGAGGGATTTATTATATGTGGCTGGTTGTTGTGATGTTTTATAGAAATTTATTATTTTTTTTTTCCAACAAAATTCTCATCCATATCAATGATTTAGTAGAGCTCCACTGGACATTTCCAAATGGTAGTCCATTTCTCATCTGTGATTTCCATTGCACTTTCTTTTTCATTGCACGGCCCCTTTATCTCACCTTAAAACTCAAGGTGATAGAGCCTTTGCGGTGCAGCCACTAGACTTTGGAACAAGCTTCCATTGGCCATGAAATCATCTTCGTCTCTAGTGTCTTTCCAGGGGGCCTTAAAAACGTATTTATTTTCACTAGCTTTTAATTATTTGTATTATTAATTGTACTATGTCAATTTCTGTTATACTGTCTATGTTGAATACTGTTTTAAATGCTTGTTGTATTCTTAAGATGTATGTATGTGATTTAATTTTTTTGTAACTCCATGTACAGCACTTTTTTTGAAAGTGCTCTATAAATAAAATTGAGTCTTCTCCATCTTTTTTTAAGAAATGTTGTTGAATTTGTATTCATATTCATGAGGCTTTTATATGTCTGTGTAATGATCTTATATTTTACTCCAGATATATATGCTTTTATTAATAAATCTAGCAATGATTTACCGTGCTCTTCATTATATCATTCAATTCCTGGTCATAAAAATGTCTTATCTGGAGTCTTGTTTTTCAAGGGGAAATTTTTCAATTATTGATTGAAAGCTTAAAATTTCCCCCTGTACTATTGTAGTGCAATATGTGGTGATTCCACTTTAAATCTAGACTTGATAGCTCATTTTCTTTTATTAAAGAATCTTGGCTTTTCCATATAAAATAGTCAGAATGGCGAGAGAAAGTGTGCTCATACATTACCAATATATTCAAAATAAAAGCATTTACTTGTGATTACTGGTTAAAATTAATATGTTTTGACAAAATGTACAGTAGTTACTCTGTAGATGTTATAAATAAAAAGGCGAGGTTGCCCCACTAGGGAAATTTAATGACCTGTGATGAATTTCTGTATAGATTATTTTGGACAGAAGTTGTTCTGTGACTCAAAGTAGCTTAACATAAGGGTGCAGGTCACATATATAGTATACAGAATATGCTATTTATCATTTAGGATGCCATCTCTGTTCAGCAATACATTTAAATAAGCATCTTGTTATTGTTTTTTTTTCTTCAGAAAATCGTTCACTGAGTTATGGAGGACATGAATTTGGGTGTGGGGACCCTTAATGAGGCAGTATTAAACAGACTTGGTTGCATGCTGGATAATTTAGAGTTTGGTTGGAAACAGCTGGCAAAGGCAGTGGCTGAGAGGCCACAGTTCTCTTGTAGGTAAGTCCATTATTGGCTAACTTACAGGACTAAATAAAACTGGGCTTAGTTATGATAATTTCACTGTAAGAAAATCGCCTTTTTTACAGTGACAGAGATTTGACTGATTGCTCAATCAAAGTGCTAAGTCCTTATGGCAGCCCTGGACGAGCCCTGCTTGCCCTGCTTGCCGATAGAGGCTGTACCCTGGCTTTCCTGCTTCAGTGCCTAAGGAAAATTGAGCACAGAGAGGCTGTTGGGTTTCTCACTACACAAGGTAACCTAATGTACATATAGACACTGGCAGCCAGAAGTTTGGAATAATGTACAGATTTTACTGTTTCGGAAGGTAATTGGTAATTTAATTCAACAGAGTGGCATTCAACTGATCACAATACATATAGTCACATATATCACATATAGTAAGGACATTACTGATGTAGAAAACAACACCATCACTATTTGAAAAAAGTAATTTTTGATCAAACCTAGGCAGGCCCCATTTCCAGCAGCCATCACTCCAACACCTTATCTTTGAGTAATCATGCTAAATTGGTATGATAAAATCACTTGCCATTATATCAAACACAGTTAAAAGCTATTTTGGTTTGTTAAATGAATCTTAACATTGTCTTTGTGATTGTTTTTGAGCTGCCACAGTATGCAATAGACTGCATGTCTTAAGGTCAATATTAGGTCAAAAATGGCAAAAAAGAAACAGCTTTCTCTAGAAACTCATCAGTCAATCATTGTTTTGAGGAATGAAGGCGATACAATGCTTGAAATTGCCAAAAATAAAAATGATTTCATACACAAAGGTGTACACTACAGTCTTCAAAGCCAAAGGACAACTGTCTCTAACAATAACAGAAACAAGAGGATAAGTACATCAGAGTCTCTAGTTTGAGAAATAGACGCCTCACATGTCCTCCGCTGACAGCTTCATTGAATTCTACCCGCTCAACACCAGTTTCATGTACAACAGTAAAGAGAAGACTCAGGGATGCAGGTCTTATGGGACGAAAAACATTTGAAACAGAAACAGAAAAGCATAAATAAAATGTTAGAGTGGACAAAGAAACAGACATTGGACAACAGTTAACTAGAAAAGAGTGTTATGGATCTTAACCCCATTGAGCTTTTGTGGGATCAGATAGACTGTAAGGTGTGTGAGAAGTGCTCGACAAGACAGTCACATCTATGCAAGTGCTACAGGAAGTGTGGGGTGAAAGGTCACCTGAGTATTTGGACAAACTGACAGCTAGAATGACAAGGATCTGCAAAGCTGTCTGTAACACGACTCTTTGACAGGGCGGGGAAAAGGAGGACACGAGGACAGGCTTCTGCACACAGGTGAGGGTTCTTTAATCGTTCAACGTAAAATGACAGGGATTCAAACATAAACTTCTGATACAAACTAAAGCTTTCCATCAACTCAAACTAAACTCATAGGCTGCCAACACTGGACTGGCGTCCTGACTGGTGGTGCTGTGGCTCTTTTATGCCGCTCTCCCCGTGCTCACTGAAATTAGAGACAGGTGTTAGACATATTTTAGCTCAGGTGTAAGCGCCCTTACCGCTCCCCCTCTCCGACGGGCGCCTGACCACGCCCCCGCTGCCACATACCCCCACCGCCCGACTCAGGCCGGGGCGCCATCCGGCCTGCCTACCACTCCCCCCCCATTTCTGGAAAGGAAGTCGGCGACAGCCATCTGCACCCCCGGTCTGTGGATCACCTCGAACTTAAAAGGCTGGAGAGCTAGATACCAACGGGTGATCCGGGCGTTAGTATCCTTCATGCGGTGGAGCCACTGCAGTGGGGCATGATCCGAGCAGAGGGTGAAGGCCCGCCCCAGCAGGTAGTAGCGGAGTGTGAGGACCGCCCACTTGATGGCGAGACACTCCTTCTCCACGGTGCTATACTTCATTTCCCTCAAGGAGAGCTTCCTACTGATGTATAGCACCGGGCGCTCCTCCCCCTCCACCACCTGCGAGAGTACGGCCCCCAGCCCCCTGTCTGAAGCGTCCGTCTGTAATAAGAAAGGGAGAGAGAAGTTAGATGAATACAAGAGCGGCCCCCCACAGAGTGCGGCTTTAATTTGTGTGAACGCCTGTTGGCACTGCTCCAACCATTGGACCGGATCTGGAGCCCCCTTTGTAGTGAGGTCAGTCAGCGGGCTGGTGACGTCCGAATAATTAGGTACAAACCTTCTGTAGTAGCCAGCCAGCCCCAGGAACTGCCTCACCCCCTTTTTGGTCTTGGGCCTAGGGCAAGTCGCAATCGCCGCGGTTTTATCAATTTGGGGACGCACCTGGCCATGGCCCAAGTGGAACCCCAGATACCGCACCTCCACACGCCCAATCGCGCACTTCTTGGGGTTTGCAGTGAGCCCCGCCCGCCTCAGCGACTTCAGGACCGCCCTCAGATTTTGTATATGCCGCTGCCAGTCATTACTATAAATAATAATGTCGTCTATGTAGGCAGCGGCGTGCGGCCGGAGGACACGGTCCATTAAACGCTGGAACGTGGCTGGGGCCCCGAACAAACCGAACGGAAGTGTCACGAATTGGTGTAATCCGAACGGCGTGGTGAAGGCCGTTTTTTCTCGGGAGATTGGTGTCAAGGGGATCTGCCAATAACCCTTTGTTAAATCCAATGTCGAATAAAAACGAGCAGTACCTAACCGATCGAGCAGTTCATCAACGCGGGGCATTGGGTACGCGTCATATTTAGACACCGCGTTGACCTTTCTGTAATCCACACAGAACCGCACCGACCCGTCACTCTTGGGAACAAGAACGACCGGGCTGGACCAGTCGCTGTGGGATTCTTCTATTACCCCCATATCAAGCATGGCGTCCAATTCGTCCCGGACAATTTTCTTTCTATGCTCAGGGAGGCGATAAGGGCGGCAACGAACGACCGCCCCCGGCTCGGTCTCGATATGGTGCTGGATGAGGTTTGTGCGACCCGGCAGGGGAGAAAACACGTCCGCAAATTCCTTCTGCAACCTGGCAACCTCTGCTCGTTGGCACGGGGAGAGGTGGTCTCCATAAATGACCGGGGCATTGAGATCTAGTTTTGGACTTACCTCCGGTCCGAGCTCCGCCCTCTCTGGGACCACCGTAGCCAACGATACAGGGACCGCCTCCCTCCATAATTTAAGGAGGTTGAGGTGGTAAATTTGACGCGCATTCCCCCTATCGGTTCGCTTAACCTCATAATCGAGATCTCCCACTCGTCGTGTGACCTCGAAGGGCCCTTGCCACTTGGCGAGTAATTTGGAGCTCGATGTGGGAAGCAATACAAGAACCTTATCTCCCGGTGCAAATTCCCTCAGCCGCGTTCCCCTGTCGTACAGCCGGCATTGACGTTCTTGGGCCCGGAGCAAATTCTCCTGTGTTAGTTTTCCCAAAGTGTGGAGCTTTGCTCTGAGGTCAAGAACGTATTGAATTTCATTTTTGCTATTTGTAGGTCCTTCCTCCCAGCCTTCTCGTAAAACATCTAAAATGCTGCGCGGGCGTCGCCCATACAACAGCTCAAATGGAGAGAACTGCTTCCGGATATCGCGTTGCATAATCCACTAGGACTAACACAAAGCGATGTCCCCGTGCTGTCCGCTCTAATGGCCCGACGAGGTCCATTCCAATTCTCTCGAAGGGGACCTCGATCAACGGAAGAGGGCGCAATGGCGCTTTTGGGGTGGCCGGTGGGTTTACCAGCTGGCATTCATGGCACGCCGCACACCACCTGCGGACGTCACCGCTAATGCCCGGCCAATAAAAACGGGCTATTAGTCGGAGAAGTGTTTTTCTTTCCCCTAGATGACCCGCCATGTGATTATAATGAGCCGCCTGGAATAACATTTCCCGGCGGCTCCGTGGAATCAAAAGCTGTGTCATATTTTCTTTAGTTTGAGTGTCCTGCGTCACTCTATACAGTCGGTCATTTATAATTGAGAAATAGGGGTATGCGAGAGCGATGTATGGCTGAAGGCGCTGACCATCGATCACTTTTACCTGATCGAAGGCATGCTTGAGGGTTTCGTCCCGCGACTGCTCCAAAGGGAAATCCTCGTCAGGGAATTCCCTGCGAAGAGGAGGGGCGGAAGCCTCGCCCCTCTCCTCGTCATCCCGATTTGGAGCAGCCGAGGACGGCCCCGGCTCCGCCTCCCCTGTCAAAGCATCGCACATCGCACATCTCCCCACTTTAGTGCAGTGCCCAAAGCCCCGGGTTGAACCAAGCGTTGATGGATGGTGGTTTGGTTGCAACCGGTATCCAACAATGCTTGGTGTGTACCCCCCGGATTCTTACCGGAATCCGGTACGCTCCAGCCTGATCGGGGGCAGCATGCGGGGGATCGGAGACCCGAACCACCGTCCCCACTTCCATCATCGGACACTGATCACGGAAGTGGCCCGGGTCCCCGCACCTCCAACAGGCTGGCCCAGGCGCCACACCCGTACCTGCGTCGGCGGACACCCCCACCTGAGGGGCGGCTGAATGTGGCGGGGGGGTTGTGCGTTGCCACCGTGGGTCTCTGCCAGGCTCCTCGCCTGCGGGGGGGGCAGGAACGGACCCTGGAGGGAAGACAGAGTGAGAGGGGGGAGGGGGATGGGGAAGAGCGGAAAAAAACACAGGGGGAGGGGAGGGAGAGAGAGAGAGAGAGGGCTCGTCCGCCCTTGGGGTCGCCGCCATGTGGTCCTCCGCTAGCTGGATCGCCGCCTCCAGCGACGCCGGGCGGTGGCACTGGACCCACTCCGCCGTCCTCTTGGGCAATCGCTGCATGAACTGCTCCAGCACCACCTGATCGATCAGTCCCTCGACGTCACGGTCCCCCACTAGCAGCCACTTCCGGCAGGCATCACGGAGCCGCTGGGCAAACGCGAACGGGCGGTCGGTTTTCTCCAACTTCATGGCCCGGAACAGCTGGCGGTTCTCTTCAGGACTCCGACCAACCCGTTGCATGATCGCTCTTCTCAGATCAGCATAGGCCAGGAGGTTCGTTGCAGGCAGTTGCTGAGCCGCGAGTTGGGCTTCCCCGGACAAAAGAGGGACAAGGCGGGCTGCCCACTGATCGCGCGGCCAGCCCCAGATTTCTGCGGTCCGCTCGAAGAGGTCTAAAAACGCTTCGGGGTCGTCCGTTGCCCCCATCTTCTGTAGCGTGGGCGGGGGCAACGGGGAGCGATGGTCCGGGGTCGCGGCTGAGGCGGGAGCGACCTCCTGGCTGAGCAGGCTCCGGATGGCATGCCGGTCCTCTGCTTGAGCCCGCATGATCTCAAAGAAACGCCGATCTTGGTCCTCTCGGAGCTCAAGCAGGGACTGATGGTGGCTCTGATGTAGTGCTGCGAGGGACTGGAGGACTTCGGCCAGCTGGGAGGACTCTACGGGACGACCCTCCATATCTGAAGATCCCGGGTTTCGGCACCAGTGTAACACGACTCTTTGACAGGGCGGGGAAAAGGAGGACACGAGGACAGGCTTCTGCACACAGGTGAGGGGTCTTTAATCGTTCAACGTAAAATGACAGGGGTTCAAACATAAACTTCTGATAACAAACTAAAGCTTTCCATCAACTCAAACTAAACTCATGGGCTGCCAACACTGGACTGGCGTCCTGACTGGTGGTGCTGTGGCTCTTTTATGCCGCTCTCCCCGTGCTCACTGAAATTAGAGACAGGTGTTAGACATATTTTAGCTCAGGTGTAAGCGCCCTTACCGCTCCCCCTCTCCGGACGGGCGCTTGACCACGCCCCCGCTGCCACACTGTCATTGTTGCACATGGAGGATTTATTGATGAGAAATCTTTGAAGTAGTTTAAGAAGTTCTGAAATGTTTCTTCAAATTGTTGTAGTAATTTTCACATTATTAATGTCCAGACTATACATTGTGATCAGTTGAATGCCACTTTGGTGAATAAATTCCTTTCCATAAGACATTTTTTTTACATTATTCCAAACTTTTGGCTGCCAGTGTAGACTCAAGATGTTCATTGCCATTTTAAGCTATATTAAACCTGAAAAAAAATAAAAATAAACATCTTAAACCAGCCTAAGGTGTTTGTATGATCTTAAATGAATGTGGCCAGCTGTTCTCCCAAGCTGACAAGTGACCAAAACTTTCTATAAACCATGTATAACCACCCAAACAAGCTTTATTAACCCGAATAAAACAGCTTAAACCAGCCTGAGGTGGTTTGCTGGTTTTGCTGTTTTTCCAACTTGGCCAAGCTGGTGTTCAGCTGGATTAGCTGGATGAGCTTGTTTCTCAACCTGAGAAGCTGACAAATGCTCTGCCTGACCAACTGGGAGACCAGCTAAAAACTGCAGGCTAATATGTGTGTTTTTTCCCCCTGCTGGGAATCTATTTCCACCAGCTCACTAAAATAGATGATGCTGTAGGTTTGTAGGCTCAAGTTGAGGTTGTACTTTTGGTTTGTAAGGTTGTAGAATGTGATTCATAAAGTGCGTGTACAGTGGTGTTAATTTTTCCTTTTCATTTTTGAAAAGTGATGGAGCAAATTGCCATCACACTGCAGCCACAGAGTCACCAGGTACCAGAGGGAAGTCCATTGATTCTCAGCTGCAAGGCAGTCGGACCTCTGGAGCTCACCTACCAGTGGTTCAATGGCAAAGATGAGGTCAGTTAACTACCTCATGATTAACCTACTGATTTGAAGTCGCAAGGGGCTGTTCAGGCAAAACAACGAGGCAGACAAGCCTCTCGTTCATCGGGAAAGGAGGAAGCAGGAACCGAAATAGCAATCAAAAAGACTTTAATTCAACATAAAACACAGAACTGAAACAACAAAATTGCAGACACGAAACACTGCCGTCTCTGTCTCTCTCTCTCTCTCTCTCTCTCTCTCTCAAGCATCCCCGGCTCCTCCTTTTATCTCTCTCCTGCTGATTGGCCAACTCAGCACTGGGCGTGAATCCTCTCTGCCTGGCCATGCCCTCCTCCTCGTCACAACGTGTTTTGCACTGATAAAGCTAGGCGCAGTGTAACGAGTATAAGAGAATGCTGGTGTCTCGAGACATATTTTTATAAATTGAAGGTCTTTATAATTTGACAGTGTCTAAAAGACGTGGAATTCCTGCATGAGACACAGAAAAAACCGTAAGACCCATGCACAATGGTCAAAAGACGTTCATCTAGCATTGGTTTACGTAGAAAAACAACTGAAAAATACTGCAGACAGATGCAAGAATTTGTTTTGCTGTGAACGAACCCTAAGACTGTCATCCTTTGAACCATTCTCTAAACAGCCTAATTCTTCACTTTTTGGGTAGGTGCCTGGAGGCAATGTCCCAGATCTGCTCTTGAAATCTGTAGGTCCAGCACAGCAGGGGCACTACATCTGTCGTGTAAGTTTTGGAGACAAGTATATCTTCTCCAAATGGGCACATGTACGTCTACTGAAGGCTGGAGGTGCAAGTGCAGGCATGTGAAGATTTGTCTCTAAGCTGAATCAGAAGTTTATTAATCTTCATTTGCCACACGTAAATTGTGTCTTTGTCTTTGAACATCTGTTTGCAGGCCCTAGTGGTAGCTACTTCCCATCATCATCTAGTGGGTTATACATAACTCAGCAACCCAGGGCTCAAGCATTGGAGGAGGGAGACACTCTCTATTTCGAAATTGCTGCTCAGGCCAACCCATCTCCTCAGTTCCAGTGGTATCATAACAGACAGCCAATGCCAAAGTACACTAGAAGCGTCTTAAAGGTGGTTAACACCCTAGTCTAAAGCCCAAAGTATACTTCGGTCAGACGTGAATGCTTAGTATCTGCATAAAGGACGTGTGATTCAATTCTTGTCATCAGCAGAGTGCTCTGAACGCGGGCTGCCTGATTTTTCTAACCTGCATCTTTGAACATGCAGAATGTGCATGCGCCTTGAATTATTTGCACAAATTATTGGGTCCACAAGGTGGCAACACTCACATTTGAGCTGTCGCTGTTACAAAGAAGCGCTAGAAAATGTAATCGCTGGTAAAAACAGGAGACAAAGTTAAAAGCAACAACAGTAGATGTGCACATCAAAAACACGTGTGTGAGGAGGTCAGGAGATATGTGCATTTGTATAACTTGAGTCTGAAGGAATATAAAGACATCTTTATGGATCAAAACTCCTAATAGTCTGGTATCTTATAGCAGTTGTAGCATGCACTGAGCGTTTGCGTCAGAATTGAAGTATACTTTGGCCTTAATTCAGTCATAGCTCATTGTAGCTTACGTTTATTTTGGTTTAAGTGTCACAGTTGGTGAATGCTTAGAATAGTTAATGAAGCATAATGGGTTGCACAAATTTGGAACTAATAAATCATTTATTTAGCTGTACCGTTTACTCACATGGGCAACTGTATGGGCTTGTCCACAGATTCCATGCGTTACCACAGCTGACAGAGGTACATACACATGCAGGGTTTACAACCTTTATCATGAAATGTGGAGTGATCAGGTCCAAGTTAACATAGGTAAGTTGCTTGAGACCAAATGATCCACAGATGTTCCCTTGAAGTTAACATGAAATCAAAATGGACTGTATTTACTTTATTAATACATGTTGTTGGTCTTAATGTGAACAATTCAGTGGTGCATGTTATTCCAATTGCATCACAATGAATTTACCTCTGAACCTAATTTTAACCTAATATTTTTCGACAACTCCTTTCCAACAATCTGACACATAGACCACTTTTCCCAATCCAATTAATTCTGTTGTTGATTGTGCTGTTTTATTTGGAAATGCATCACATTATGGAAGTAAAATGGGTTGAGAGAACATAGTTTCATGTTAACTTAAAAAACACTTGTATTATGGTTCTGTAATGCTGATCTTTTCAATCCTAATGTTCCGCCCTGTTTTCGCTCAGGTCCTGGTTCCTTTTCTGATGTCTCTTGGGAAACGACAGACGTAGGTATGTATGATCTATTTAATTGTAAATGTAATATTTTAATAATTGTAACATTTTAATTTACGATATCTAATTACAATGTTTCATTATCACTCATAAGCACCTGTACTTCACAGATACTTCTGATGCACCTTCAAAGCAATTGGGTGATTGTTGCGGTATGTATTACACCGTTTTTGTTTTTTTTTTTGTGATTAAAAGACCTGCTGAACAAGTCTTGTCATTCTGCATTCTAAAAACATTCTTATTCACTTTACGAATTTATAGCCACTGATAAGGTGGCCTTGCTTATGGGGAATATGAACTACCTGCATCACCGGCAACTAAGAGCACCCATGGCGGATGTGTATGAGTTGACTAACCTTCTACGCCAGCTAGACTTTAAAGTTGTCTCTCTGCTGGATCTCAACTGGCAGGAGATGCACAGTGCTGTTACTGAGTTCCTGTTACTGTTGGATCGAGGAGTTTATGGTTAGTTCCTTGTTACATCAGTTGGATTATTCATTATTAAAATGAATTAATCGGAAAATACTGTCGAGCTGTTTACTCATGACATCAATTTGTAGGTCAACACAGAAGGCTAAAGCCAGAAAGTTATTTTAAACAAGAACGTGTGCGCAGATATGAGCATTTGGCCAATGCTCTTGCCGGCTGAACATGCTTACTGTGCATTCTTGCATTACTGTGGTGGAATCAAACCTCAGAACTTTAAAGGGCCGCAAATATTGCCTCCTAATGGAAAACTTCATTTCTGACTGTGGAATTTACTTAGCTGGCTTAGCAATATTCTCTTCTATCTGTTGCGCCGCCCACCGTGACAGTGGTTACCTTGAAAGGGAAGACTCACTGTTGAAGCGGACAGTTCAAACTAATGTTGCAATGGTGAAAATGTAACGTACATTTTGGAATGCAACAATGCATGAAATCGAGTGTTCATGGCTAGAAGCATCTGCGTTTATGCAAGGAATTTCCAATGGGTTCTTAGAAGGATTTTCGATTTATGAGTTAAATAAGGTCAGGGGTTAAATTAATTTAAAGAGAATCACGTTTTGTGAAAATGTGAAATGGTTCCATAATTGTGCAAAATGTACATATTAAATTAGATTCCATTCAAAAGAGGGTCATCTGCAGTTGATCTCTAATGCATTCTTTTGTATGTCTACCTTTTCTAGGGCTATTGTATTTTGCTGGTCATGGCTATGAGAACTATGGGAACAGTTTCATGGTACCCATTGATGCTCCAACCTCTCATACCTCAAAGCACTGTCTCTGTGTGCAGGATGTGTTACAACGCATGCAAGAACGGCAGACAGGACTTAATGTCTTTCTGTTGGACATGTGTCGCAAAAGGTTTGACTCATAGTGCAAACAATTCCGTAAGATTATTGTGATTAATTTTACACAAAATTTACAGGTATTCTTACTGCAGTCATGTTGTTCATACAGAAACCCAAATGATGACAGCATCACACAGACTGGCCCCTTGAAAGTTACTGCAAACATAGTGTTTGGCTATGCAACGTGAGTGTCATATAATCATGCCATGTATTTACTGACATTTAGAGATTATGTTTACAGTTGCTTCATTTTTGATACAGGTGTGTTGATGCCGAAGCATTTGAAGTTAACAAAGATGACCTCTCTAACGGAATCTTTATGAGCTTCCTCAAGAAGAGACTGATGAATGCAGAGAAGGTCACGGTCTTACTTGACAAAGTAGCAGAAGGTTTGGGATAAAATTCTCAACTGTCCGCTTGTTGTC
The DNA here is from genome assembly GCA_032164185.1 of Moxostoma hubbsi. Taxonomy (NCBI): domain Eukaryota; kingdom Metazoa; phylum Chordata; class Actinopteri; order Cypriniformes; family Catostomidae; genus Moxostoma; species Moxostoma hubbsi. The sequence goes on from JAVLUX010000048.1 coordinate 16,293,697, forward strand.
TATTTCATTGTTGGTATTGGTGTAAAGTCATTTGAGCTATGAGATATTGAAGGTTGATTTCACCTAAAAGTGTAACATTGTGTGAGTCTGTGTGCCATTGCAGACATGGGAAGATGTAATATCACTCGAGGCCGGCAGGCTCTGGAACTTCGCAGTAATCTTTCGGAGCGCCGCGCTTTGACTGACCGCATCCAAGCCCCAGCCTGCCCAGTTACAGCATCAACACGCAATTTACAGTGGGCTATTGCACATGGTAAGACCCTTTAATTATAAATCACTTCTCAAGGATTATTCACATGTTTGTAATTCTTTTCCTGGGGCACTGCAGAGTACTTAATGTACAAACACTGTGAATAAAATGCAGAATAAGTCGACATTAAAGATTTTTGTTTAATCCGTACCAGTCCTCCCAGACAGCCACTGTCTTGAGTTTGAATGTGGTGTGAAGGTACAGCTGGGTTTTGCTGCAGAGTTCTCCAATATCATGATAATCTACACTCGGATATTGGAGACTCCTAAAGACATTGTGTCCTGCTACGCCCAACATTCTGACTTCACTGAGGTAAATTGTCTTGTAGATCAATAGAAGAGAATAGTAGAAGAGTTGAGTTGAGATTGTCTAAAGAAAATATTCTGTGCATGTATGATTAACTGCTGACTCCTCAATATGGTTCATTGTCTTTTGGTAAGACTAGTAGTTGAACTTGATGCACAATTTTTTAAGATGATAAACACACGATTATTGATTCATTTGTATACAGAAAATTTGCTCTTATCATCACTGTTTTTTTTATATATATATACAATTAATTCAGGGCCCTGAAGTACACCTGAAGCACAGCAATCAGGACAGTCTCCGGGGGGCTGGCAGCTTACTACTTACCATGGATGATCTACAGCCTCTGGAACAGCCTCGGCTCTTCACTCGTATTAGTGCCCTGCAAAGGCTCAAGGTATTGCAACTCTGGTTCTGACTGTTAAAATGTCAAAATATTAATAAGTTAATTAGTCATATTTATCAATCACTATTCTGAATATTAGGAGGGACATCAATATCTCCCTCAGTGTTTATGATGGTGATAGCCCTGCATTATACTACGATGGCATTTTAGTGCCATATTAAAATATTTAGAGATTTTAATTAGAGATCACTATAGAGAGTATAATGTTATAATATTACAGGAATACATGTGTATTATTTTGAGAAAAATCTAATTATAGGTATTTTACAAGAAAAAAGAATGAAGTCATAACATTCCTAAATGGTTTGTACCTCACACAACATTAAAATGTTTAATCTCCTAATTTTACTATTTTATTTACAACTTTAATCTTTATTTTTATAATATTACAACTTTAATCCCATTATGATACAACTTTATTTTCATAATACAATGTTAATCTAGTAATGGTAATTTCATTCTTGTAATGCTGCAATTTTAATCTCATATTATTACTTTATTCTCAAAACATTACTAATTTAATCTCAAATAATGCTACAACTTTATAATATTACTTAAATCTCATGGTGTGACGATTTTAATCTCACAATGTTACGAGTTTATTCTTGTAATGCTACAACTTTAATCCAGTAATGCAACAATTTTATTCTAAAAATATTAACATTTTTATCCCAAAATCCTCAACTTTGTACTTGCAATTTAAAACTTGAATCTCATAATGATGGGATTTTTTTATTCTTTATTTTATTTATTACTTTATTCTAAAAACAATAGTCTTTAATCTCATATAATGCTCTAACTTTATTTTTGTAATATGATGACTTAATTCTTCTTCTTATTATTATTATTTTTTAAATATGACAACTTTATTCTTGTAATATTACAGCTTCATGCAACGTGCCATTAAAATGCTGTCGTATTATACAGCATAAGATAGGATCTAGAAACTCTGCTCTAGAATGTCTGACTTGCTTTTATTCCTCACAGATGGAGCTCACTTTTACTGTGTGTCTACACTACAAGTATGCTAATCTGGATGAAGAATTAGTGGAGGAGCAAAAGGTGTCTGTAGGCAAACCTCTTGTATCAAAACTTAACCTGCATGAGCCAAGACTACCCCGCTCTTTCTCAGAAACTTCCTCATTAGACCTACAAATGTCCAGCATGCTGGAGTCTTCATCCTTCAGCGATGGCTTCAGAGCTAACCTGCCCAGTTTATACCCTTCCTCCATTGAGTCTGCCTCCACAAACTGGTCTTATAATCAGAGGCCTTGTGAATCAACCTCAAGCTCTGGCTTAAAGAATGAACCTGAGGAAAACATAAGCCCAGAGTTCCTTGAGTCCGAAGAACCTCTTGTCATCAAGAGTTTGCCTAGTGCTGCCTCTGAGGAGCTCCCATTTAAATTTACCAATTTGCCAAATTCTATTTAGTGGGAAAGTGTTCCAATTCAAAGCTGTACAAAAGTCTTAGAAACTTTATGAAATTTTCTAAGAGCATTAAAAACTTGACAATAGGATATCTTCATTTCTGCCAAAATATGGGAAATTCTAGTTAACATGGGACAGTTGGCAACCCCATTTACAAATCTGTATTTGAATGTATGTACAGTAACTGAGAAAATTGATGTACTTGTAATCTACCCAAGTTATTTTATTGTGTTGTGTATTGTTTGTCTGCCAGTTCATAAAGAGAACTTATTTGGTTTTTCATAAAAATACACCAAAAATGGTCCATGAAATTTTGTGACGACTGTAACTTTGTGACTCAGAATGTTTTTAATCAGCTACAAATTTACACTTTTAGGAATAAATTATGAAATACTAATAGCAATTCCCTCACTACCATCAAACTGTTATTGAATAATGATGAGTGATTATGTTTACCAATGTCGTTAGAAGCTAAAAAAACATTCTTAGATGCAAATTATGAACTAAATACTATTAATAGTTTCCACGGTCCTGCCAAATCTTAATGGCAAAAAAAAAAAACAAAAAAAAAAACAGCCTAAATGCTCAGGTGGTAGAGCGGGTTGTCTACTAATCGCAGAGTTGGTGGTTCGATTCCCAACCAACACGACTCCACATGCCGAAGTGCCCTTGGGCAAGACACTGAACCCCAAGTTGCTCCCAATTGCTGGCTAGCACCTTGCATGGCAGCTCTGCTGTCATTGGTGTGTGAATGGGTGAATGAGATGCAGTGTAAAGTGCTTTGAATACTGCTAAGGTTAAAAAGGCACTATATAAGTGCAAAGCCCACAAAACCCCTCTGAAATAAGCCAACAGACCAGCTTGACCAGGCTGGGAGACCAACTAAGACCAGCAACCACTTTAGGCTGGTATGAGATTTTGTTTTCAGAAGAGAAAAGTTATCTTGAATAATATATGCTACTCAGAAAATCTTTACCCACTAAACACATCAATAGCCCTTACAAAAACCAAGAGTTTATGGCAAATTTGCCACAAATTCGTCACTGATAATTTTCACATGCAAATGAGCTTTGTGCTAAATACTCCATTGTCACCAAAGGTTTGCTGCAGGTTCACCACTACTGGTGAAGAGTTGCAAACTTTTGGGGCGAATCACAAGCTAATTTGCATGTGAAAATAACGAGTGGCAAAGTAGCAGCAAATTTGTGGCAAAATCGTGGCTAGTTTGCCAGAACTCTAGCTTTTTTGTAAGTGTACTCTCATGTTTTAGAAATATACATGACAAAATATAATCAGCAATGCTTTTTTGTCAGTGTCAGAAATCCGGCTTGCCAGCTAGGGACACATTTTGGACAAGTTTAGTTCCCTAGTTAGGCAATGCACACAAGTTATTTTGGAAACTGCTAAGCTAAAATCAAAATAACAAATAATATTTTACTATTTAGGATATGCATGTACAGTGTTTTGAGTAGACTATTTTTATGACTAAAAGACCTTTCTGAAATATTTGTTCTGCAAACTTTATATCGTCAAAAGGAAACCATAAAAAGTACACACCTTATGAAGAAAATAAATACATTTTTACGAGACTTTTAATAATTATATTTCAATTATGTTTATAATAACCCTGTTATCCTCAAACCAATGGAAATTATCCTTAGAAAAATATAGTTCATGGGTTTGTAAAGGAACTAATATTTTTGTGCATCCCTCATGTTTTTAGAACTTTTTGTTATGATTTACAAAAGTACATTTGTACTTGATCTTACAGTGATCTTACCTTGCCATGCAGTTTTTGTTTCCTTCTTTTATTTTATTTTTTAAGCAATTCACATTTACATACAGGCATCACACATTTTTCCAGCCACATTGAACATCAGTAAAAAACAAAACAGATAGAGAAACAATTTGGAAAATAGCAACTCATAGACAATTTGTAAGCACATCAATAATGATTGCAAATCTAAAATATGCATCATCTCGAACTCTAGAATGTTGTTTAGCATCCTCCAGTCACGTGGTTAATGTAGCGCTCTTTTTTTCAACAGCGCTGTTGACCCCTATGTTCCCGCGTTTTTTCAAACCGACCGTGGACTATAATGACTTCTATGCGCATGCGCCGAATCTCTCAGAACAGACGCATGCGCAGAGCCAAGCGAACTGCGCCATTTTGCTGCGAGTGAAACACGCTGTTTGTCCCGCTGCATCAGAAATCCGGCTTGACAAAACAGCATCCACTGTAACATTTTCGCAACCTGAGATCATGTCAGACTCATTGACAGCAGATGTGGGACCTACGGAGGTGGGGGTTCGCAAGTTATCCGAGCTGAGGGTGATCGATCTGAAGGCCGAACTGAAGCGGCGAAACCTCGACATAAGCGGCAATAAAGGCCTGCTTTCAGAGAGACTCAAAAAGGCAAGAAAACTCAAAATTATATCAATATAGCCACAAACTTAGATTTTAGACAGTTTCAACGCTCCGCAGATTTGGTATAAAGTCTCTAAAGTGGCATAAACACGATCTTGCATGCAAGGTATCATGTCACTGGGGTGTATTGCTGCAATGCACGTGCTGTTTATAGAATTATCAGTCTTTTGATTTTGTCTTGGGATATATAGATACTTTCAGTTTGAGTTTTTTTTCATCCTTTTGATTTGCATGAGAGCTGTTTTAGACAATGAACCTGCTCTGCAGTCTATTTAGTACTACTATGAATTAAAAGAATGGAGGGTTCAGAATAATAATGATGGTTTGTTGTGAATCTGTACACAACACTGAAATTAATAACAAAAATGTGCTCATTGTATTTCTTTTAAGTCTTAATTTTCGTTTTCAGGCTATTGAAGAAGAGGGGGGCAATCCAGATGAGATTGTTGTACACCTTGAAATAACTCCCAAGAAAACACCACGACGAACTCCTAAAGGTAAAAGCAGGGTTCACAATGTTGTGGAAGATCTGGAATTGTCAGGGTATTTTAAAAATGTGTTTTCCAGGGGGCTTGGATGGCTCAGCTGGTATTGACGCTGACTACCACCTCTGGAGTCTAGCGTTTGAATCCAGGGTGTGCTGAGTGACTCCAGCCAGGTCTCCTTAACAACCAAATTGGCTCTGTTGCTAGGCAGGGTAGAGTAACATGGGGTATCCCCCTCGTGGTCACAATTAGTGGTTCTCGCTCTCAATGGGGTGCGTGTTAAGTCCTGCTTAAATTGCGGAGAGTATCATGAGCCTCCACATGCTGGAAGTCTCTTTGGTGTCATGCACAAGCCACTTGATCAAATGTGTGGATTAATGGTCCCAGAAGCGGAGGCAACTGAGACATGTCCTCCACCCGTATTGAGGTGAGTAACCGTGCCACCACGAGGACCTACTAAGTAGTGGGAATTCCAAATTGGGGAGAAAAGGGGGTAAATAAAATTCAAAAAACGTGTTTTCCGGACCTTTACAAATCACAAATTAAGTTAAATATTTCAAGTGTTTTATTTTGAATTCACTTTGTTTTTTTCCTACTACTAAACTTGCTTGCGAACCACCATGATGCCTGACTCGTAAGAAAATCATTAATTTGAGTTCATTCTTTTCATCGAATCAGTTGAACAAACCATTCTAAATTACCACCATTACATGCACTTAAGAAAACACTTTATTCCAGGGTTCTCAATCATCATGTAAATAAGTCGGTTTTCATAAGCTGCTTAATGGGATAGTGCTCTCAAAAATTAAAATTCTCATTTACTCACCCTCATGTCATTATTCAGCAAAACAATGATTCTTAGAAAAATATCTCCGCTCTTTAGGTCTTTACAATCAGGGTGCCGGACTTGCATTTGGTTCACAGTTGGTCTACTGTTGGTGGCACTAGCGCCTCATTTGCAGGGTTCATACAGACTCTTGAACGTTTGTAAAATACTTGAGTTTCACAGTTAGGTTTTCAAGGTTTGAAACATGGTTGAATTTTGAATGTATTCCTTGAAAATGCTTGATTTTTCCTTAAATTGTTGAAAGTTATGAAAGATTAAATTATTTCAAATTTGAAATGGTGTATATAACAAAGGATGGGCAATGGGGAACCAGCTGAACAGTCAAGATATTATAATTATATTTATGAGCTTAAACAGACATGCATGCAAAGCTGCCGTGTGCATCCCTCTCTTGATGTGTCTCCGGCAGCCCCATATCTCGCTTTCCTGTTGATCATCTGATTTGTATTGACTGTTCAGCTGGTTCCACACCCTCCTTGGCACCCCCATGGGGAAATGGAGAGAGAGAGAGGGGAACTTGCTCCCGGACGCGGTGTCGCCCAGTCAACAACTGCTTCTCTGGTGGATGGAACCGCTCCTCTCCTTCTCGGCATACAGCCTTGGTTCCTCCGGTTCTCGGTGGCCAGCAGAGATCCCTCCGTCCCCAGGCAGACGCCTGCGGCTGCTCCACTGGTGGATGGCAGTGGCAAAGACTCCGTGACTGCACATCCCTCCTCCCTCCTGGGTTTCAGCACCATTGTAGCTGTATAAGGGATGGGCATGGAGGAGGAGAGAACCGGCTGAACAGTCAACAAACTTTAATGGTATAAATTAAAACAAACAGACAAGCATGCAATAGAGCCATGTGCGTCTCTCTCGAACCGGCATCTATGGCTGCCCCTTATCTCTCCCGCTGATCAGCTAATTCAGCACCGGCTGTGCACCATCACAGCCTGGCCATGACCTACTAGTCACAATGTTATACAGTCTTTGTTTGTGGTGTCTCGTAATCGCCTTATGAACTAGTGCGTGACATTAAACCCATCCAAAATGCAGCAATTTCATTAAATGTACTTATAGTCTGGATTAACACTGTTGTTTTCAATTGTCTCAGCGGCTTGCAAATAGCGAACAGCCCACTCAAGCGCCTGCATGAAGTTTTACATGTATTTTTTTATATTATTTGTAGGTAAATGTTGTTTATTCATTGGCTATGTATTTATACGTTGGTAAATTTACCAATTTTAATGATTAACACAAATTTATGTGTTTTCTTCCATGAACTCATTAAGTGGAATTACTTGATTATTTTAAACTTGCAGAAATCCTGTTTGATAAGCAGTGTTGCATGTTTTAAGGCCTTGTTGAATGTGTGCCCCAGCCTAGCTGTACAATTATCCCTTTCATATTTTAACTGTCAGAACAGCTGAAACCACCCATAATATTATCTCTTTGATATTTCTTTTCATTTTCCACATGGAAATTAGTAACTACAGTAACTAGGATTTGTTTTACTCCATGGTAATTCATGCCCTATTGATAACTGGTTGGAGACTTTGGTTGTAATCATATTAAGGATTCCAAGCTTAGCTGTGTGTGGGTTTAAATTAACTCTTGAAACTTAGATTTTTATAGATTGGGCTAGGGGTGGGTGATATGGCAAATTGTCATGATGCAAGTCATTTAATATCACTAAGTGGGTAGGAAAGCTTGACTGCATCAGCGACACTATAAAGCATAGCAGAGCTTTTAGCTGAGGGTCCATTACACAACACGGAGAACAAAGCATTTTATTAGCTCTTCAAGCTCTTTACAAGCTCTTCCTCATTTTCTCTCGGAATGTAAAGTGATTTAAACCTGAAGCGTGATCTCTTGGTTGACATTATTCCTAGAGATGCACCAATTGCAATTTTCTTGGCTGATTCAGATTTTTTTCCATGTGTGACCTGCCGATACAGATTTTTTTTTCAGATTTTCTAAGAACCATTGACCGAATCCAAATATCAGAGGTAAAACTGATTGCTGCTTCGGGACCGGCTTGTAACATACCCCCGTTTTTCCCGGGAGTCTCCCGTATTTCACACCCATCTCCCGCCCCCCCTCCCGTTTTGTTATTTCTCCTGGGGAAACTCCCGTCATTTGTATTGCCCAAACCACGTTATATGAATAATCACATCAATATATTATTCTAAGGTTGTCCAGTTGCCAGATCTTGTATGAAACGCATCCTACTCACACAATCGACGCACCGTACACATTTCTAATAATTTGTGACCTCAACCTGGCAACGAAAATCCAGCTGCTCTGTTGAAATCTGCGCAGGCAGTTGACGCGAGAAGTTGAATCAAGCAACACTGGTAGATGGGAGGAGACTCAGCTGGTGCTCCGGCAATAAATAAATATATGTATATGTGTGTAAATTTAACAACTTCTGGACGAAAGCATTTAATTTCATATCCCGAAGCCATATCAACAATACCCACACCTTTTGCAAAGTGTGTCGCACTGATTTTAATATTGGACAAGGTGGGAAAAATTACATTACTCAGCACATTAAATCACAATGGAACAATTTATATGTATTTAGCCCGCCTCTGCCATCCCAAGGTTTACTTTAGCCTTACAAATATTACAAATTGCGAACTATGTATTTTTCACTCACAGTGAAGATCTTCCACGCCAATGTCATGTTTCCATGCGGCTGTGACGTTATTGCCTGCACTGCTGGCAACAAAACGGACCGATTCTGAATCGGAAAGATATGAGACTGACCGGCCGGTTACCGGGCCGATCATGCAGAAAACCAGCTGATTCCGGTCACTGGCCGGTCGATCGGTGCATCTCTACTACAAAGAAGTCTTGTTCAGAAGAGAAGCTAACCATAATTTCATGTTAATTTTCATTGGTGTGCCTAGAGAAAACGACACATCTGTTTTGATATAATACTGGGCAATTATGATGAGCAATCGCTGATGATTTACGATTGAAAATTGTTTAAAAATTGCTGCTAAGACAGTATTTATTAGCCCATATGACGGTTTACTTTATAGTGTATATATGGCAATACATTGAATATGATTGTAAAAGTGTATATTTTGTTTTCCTTATGTGTTTTTGTGCGCTGGGAGCACAGACGTTTCAATATAAGAATTCCTGGTGTACTTTGGTATTGTTCATAGTTAAATCTTACATTTTTTTGGTTGCACAAAGTGCTTCTTGTAGTTTATTCATTTTTGACACCTGTTGCCTCTGTCTGTATCGGTGTTAAAAAAAAAAAAAAAAGGATTGATTTTAAATGTATAGAAATTTAGAAACTGTCATCAGATTAATTGGCTATTGATTTTTCTAGGATCTGTTTTATGTTTTGAAATCATATTTATTCCTTTCTTTCTGTAGGAAAAAGGCAAGACAATGATGACCCTGAAGATTGCACCCTTGAGGAGGACTCCATTGATGGCCAGGTGCTCTCTAATGTTAAGTTCTCTGTGTATAATAAGTCCTTAACAGGTTTGTGTGTTGCACAGGTTTATCAAAAATAGCTTCACCTCTTTCAGGATGATTCCGATGCTATTCCAGAGAACCTTCAGGAGATGGATATCATGGACATGAATGTTCTGGATGAAGCCGATATGGGCAATGAAGATGGGGATGAAGATGAACATGAGGAGCTTCAAGACACCCATTTGAACGAAGAGAATGCAAGCAGCCTAAGGGAAGATTCCATAAATAACCACAATATGGAGGAGGCCAGTGATGCCAACATGTGCAGTGCTGAGGTGGAGGAGGTGAGATTATTTTTGGCACACTTTCTCCCATTCATATTCTCCACAGAGATTTAAAAATACTTTAAAAAAGAGTTCTGAGCCTTGGAGTGGGCGGTTGCCATTGAGCTCTTTGGCTGCATATACCTTTTCCATGGTAACAGGGACTTTAATTTGTCGGATGGTCTTTTTAGGATAATTGGAAGTGTAGTTCAACTGTAATTTGACTATTAAAAAGGATTATTAAGATTAACTTTAAATTGGACTGACTTGTGGCTACTAAAGAAGATTAAATCTATTTTTGTCTATCTTTAAAGGTTTGTATGTTATCACTAAAAATCCGTTTCTCTGTGGAAAAGATGAATGGGAATTTGACTTCTGGAAACCTAATGTTGTGCTCTATTGTAACACCACTGATACTTATTTTTAATGCCCTGTATGACATTTTATTCTGTATTTGCCCCTTTCAGCAAATGGAGGCCAACAGTGCAAACGTGAAGGAAAAGCAGGATGCCGCTTGTCAGGTAATCAAGAATGCAATTTAAATTTGATGTATTTGAAGATGTTCTGTAGAAACTCCACGATGAACCAACATTTTAAATCTGGTTGTTTAGATAGGTGTTTTATGGCTTTATTGTACTTCTGACTCATGATATTTCTTTAACAGGAGCATGATGGAGAGGATGGGCATGAAGATGAAAAAGGTACTGCATGGGTTCGTCTAGAAATGACATTAAAGTCAGGGTGAAGCCTTAAGCTCCATTAGTATTAATCTACCAGGTAACTCAGAGAAAGAGACTGGAAATCCAAAGTTGATTACTGACTTTCTACATTGCTGATAATAGACAAGAGATTTTACCATAATTTAAACAAAAATCATCATTGTTGCTTTTGCAAAGATGATTCAGATATGCAGAGAGTCTGTAATCCGTTTCAGTTAGCACGTCAGGTTGGTTTAATTGGTTGTTGCAGATGCAATATAGTGTTTCTAGGTTGCTTAAAGAAGACAACGAAGAGAAGATGAGAAGAAATGGATCACACTCCAGCAAAATCACTGTAGGACTCAAAGTTTGTTAATTGGAGATTTCACTAATGGACCATTTGCTTGATTCAAAAGAATCACATTTCCAATAAAGCAAGCACAAAGCGCTTCTTCCATATCATGGACACTTCAAGTACTAAACAAGCCAACGATGGACACTTGAATCTAGTTGACAGTGCTCTCTGCTTTGGGGACAGGTGAACTGAAACTAAATCACCTGTTGTCTGGTAGCTTGTTGCTTGTTCTCGCTTTGGTTTTTCCAGTCTCTTTATAGGGTTTAGCTTGCCTTTGCTTGGGTCACGTCCTAGTGCAGCCTTGCCAGTTCCACGATAACCATTGCAATGTCTCAGAAGTGATTAAACTCTGTGCCATTCTATTCCTGTTAAATCCGTAGAAAGTGAGAAAGTAGCCGGGTCTTGTATGTCAGAGCCGATTAAGGAAGACTGCACTGAAGAGGAGAAATCTTCAGTCTGGGAGTCTCACAAAGAGGAAGACAATGTGCACAACCTTTCTAATGTGGATGACGGCAGCAATTTGGAAGCAGAATCATCGGCCTGTGAAGCAGACATTGACACGGCAAAGCAAAACGAAGTTGAATCCACAAGCAAAGACCAAGCAAATGATCAGGACAATTTGGTGAACACTGAGAGCACTTCTGCTCGGGCCACAAATGATAACGAAACTGTTTTGTGCGAAATCGAAAGCGCAGTTGATTTGGAAAGAGCGTCAGAAGAAGATGGGGTCGAGGAAAGCAAGAAGACTGAATCTGCTGAATCTTCAGAAGGCAAAGAGTCCTCTGTTCAGGGTGATGATCAGACAAAGAGGTTTGTTGTTTTCTGTCTACTAGAACAATGGCTTTCTGTTTCATTGGGTTCTTTGTTAACAAGTATGGGTGCTCTTGGGAGATGTAAGCTACTGCGCATTGCATCTACCATTATGCCATTTCCCTTTTTCTTTCAAAAAAGTAATGCACTAGAATTTTTGTTTGCTGTCTACGGCAGTGGTATGTTTAGCGTAATTGGGCTTCACGTGACTTTTTCCAACTCATAGTATCAAAATCTTAAGTCTTTGTTCACTCCCTGAGGTTGTTTGTCTTCATTAGGTGGGTATATTTGTAATCAAGACTAGTGATAGCGTTCAAACCACCCATTCAATTCCTTATGAAAGTGTTTTCTTTTTCTCTAGTGGTGATGAGGACAAATCAAGTATGCCTGAGTCAAAAGATGATAAAGGTGGGTGTACAATGAAAAGTCTTCACTTATGTACTTGAAGACTACATTTGACATCTTGGGGTCAAGCATAAGAGCTAGATATTTCTGCTCGAATTTCTTTTTTTGTTACCATTAGGTAGCGCTGGTGCAAGCGGAAGAAACCTCTGGGTCAGTGGACTTTCTTCAACCACCAGAGCGACTGATCTGAAGAATCTGTTCAGCAAATATGGCAAGGTCTGCAGTAGAACAAACTACAAAGTGGATAATGTGGTTAATAGACACTTCTAACTAGGGTTGGGAATCGAGAACCAGCTCTTCACAACAGATTCTCATGAGCATGTCTTTTTAATGAATTGGTCAAAAAGGCTCAAATCAGTCTTGCACTCATGAGTTACCTGTTTCAATCTGTCAGAGGACTTGCTCATTTGCTAAATCGCTTGGAGAGGTTCTTGACTGTGGAACTACAAGGCATTAATTTTGTCATGTCTTGCTCGAACCAAAAACTGTTAAGGCTAGGGTCTACTTCATTTTTCTATGTTCTGGTCTGTCTCACAAAAGGTCAAGCATTCTGCCTTGTATAGAATCTTTTGACCCCAAACCCTTATGGATACGTTCGTCACATACGCACTGTGACTGCTTATGATACTCTTTTAGTACAGTCAACGTAGGCACATGGATGCAGGCTGTCCGTGTGCAGCCCAAGTTTTCTAGACAGTCCTTGTGCATCGTCTTTACATGTACTGTACATGTCGTCTGCACGTGCTGCTGATTAAATTTGTCGATTGTAACTTCGTCTAAGTTAATTGCATGGAAGTGAGGCAGAAATGTAAGGCATAACATTTTATGAAACCACTTTAAAGGAGACATATTATTCCCCTTTTAGCAAGATGTAATATAAGTCTCTTATAATCAGTGGTATAGACGCTGGCTACCACCCCTGGAGTTCGCTTGTTCGAATCCCAGGGCGTGCTGAGTGACTCCAGCCAGGTCTCGTAAGCAACCAAATTGGTCCGGCTGCTAGGGAGGGTAGAGTCACATGGGGTAACCTCCCTGTGATGGCTATAATGTGGTTCGTTCTTGGTGGGGAACCCTCCACACGTGCTATGTCTCTGTGGCAATGCGCGCAGGTTGACGGTCTCAGAATGGGAAGACAGCTGGGAATTCTCCTCCACCACCCGGATTGAGGCGAGTCACTACAAATGCTGTCGATTGAGTTTAAATTTATTGAACACAGAATATTTCTTTAAGGTTTGTGAGATCAGTGTAATTACTGACTGGTCATATGTCAAATGTGTACTTGAAGATATTCGGAACATTAATTTTTTTCCAATAAATTGGGGGTGCTAAATGAATTAAAAATGCAATCATTAAAAAAGAACGGAATTTAAGTAGAAATCAGAATCGGTATGTTCCTTTTCCCATACCTACTTTGAAATGTATAATGGTTGAGCATTCTTGGGTTCTTCTATTTTGTACAATGCCCTAATATCTACAAATATGTTGTTATTTAAAGGTTGTTGGTGCTAAAGTAGTAACTAATGCCCGGAGCCCAGGAGCTCGCTGTTATGGATTTGTCACTATGTGTTCTACTGAGGAGGCCACCAAGTGCATCACCCATCTGCACAGAACCGAATTGCATGGCAGAATGATTTCAGTTGAAAGAGTATGTTTGTTTGTTTTTGGTGATCATGTTAGTTGTCAACATTATTGATTTGATATGGTGTAGTCAATAATCTATATCTTAATTTAGGCCAAGAATGAGCCAGCTGGAAAGAAGCCTACTGATAAAAGTGATTGCAAAAATTCTGATAGAAGACTCTCCTCTGACTCTAAGACTGAGAAGTAAGTCTTCAACCCTTGTATTTATAGATCTCTCTGCATGCCAAATACTTGGAACGGTCTCACAGTACAGTTATGTCATTACAGATCTGAGAACAATGATGAGAAGACTGAAAGCTCTGATGGCAAAGGTAAAAAAAACTTCCATCAACCCTTGTTTGTCCCCTAAGTAAATTGCCATGGCACACAAGTTATTATGGTTCCTCCTTGCTGTTACAGAGCCTGGTGGAGAAAGGACTGTTGTGATGGACAAATCAAAAGGAGAGCCAGTTATTAGTGTGAAAACAAAAAGCAAAGAGCGGGTATGTTTGGTGGTTTGACTGTTGACTTCCTCGCACTCTTATTTTTAGTTTAAGTGTTGAAATTATTTTGTGTTTACCACAGAGCACCAAGAGTCGCGACCGCAAGTCCTCCAGCAAGGACAGGAAGGACATTTTGTCCTTCGATCAGATAAAAGAGCAGAGGGAGAGGGAGCGTCAGAGGCAGAGAGAACGAGAGATCAGAGAGGTGGAGAGACGCAAGCACTCTGGGTAAATTTTACACTGATTTGCTCCAAATGGTGTCGGATATATTTGCACCCTGGGATTCGTTATTTTTTTTCTCTTTTTTTTTAGCCCCCCTCCTCTATAACAATATAAAAACACAGTATTTTGTCCATATGCTAAATTCTGGCAATTCAGTTGGTTGGATTGATATCTCCATCTAACAGTTAACTATTACCTATAAAAACATAGCGGAACACCATATCATAACTTAAGACGCTCTGCTGGAATGTTACAACACTGTAATTGTACTGAAATTTCAAGGTATATGAAGTAAGCAAGACTTAATGCAAAAATAACTACATAAATGCGGCAATTTACATTTAGAATTTCACAGAGGGGGTTTAATGTGCAGACAGCAGCCGTTTTGGCAGCACACTAAAAACTAGCTGAAAAGATACAGGTATGTTTGTTTTTAAAGCGCCACTACTTTAACTACAAACATTTTTCTAAACTTGAATTCACTAACCATCTGTGACAAATCTCAATTTCTCTTGAGGAAGCGAGGGCCGGGTAAATGTTCAACACAAGTCTTTTATTTGACACACTTTGTCGTCTAGCACAACAAGGTTTGCTTCTCAGTACAACACAAAATGCACAGAACACACTGCTGCATGTGTCTCTCTTCTCTGGTGGTCTGGACTGCCCTATTATACTCTCCAGCTCTCACTGTAACACGGAACAGCTGTTAGAGATAATTTCCCACAGGTGTCAATCCTTACCATTCTTCCTCTCCCGGCCTCACTCTCCACAGACATCACTCGGCCACGCCCAGATCACCACACCAACTAGTTGGATATTGGACTTAGTCCAGGGCTTGGTAACAATGCACCTGGTGGGGCAATCACTGGCATGAGAGCAACCGTTAGAGGAGTGGGCAAAGTCCCTCTCACTTGCATGCCAAACTACCTCTTTACGTAATCCTTCCTCATGATCATGCAGCATGTTTTTATGAGCTGAATGGGAAGCTAAACATTATCAAAGTATAACGAGACTGTATAATCAACAGATGAGTGCAGCGGGAGCAAACAATTTGTGCATCACATGCCTGCACTGCAAATCAAATTCAGGCAGCATTTTACTTTTCGGTGAATCGCACGAGGAAACACCTCCACACAGCGCGACTAAAGCGGATGTCATCCTACATTTTTGTGTTTTATTTGTTGCTTTTTGTTTTCAGAACGCATGATGTAACTAAGACACCACTATCAATCCTTGAGATTTTCAACCCAGCATACACCCTCCTTAAACCACAATGACGGTGACTCAACTACATCATACAATTTAAAGAGTAAACACATTGTGGGGTTAAAATCTAATAGTCTAATTAAAAAAATAAATGTGTCCAGGAAATGAAGTATAACAAATTATACTGAAGTGTAAAAATGTATGACAAATTGAGTAAGAAATATTTAAATGCTTCACAATTTCTTGGTCACTAATCAAATAAGCAAATGGATGACATTAACATTTTTTTTTTCTTTCATTTTGTACAAAAGCCAAGTTTTCCGACCGTCCCCTAACTTTGGCCATGTCCACACAAATTCTTTTTGGTTTGAAAACCGTTTCAGTTTACTAATCTCATGTTCTTAACTATGCGATACTACAGTTTTTTTTTTTTTTTTTTTTTTTTTTTTTTTTTTGGGTTGAGGGAAAACGCTGTTCCAAGGTGGATTAGGTGAGCCATAAACATGGTAAAATCAATGCATTTTCAAACTAAAATAGACCAGTGTGCTTTGATTATTATCTTGTCCATATTTTTTTTTTAAATTTTGTTTTTGAAGAACATTTTGGCTGTTTATGACTCATCCAAACTGGAACTGTGCTTTCTTCAACTTAAAACTAAGACTTTAAAATGCTCTCCAGCACTGCATAATTTGGACAACAACGACATTTAAAAACTCAGTTTTAAACGAAAATGGAGTAGTTAGGATGTGGACTTCAATGAAAATGTGGCAAAAAGCTACATTTGATACATTTTTGTTAATCTGTTATAAATTCGCACTAAACTCAGCGACCACTTTTTTAGGTACACCTGTACACCTACTTATTCATGCGATAATCTAATCAGCCAGTCGTGAGGCAGCAGTGCATAAAACTATGCAGATATGGGTCAGGAGCTTCAGTTAAGGTTCAAGTCAACCATCAGAATGGGGGAAAATTATCTGTGATTTTGACCATGGCATGATTTTTTTCATGATTCATCATGAATTGAGGAAAATAATGAATTTAATCCATTTTGGAATAAGGCTGTAAAGCTCCAGACCTCTATCCGCATGATTTAATGCATTGCACGGCTGCCACACGATTGGCTGATTCGATTATGGCATAAGTTTGTAAATAAAGTGGCCGTGGGTGTATTGCATGCACCCTATTTGTTGATACAAAGTCTATTTCTAGTCTTGATTGAATTTTTTAAATAAACCAATTCTCCAACTGATTTTGCATCTATTTTATTGTTTAAACATCGCAGTGACCGTGACAGCCGTTTGGAGCGTGAACGTATCCGTCTCTTCCGGGAGCGGGAGGAGAAAGAGAGGCTGATGAAGAGGCGCAACTGGCTAGAGCTGGAGAAGCAGAAACTGGATGCCGACCGCATGGAGCGCGAGCTCCTGGAACGTGAGCGCATCCGTGTAGAGTACGAGCGTCGCCGCGAACAGGAGCGGATTCATCGTGAGAGAGTGGAGCTGCGGCGGCAGCAAGAGCAACTGCGCTTCGAACAGGACCGACGTCCTCTCAAGAGGCCTTATGACATGGATGGCAGGTATGTTGGAAATGCTTGGTGCTGGTGGTAATAAGACTAATTTGTTGGCCGATATTTGGCCATTTTAAAAATTATCAACATTGGTAGATAACTGCCCAACAGAAGTGGTCGTTCTGCCTTTTGTCAGTTCCAAAATTTTATGATAGCTTTTGTGTTTTCGAATTAAATTTTTCTTGTGAATTGATAAAATACTGTACAGTAAGTGTTCATTCACAACCCCAGGTTGTGTACATCTTAATTCCTAGCTTTAAATATATACACCGATCAGCCAAAACATTAAAACCACCTGCATAATATTGTTGAACCCTCTGGGGTCTGAGGGTGTTTTGTTTGGCTCTGGAGAAGTTTTGACATGCCTTGACATTTTGTGCTTTTTTTCTGTTGCTTAAAAACACACAAATGTCTAAAGTCTGATAACACTGTATTCAGCACAAACTGGGCTACAATAATATGTGAACAACATGTGTGTACATGTTTGTATTTTTGAGAAAATAAAGTTTATGCATGTTTTTGAAAAAACAAAATTTAAGTCATTGAAATAAGGCCATATAACACATACTAAACATTTGTCCAGAACTGGATCTTGTAGCCTAGAGTTTTTGCTACAAAATAATGTGAAAACCATCCTGATCACTCATTCATACAAAACAATTTAACTTTTGTAAGACACTTTGTGTTAGAAAGGTAATCTGCGAGGAGGTGTGAACTATAATGAATATCGATTGTAATTCACACATGAGACAAAAGACCCCTCCCCTGAGCCTATCAATGAGGAATGTGACAGAAAGAGAATGAATATGAGGAGACTTAATGATCAAAATCAAGTTTAAGTTAAAAGTAATCTGATTATATATTTTCTTTACATAAGACTTTATTTTTAGACCTACACTACCGTTTAAAAGAAGTCTCTTCTGCTCACCAAGGCTGCATTTATTTGATCCAAAATACAGTAAAAACAGTGATATTGTGAACTATTTTTACAATTCAAAAGAACAGTTTTCTATTTGAATATATTGTAAAATGCAATTTGTGATCAAAGCATCATTTCTGCAGTCTTCAGTGTCACATGATCCTTCAGAAATCATAATATGCTGATTTAAATATGGGCATATTTTAAGTGCATTTTACTCATAACCTGAACACATATTTGCAAGCACAAGCTTTGTTGATGATAATGAGGCAGATTTATATCACATTTATATTATATAGCATGCAATTTAAATACCTGCTTTAGCCAAAACGGCATTTAAATGTAACTAAAACTTGCTTATTAGGACATTTCAAATTTCAATACTCTGAATCCTGGCTGGCAAGTCTGGAAACAGTCCCACTAGTAAAATATGTACATGTTTATATAAAATAGCATGTCAGCTAATGAAAACTAAATGACTGACTTGTCCGAAATTGTATCCTGGGCTGGATCAAGACTCTCTTCAAAATACAAACGTTCATTGGAGTCCCGCTCTTCTTCTGAGGAAAATTGTGAGTTTTCTCACTTGTGTATGTGCGGTCTTTCAAACGTGCAATGAAAAAGTGAATGAAATTTGTTTTTAAGGCACAGTCAGGGGTGTTTACCATTTGATTTGAAAATATGCCTCAGCACATTACCATATGAATAGCGTGCTTTGCTGGTGGGTTTGATCACATTAGAGATAATTATCTGAGCCAGAAGAAACTGTACATCACTTTCATACAGATTACATTGTAGGAGAATATTTGTTTTAAATTTGAATTGTTTTATTTAAAAGTAAACATTTTAAGCTTTCTTTAGACATGTTTCATGTTTGTGTGATGAGTATTCGTGGAGTTTGTTCATTTTTGTGACGTGTTTCAGAAATATGCTTGTGAACCCAGAGACTACTTGCAGCTCACCCTTTTTATTTTACAAAAGCACAAGGTTTTGTTGTTATTGTGAATACACAAATAAAAGTAGACCCTTTATAGTCTCTAATGATGTCTTACACTTATCTGTATGCCCAAAATGATGGAAAATTTTATGTTTCCGCTGTAATGATGAAAAAATCCAGCAGGATGTGCCGGCGCGTCCGTCAACCCCAGAGGGTTAAGTCCCATTCGTGCCACCAAAACAGCTCTGACCTGTTGAGGCATGGACTCCACAAGACCTCTGAAGGTGTCCTGTGGTATCTGGCACCAAGACATTAGCAGCAGATCCTTTATGTCCCGCAAGTTGCGAGGTGGGGCCTTCCATGGATCGGACTTGTTGGTCCAGCAAATCCCATAGATGCTCAATCGTATTGAGATCTGGGGAATTTGTTGCTCAAGTCAACACCTTTAACTCTGTCATGTTCCTCAAACAATTACTGAACAATTTTTGCAGTGTAGCGGGGTTAATATCCTGCTGAAAGAGGCCACTGCCAGCAGGGAATACCGTTTCCATGAAGGGGCTATGTGGTCTGCGACAATCTTTAGGTAGGTGGTATGTGTCAAAGTAACATCAACATGAATGGCAGGACCCAAGGTTTCCCAACAGAACCTTGCCCAGAACATCACACTGCCTCCACCAGCCTGCCTTGTTCCAATAGTGCATCCTGCTGCAATCTCTTCCCCAGGTAAACAACGCACACTCACCTGGCCCTCCACTTTATCTAAAAGAAAACGTGATTCATCAGACCAGGCCAACATCTTCCATTGCTCCATGGTCCAGTTCTGATGCTCACGTGTCCTTGTGTAGGCACTTACGGCGATGGACAGGGGTCAGCATGGGCACTCACCGGTCTGTGGCTACGCAGCACCATACGCATCAAGCTGTGATGTGACCTGACGCCTTTCTAATCATAGCCAGCATTAAGTTTTTAAGCTATTTTTGCTGCAGTAGCTCTTCTGTGAGATTAGACCAGACGGCCTAGCCTTCGCTCCCCTCGCGCATCGGTGAGATTTTGGCTCTCTTGACCCTGCTGTCGGTTCACCGGTTGTCCTTCCTTGGTCCACTCTTGGTAGGTACTAGCCACTGTATACTGGAAACACCCCACAAAACCTGCCGTTTTGGAGATGCTGTTACCCAGTCGTCTAGCCATCACAATTTGGCTCTCAGATTCCTGCTTCCAACACATGAAATTCTAGAATTGACTGTTCACTTACTGTCTAATATATCCCACCCCTTGACAGGTGCCATTGTAAAAATATACTCAATGTTATTCACTTCGTCTGTCAGTGATTTTAATGTTGTGGCTGATCAGTGTATAAAATAGTATGACATTACATTTGCCACCCCAAATTCGTAGGCAGAAGGGGCATGAAATTTCTACTTTTTCCTAAGGGACAGGGAAAGTTTCCAAATTGGAAGATGTGGAAGAGATGGATGAATAGATAAAATATTTTATTGTTTGCATGTACAGAAAAGATGATTGGCAAATGAAGAGAATGAACATGGACGATCGTTGTGGAAGGTCTGATTTTGGACGGCAAGACCGCTACCAAGACTTCGATCACAGAGATCGCAGCCGCTATCAGGATGACATGATGATCGACAGGTAGCACAGAATTCCTGTTTCCAAGCTCTGTTCTTTTGTAGTTGTATATCACCCAATCATTCAAGTTCTGTCTGTACATTTGACTATAGACTATAATTACACACCACTACATACCAAATAATTTTGATTTGCATCCCCTTATGAACAGGAGAGGTGGATTGCTAGGGGACAGAGACAATCAGGTAAGAAAAGTGCCTTATAGAGGTTCATTTTGATGCATTAGTACTGGACCCTGTCTGATTTCTTTCTCTCGTTCTAAACCCACAGCACTTCTCTGATCGGGACAGGCACAGCAGGGACAATCGTGATAACTGGGGTGGCAGCTATGACAAACGTGGAATGAATCCTACGAGGCCAGTGCCTGGAAGGTGAGTCAATTTGTACACCTGTACATTAGCTAGATGCGGTTTCATTGTTAGTTAGATTGTCTACATTAATTTAGTGAGTATTTACTGGAGTGCATGCAATGACATTTGCTGTCATAATGCTTCATGTTTTCAGTCGCGACAACAGAGACTGGGAACCTGGTCGTAAAATGGACGGGGACAGAAACTGGCAAGGTTGGTCCAACAAACATTGTTTAAAGTAATCTGTTATTCCAAAGTAAAAATTCTGTCTTTATTTACAAGTTTCAAGATATCATGTAAAGTCCTCTTAACATATAATATACCTTGCTTTTTAGGACCAGACCGAGGTGTCCCAGGACAGGGTCACATAGCACGAGGTGGAATGGCAAGGTATTAATTTGATATCCATTTAGAAGCCTAAAATCCTATCATGGGAGAAGAATGGCAGCGAAGCTTCTTTAGAGTCTCCATTTGTTATGCTTGAAATAACAAATTAAAGAAACAAGTGTTTACCATAAGGCTGTTTGTCTGCTTCACAGCCGGGGTGGGTACATACCAACAGGGACATCCCAGTCTCTCTCTGGAGCCTTAAACCGACCAAACCAGATTATGCCTGGCAGCGGGATGCAGGGGGGCGGAGCCTTTGGTCGACGCTACTAAAAATAACATCCCTTGTGTCTGTTGTTTGTGCGTAATTATGAAAACTGCAGCTTGTACATTGCCTATCGAGCTTTGTAATTTTATTTTTTAAGTCCTTTTCTTTTAATTGTTTGAAGACAGAAAACTGATTACACTATGTAAAGATTGTGTTTGAGATTTGATTTCGATTTCCCCAGAATTCCATTCCACATCTTGATAGATTATAGTCATTTTTCTGCTTTGTTTTACCCGTGGTGAACGCTCAAGAATATTTAGCTATAATGAATCCGGTCGTTGAAACCATTAACTTGTTGATGTTCACTTGTTGTTGATGTGTTACAATAAAATTGTGGCATTTTCTTTAAAGTAGAATTCTGTTTGAAATTACTCTATATGAAGGATTACTCCTTTTCCATGAGAGTATTGTGTTGTCACTAGGTGGCGTTCTTGGTCAACCTTAAACTGCAGTTGATGCAAAACAAAATTGGAGTATTGTGGTGTAATGGCAAAAGTTGGAACAGTAACATGGAAACACTTAAAGCAGAAATGTAACTAAAATTAAAAAAATATATATATATGAAGAAAACTAAGCAGTGCATGCTATATTAAACATCCTTCCACAATGTTAGTGGTGTTCAACATGTTTTAAAGAAATGTAAATTGTTAGCTTAATGTTAGGTCTTTTCTTACTGTCCAAAGTCAAAAGAACTTTCTAGACAAGTTTATGATATTGGTCTAACGTACCTAATCTTTAAAAGGTACCTCATCTTTAAATGTATGGGATTTTATAACAGTCTGATCACTTTGAAAAAGTATTAGCATGGCTCTAAACAAATGAGATACTGCGGTATCATTCATGTTTTTGACAAACATTTGGCTGCAATCCTAGCTATAGATTTTCTCACAGATCATACATACAGTTGAAGTCAGAAGTTTATATACACTTATGTTGAAGTCGTTAACTTTTTTTTTTTTTTAACCATTCCACAGATTGGTACATTCCATCATATTAGCAAACTATGGTTTTGGCAAGTCGTTTAGGACATCTACATTGTGCATGACACAATTTTTCCAACAATTGTTAACAGACAGATTGTTTCACTTTATTGTTTTTAAAATTAGCCTAATTTAGCTTCTGATAGGCTAATTGGAGGTGTACCTATGGATGCTTGTTAAGGCCTGTCTTCAAACTCAGTCCCTCTTGAAACCATGGGAAAATAATCAGCCAAGACCTCAGAAAGAAAAATATTGGGCTTCCACAAATCTGGATCATCCTTGGGAGCAATTTCCAAATGCCCGTAGGTACTGCATTCATCTGTACAAACTATAGTAGAAGAATAAACACCATGGGTCCATGCAGCCATCATACCGCTCAGGAAGGAGACACATTCTGTCTCCTAGAGATTAATGCAAATGCACATTGGGACAAAGATCTTTTTGGGGACATTTATCTGTTTGGCCATAATAACCATCATTGTTAGAAGGAAAAAGGGTGAGCCGAAGAACACCGTCCCCGTCCCCGTCCCCCCCCCCCCCCCCCCCCCACACACACACACACAGGGGACTGGTGCACTTAATAGAAGGCATTGTGAAGGAGGAAAATTGTGTGGATATATTGAAGCAACATTAAAGTTAAAGCTCTGTTGCAAATGGGTCTTCCAAATGGACAATGGCAAAATGGCTTAAGGACAACAAAGTCAAGGTATTGGATTGGCCATCACAGAAAATTTGAGGGCAGAACTGAAAAAGCATATGCGAGCAATGAGGCCTACAAACCGACTTGGTTACACCAGTTCTGTCTGGAGGAATGGGCCAAAATTCACAACATATGACCCAAGTTAAACAGTTTAAAGGCAAAGCTACCAAATACTACCAAAGTTTATGTAAAATTCTGACCCACTGGGAATGTGATGAATGAAATAATTGACATTTCACATTCTTAAGTAGTGATCCTAACTCACCTAAGACGGAATGTTTTATACAATTAAATGTCAGGAATTGTGAAAAAATGAGTATAAATGTATTTGGCCATGGTGTAGGCTATGTTAACTTCAGACTTCAGCTGTATTTGGATTACAACACTAGAGTGAGTAAAAGTCTGGCATTACGTCCAACTGCTCCTTGACAAAATTGCTCAATACATCTCGATTATTCAGTGCTTCCTTTACAGTGTATGAGTATTGTGTCTTTAAATAAACACTGAGTGCTCCAGGTATTTATAAATAGATGCACTTCAAATGTCATGTTTAGGGAATTGAAAGGTCACTCATTGTGCAAGTTTATTCACTAGATTTTTAGATCACTAATAAATCTTAAAATAAACCCCAAGTTTCAATCGCGCATAAAAACCCAATGACCAAGTGAAAAAAAAAATACTGAATGTTTTATTTTGGTGTATAATCTCAATAAATGTGACAGATTCTTACGTTATGTTTCAAATTCTACCTGTACCTGTTATCGTATGTAAGCATAATCGATGTAAGATGGTGCATGTGGAATCATAGACCTTTTTCACGCTAGCGCCATCTTTGATTTTTAATGTGAATGACGACCGTCTCTTGGGCTATAGCCTATTGCACGTGTTTTTGGATCGTTCCGCGGACAAAACATTTATAAAATACCTGTCCAAGAACATCCAGTGTACAAAGAACTCCAGAGAACATGCGTTGTGGAGAAAAAAAAAAAAAGCTTTACTATTTGTGCCATTGAAGAGGTAGTCTATCTCTGAACCTCGTTGTCATTCCCATTAACAATCAAAGATGGCGCTAGTGTGAATAAGGTCTATTCAAAGGTTATAGTGTATTAAGTTGCTATCTTAAAATTAGCTAAAGTAGCCTAATTCATTTGGATTTTTGTTTAATGATATAATTGATTACATTTCTTGAAATTTTTTAATAACTATGCAATATTGAGGGGCAAAGGAATTGGTAATTGAAAAACCCATAACAATCAACCATTTATCTGAGCTGCGTTTCCCAAAAGCATTGCAAGTTTATCGTAGATACCATTGGCACCAATGGCTTCTACAGTCTAGGTTTATAGATGCTTTTGGGAAACGCAGCCCAGAAAAATGGTTGATCGATATGGCTTTTTCAATGACCAATTCTTAAATTTTGTCATTTAGGCGTTGTGGCCCTTGTCAGGAATAAAAATACAAAAAATATATATATCAATAATAAGATCAACAAACCCAATAAGAATGAACAACACAGTTCAAAAGTACTGAGTAGCATTGGTTTTCTCAGGAAGAACATTTGGTTTTACTCCATTGGTCTTTTGTGGCTCGTAGCTGATGACATCCTGGGTAGTGGAGAATTTGGTGTATGAGGTTTCAGTTCCACCATGTTCTAAAGTAACCCCAGCCCAAAGTAAATGATGTCATAAACTTAGATCAGGTCATGCATCACTGGCTAATCAGTCCAGGCAGTAGGATTTGAGGGAGGAGTCAGGCTTGGATTTACATGCCTTGAAAAGCCTGTTGGCCATAAAATTGTAATCACTTAAAACATGTTCTACATCAAGACATTAAAATATGCCAGAGAAGTCTTCATAAATCTATTCACTCTATGTTTAAACCTAACCTCTTTTCCAACAACTGCTGGTTGTTGTTTAGTCCAACTACATTGTCCATTGTTTCAAGACTAAACAATGATTGGCTGTTTGCATTGGCACTTCTGCAAATACGTCGACACAGATGGATCGAGACATTTGGAGTAGAACCTGAGCAGTGCTGGAAATTCAATTACTATAACATACACCCAAGAGAATTTCAGTTCTTGCCCTCAGTCAACTAAACAATGGGATTTTTTGGATGTTTCCCAACAGAACAATTCCACTTTGAAGCCTTGACAGAGCATGAATGTAGGAGACCCTTTTCCTGTCAGAAACTTTTCTTTGTACGACCCAAACCCTACACTACAACCTAATAGCCGAGTACAAAATGTTTCTCTAAGCAGAACAGTATTCCTATTACACTTTATGAATTGTATCCAAATTGCATACATACTTCAAAACAGATCTACAAGTCTGAATTTGCCTAGTCACATTATAGTTCAGGAATGTTAAACCAGAAACATTCATTTCTCTCTATATGCGTTCCAAGCTCCAAGTGAGTTAAGAAGGAGACATGATAGCCACACTTTTGAGTGCTTCCAAGATTTACTTATTGTTTTATCTTTTATCTAGAGGACATTTCACAGGTAAGACATCACAACTGTTTTGGCTTGCAGATGGTGGAGTTTATGGAGGTCACAGAAGGAAATTAATCAAGTTTTTGGCTCCTTGGACTATTTGCGTGAGATCACTTGTCTTCTCAAAAACTGTTCGCTCTTATGCATAAATATGTAACAACTTCAATCAAGTTTCAGTAGTGGTTCAGACTAAAACAGTACTATAGGTCATACTTGGGGTTAGGGATTAGAACAAACCCTTAACCATTAGTATTTAACAGTTTGTTATATGCACCATTTGTGCTATGAAAATGACTGAACCTCAAATCATATGGCTTATGGATGACAGATGTGTTAATACTATTCTGAGGGGTTTAGACTTACACATTTTTTTGACAGACCATTAAATGGGTTGGAAAAAATACAATAGATTTACATTGAAGGAGTGAAACGAGCGATACATAGGAACCAGAATATCACAGAGACTTGGCAGTGGACCATGTATGATGTCGTTTTTTTGACGACAGCACTTTTATCTATTTTGCTTTGGATAGAAGCTTCTGCAGAAATGTAAATGTGTATTTCACACATTGCGAATAACAAGTTGGGCCTCTGTCATTTATAGACTGCTAGCAAATAAATACACAATATATAGACATTTGACTATTTTATAGCCAGTTATTTCATTTATTTATTTTTTTTAATTTTCAGAAACTTTACAAGATATCAGCCAGTACATAAAACACTATGAAGGCCTGTCTTATGACAGGGAGCTCCTAAAAGAACAACACCAGCGCATCAAACGGGAAACTCATCTGAGTAATCAAAAGCTTCATCTTGACTTCAAAGCCTTTCAAAGGTACTGAACTCAACAAGATAAGACATCTACAGTATACTGTGCTTACATGAGTTTAGCACTTTCTTTTAAAACTTTTTTGTAATCATTGGTTTGTTGCAGGGTATTCCACTTGCGTCTCAAACAAGATGTTGATGGCTTCACAGAAGATTTCAAGGTCCAGTCAGAAGATGAAACTCAGATGGGGGATCTCTCTCACATATACTCAGGAGTACTGAAAGGTAGAACATGTAAAAGCATTTCTAGTTGTATCAATATGATCACTTTGTCACCATGATGATCATGATATTGACCACTATTATTTTACCAATGAAGACATGTTCCTTGATCAACATCCTTGTTGGTCCTGGAACAACATCCCTATAAAACAATCAGAATGTAGGGCTGGGCTTTGGGCTGAAACAACATACTTATCAATCCATATATTTTAGAAGCATGTTAGGGTAGGGGTTAATGTTAGGTCTGTGTTTGTTTGACAGTAATGTGGTTCCTGCCAGGATCAACAAAAGATGTTGACTCAGTAGCATGTCTTCTGCCAGGTGCACACTGTAGGATTTTTACAGTCCTTTACAATTGTTGCTTGTCAGACTTTACGATATGAACCCAGTGAGATCTTGGGTAAAATTCATGGCACTCCGCAACAGTATTCCAGACTAAACAATACACATTTTTACCTAGACTCTGTGACAGCATTGACTGGGGTGATGCCATCTGGCCATTGTAAGGGCAGTCACATTGCACAACTGCTTCGCAAATTTTGGACATTGCCAGAACTTCTTTGGAAGCTAAGATTCATCGCAAAACCAATTAATGAAAATGTGACACTAAGCAATCAAAAAAGCTGTGTTTGCCCTGCGACAAATGAAATCTTTTACACCCTTTAAATGGCAAATCACAGTTACAGTAAACACTATAATATCTATAATGAAACTATTCTCTGCTCTGTCTCATAGATGAGATTGAATCCTCATGTGAAGGGTCTGTTATTGAGGGTCAGTTTGAAGGCTCCATCACAACAGCCAATGGCACGTTCTATGTGGAGCCTATTGACAGATTTACAACCATGAGATCCGACCACCATTCCATTATTTATCATGAGGACGATGTGGGTAAGTTAAGAAAATCGTAATTCTTCCTTCAGTGGGCGTAAGATGTGATTTAGTCCAAGCGAAGTGCACAATTTAAATCAAAACCTGCAATTTAAATGGGCCTTTCCTATGTGTTAGCTGGAGAATTACTTGTAATTGGAAATATTTAGTATATCTTTTATGCATGAAAACAAGGAGATTTTGATTGTTTTAATTATTTTATGTACATATATTTATGCACTTAATTCTTAATTCGCTTTGATTGGAAACACCTACCAAAGAAAATAAATGTTAAGAAAAGATGTACTTTAAAGTCAACATGAAATTACATTCACAACCTATTTTGCTACCGTTATGTGAAAATGGGATATTTAGAAAATTAAATTGTATATAGGGCAAAATTAAGTACATGGTATGGAAAATAATTAATTGAATTAATCACAACTATTCATATATAGTAGGGGCTGGGTAACCCCCTCAAATTAAACGTAGTTTGAAACTTAGAAAAACACGTCTCAAAATCACACCACCTCGAATTTTGCTCAATCCTGTTGTGTTTGAAGGTAACAACGTATTCTCATCTTGAGTTGCCTGTTGCTAGTGTGAGTAAGGTGTGCAAGGCGAGTGTGATTTGTTCTCTGTACAGCTGTGAGGTGCCTATGCAGCTGGAATTTTGATTACTGCCTCCTTCTGAAAACAGGTGGTTCTTCAATTTTAATTGCTTCAATGGTAGGAGTCTTTCATATTATGGTCCGAGGACATGATTAATTGCATTAATTTTTTTAACACATCAAGAGTGGGACTTGATTTTATCCATAGGAAATTAATTAGATTTTTAAAAGTAGTATCTACACAGATCAGCTACAACAATAAAACCACCTGCCTAATATTGTGCCCCCTCGTGCCGCCAAAACAGCACCAACCCGCATCTCGATTATATTTTTCTCACCACAATTGTACAGCGTTATCTGAGTTACTGTAGACTTTGTCAGTTCGAACCAGTCTGGCCATTCTCCGTTGATCTCTCTCATCAACAACGCATTTCCATCCACAGAACTGCCGCTCACTGGATGTTTATTGTTTTTGGCACCATTCTGAGTAAACTCAAGAGCCTGTTGAGTGTGAAAATCCCAAGAGATCAGCAGTTACAGAAATACTCAAACCAGCCCGTCTGACACCAACAATCAACCATGCGATTATCTAATCAGCCAATCATGTGGCAGCAGTGCTGTGCATAAAATCATGCAGATATGGGTCAGGAGCTTCAGTTATTGTTCACATCAACCATCAGAATGGGAAAAAATGTGATCTCAGTGATTTGGACCGTGGCATGATTGTTGGTGCCAGATGGGCTTGTTTGAGTATTTCTGTCACTGTTGATCTCCTGGGATTTTCACACAGAGAATTTACTCAGAATGGTGCCAAAGACATCCAGTGAGGGGCAGTTCTGTGGGCAGAAATGCATTGTTGAAGAGGGAGGTCAACGGAGAATGGTCAGACCGGTGTGAACTGACAAAGTCTACAGTAACTCAGATAACCGCTCTGTATACTTGTGTTGAGAAGAATATAATATCAGAATGTTATTCTGAGATGCAGGTTGGCGCTGTATTGGCGGCACGAGGGGGACCTACACAATATTAAGTTTTATGGTAGTTTTAATGTTGTGGCTGATCGGTGTACAGTATATGACATACAGTCAGAGTGGATGGGCTTAAAAATAAGAGGACTTGGTTATGTCAGCCAAAAAGGCAGAGGAAGTTATTCCATTTAGATTAAAATTATAGAGACAAACATTTTTTTCTTGCACCTATTAATCATTCTCAACAAGACTAGAAATATGTATTAAGACAGTAAATATGATAAATATTTATTTGGGTCATGCTGACTTAATGCTTGGATATGTTCACAGTTCTTTGGCCTAGAAGAAAGCTCGCATTTGCTATTGAATTTCAGTGTAGTTGACGCAAGCGAACCACACCTGTTACACATAAATACAGTTATAAGAATAGAAATATACTGTATTTAATATATCTCTCAAATGGGTCAATTTTTGACCCAAAAGTCTAATTAAAGTCTTAGAGTGATCATTGTGTAGTTTGATTAAATATGATTGTGAATTGTGTTTAAAAATAAGTTGTTAAATAATAATTGTATTTATAACCCCAGTGAGCAAGCCGAAGGCGATTGTGGCAAGGAACAAAACTCCATAAGATGTTGATTAATGGAGAAAAATAACCTTGGGAGAAACCAGACTCATTGTGGGGGCCAGTTCCCCTCTAGCTAACATCATGAATATAATGCCAATATTACTTATTTATGTGCAGTGCAGGTCATGTTTAAAATGCGTAAACTAAGTAAGTGTTAAGGGCCAGTGTTTTAAGATTTTGTAAGAACTGTAAGATTAATGACTAAGATCAGTGAGGTGCATCTCAGTTCAACTGGCAGGTCATTTCAGTAGGGTCTCTCTTAAGGCCAAGGTTCAAGCAGCGGCCACTTTGGTGAGTCACATGTTTTTGTGCATTTCGCCACGTACTGCTTGTCACCTACTGCTTGTCAAAGGTAGAGGTTTATAGTAAACCTATAGTAAAGTTATAGACTTAAATATTGATCTGTGTCTATCAATAAAGTTAAAATGATTAAATTAAACTTTTCACTCAAATTTAGATGATAGCATAATTTGTAACGCTAATTAAAATGTATTTGAATGCACGTGAGAGCTGTTGCGAAACATAATGATTTCGATGTACAGTAATTACCGGGGTTTACAATTGTACCTGTTTATTTATTTCTTCTTTCTGAAGAAAAAAAAGGCATGACCCTGTCTCTGTATAACGGGAGGTAAACATTGCCAGAAAGTCATGTGGATATTGGTGGTCATGTGATCACGCCATGCTCATGTGGCTACAAGGTTACACTAGAGCATTTCCCATACTAGTGTAAGGTGCCATTGAGTCTGGGCTACCCCTCGGGAGAACAAAAGGCTCTCATGAGAATCAACATTTGAACTGTCTCTTGCATATGTAACAGCAACATCCGAGACACAGCCAGCAGGGGCTCGCACCTCAATTCTACCGTCTGATTATCTTCCCCTATCCTCCTCACTTAGAACTCACTAAAAACCTATACAATGTCAAGTGTGTACAAAAAAATAACTATAACATGTTTGGTATCATTTAAAGTGTCTCAGTGCGCCTGGTAAACTGGTCTCATCCTCCTAGCTATAATGAAAAGCTAAAAGAAGTTATAGAATATGAGAGATGTAGTGTGCCTCTTACAGGTGTGCCCTCCCCCAGATCCTGTATATGTAAATGTACAGGAACCTACTCAATGGGGAGCCAAATCTAATTAGAAGGACAGACACCACCATTTGGTTAGCCTATTGAATTATTTGGGTATTTAAGGAGATGTGGCACATCGTTCGTGGCTCTCTGTAGTCAGACGATCCCGCACAGTTTACTGTGTGTAGTTTATATCAGGTTGGGAGTCTGTAGGTTGACTTCCCACATGATCGCCATGTGTAGTTTTTCGTTGTCAGGTAATATTTCTACAAATTCCTCAATTTCCGTATTGTTGTGATTATATTGATTGTTTGATGATTTTGCCTTATGAATTGGATTTTGAATTATTCTTCTATTACCTGGTCAATAAATTGTAAACGTTTGATTTTATTCTGACTGACTCTGAAATTGTTTTCCCAAACAGATTGAGCGATTCGTATGTTACCGCAAGTCTGCGTCAGATTAGTGACGACTAATATTTGGCATCAGTTCAAGTGTACTTGGTTTGCAAAGACAGAAAGTGTTTTTCTGTTTAGAACAGCTAAATGCTGCTTGACCAATCTAAATTCGGGTGTGTCTTACCTCTGTTTTGACTTGAGGTTTCTTCAGATAAGTGTACGTGGGAAACCACGCATGGCCAATCCAAAGCTATTATAAGAGAAGTTATTGGTCAACTTACATCTGTAATAGTGGTCGTGACCTCTACTGAAGAAAACGTTAAGTTACATTCAAGTGTATGCAATCCATGGGGGCTATACTGAAGCATCTTTGATTGTGTATACGTGAACGTGACCGATCTCAGGTATATAGCAATTACCTCTGTTTGATGATCCAATACTGGCCGCTTGTGATCGTGAGACCCGCAGTGTATAGAGAAAACACGCGAGGACCTCAAAGCGACATAGTTTCCTAATCTGAACGGGTAAAATATAATTAAAGGAGTTAAAAGAATAATCAAACATTCGCTCACTTTTAATGATGCTCAGATATCATTAAAACCTTTTTCATTTATGGAGTCAGATGAAATAACGAGGTAATACATAAGAGAAATTGTATTTTATTGAATCTTGTTGTGTTGCGTAAAAGAAAGACAGTAACGCGCAGAGACCTTCACCCGTATTATTGGAGACCGCCATTGGACCGATAGACGGGCTTACACTAGTTATTCATATACATTTAAAGTTCATCACTACAGTCTATGACATGTTTCGCAATGTGCACAATGTAAATTTTAGATGCGCCATTTAGTAAGTTATGAACATTCCCTATGTATCTAAAAAGTACAGTGGGGTCCAAATGTGTGAGATAAACCTGGAAATAAACCATTTTGAAATGGAAAACAAAGATAAAGAACACAAAGAAAGTTATGATGTATAAAAAATTATATTTACTGTATATTTACTGATTTTTGTCACTAGTCAAATGTAAACAAATGTGTGCAATATGAACACAGCAAATCGATATGTTGCGTCCAAAAGTATGTGCATCCTGAAATCAACCGCATTTAGTTAAATTACTGATAAGTGCCATCCCCCATTCAAGCATGAGCTAATTTTCTGCTAGCATTACTAATAGCACTTTGCACAAGCAACCTACAAAACACGGGTTGTAGTCCCGTTGAAACCAGGAAGTAATTATGTTCGCATAAACAATGGTGATTGTGATTCTGAGACTGCATTTTTGCTAAACTACATTTTTGCTCCACTGACGTTTAGGTTTAGGTTTGGGTTTGGGTTAGGGTGTAGAAACCACTCATTGGAGTGGTGGCGTAGTGGGCTAAAGCGCTGAGCTAGTAATCAGAAGGTCGCTGGTTCGATCCCCAGGGGGATTGTCCCTGCAATAAGTGCACTGTAAGTTGCTTTGGATAAAAGCGTCTGCCAAATGCAGAAATGTAAATGTAAATATGCATTCCTATTCACTGTATTACATCGTTTACAACTAAAAAACAACACACGTTACAACTCGGGGACATTTCCCCCTAAAGCTGGAGCTCACACGTTCCCACTTCACACTTCCAGCGGGTACAGCGTTTAGATTTTCGGTAAGCATAGACTGATTTCAGCACCAAAACTTTCAACCTGCTATTGCCGATTTTACAGTCTGATGAGCCTTTTGTTTTGAATTAGAAAAATGCTAAATCAACACATTTTCACTTTTGGACCAATTGGACCAGTTTCCTGATCAAGTCGCTTGACGATTAAATGTTGAGTTTACAAATCAGATCTCTGTTGTTTATATATGTCTGATTCATGTCTTTCCGGATAATCAAGAAGTTATTTTGCATCTTGAAGGTAAAATTAACAGGAAGAAGGGCAGGATTGATTAGATTCCACTCCTGTGAAACTGGACCAACCAATTAGCACCAACCGCCTGAGCAACACAGACGTAAACACTCAAACTGGATTGCTTTTGCCAAGCCACTGCAATTGAATTTGACTATCAGTTCTTTGCCATTTCTTAGTTTATCTTTCTGATCTTTCTTGGCATTCCTAACACTGATAGAGTGTTAGGAATGCCAAGGTCATGGGTTTGATTCCTGTGGAAACCACAAACTGAAAACATTTATACCTTGAATGCTTTTATAGCATCTGCCAAATTAATAATGTGATTTTAAAATAATTTTATAAAGTATATGTTGTTTGGATAAAAAATTGAAACTACATAGTCTGTTCCTCAGATTAAGCATGCAGACTTTGATTCCATGAGTGTTTTCTTGGATAAACAATCGTTTTAATTTCCGCCTCCCTCCGGTGTGGATTGTTTCTTGCTATATTCAAGTATTTTTCTTAAACAACTCCTGAAACCTTTTTCCCCTGGTCTCCACATGCACAACTACTTGAAAGAGAAGCACGCAGGATGAAGCCAAAGTCTGGAAGTAATCTCATCAATGGGTCAATGCACGGCATTTACCCTTGCTTCTCACATGCTCTATTTCTCTTGATCCAGGGTCAAACCTACCAGCCACAGTGTTTACAGAAACCAATATGATCATAATCTAAAGTATGATCCGAGACAAGCTGTGGGACTCATTCACATTGAAGGATTCCTATTGGTCGTCTCCCACACACCAGAATGGTGTGATCCAATCACGTAGCTTCTCTAGTTACAGTAAGAGGAACAACCTGACATTTACTCCCTACTAAACTCCCAGTCATTTTATTGACAGTTGAAGGTAAAACCTAACCAGGTTGTTGTGGATGTAAACCTCTGTTTACTATGCATGTCTGTTTTTTTAGCAACTGTTTTCAAATTAATGTTTAATCTGATGTAGTTCTTGTGTAATTCTTAAACTGGGACTGTTTGCAGAGTTTGCAGAAAACTAATTTGTCATGCAAAATTTTCCCATGAGATTTGAGAATACTTGACCTTGAGCTTTAAGGTCACACAGGCTATGTTGCCCTGTATTGTTATTGTCAGACATATATCTATTGTTATGGCTAGTTGGGGTTAGCAGACACTGGTATCACAAACAATCCGTGCAGCTAGACCAAACATGTTTGTGAAGTTTTAATGGGAATGTTTTAAGGTAGCGTCAGATTTCTTATTCAGAAGAATAGTAAAGCCGCATGATCTAAATGTTTTTTATTTGTGGAAAATGTTTTTCCAATTGAAAATTTAAGGTTTACTTTGATACTTTCAGATTAAGTCGAGAATGAAACAAACTAGACAGGTACATTTTGACAAGAAGAAGAAGTTTTATTTATATAAGGTCGCTTTACAATAAGTAATAAAAGAGAATATTTGATGTTGGCTCGACAAAGCCATGTCTGAAAGTTTGTTTTTGATAGATAGATTGACAGAAAGAATGTGGACGGATAGATTGATGGATAAAATAGCAAGAAAGAGATAAAAACAGATAAAAGGTATTGTGTGGGTTTGTTTACATTTGCATTTTTAAATTTTTTTGACTGTTGGAGTTTGAATAGATACAGTTGGCAATACGTCATACCTGTGGGCGTGGTTTAGCATGGGGGAAAGCAACGCCTTGTTACTATAGTTACTCATACATTCCTATGAGGAAAAAGGAGAGAAATATCCGACAAATGTGACTATTTTAACAACGAAAAATATGACGAAAAGCTGTTGTGTAGTTTTTTTGCACACCAAACAATGCCAAAAAACCCAAAACTGATATCGAAATTATCTAAGTGCTTTAATGTATTCGGAAACATCCGAGAGGTTTCAAAACTAAATCGATAATCATATAATCACAAAAGTGGTTCAAGTGGAGACATAATGATTATTTAATACCAGAAAACAAGACAAGACACATTAGGAAACTTGACATGGTCTGAGTGGAGCACTGCTAATAGTTTTTCATGCTTTAATCAATAAAACATTTCTAAGGGGATGTATTTTTCGATAAGTTCGGTTTGGCGAAGTGTTTAGTAAATAAGGTTTCTGTAAAAGTTGCTTTGAAATTTGAGCTATTTTATGTGTACAGTCATTTCATTATCCATCGATCATATTAAAGGGTAGGAATAGAAATGTTTTAAGAGACCAATCGAATGACAACATATTAACGTGACCGTTCTTGAGGTGGCCAGGTGATGCTAAGAAACGACTTTATGGCTCAACAGATTTCAGCCGCCGTGCTCCTCTTTGGGTTTCGTGTTTTTAGGCATTTTTTGGCATCATCGTGTTTTTCGTTGTTAAAATAGCCAAATCTATTGGATATTTCTCCCTGTTTTCCTCGGTAACAGCACTTTGCTTTCCCCCACGAGTGTGCTGGGCCTCCTTAGGTGCATCCCAAACCACACATTTCTGCACTATTCCACACCATTTTGTAGTGCAAGTAGTGTGAGTAGTATGTTTACACTGAAAGAGCACAAAAAGAAGTGTACTTTAAGTACCTAGATGATGCACATTTTCAGCTGTCAAAACGAAGTGTGAAATGTTGGACAGTTCATGCACTCAGCGCACGCTGCTTGCCATACATTGCGGAAGGGGCGGAGTTACCTGGCTGTGCTGCTGGTCTGACAAAACAGTTGTTTAATCAAAAGATTTCAGCAGCTAGTGAAACTTCTGTGTAGACAGCACCTTGCATATATACGTTGAACGCTTTACCATCACCCCACGCTGTGTGAAAATGTTCGTTGTTTGAGATACAAGTGTTGAACTGAGGTCCGCTAATGCGGCAACACATCATGCTGTGCTTGAAACGTCACTTCCGTCAGATGTTAAACGGCAAATGCATCCATGTAGTAACAAACCGTTAAGTATTCCATTTGGGACAATACTACACCTTGAAAATTCATACACTAAATGGTTACTTCCATATTATATTTTGTAAGTGTATAGTGTGCCGTATAGTGGCTTTTTCAAGCCAACATAATAATAAGAAGAATAGACCTTATTCACAGTAGTGCCAGCTTTAATTTTTGACATGAATGAAAATGAGGCTGAAAGGGATAGACTTACAGTTTCTTCAATGGCATCCACTGTATAAAGCTCCAAGATCCCATCTGATTTTCCATAACTCATGTTTTCTGGAATTTTTGGTCAGTTGTTCATGGCAGTACCTTAATATAAAGAGTTTACTTAAAGCTGAGTATTTTGTTTTATGAGGCCTAATAGTCTGGTCTACTCAAGTTCTCTAACAAAATCTGTTTTAGTCACAGTCTATTGAAATGGGACGCTTCTTTTTGCCACAACGTTTCAATGTGATTTTTCAACAGAGGTCAGATAAAATCTTTCTTGAGCAAGCACATTGGTTTTGCAATAAATTGATAGGTTTGAAGATTGTACAAGAGGGTCCGAGAGTTTTGCAATCTTTCTTTGTCAGAATGGCCTGTGTGTTGATTTGCTGTGAGTTAGTCTTTAATTATTCAGGACACGAATACTGAAGAAATTCATGAAGCACTTGCAGAACGAATGTCTGCATAAATCATTTGTAAAACTGTTCTCAGGGTCCATTCAGACCTGGGGTTGGATTCACGAAACGTTCTTAAAAAGAAAATTATTCTTCTTAATTTCTTGACATAAGAAAAAAGTTAAGAATACCCGAAAAAACTTATCTTTTTTTCTTAAGATAGATTAAGAAGCATAAAAAAAAGTTATTAAAAATCATCATTAATAACATCTTAAAGTTAGGATAACCTCACAGTTGTCTTAAATCCTAAAAGGCAAGATGCTCTTGCGCTGAAAAAAGCTAAATGCAACGAATTGAACAGAACAAGTTTTTCGAGGCGTGTTTTGAACATGACATGGTGTCTAAAAACTCAGTTGCTCCTGCCACGCGAGACGCTGAAAAACTAGATACAGTGCGATGGTCCAAGACATCTGTCTAACGCATGCTTACATTGAAAATAATTGAAAAACAGCATGGTTTTCTGCTTTTAGCTGGTTCCCCAGGCTGGTTTGACTGGCTGGTTTTAAAGAGGTTTTGGGATCTTGTTAGCTGGTTTGGCTGTAAGATCTGTTAAACCAACCTAAACCAGCAATCCATCTTGTGCAGTTGAAACTTTTAGCAATTTTATTCCTTGTTTACAACTTAATTGTCCACACCCATAACGTACCCCTTTTATGTAAATTTTTCACAGACAGTGCTCCCTTGAGAGCCGGACATGTTGGATTCTGTGGTGCCGACCATCTGCAACATCTTGTTCAAAACCATCAAGAGGTCAGACATGACATCACCTCTAATACCTAATTTCCAGTTTAGTCCTGTTCTGAGTTAGGGTTTGGAGACTGGGTGTCCTCACATACTGAAATAATTCATTAAGATTAAATGCTGGAAAGTCTGGAAATAATTCTGAAATCAGATGTTCAATGCTTCCTTAACATGTTTGCTGAGGAGATGGCCAACAATGGGTCAACACGTTGTAATGTTGCTCCATGTAATTCAGTTTATTAAATGTTATGATTTATGGATGTCTTCAGGTGATCTAAATTAGTGAATAGCATGTAATGGACAACCATCTGGTCTATCAATCCATTGTTTCAGGATCTAAGTTATATAAGAGATGTTGTCACTTACTCAAAATGGGTTCAAGGACAATTTCCTGTCTTTTTTTAACCAGATAACTATCTATGCTGTATTTTAAGCTCATATTTATTACAACACAACATTTCCACTTGTTCAGAGCCAATATTGAAGAAACAGATGTGAACCTCCTTCCTATGTTCTGCCTCAATGCCTTCTCAAGGTTGTAAGAATGTGAAATCTCTCTTGTGATCTAAACAGATACCAGTGTCCAGGTCAAAGCGAAAGGTCGACCAATCCAAAACCAGCTGTCTTCTTTACCTCCATGCAGACTACCGCTTTTATAAGCGCTTTGGAAGTGTTGAAGCTGTTGTAGCTCAGGTGAGTATCGAAGAACCCTATTCAACCCATTGTTTTTATCATTAACAAAAACTAAAGAGAAAAGGAAATAAAAAATTGGCGTTAATGGAATTAAAAATAAAAACTAGCATAACTGGAAATTATGGTTTTTTGAATCCACCACAGGAGAAAAAACTTTATTACTCGCAATTGCGACTTTATTCTCATAATTGTGACTTTATATCTTGCAATTGCGACTTTATATCTCGCATTTGCAATTTCACATTTCTCATGATTGTGAATTTATATATGGCAATTGCTACTTTTTTCTCGTAATTGTGACAATATTTTGCAATTGCAACATTTTTCTAGTATTTGTGAATG